>JAKOGH010000645.1:0-596015 GCA_024811115.1 Terana coerulea | reverse complement strand
TCTTCTTTGGCTCTTAAGGCAGGAAACCTTCGAGATACCTACAGGAGTAATACTTATTGCGAGCGATACACCATTGAGGACCAGTAGAATCCCAAAAGATGGTATGTCTATGAGGCATTCACACTGAGCAAACGGCCTTACATGAAATAGATCGTACCTGTCAGAATATATGGTGTGTGGTTGAGTAATGCAGTGGGTCTTACACAAGACGCAAGGCAGCCGGCTCACCATCTCTGCGAAATCGTTGAGACAGGGATCCGGGGTCCGAATGTGGAGCAATCGCTGGTCCGCAGAGGAAGTCTTTCGCCAAGTCAGAAGAATGACGTAGCACTCTGCTACGATGACAGGTAAAGACCATGCAATGGCCACTGCAGTTATGTCATATTATGCTGCAAAACCAACCAGCGCAACGCCACACTCACGTAAGAGGCATAGCATTACAAGCACCAGAACCGTAAGTCCCATGTGAACCAACCAAAAGTCGAGACACGGGACTGACACAATGTTTACCCAATAGGGAAAGACTGGTGCCGACTGCGGGCATACGTATTTATGTCCCATGAATGGCGCAGTCACCCGAGATGTCGCAGGAAGACCTGCGAAAATGATGTCTACCACCCCAGTGTTTCCCAAGATGATTGACAATGGCTCACGATAGATACCATGACAGGAGATAATCCCATCATGAGAACGTAGGAGCGTAACTCCGCGATGGCGATCTGACAGCGAACGCCCGCAGAGCCGGAAAGCTGCATAATATGTCAGTACAGAGAGTGGCGTAGCACTGTACGTTCATGCTAACCGGCAGTTTGCGCATATCCGATCTTGAAGGTTATAGTGTACCAAGATACGTCCTCTGCAGCTTGTTGAATGCCGAGCGCCAGAATCGCGGGTATGGATGCGCTGAAACATACTGAGCGTACTCTAATTATTCGCAGCAGGATCAGTCGCCGACAACCATAGCAAGGTTCCCACAGCGACCTTCTGTCTCTGGCCGGTGGTGGAAGTAGTAGAAGCACGGCCTCCATTAGTAGCGTCCAGCGAGTGCTATGATGAGCAGAGAAACCAGTGTGCCGCCGCCAGACCACGTGGATTTCGTCGCAAGGTCAAGACGTGTTCATAAATAATGAGCGCTGCAAGAAAGCGTTCAGTCACCGGAGTCACGGGACAACATCAGATACTCACCGGCGACGGAAACCTTGAGCCAATCGGCCTCAGAGCTATCAAAGCTGCGTCGTAACTAATCGGTAAAGGAACAAGAGCGTGCATCATATTCGGTGGAATGACAACGTTCACACTGGCCATTGCGTGGTGAGGCTTGCGACACGACGGTGATAGAGCTTGCGTCGGAGCCAACGGAGGCGGCGTCAACGTACTATGGGGAAAGGAGATCGTCCCCCTTTGTGGCATATTTCTTATAGGCATTACAATGCGGTCGTCCCTAGATGACAAGGATGATTGGGAATTGGTGGAATGGAAGAGTAGGTGGTGCACACAGAGCGGCGCGCAGCCCTCGCGCATGCAGCGAGTCATGAGCTGTTGGCGAGTCAAACGCAAGAGATCTAAAGATCCCCTCATCCAGTGTTTCTTTTATTGAGCTTATCCTACAGTAGGCAGTGTATGAGAAGGACAAATTCACTGGAGATATCACAAACACTGACGGGGCATAGTTTCGTGAGAGCGCAATCCGCCGAGAGCATAAACCTCGCCATCTGATTCCGTAAGATCAACAAAGCTTGAGGAATGTGCATGTGCCAAATTTTGATGTTCTTCTGGGTATATGTAGCCTCTGGCTCTCGGTGATGATGCCGTGATGTCCGGTGTAGCTGAGAACACACCGGGCTGTGCGAGCGACATGCCAGTGGCATGGTGCAAAAGAAACACCAAAACAGGTGCTAGACGAACCATTGATAAGCTGAGACAGGGGACGTGCTAAATCCAGCTTGAAGTCAGTTGTCGAGATTGATATCAAACGGCACAATCCTGTCACTTACCGCATTTAGAGCCGTCTTCTCGCTCCCGCTGACCACTGCCGCCCTCCCAATCCCTAAGCCACGAAGGCGGGATGACGTCCCACAGACTCGCACTAAGTCTGGGCGGACAGTACTTTCATAAGAATCATTACACACATGTGCACGGCACCACCGCCTATATTGTCTTCGAGCATCAGCACATGTACAGCCTTCGCTAGCATGATGTGGTCATGGGTGGCTTCGTGTCCGTCGTGACTATAGTTGAGCCTTCCATTGGCACCTCAGATTCGGGCGAGGCTGCCCCGCCGCTGACGTCCCCGTCCTCATCCGACTCCTCATCCGAGAGTGGAAAGCCGAACTCGTCCACGTGCTCCGTCCAATAGCGTAAATACTGGGCGGGAAAGCGTGGGGATTTGTGAATCAACTGCTGACGCGGACGCTGGGCGTGCAGCCGCAGGCCCATCATGAACCTGCATATGAATATGGAGGGCTGTGGTCCTCATCAGCGCCGCTGTATTGATGGGAGTAGCGTCCCTTGGATAGCGATGATTGCGACTGACTAGTAAGTATATCCACAATCGCGTTGGATGAACGCGAATTTCCTATCAACGAGGGTCAGCGAGTGTTGGGCATGATGATGTCGCATTGTTCACCGGAGTGAGGGTGATTGGCGGAATGCACTATTGAGAACTAGTAAAACTCTAAAGCATTGCGTGAGTTTTGAAGCACTCAGAGAGGCGGACGTACATGTAGTAGATGGTACCTGCGATAGTAATTCGGATGTATGTTGAGTAATGCATTAGGATCTAAGGAGCATGCTATGACAAGAATCTCGGGTTATGAATGTGGAGAAAGCGCTGGTCGGGTTCAGACGTCTTGCGCCAAGTCAACAAAATCACCAACACTCGGTGATAATGACAGGTAAGCACCACGCTATAGCAACTGGCGGGCGAGCCATTTGACATTGCTGAATCAATTGAGCAGAGGGACAGAGCGCTTACACTTGGGAAGCGTAACACGATGATAAGTAACTTCGACGCGAACTGAGATTTGGATAGAAGCGACGCCACAGCGCTTACAAGGACGCTCAACCAGTGAGGGAAGACAGGTGATGACTGGACGCAGACTCCGTGATTTGGGTCCGATGAAGGGCAAAGTCGCCCGCGAGGTCGCCAAGTAAGTCTGTGCAAGGATCCTTTCAATCAGCCGCGCTGACGTTCGGTGGAGATGAAGCACTTACGCTAGATGCTGCAGCCGGGCTCAGCCCCGTACGAGTATGAGGAGCAAAACGCCGAGGTGGCGATCTGATAAAGCGAACGCCCGCAGAGCCGGTAGAATGCTGTGCAATACACTAGATTCAGACTGACCTGACCGTAGACATTGTGCATCCTCACTGGCGGTTTCCACATATCCAACAACGATGGTAATGGTATACACCGACATCCGCGCTCTACAGCTGGCTGAACACCAAGCGTATCAACCTATAGAAGTAAACTGAGGGAATCTGGTCGGACATACCCCTATTCGTCAACAGAGCCATCAGCAGCTATCGGCAATAGTAGCAATCCGTAACACACCTTTTGCTTAGCCGGAAGTACTTGAAGTACGGCTTCTGTCAACAGCGTCCAGCTGTGGCTACGAGCAACAACGACACCGGCGAGAACCGCCGCTTCCAGGCCATTTGCACCTCCCGTCGTAGAGTGATAAGGTGTTCATAAGCAATGAGCACTGCAAGGAGAGTATTCGTATTCATGTCAGGGTTCGCAGCGTAACAGCACTCACTGGCAATGGAAACCATGAGCCAATCTGCTTTGGCGCTGTCAGAACTGCGTTTAATGATATGCGTGGCCAAAGCGGAGAAGACGTACATCACGTTGGTTGGAATATCTATCCGAGCACCGGCCATTTCGCGAAGGCGACCGGACGGCAGGACGACGAGAATCCTCCCAGTGGACGCCGCCGGCAGGTTCAACGCACGTGCACAAATGCAGGGCGTTCCTTTGTCGACATCGCATACTTATACGTATAGGATAGCAGCAATCAGCTGTGGCCACGAGAGATGAGCGATTGTGAGTCGGTGGGATATAACAATATAGCGAATACTGCGGGAGAGTCCTAGCAGTGAGAAATGAGCGCTTGAGAGGCGACTGCTCGATGGCAGAGGGCCAATGTGAGGGCATTTCTTCACGAGAGGACGCGCCGTCATCCGTGCGAGCCTGGCGACCTACTTCAGCCTACTTCACGGTGCGCATGTGCCAATCCCTGATGCTGTCAACCATCACTCAAGGGGCATAGCGTCTCAGCTTTCAACAGAGCATCTCCTGAACGATGATGCTTCAACAACCTCCCATGACATCATGTGAAAGTAAAGAACATACCAGGGTATACTGCGCAATATACCACCGCAACGAGTGACCGCTCGATTGTTCGAGCCCGATTGGCGCGCATCTGGCTGATGTGACGATGTCGCAGCATCGTCACGCCTTCATGTTGAGCACGGCAACGGACGGCAAAGGAGTGAGTGAGGCCAGTTTTCGTGCTCCGCCTCTGATCCATAAGCGTCGGTTTGATGGCGCCCCGACATTGCCCTTTACAGAGGCTTGTCGGCGCTCTTTGTAAGTAAGCCACATTGGAGCACAAGCCTGTATAAGGTAGGGCTCACGCAGGAGTCAGTACAATCACATGATCAATTCTCACGGAAAGTGACGTGGTGTGATTATAGGCGCTTTGTGTTTGACGCGCTTCCGTCTCGTCGCGTTGAATCGACGCGCTGTATCTTGTGCGTTCGAGTAGTAGGACCCCTAAAAGTGGTGTGTAATGCTGCACAGTGAGATGCAGTAGCTTTATATACTCCACAATACGTTGCTTGAATGGCACCAAGGTGTTTTGTGAGCACACTTACAGGGCCTTCCCTCACAGCGCCCAACCTTTCAAACTCTTCATTTCCGGACTGCTGTTCGTGTGCTCACAGCTCCAAGCTGAATAAACTAGTTTATTATCTTGGTCTTTGTAAAATTACCTCAGCAAGTGCGTAACAAAGTGCAGAACTTGCTCAGTGGTAGCACTGGGACCTTGAGACCTCATAATCCAATATGGCACTTCTGACATCATTTTAGAGGTCCAAAAAGTCAGCAAATAAATAAGAATTGTTCTAACACTCCTTTTACATCGTTTTCAACACCTACGGACCCTTTCATTGTGGTCTGAGGAGGACGTGTCATCGGCGCGTCGCGGTTGATTGCACTTGTCACATCAGTGTAACGTGGGAACTGATCATGTGATTGTACTGACTCCTGCGTGAGCCCTACCTTAGAAAATTAAAAATGGGAATAATATTTTCAAATATTCTTACCGCACTAAAGCTATATTTCTGCGGCCTCACATACAAAAACAAATCTTGGTAAGGGCCTCCTCTCCTTTAGCTGTGGCCGCCACCTTCTATATTGGGTATATACCCTGCATGCGCACGCAATGCAAATAAAGTAAAACATCCTTGTGTCCTTATAATTTATTACAGTTTGACAGGTATGCATGTATTGTTTTACACAGGCTACTGCTAGCCTATACGCGGGAGAGCACATGAACTGAGTATTTTACATTTTAGCGCCCCACTCTCGCCCTGCGCACCTGCGCGCCTTGCCCGGAACACCATAGAACAGCCGCAGGGATGCCGAGCAACTAACCCTTACGCTAGGGGTTGCTGAGGGCTTGATGCGCCATCACCGCCTTACCTGAATAGGGCGGTTCTTGTTACGATTGCTTCAGGGCGCCAATCGGGCTCGAACAATCGAGGGTATACTCCACCGCAACGCCATCGTACAACAGAAGAGACACAGACAACGATCCCTCACGAACGGGGATGGCCGTCGAAACGACCACCTTTTCCAACGAGCACAGATTCGGGTGACTGCAGGCAAAATATTAATCACTGGTTGCTTTATACCTGTAGACCATTGCTTGAGCAAAAACGCCTTGAAGCAGAATACTGGCATGCTTACAATACAGTAAGGCATGCTGCGGGCGAGGGTTCTTTCCCGGGTTGCAATGGTGGCGAGCTTGAAGTGGAAGTGATGCCGAAACGGCACAACCCAGGGGGACGCAGGCAAGCAAGCGCTGACGACAACCCATGCTCGGGTGCTCGCTAAGTATCAGGGGTCCGCACCAGCGTCTGTGGCAGATTAGATGAGATGGTCGCACTATGATACGCCTTACAGCGTGGATTCCACCCAATCTCCTACATTTTGGGAGAAATTCGTACTCATAGCTGTTTTTGACCTCGAATATGTGTTTATTCTCTCCTGCTAACTGAGGGCGCTGTGTGCAATCGCTTGAACTTCGTGAGAACTGGCACTCTAAACACCTGGATTGTCATTACCTTGAATGTCGTACTCACTCCAGGTACCCGTGGTGACCAGTTTTGATTCTCAGTGCTCAATACATCAATTGCAAATAGTTGAGGCTCGTCGAGAGCCGCAGAGAGGCTATGAACGTATGAATCTGAAGACAGAGCGCATGATACCAGTGATCTATTCGCTATCTGGATGTTATCTTGCTAGATTACGAGCAGACGCTCGTGTGGACCCCTGATACTTAGCGAGCACCCGAGCATGGGTTGTCGTCAGCGCTTGCTTGCCTGCACCCCCCCTGGCACAACCCCGCCTCCTCCCGCATATGGAGGTACCATCACTTTCCCACGGCTGCTAAGTTAGCAGTAGTACAGACGTGGAAAAGCTCGCTTTCTCTGGATAATAATCTCATATGTATAATTCATTGTTCGTTTACAGCTAACAGTACATCCACTCTCAAGTCCTTGTAGTCCATATCTAAGAGTCCGAATTCGAGCGTTCACAGTCCTATCGTACAAACCGTCGCCATTCATTCAGCCATAACCGTCATCGTCCAGAGCGTGGCGAGCTCCTCAGAGCCGCGCGCGCCGGGATTCAGGACGAGACGTTCGTGGCCGCGGTCGTGAACGCGGTGGTGGCGAAGCCGACCTGGGAATTGCCCGTGTCGTACACGCTGTAGAAGCGCTGCAGGAACGCAAAGCCGTCTGTGGGGCGCAGCATCAGTCTCAAGCAGTCCATGCAGAAGGAAGGGGGGAAACGACGCACTGATGAAGTCGAGGCCCTGGCCGCTCGGGCTGCCCATGTCCGCGACGACGAGGTAGATGCTGTCCGCGTCGCCGCCGAGCTCGGCGTTCTGCGCGACGGGCCAAGCCTGCGCGTCCGCGACGAGCTCATACGTCTGCCCGCCTGCATCCCCGGACCCTTCTCAGTCCCAACAATGCATGTACGGAAGACGGCAGCACGCACCGATCGAGAAGAACAGCGACTGCAGGTTCTGGAACTGGCTCTGCGAGATCTTGAGCAGGCCCGTGGTCTGGTCGAGCGTCGCGCCGGTCGCTTTCTGGTACGCCTGGAAGGCGTCGGTGGCGATCATCAGGAGCGTCGTGCCGGTGTCGACGATGCCGGCGGAGCCGTTCAGCAGCTTGGTGCTCTGACCGTAGCTGAGGTCCTGGTCGATGCCCCAGTACTGGCTGGCGGGCGAGGTGGAGGTAATCGGGACAAAGTTGACGTCGCCGGTGATCCTAAGCCATAAGGCTGTAAGTTGGGCGCATACATGAACAAGGGAGTAAAGCTACGCACTTGCTGTTGTCGACGCTGCCGAAGGAGAGCTCGCCGTTCAGCGCGCCCTCGGTGGTCGTGGGCTGGTAGAAGATGCCGAGCGAGTCGGCGGTGATGGTGCCCTGCGAGAAGAGGTTGTCGGTGACGGTGGGCACTTCCTGGTTGTTCGACAGAGTGCTCGAGGTAAGGTCGACTGGGCCAACACCCAGGATGCCGTCCACGCCCTGGAAGCCCTGTGCCGTGGAAGCGACACCGATGGACTGGTTCTCGATGGCCAAACCCGGGCCAAGGGTGACAGTGTCGGTGACTGCAAGAGTTGTTAAATATCTGGCGTACCAAGAGAAGCTGGTGTGTACTTACACTCGGTACCAGAGAACGAGCCTGAACCGTAGCTGACATTCTAATGGACATGTTCAGTACCATGTAAGATGGCGTTGGCGCATGTACTTACCACTGTGGCACCAGTGGACTTGCTAGTGCTGGTCTTGACATACTTCTTGTCAGCACCGACCCAGGTGTTGGAACTTCCTACAGTGCAATAAGAGTATAAGCGATGTGCGACACCCTCACGAGTGATATCTCTTACCGGTATCAATGAGCAAGGTGTACTGGGTGGCGGGGCTGCCGACGCCGACAGACGCAGTGTAGGTAACACCGGCGTCGGTAACGTCCACGCCAGCATCGGAGGAGGATGAGGGCGGCGCGGTTCCAGTGCCTGAACCAGTTCCAGCGCCGCTTCCAGTCCCAGTGCTTCCGCCACCGGAGTGGTGGCCGTGGTGGCGACGGCTGCGGAGCTCACGCACACCAACGGGGCCGTGAGGACGGAAGCCGGCGAGGACCTTCTGGGCCCTGGCCTTGTCACGAGCGACGATCTCGCGGCCTTGACGGCCGACGACGCGGGCGACGAATGGAACAGCGGTGAGAGACATGACGGGGGCGTGAGGTTGTTGTTGGAAGAGTGCTTTGGAGGTGGGGATTTGGTGGGGATGGGAAGCAGCTTATGACGACCGTTTTATAATGTCGCAAGCCTGCCGTATTCTGGCACAAGTGCCAAAATGACGAGCCACTGCTCTGATGAGCGATGGCATTCCGGAATGCGAGAGGTCGCAGGTCCGCGGCTGCGGGAAGATGGACGGGTTTGGGGACGCTTCTGTGGCGACATGCGTCATCGCAGAGAGAGAGGAGAAAGGAAGCTGGGACCCACCCCTTCGAGACTCCAGCAGATACGAAAATAGACGGCCGTCATGGAGATACACCCCATCCGGGGCAAGAGCTTCACATAACGCAATAGCCAGGATGGCAGAAGACAGCTTGGGGCCAGACAAGGTCGGCCGCCGTCATGTGCCGCAGTGCTTCTACACGGAGTGGGTAAGTAGCGTTCTTGCTATGCCCTTACCAAGTTACTTACCTCCCTTCCCCCCTGCTTCTTGTGGGTCTTCCTGCAGTGCCAACCAGGCACATCAACCTGCCGCATTCAGCCCGTCCTCTAAACATTATACCTTATCCAACACTGCTCCTGCACCTCGTGCGTGGGGTCAGGGCGGGACAGTGGGTGGTCGGTGTCGGCGAACACATGCAGGTGGGTGCAAGCCGGCGGTTCCGAACTTTCTTATCTCCTCGTTGCCTTTTATGGACGCCACCATCAAAATGCCGGCAGGCGATCCTTTCGATCGCAACTCCTCCGAGCGGGCAACTCTCGCTCAATCCATGTCGCTCCGCAGTCCTCAGAACGCTGAACGATCTACAACGCGGACGCTGGTCCTCTACAGCCGCCGCATGCACTGGGCGGTGAGCTCAAGACGCTGGACACATGCTTCTCGCCGCAGTAAACGGCCAGCATGGCCTCGTACTTCCATTTCACCCCCAGATGAACTGAAGCTCCTGAACTGAGCAAGAGAACAACAGCTGTACGTCGTTCGTGCCGCATGCACTCCACAGAGAGCTGACGGAGGTGCTGATAACCTCTAGGTTTCTCTCACTAGCGTCGCTCCGCCAACTCTCGGCGGTGCCGGTGAAGCCTATCACCGTCGACATACTCAATCATGGCGAAAAGGCGAAGGGAATACTTCCGCAGACGAGACATATTTTCATGAACCAAGTGCATGAGGCATCCTAGCTTCGGAGTGAGGCTTCCCAAGTTCTGACTATGATGCACTCACGGAGAAATCATTACATCTATCTAGGAATCCACATATTCAGTGACCCTGTCACTGAAGCTTCTCGTGCTGTGCTGCAGTCTGTCAGCCCAGTGAGATAACAAATATACTTCTCCCGCCCAGACACTCAAGTTTTGTTATAGATTCAGCCACTTTCCACGAATAACAGGACCCAACGGACAGTCTAGACAAAGTCGCCACTGTTGGCATTGTCCAGACCGTCCGCATGGTACCCGCATAAACCAGAAACTCGACCCGAATAGTTCACAACTCTCCTATTGTACCTCAAACGTCCGTCCAGCCCCACGATCGACGGCACGGAGCTCGCGCGATTAGAAACCGGCACGACGCCCCCTCCGCGCAACTCCATTGTGTCTGTCAGCACGACAGGCCAGGCCCGTTCTCATGGACGTCGTTTGCGTTATTCCAGCAGGTCAGCACCGCCGCTGCCCGCCCCGGCGCGTGCACTGACATCATGTGCTGCCGGCCACAGAACCCAATCTACACGGCAGGGTTGGCGTCGACGCATCGGGGCGCACGTTCCCATGCTAGTTGACGCCTCAAAGTCCCCGGCTCCACGAGGCTACCGAGGCGCTGCGGCGCCGGCTCGGGATATCCGTCTCGCGCGCCGGGGATGTTGTTCGGGTGGCCGCTGTCAGTGTATAGGATTGGTTACACGAACGGGCGCCGACGTCATGGCCGCCTGGGACGTGTCAAGCCTGGAGAAATAAGTGCTGTCCCTGCGCCGTAACTGCCGGCGGCGATGTCGGCGTGGCTTTCCCCGCGCTTTTAGATAAAGGCATCGACGCTCGTGGTCTCGAAAGAGGTTGTATATTACAGCTGCAAATGGAAATTCGCTGCTTGCTCTAACCGTGCGCGTGAGTTCACGTTCAGATCCAGCGTGAAGCATGAAGGTCGCCTGTTTCCCAGGCTCGATTCCCACCATTCTGCTTCCTCAGTAAGTAGTGTCCAGCACCACCACGTCACGCAAAGCAATTCGTCGAGCATCGTTGCTCTCCTCATCATTTCCCGCGAACATGCATACGGCCATATGTATACACCATGAACCCACTCCCCAACGACTTTTAGTACGAGGGCTGAGGTGCGGGGCGTCCTACTAATACCCAGAAGCGGGAACAGTCGCAGCGAGCAGCCCACAATGGGCCAGACGTACACGATCGCGAAGGGGCGGCGACGGCGACGAAGGCAAAGCACTAAGGACGAGCCGAACAGGAGCTGGCCATGGCGCATGCCCCATTGGACCCCGCAGGCTTGATCAATGGCGTCGACGGCCTTGACTATCTCGAGTCCTAATTGACCGCCACATGCGGCTGACAGCAATGGAGCAATGAGCGACGACACACTACGAATGCTGAGTTAAAGTGGAATAACGTCTTGAAGAAGGCTATTCAGCGTGTGGAGAGTTGGTGAGTGGCTTGGTCACGTACTGTATGGTTGAACTTCACACTGTGAGCAGCTGAGGCGTTCATAGCCTTCTGAAGCTGGAGCATACTGCCGGCCGTGACGACCTACATCCATCCCACTCAAAGTTCTCACTCTGCTGATCACACGCACCTCGGTAGTCCGTCAAAAGATCTATCACTTTCTTTCAGGGACAAGCGTTAACTTGGCCAAATATTCTTTCCTCGGGTTGTATCGGTAAGGGTACACTGATATAATACATGGTCTTCTTGTTTCCGCCATTCCTTTCGGATTCGTCTCCGTCGGCTTGGTCGTCTGCGTCTCTGCTCCTCCATTCACTTCTTGCCGAAGATTGCGGCGAACGTGGTGCCTTCGTGGCTGATGCGCATGCGCTCCGAGTCAGCTCACAACAGATGAAAGCGCAACATATGAGCTCACCCGAGATTTGCCCTTCCAGGGTCAGTGAAAGCGCTGTTTGGCACAGATTGGGGTCAAAACACCATAACATCGAAGAAGGGGAGCGAGGGCGCACATGTAGCCTCGGTTTCCAGGAAGCGACAGCTTCTCGTTCAGGTACTCAAAGAAGGCCTGGCTGTAACTCTCGTTAAGCTCGGGACTGATGTTGTCCAAGCTGATCTGCAATGACGGAAAGCAAAACTAGTGAGTCTCCTGACTTCAAGCGGTTGGACAGGTACTCACGACGCTCAGGATGAACGCAGGGTCCGTAGTCCCGTTCCATGCAAGGTATTCCTTGTAGTCATAGTTCACAGCGATGTATGACAGGGGTTTCTTGAGGAGTGCCGCGCAGAACTGTAGCATCAAAACAGGGAATCAGCGGCCGTAACCCCTGCAGATCCTTGCGTTCCACTCACGTTCGAGAAGTCGACAATGAAAGCGTTAGGGTCGCTCAGCTTGACGTTGGTCTTCAGATCGATAAACGGCATGTTGGGTGGCTGCTAAATGGGAGATACTGAGCTAGAGCTGGGAGGTCGCCAGAGGGAAGAAGAAAGGAGTGGGAATATGGGGCCAGGGCTGGACAGGGGCCAGTTTATAAAGCGAGTGCTTGGAGAGTGCGTGATCAATGTCGCGGGCTCCCGTGCCCATGGCGTTCCTTTCGGAGTGCAGTTTCGCAGGTTCGGTCGACACTCGAGCGTTGGACAGAGCTGCCTCGCCGCTCGATCCATGCTTGCTCATACTGCTCAGGTTGTCTGACCATTTCGTGCCATGGAAGGTTATACATACCAAGGCGCGGACGACGGACGTCGGCGCCGCGTCCGAGTAAGCCGCCGCATGCGACCGGTTGACCGGTTGCCGGGCCGAGGCGGGCGTCGGAGGTCGTCGGGAGTCGCCGCTGACGGCGAGCGCCGATATATATGAACTCGAGTCTAAGAGTACAGTAAACTGACAGTGACGCAAGCATGCCGAAGAGTTCAAAGGTGCGCAAACTATCAAGTAACATACCGTCTCATTTTATGAATTGATAAGTACTAGATTACCAAAGCTGTGACTCGCTTAGAGCAGGTGGCGATGTGTTGTCATACCGGTACGTACAGGTCTTACCGATGCGGCAACCAGTCATCGACTCACTCACTTTTATATATTGCAACGTGCGTAGTTGGCAGACTACGAGAAAGCTACACTATTTACCTATCCACCCGACGCCGCTGCAATATGTCGTTGTGGTCTGCCTCGGACCACAAAACACGACTCAAATTCCTCCGCTGGGACTCATATATCATAGGTGGTGGTGACCTGCGAAGCGTGAGTTCGAAGCCTAGACTCTGTCACTGTCTTATTCTGAACTCCATCCGCAGTGATCATCGACCGATGTTGTGCGGTGCCGTGTACATGACCGTGTACATGACGCAATCGCGGCCGCCATTCATTGCTTCTCATGATGAAGCTACCGCAATAGGCAAGTACAATACTGGAAACGGTCAAACAACTACTTCACGAAGCGTCATTCGTCATCCGAAGAAAGTCTCCGACATACAGACGCTCGCCTCCTTGGCGACATATAAGCCTCGGAAGAGAGCAACTCCCCAATCCCAAGCTTTGCCTATTACCCCATCACCCAACTCAACATGAAGTTTACCCTCGCTCTCCTTATCCCGCTCATGGCTACCGGTGCTAACGCGGGGCTAATTGCTTATGGCATATGCCAGACCGGTGCGTGGGGACCCTTGCGTCTACTATGCCTGCTGCTGACATCGCACAGGATGCAACACTGTTGCCGTTGCATGCTATGCCGCGGCCGGCCTCACATTTGGGACCATCGCTGCCCCGCTTGCCCCTCCGGCCATTGTAGCCTGCAATGGAGCACTGGGCACCTGCACTGCCGCTTGTGCGGTTATTGCTCTCACTCCTACCCCTTGAAGGAAGAGCACTGAAGGTGCGTCACACGTCAACTCCTTCGTGGTCATGCAGCTGACGCCCCACAATTGTTTTGTTGAGGGCAGTTGCATGCCCACCGAGAGCTCTTTGTTGTATTTGTATCCGATCACTTGTAGCAGGCGTTGTCTGTTGTACCATAGCCCATACCTTTCTTTCGATGCATCCCGCATTGCCCCACAAGCTTGATGCACTCAGCCGCTGATGACTTGAATGGAGGTCCTTCTGTGATGTTGAATTAGATTTAAGCTAGTATGCTGGAGCACGCAAGGACGTTGTTCTCCGTATTTCGTATAAATCGCTCTTAGCCGTCAAATAATCGAGTCTGTACTCTACTCGAGAATCGCCATAATCGCCTACTCTGAGCTCCCCGATGCTTGCTGCCATGTGCGTGCCTGCCTGTCAACCGAGCGAGAACTGACTGTAAGCACTTGTGCACACGAAGCATTGTGGCGTCCCGACTGCCGAGAACTTCCAGTCATAGTTATCATCACCTTGCGTGGAAAACATCGTCAGTCGGTGGGTTACTGGTCAGGCACAGAATATCTTTTCAGTTTGTGCATATAATACAAAAGATACAATCGTAGAGACAAATCCCTGAAATTTAGGCATCATACGCGATGCGTGCACCAACCCAAGCGTAAGGGTAGTTGTGCTGATAGTAGTTGCGTAGGGTACGCCTATCGGCGAGACGAGGGATCGTAGCGTACGAGCCGCCAATCTAAACGATGTGACATGTCAGCACCACCGTACGACAGATCGTGAACACGGTGTACGTACGACAACCTGATGGTGACCATCAAAGAAATCCGTGGAATACCTGCACCGCGAGTTAGCTTATCTCAGCAACGCATGTTACCAAAGGCACACGCACCCAGGGTACAACTTCGAAGGGACAAAGCCTTCGTAGTTGTCGAGAATAGTCGAGGTCCATTCAAACACGCCACCGTTATGCCCTGTCCCACCGTTCTTGTCCAGCCCAGTAGTGGCTCTGGCAACCACGTCAATACGTCTCAGTAAGGCACAGTAAGCATCACTTACGGAGTAGGGTGCCAGTGGCGGAATCCGACGTTGGCACCGCCCTCGAAGCCACAGTTAAACTTGTCCAAGAAGAGACGGAGCTCCGGCTCAGTGGGGAGACGTCCGCCCTTGACCGCTGCGTAAGTCGACAAGTTGTCGCACGAAGTCATGATAGGCCAGTCCCGCGCTATCCTCATGGGCACCGGGCCGTACAGAGTGCGCACCTGCGACATTCATCAGTCATCTGAATATCACATAGGGATAGACGGCTACACACCTGGGTCTCGCCGTCGACCTCGACCCAGCTCGCGGGATACTGCACTTTCCCCTTGCCCTTGTGGTCCATGTAGAATTCGAAGAACTCGCCGTTCGTGACGGGCCGCCACTCGAGGCGGAACGCGCCGACGTGCACGTCCCGCTTCGAGTGCTCGTTGTCCCAGCCGAACTCGTGTCCGGCGACGTCGGTCGACTCGTCGTCGGCCTCGTCGTCATCGTGGCCGAGCGTGATGGTTGCAGGGCCAAGGGCGACCGCGCTCGACGACGGCTTGGACGCCGCATCCCACGACTGCGCGAGGACGTCCCACGCAGGCGGGATAAAGTTACTCGGGGGAATGGTACCAGTGCCGGCACGCTGGAGGAGCATGTAAAGCAAAGTCTGCGTCGGCGAGAGTTGGCTTCAGTCGCAGTCTACGAGTTGAGGATGAGCACTCACCTCAGCGTGGAACGCCTCGTGCTCGAGCGTCATGAAGAGCACTCTCGCAACTTTTCGGGTCAGGGTGATTTTTCCGGATGCGATGTTGTCGTAGAGTCTCGTAACGCGCTCGCGCACCCTGTCCTGGAAAGTCATAATAGACCCAAGTGATGGCCAGTCCTCATCCGACTGAGGAACCTCAGAGTGCGGCTAAGTTTCGCATTTGTTAGAGCCATTAAGAGCGGGAAAGCGCATTGACATACGTGACACTGAGTGGGATCGTCGACGTTAGGGTCGATACCTCTCTGATATAGAATTGAAGATAATCAGTATCGGCGAGACAAAATAAGGATTGTGAGCGCAACCTGCTCACCTCGAAGATATACTATAACACTCGGTGAGCGAGACCCGAATGCTCAGACAGCCTGCGCACGCACCTTGAAGTTTTCGGGCTCCGTGTGGGGCTCCTGGAGCAGTCTAGACAGGTGAATGTCCAGGAACGTCGGTATGTGGCCCTGGTAGAAGAGACAAATGTGGCGGAGGTCGATGGGCTTCTGGAATAGCATCGACGGCGAGATCATGCGCCTATTGATGAAGTCCCAGGCTGCCCACATATCATTCCACTCCTGAAGAGTCGGTATCCCGAACGGAGTGGACTGTGCGCTCGGTACTGAGAGCAGAGGGAACACAAACTGAGGACGCTCCAAGAGCCAAAGCGAGTAACGGGAAGCGCTGTCGGTCCAGCGATGGACGGGGCGAAGGTTGGATTCAGCGAACAACTTGTACGCATCTGACTTCGAGTACTACGGCCAACGTTCAGCACACAGTCACTCGATAGCCAAAGGAAATGTACCTTGTGGGAAACTTCGACGCGGATCATCTCATCAGGGAGAAAATCGAATTTCTGACCGGTTGCAGGGTCCACGATAGTTTGCCCGACTTTCGACATATAGTATGCCTCGTGACGACCTGAGCATCAATCAGGACCGTGGTCCCCACTATAAGACAAGAGTACTCACGGAGTTGCTCGTTGTACTTCCCAACGTACTCCCACTTGCTCTCGTCAAAGAGGGCCTCGTCGCCGAGAGTACGACCTGCTCCTCTCAGGCCATTCAAGATGAAGTCTCGGGTGATGCCTTTGGAGTCGTTGTAAGCGCGCTCGATCGTCTCGGGGTCGTTATCGTGGTCGAGGCCAAGCAGAAGCGTGTTGCCAGACCCCGGCTCAAGGGGCAACGAGCGCAAGAATCCGACGTCTTCGCCTCGACCGAAGTTGCCGAGCGATGAACCCAGGAACAGAAGGTGGAACGGCGGTCGCTCGGAGCCGGGGGTGGACGGTGGCGTGACCTCCGAATCGGTGGGTTCGGTGTCAGTCGCCTCCGCATCGCCACTGCGAGAAGAGCTGGGTGATGTGTCCCTGTCTGCGCTTACCCGCTCGAGCTTGTAGCGATCGCATAACTTTGTCGAGATGTGCGTCATGTCGTCACGGCCCTGCAGGCCGCCGTCCTGGATAAAGGCGAGGCCATCATCGTACGTCGCGCAGAGTCCCTTGGTAGCAACCTTTCCCGAGAGCTCGGCGCCGAGCTCAGACTCTGAGAGCTGGGAGAGCGTACGCTCAAGTTCGCGTTTCTCCAGGTCGAGCGCATAGTACGTGATGGGCGGTTGCTGCATGGGAGTTGGTACCAATTTTGAGATTGCGCGCAAGATATGAGATGTCTTTCTCAATGCCCTGGAACAAACGGCAATGTATGAGTATTATATACGGCCCAGCAGGCGCATGGTCTCGTGTTCAATGGGTGTATCAGGAACGTCATTCCGCACCCAGTAGCTGATAGCGCGAGGAGAAGCTCCATCATATGGGAAATGAAATATCAACACAACCATACCAATTACCAATCATGGAAGGTGTTGTAGAATGAAACCCAAAGATTTACTGGACAGCATACTCACCCAGCACCGAGCTCGACCACAGTCTCGTTCTCAACCTTTCCGTCACTCGCCGCGTGCATGTAGCGCGCAATATCCCCGCCGTGTGTCTTGAGAATCTCTTCCTCTGCGGGGAACAAGTAGTACTCGGCGGCATCAGTTGTGATGGTGTCGTATAGTCGCAAGCCTCGTTCGTCGTATAAAAGCATGGTGGGCAAGGTCTTCTCGCCGGCGGGTAGACTGAGACCTTTCACGATATCATCGCGGAGTGGGTGAGTGCTGTCGCCGTGGGTGGCAGTTCGGACGTCGAGGATGTCGGTGAGCGGGCGGAGTCGCAGCGACCATTATCGCGGTACAAGCTTGAGAGAGGTGAATGTACGCAGTAAAAGGCCAACGTCAGGGGCGTGGTGCCGATCCATAGCTGGTAGAGTAAGCCAGTTATATGGTCACTGGTCACTTTGCCAATGCTGTCACAGCCGCCGAGTCGGGCGTTGTGCTTACTAAGCCTAGCCCCAATGAACACATGACATCAGGAGCTTGCGGCTGGACCGCTGCCAGTGCAGGGCAAAGCACATCTCGGACGAGACAAACGTTCGACGGCATTGCTTGACTCACCCTCGCATGGCCGTGTATCGAACTCCGACGACGGCGTCAGTTAGACTGAACACAGCCAGCGCAAATATCAAAGACCTTGAGCATATTGTATGACAAACACAAAAGACACCCACCGCCAGATCATCCACGCAGCTCATGCATCATGACCAGCGCACCAGGATCATGTAGGACAGGGGAAGGCGCTCTTGGACTGCCAATTTTCAACATGATGAACAGGTGATGGTCTCACTAGGTGCATCCCCGGTGAAAGATTTGGCTATGTAATCATGGGAACCTCCCAGGTTCTCACCAGGTTACGTATGCCGCGATTTGCAGCGCCCTGCACGCGCTTTACACGCGACGCACATCGTACATTCTGTTCGGGTCCCATGAAGACCTCCAGTGCCCGAGGGAACGCGAGATTCGTATGGATTCAGACCTCCCAGGCACTGATCGCTCGCCGCGATTACACGCAGTGGCAATACTGTTTGGCCGTCGCCGTGCAGCGGGCTGGGATCTGTTACAACCACCGTCCATCAATCGTAAGCTTTCATTGGTGCGTAATACTCAAGTTGAGACAGACATCTGGGCTCCAGGGTTGCATCCACCCCAGCCACGTCCATGGGAGAGGATGGGTATCATAAGGTAACAGGCAGCTTCTAAGAAATCTTGTCGGCGTCCACAAGCTCGGAAGCAAGACGGGCCAGGAGCTCATCAGCTCTGGGGTTTCGAGGAAAACTGCTCCGTCCCCAACCCTGAAGCAAACGTAGACGTCAGTGAAAGGTGGCGCTTCCAACGAGCTCCTGTGCAATGCAACTATAAACAGCTTACCCTCCTCCGCCAACTAGAATACGGCCGACCCAGCCGAATGGGCTCTCCCATCCCAGTACTTGAGCCCAATTCTTTCGCCAACCGACATCGTAGAGCTTGATGTGGCCATGGGCGTCCCGTACAAGTCTTCTTTGACTGTATGTTAGCTCGTGTTCTAAGGGCGGATCTGATAGTCGATGCCTGTCCGTATCATGTTGCGGCGGTAGCGGCGGTAAGTGCCGTAACAGATAGAATGGCGAAAGGTTCTCAAGGGTGGTTTGATTTGTCCTTGATGCTACGCGTCAAAAGAAGTAGCGGCGATATAACCTGCAGGAAACTACTTACGATGTTAAGTATACGTGGTACAAAAAGAAGGGTCCGATGACCATTGTAATAACAATGCCGGCGAGTCCTAGGCCCATCTCATGAAGTGGTGTGCGCTCATCCTAGACAGCCGCCCGTCAGCTGGTAATTGAGTATGGGAACAAGTACGCACGATTGAGAATGGGTTTGTGAATGCGTAATACACAGCCGATACGCAGACACAGGCAATATACATTGCGAACAACGTGATACAAAGCAAGAAATGGAGGAACGAAGTGTAGGTTCTATGACCCTGGTCTCAAGATGAGTAGAAAAATCGGGAGAGATACGATGGGCTTACCAAGCACTTGTAGCCAAGCCACATACAATGGTGATCTTCGTGGGTTCATCAGAATTAGGCTCTTTCAAGCGTCTAATGACATAAACTCACCCATTTTCAAGACACATCGACCGCAATGAGAGCAGCTGGAAATCTTTGTAAGCCGCAGGCAGAAAGACAGAACACTGAGGAGTACGCACTGATGTGTCCGCTCAGGTTTCGGCGCCCAGCACTTTCGGCACCATTTACCAGGGGAATTAAAATCTGGGGTATCCGCGAGGAGGGCCTGGGTGAAGTCCATCTCGTCATCCTCGGCCGCACCATCCTTCTGGCCAGGTACTCCTCCAGGGTCCTTGAACACAATGGTGATGAAGGATGAAAAGGCAAGAATAGACAGCGTGGAGGTGACAAGAAGGTGCTGGGTGAATGCCCATGAGTCGTGTAGGGTCCGCAGATGGTATCGCGTGAGGACGATTAGCCAGGACGGGAGGGGAGCGAGCAGGAAGAAGGCCGTGGCTAGACAATTGCCGCATACATGAGGTCTTCTGTGGTTGTCGACCCTAAAACACGTCCACGGACGTACCGCATGTCGGCAAGTAGTGATACCACTCCCTCGGAGGAGCATCCTTGTCCGCCTCATCGTCATGTGCGTCGGCGTAGGATGGAGGTGGTACCGACGGAACAGGTCCAAACTCCAGCAGCGGCCGGTCCCGCGGCATCGTCTGTAAGTGAAGGTAGACTGGTCGTGAGGGTAGAGCGCAAGCTGTACTTTATGGGCGCCTGTCAAACTGCGTCCGCGAAGCGTGAAGGCATCGGCGCTTGGAATATCTCGAAGGACTTTCTTGTTTTCCACGACGTTGTTGATGGGCGAGAGAACAACGAGCATGTTATACAGCCTATTCGCCATGTCCTAGGCCGATTACACGACTTCGTTCTTACTCTTACTCTGGACGAGAGGTAGTTGGGCACTGAGCACCCCGTGCAAAGTACTACAGGTCGCTGGTCAGAGCATTTCGGTAAGTCCATTCATCGAGCCCATATTCCAACATGGGAATAGACAACATTGAAATTGAGCTTTCCAACCTCTCCTCAAGATTGCCTCAGTATGGATAGGTGTCCTACAGAAATCCTTGCCAGGATCTTCTCGTATGCTTGCACAGACAGCGGGACGACCGGATACTCACTCTCACTCGTTTCTCGCTATGTCCGCGCGGTGTCATCTCAATACCAATGGCAATGCATTTCCCTCGCAGGCTTCAAAGCGTGTTGTGCAACTATCGAGGGAGATTCAGAGGTCCAAATCCAAGAAACCCATTTACCACCTATTCCTGTGCGACCGCTATTCCCCGCCACCGGACTGCTTTCCCCACCCTGGAGACTACGACGCCTACGAGCTGCACCTGATCCCTGCTTTGTTCACAATCCTGCGATACGCTTCCGAGACCCTCCACACTCTATCGTTCTTCTCTAATACCTCGTTCTACGAAGGTGCCATCGCGGTCCGAGAGCTACTGGCCCTTCCACTCCCTCAGCTACGAGAGCTTACAATTCGAGCATGCTGCACTCCCCGGCAGCTCGCGGGCCCCAGTTCCTGGAGACAGACTCCCTTGCCAGATTCCCAAGCTCGAGAGGCTACATCTGGCTCTCCCGTACCACGGATTCGCGAACGACAATCTACAAGCCACGCACAACCTCGTGCAGTCCGTTTCCCCACAAGCATCGCACCTGCGATTTACGATGCTCGACAAGTGGGGCAGCCGGCGCGTCGTCGAAGTCCTGCACGCCGAGCTCGCTGCGTCGGGCACAGTAGCCCGCGTCTTGGACCTGGCCCCTTCGGACTGGGACAGCCCGCTCACGGTGACCGCAGCCCGAGTCACATGGGATCCTCTCCTGCCGAACGACCTTCAGCTCTTTGCCATTCAGCCCTCTCCGACCTCTACGTTCTACTGTTCCTGTTGCATGGACCTTCGCGGCGATGTCGACGTTATGCGGATTCTCGAACAGATATCGGCGGCTGCGGACAGGGATCGTTTCGCCTACATGGACAGAAGGCCCATACGCGTCCGGAAATGCCGAACGGACCCTGCTGAGGTCGCGGGGTACGGATATGTCGAGGCCAGATACGACTGGCTGGAGAGAATAGAGGAGGGAAGTGGGTGCTGGAAGCAGAAGGATCCCTCGGAATGCGACGAGGCCTCGGTAGAGGAAGGTCGCTTGCCGATGCCCCCGTCTGACTTCATTCCCAAGCGTCGCCACTCCGGTATGGACAAGTTACGCAAGGTCGTCAGACGTCTCAAAGTCTGGTGACTATAGACTGTATCCGCACGCTCTTAGCGTTCATATGTTGACATGGTGTTTTCCTCGCTTATAGTTCAGATATGTACTTCTCACAACCTTCTGTACATTAAGCATCGGACCTGTATTTGGAGAGACTATTGTCGTTGACTATCTGGACCTTTTGGGCCTTTTTCGAGCTTGATTTTATTCTAGTAGACTTGGACTAGTAGTAGGTGACCCGGCAGGGTATCTTCAATTTGTAACAAATCCGCGGAGAACTTAGGCAAAGCGATGTAGTCTCAAGACTTGGTAGGCTCAACATTCCAACCTTCTGTAGCAAAGTATGATCTATCCACGAAGTCAGTGGTAGGTTCTTCCGCATGTGCGATGATTTCAAGGCTCACGGAGGTAGGTCAAGCTGTGGGGGCGGCCCATCCCACGGTTGAGGTCCTGCCGCCGCCACGCACGAAATCACTCGTATAGGGAACTCGAACTTGAGATTATTCCCCAAGCCAGGGAAGTCAACCTTGAGCTTGGCGGTATACTGAATGAAACCAAATAAACGGGTGGTGCCATGTAAAATTTGATCCTGACTCACCTGTAAACCTATCGTGTCCGTTTGGAAGGTTGGCGGACAGGTCAGTCTGAAATTAGATTTGAAAGTAATTTCCTGCTTCCACTGGCCCTTAAGCTTCTTCTCATCGTGTTGCTCTGGAGATGGGAGCCATATCTTCTCCATCGCCTCGACTTGTACCCCCTCGAAGAACCGAGGATCCTCACTTGGGCCCAACCCACCGAGGTAGGTAACAAAGTTGCCACTGCTGCCTCTGGACCAGCTATGCGCTCGCACGTTGACTGAATTCTCCAGTTCGAAGTTCAGCTCCTTGGGATGTGAGGGGGGTGCCGGGAAGATCACTTCGCCATCCTTGGTATCCTCCTGCTTCATAGGTTTGGTAATCGTAACGACGTTCAGTGAAAACGGTATTGCTGTGGACATGGGATAGGCATCCATGTCAGGTAGCATGAGCTAACGGAACGCGTGCAGTGTGAGTCGTCAAGTAGTCTGGCAGGTCAACGCACTCACAGTAGCCTTGACGTTGGCGTAGTCTCCCCAAATTCCTCTGCGGATTTCATCGTTCTGCGACAGACTTTTCCACCCTCCAGACCAGCCCTGCACGGTCAATGCGGAACGCAAACCAGCGCCTTCAAAATCCGTAGGTAAGAGAGCAAATGAGGAGGTGACCCTTCGGTTGAAATGAAGCCCAGATCTTTCACCCACAGCTTCAACGAAGTACCCTACGGTGCCAGCCCAACCGTAACCTCCATAATGGCACGATGGGGGAGAACATGGGGCAGAGCGAAGCGGAACGGTAGAGCAAGAACATGAGACCCAGGTGGGGGATATGCACCACCCTTCTGCCACAGAGAGATGTTTTCATGCACCAGGTCGACTCGTTGGCGGTGGGTATACGTGTTCTGTCCTACATTACGGGTAATCCGACTACATAAGTGCAGCATTAGTTTCCCACTTGTGCGTACCTTCCACAGAAGGAACAGAAGTAAGCACGCTCACGTAGAGATTGCACCTCGTAGCTTGATGTGAACTTCTTCCAGGTCGTCCTCCATGAGCGCAGGGAAATACAGCTGGACTTCCCCTTCGACTGGCTCGCCTGCAACGCGCACCCGAGGATCGAATACGAGAGTGACCGCATCACGGTTGTCTTTGCCCATCCTATTGGAGGTACTGGTTGAGTGCGATTGTCTGGCTAAGAAGTACGATGTCGTCGAAGTGTGGAATGGTCGAGCATCGGAGCTAGTATATGTACCCCCTAGGCACTACATGGTAGCACTGATCAGAGCGCAGCCTTGGTTCAAACGCTCGTGTAGCAGCTCCCACCATCAATGAAATAGTACCACGCCCTGTCACATCCACAACAGCAGACCGAGGACCAATGCCTGAGGCAACGACTTGTCTCTGACCCCGCAGAGGTAACAAAGGTAACAGATTGAACGGCCACCATCTACTATCAGCATGGCCGACAACGATCATATACTTCTTACCAAACCTGCTAAGTATAACATCGAGGATTCCAACATCGCGCTGCTGGGCTCTGATGTATGTTGTAACGTGCCAAGCACTCAACTTTATGCGTACAAAATGTACTAATAGCTTTCGTCTTCTAGTTGGAGAAAGAAGTCAGAGAACATGCTGGGGACAAGGATCCCGCATGGGCAACCGCTGGCCAAGCACCAGGAACTCAGATCTGGAGAATCGAGAAGTTCGCAGTAAAGGAATGGCCCAAGGAACGCTTTGGCTCATTTTACGACGGCGATTCGTATATCATCTTACACGTAAGCATGCCTCCTACATGGGGTGTATGAACTAATTATGAATCGCCATGCAGACGTACAAGCCCAAAGCTGATTCAGAAGAGCTATGTTACGATCTGCACTTCTGGATTGGCTCAGAGAGTACTCAAGATGAGGCTGGTACCGCAGCCTACAAGACCGTTGAACTAGACGACCGTGAGTACGTCCGAAGAATTTTTGCACGTCCAGGTCAACCCCAGCTGGTGGACAGATTTGGGTGAAAAGCCCGTACAATACCGCGAGATTCAGGGCTGTGAGTCGTCAAAATTTCTGTCGTACTTCCCCCGTTTTCTCTGCCTGAGGGGAGGAGTCGCCACTGGATTTCACCATGTCTCTGCCCCGCCGCCAGACGATACTCGCAAGCTGTACCGAGTCATATCCACTGGTTCGCGTTTGCTGGTTCGCGAAGTTCCGCCCGAAGGTGCTAGCATTGTTCCTGGAGATGCCTACGTTCTGGACATGGGCAGGAAGGTCTGGCAACTGAATACCACCGGCAGTGCCGGAAAGGAGCGGTTCAAGGCTGCCGAGTTCGCGCAGACGATGGCGAATGAACGGCGGACTACGGAACCTTGTGATATCACGGTCTACGGTGAGTTGAGAGAGCCCATCCATGATCCATAACTCACAGTGAGCCGCAGACGAAGGCGGGCACGGTGCAGGCATTTTCTTGGCCGAGCTGGGACTCGAAACTATACCACCATTGTCCAGCTCGGAAGCGAAGGCCGCGACTCCTCGCGCGCTCTATCGTCTTTCTGACTCTTCAGGAAAGGCTGCATTTGATGCAGTCGAGCCTGTTACACGCTCATCTCTTTCATCGTCGGATGCCTTCCTGTTGGATGATACGTCTAACGCAGCAGCGCCAGCGGTGTATGTCTGGATCGGCGCCGGTGCATCCCTGAACGAGAAACGATTGGCGATTCAATACGCTCAGACGTACTTGCATGGTCATACCGACGCAGGCCGAGGCCACTTCGCAGCGACTATTGTGAAGATGAAGGAGGGGCGTGAGACGCATGCTTTCTTGCAAGCACTGGGCGAGTAAGCCAGGTAATGGCGGATAAGACATGGTAATATTATTTAAGGGGCTACCTACGGAGGAGCAAGGAAACAGCAAATTGAATTTGTACAATAAAGCTATCAAGTGCATGAATATGTGCTGAAGAGAATATTTCGATGGTCATGAGCTGTCATCGTCCAACCCCATGTCTTCGTCCATATCTGAAACTGGTGACCACTGCCGAGACTCGAAGATGTCCAGATCCCCTTCGGTTCGCAGAATCCTGCCAGGTGTGCTCAGCAAGAACGCCTTCGACATGGTATGCGTTACTCACTCATCAAAAAGAGCAATAGTATCAAGATCGCCATCGAAGTCTTCTGCCGTTCTTCCCATCGTGAGTGCACGAATCATCCGAGTTCTGTCTTCTCGATTTGGGGCAGGAAGCGTTCGGACTTCGGTTGACGTGAAAGACATGTTCTCTGCGCACGGTGAACTGCCAGTTGGACTGTGGAGCAGCATATGACGCTCAACGCCTGCCGTCACTAAGTAGGGCCAATGTGGGTGCCACAATGTGGTGTTAACGACAGACTGATGTCCTACGACGCGAGTGGTCAGCCAAGTGGACAGCGAAGCAGACAGAGGCTTACCGGTCAGTCTACAGTGAGGTGTCGAGAGTTCTAGCGGGATATAACGACCACTATCCATGCTGGCCGCAAAACCTATAGTGTCCGTCTCGGGAAACGACGCCCACCCGTCAGCAGCCACTATAGTCCTGCTGTCTTTCAGTGCGGATAGCTCTGGTATCTCCCACACGTAGGCCCGGAAATCATCGGACCCCGCAGAATAGTACCTGTCCTCATCGAGGCCGGCTCCGCCAAAGGAGCCATGCTGGTAGCATAGATACTTTCAAACCAAAACAGACAAAGAAGCGAATATTGACCTACCTTGATAGTGCAGGCATTTGAGTATGTGCGCTCGCCCAGCGGTATTGGGCTTCCGTCTGGCTGGTAGCGACCAGAGCATGTAGCCAGAGGATATGGGTCCGCTATGCTGTAGATGCTCGGCGAAAAGCCGAGGAAAGTCACTGCAAGCTTCAAGCCTATGATCTTGTCAGCCAGAGTGTTACATAGTGAATGGTTGTCGAAGCCCTACCAGTTCGATCGAAAACCACGCTCCCCACCTCTGGCCGACATAGATAATTGATTGAGGGTTTTGACAATGATGTGACAAACTGGAAGAGATAATCCAACATCATTGAGAGCTACGAATGATCCTTGACATACCTTTTGAACAATGCCCTCATTTGATCTGGATCGCAAAGGCCCGAAAGCCATCCTCGCATCGCGGAGACAGACGGAGCCTGCTTTATCCGCGGTGACAAATATGTGTGACATGGTGGGATGATACTGAAGACCGGTGAATTCGCAGGTGTTCTGGATGGTAGCTTGTGCCTGGGTCATCTGGTTACCTGCGCGTTCGTCATGTAAAATAACCCGTCCATCTTCGCTTCGATATTCTGTAAGCGGTGCCGTAGCGAGAAATTGTAAAGATGCGTACCCGGCACTTAGAAACACATCGTCCACGTCTGGATGGCAAGATATAGCGCGCACAATGTCCTGACTATGTTTGAGCTGCAGGATCACAGATGGTACATGTACCGCCTACCGAATGGGTTGTATAAGATGATGTGTACCGAACAGCTTTTGTGGAAGAAGATGATAGCTGGGACATGTCATACTGATATATCATACTATCTGTATCCCCTCTAGGAAGTATGTGATAGAAGTACACGATGCAGAGGAAAATTAGCACCTACGAATATAGGTATTGCTTGGATGCCGAAAATGCGAGGGCAAAGACATTTTCCTTGTTACGTCTAGCAGAGTGAGCAACAATCATAGTGGTCGAACGAGACGTGTGCCTACCCTTGGTCCACAAAACGATTGCGAGGGCCCGAGGAGGTCATCCTGGTGGAAGTCCCAAAGATGAATATAAGGGTCTTCAAGAGGAGGATCAATCTGAATGTTGCGAATCGTTTGCATTCAACACATAAGTACCATCTCCAGCACTTGCGAGCCATCTTCCGTCTGTCGAAAACGTAAGTGCATTCACACATGAGTTGTGCGTAGACAGTTTCCTGTGCATTTGTTGGAAATGAATACATTTTCACAGAACCGTACTGACTGACCGTGAATAAGGGAAGCCACTTTGAAGGATGCTGACGGCGTTACTCTGTCCGAGTCTGTTGTGAATCATAAGGTCCTTGCGAGTAGGTGTGGAAGTCATGAAAGCGCCACGTCGGTTCATTCCTTAAGACACGTATGCTCTCGTCGAGGCGGTTGGAGATCTAGAGGGTTAGTAGTCCGAGTCGACGAACTACTGATTATGAGATCACTATGGGAAGAGGTCGCGTGGCAAAACGCGCCGCGATGCCGAACAGTACCTAGACTTCATCAACGCCTCCATGGTTCAATGCATGAATCTCAGTTATTATTTCTGGACATGCGTACGATGAAGGAGAAGTAGGATCGTATAAGGATATTCGAGAAAGCCTGATGAATTCACGTACAAAGATAGCGATACAACAACGAAACCCTGAAGCAAGAGAGCTCGGCATAGCAGGGATAGCAGCTCATAGCATCTTCCAACTCGACACTTGCTGCGGGAACGAGCTGTCGGGGCAGGCAGTCGACTTTTGGATGACTCGCATGGTTGTGTGTCATAGCATGGAAAAGAGTCGATAGTGCGAGATCATATGCGCGCCGCCATAACATGACCTGCCGCGCAGCCCGTATCCTGGAGAGCATAAGCCTAACGCTTACTCTTCCTCCTCCTCCTCAGCCTCCTCCTCTTCCTCCTCTTCCTCATCAGCCTCCTCCCGTTGTGCCTCGACGACAGCGGTCGCGATACGGTCAAGATCCCGCTGACCGTCCTGGCTGATGCGGCGTCCACCGTTGTCGGACTGCTCCAAGACACCGATCTTCTCGAGCGACTGGCAGATCTTGCGCTGCACGGAGGCAGAGGAGTCGGCGTGGTGCGAGGGGCGGTTGCCCCTTCGCTTCGCGCCACCGTGAAGCTTGGTCAAGGCACCGATACCGACGTCCTTGCGGAGATAGATGTGCCGTGCAACAGCGGCTGTTCATTGAATGCGGCGGAATGGATTGTATAGACACAGATGCATAGACAGGGAATAAAATAGGTTATTTCTTCTGGTGCTGCTTTACAGACTGGCGGGGGCTACGGACCTGCGCGGACATAGTACCAGTCGGGGTCATAGGGGCAAGCTCCTTGAACGCGCCGGTCTTGACGATGTCCACCCATGTAGGGACCTCAAGCTTGCCGGAACGCTTGAGGTGGGATGAGTATGCGGCAATGAAAGCCTCCGCGCTATACAAGCACGGTTTTAGCCACTTCAATTGCAACTCGAGATTCGCGAGCACGGACGTACCTAATGTCTCGTACTCCCGGCATTTTGGTTGAAGAGGGAAATTACCTTGAAGGCGGCGGCGTAGGGTACGGCGGGGCGCGACGTTGACGGCGGTGAAGGACTACAATTAGAGTTCAAACTCAGTCTTCCTCTTCGGGCTGTTCTGTGCAGTTTGTGAGCTGCTTAGTCAGCAAGGCCTTTGCCGACATCTGCCTTTTTGTCTGTGCTTGGCTCTGAGCGCTTAAACCTTCTTACTGTGCTCGTTGTTGTTCTCTGCGTTTCCTCGACCCCTGTGCTATCGCACGCGAAGCGAGGCGTGGCCGACGGTCTACTCCAATCCAATTGTTTGCTGTGTCTGAATTTTCGAGGCGATGAGGACCTCGTCTATGGCGACCTATATAACGGCGAAGGGCGTCTGGGACAGGTCTGTCCAGTTTCCCACGGCTTACTGACTTCGTCATTGCCTCCGCATCTACTGCCACGCTTGATAGCTCTCCTCGAGGACGACAGATGTGCCCCGCTCTCGTGGACGAATACCCAGTCAAGAGTTTCGGTCGTATTCCTGAAGTGCAGCCCGCTACCATCAGGCACCTCCCAGTCGAACTTCTCCTCCACACCTTCATTGCTCTCGCTGAGTCCTCTATCGACCATCCGCTTGCACCTCTGACCGTCTCGCACGTGTGCCACTTCTGGAGAGAAGCTGCCCTCAGTTCCCCACATGTCTGGCGTCACATCAACTTGGAGGACTCGCGTCCGATAGCGGCGTCTCATGCCCAAGCTGACCTGTGGGCCAGTAGGTCACTTACACTTCCCCTCGACATTCACATACGCCTCTCCGATTCCGACAACCTTCTTCCTCTTCTCTCTCCATTACTCGTCCACATACGGAGATGGAGAAAGTGCCGGCTGGTAGGAAATATGGACGAGGACGTGGATTTCGGCTCATTTGCGGATGAGGGGTCGGTCGCAGTGCTGGACAACATTTCGGTCACCATCAGAGGTCCGTCGGAGACTGTCGTCCTTCCGGCCCTCCCTCACTCTGGTGAACTCACGTTCGACCACGGATCCCCATTGCACTTGGGCTTACATACCTCGCGCTTTCACCGGATATACATGAACATTGCAGTCGGTATTTTGCCTCCATCGCGGTGCATGACCTCAATTCACCTTCGGAGTCTCGTCATCAGAGAAAACTCTCTTGAAGTCATGCCCGATCCTATGCGGCTCATCGACTTCCTATCGTGTTGTCCGGAGCTGAAGGTTTTCCACTACATCGGATTTCCTCATGAGCCCGCGCCACCTGAAGATCGCGCTTCTATGCGCACCGCCAACCTCCCCCGCCTGCACACCCTTGTCCTCCACAGCACTTGTGCTGTCCGCGCCATCTTGTCTCACATACATGCTCCAGAACTTACGGAGCTGTATCTGGAACATACGAACATGGAATTCGAGTTGCACCATGCGGCTGCGTTTGTGACCGAGAAGGAGGAGGGCGAGAGCGACGACGAAGCACAGGACTTTTCGCAGTCTCCCTTTAGCGATCACGCCACTGGCATGGGCTTACGAAGTCTTCTACAGCGGAGCAAGCCTCCGTTGGAGGTGCTGGAGATGGATTACGCGGACATGCGGACGAAAGATTTCTTGTGGTGTTTCGACCACCTCGAAATGTTGCAAGAGTTTCGCATAGTCGCTTCCGATATGTCCGACAAGGTTATCGGGATGCTCGCTCCCTACCGCCTCGATGAGGCGGATCAGCCTCTCCGCTCCGACATGGACGTGGACGACCCCTGGCCGCCCTTAAACGACGGCACCCCGCTTCGTGTCAGGATGCCGAAGCTCACTGCATTGGAGCTGTGGAATTGTCAGAGGTTGTCGGGGGATGCGATGGTGGATGCACTCAGTGCGCGTGTGCGGTATACGGACAGCGTCGGCGATCGTCAGGCGTACTCGAAGCTATCGGACGTCGCCATTATTCACTGTGATAAGTTTTTGCCTCGCCATGTTATGACCCTGTCCCCGTTGCTTGGGACGAGATTGAGGACGTCGGGATGAGTGCGGACTGGGATACTCTGGAATTTGTTCGGCACGGACTGTACAGTAGCTAGGCAGCATCTTCGCATCGCTTCACTTTGTATCTTTAGCATCTTTGTCCAGCCTGTGGTCTATCCGATAATCTTACACTGGATTTTGAACGGGCTGAGTTCTGACCGTATGCTGCGACCTGCGCAAGCCGAGCTGCCGTCTGCCGATTGCAGACGTTCTCGCCGACTAGGCCCTGACCTGGACTGCACGAGCGCCGGCACCCCGACCCTGCAGCGCCCGCCTTCTCGACGACCTTGACGCTCCGTACATAGCACAAACTCAATACTTCGACGCTTACCAGGACCAGTACACCGCTGCACTCGTGGCCGACGGCAATGAGGACTTTGCATCGTTTTCGGATGAAATGGTGGTGAAGAGAGGGGTTTGGTCGTCATAGGACGACTCATGGCGCTTGCCGCTCGAGCCCATGATTATGGCCTGCCATGGCCATCCGTCCGTGGAGACTCGCCCAGACCACATCGCAAATACTCATCCGAATCGACCGCCACTCGGAGAACGACTCTAGCCCTTCATTCCTCTCTCCGTAAACCACCGTGAGTCTTCCGCTCGCCGTAGGCATATAAAAGCCGTCTAACATCGTGTCCGTAGCCTCACCAAACATTCACACGTCCCATTACCACTCGAAACTTACAGTTTCACCCCTCCAACATGTCACAAACGGTCGACGCTTCGCAAGTCGTCGCCTCCCTCCAGAACACGGTCAGCCAGCTCAAGCATGAGCTGACGACAATGAAGGTCGATGACCAGATCCCTGCCGCTGGGGGATCGGTCAAGATCGCAGATTATCTGCTCACTCGTTTGGTTCAACTCGGCGTCACGGTAAGTGCCCTGACTTTCCATCTCGTGAGCCGCAAATGGAACTTATGCGTTGGAACTTATGCGTGTGTAGGACATCTTCGGTGTTCCAGGAGATTTCAACCTTGGTAAGTTCTGCAGAATCGTGACTTACAAACATGTACTGATCGTTATCCAGGATTCTTGGACTACATAGAAGATCATCCCAAACTCGAATGGGCTGGAAACTGGTATGCGATATACTCTGAGTTCGATATTCAAGTTTTATCTGACCATATGCGCTTTCAGTAACGAGTTGAACGCCGCGTATGCCGCTGACGGCTACGCAAGAGTCAAGGAGGGAAGCCTTGGTGTCGTTCTGACCACCTTCGGCGTCGGAGAACTCAGTGCAACCAACGGCATTGCCGGCGCATTCTCCGAACATGTCCCCGTCCTCCACATCGCCGGTGTCCCCAGCACAACACAGCAGAAGAGCAAGCCTATGCTGCACCATACCCTGGGCGATGGCCGCTTCGACGCATACCTCAAGGCTTCGCAGCAGTTCGTCATCTCATGGGCAAACCTCACCGACAAGTCCACCGTGGCCGCCGAGATCGATCGCATCCTCACAGACTGCGTTGTCCTCGGTCGTCCCGCGTATCTGATGTTGCCGACCGACCTCGTACACGAAGAGATCTCGAGCAAGCGCCTCAGGACCCCTCTCAACGTCGAGCCGCCAGCGAACGACCCCACTATCGAGAACTTCGTGCTGGACGAGATCATCAAGCTGGTCAAGGCGGCGGACGGCGATGTCATTGTTCTTACTGACGCGTGCACGGTCAGGCACGGCGTGAGGAAGGAGGTCGCCGAGCTCCTTGAGAAGACCCAAATCCCCGTCTACTCTGCTCCGATGGGCAAGACGTCGGTCCCAGAAGACTACGAGAGGTATGGTGGGGTACGTGCTTCAACTCTATTGTGTACTCCCATGAACTTACCCCATCCTTAGCTGTACGTCGGAAGTATCAGTCGCCCAGAGATCAGGGAGAAAGTCGAAAGCGCGAAGTTGATCATCACCGTCGGCGGCATCAAGAGCGACTTCAACACCGGTAACTTCACCTACTCAATCCCCACGACTAACATTGTAGAGGTCAGTCACAGCAGCGTATCGTATGTTCTGTAGGGCTTACCACATCTGTTTGCCAGCTTCACTCCGACCATACACGCGTGCAATATGCTGCCTACCACGGCATCGGCATGAAACATCTCCTTCCCAAGCTCACCGAGCGCTTGCTGCCATTCAAGGACATAGTCAAGCAGATCGAGGTTCCGAAGTACCTCTCTCCCGTTCCTCAGGAGGACAACGAGATCATCAGCCACTCTTGGCTCTGGCCCCGGGTCGGCCAGTTCTTCCGGAAGGGCGATGTGATCGTCGCTGAGACTGGTGGAGTGCACCCGTCTACTAGTCCATCCGCGCGTGTTCTAACAGATGACTAGGAACTTCGAGTTTTGGTATCTTGGACGTTCAGCTGCCAGGCGGCTCGATCTTTGTCTCTCAGATCTTGTGGGGCAGCATTGGCTGGACGGTCGGCAGCACTCTGGGCGCGGCGATTGCTGCTCGGAACCTCGGTCTCAACCGTACCATTCTGTTCATCGGCGATGGCTCAATGTGAGCTGCTCTGCTCTTACCCGTTTTCACCGCGCTAAAGAGTATCCTTATCTTCCGTAGTCAATTGACGGTCCAGGAGCTCTCGGCCATGATGCGCTCCGGCGTCAAGCCAATCATCTTCCTGTTGAACAACAGCGGATACACCATCGAGCGCTACTTGCACGGCAAGACTCGCAAGTACAATGACATCTCCAACTGGTACGCTTCTTCACCACGTGTTCACCAACGTGCATGAATGCTGACCCACCGTACAGGAAGTGGACATCCCTGCTATCAACGCTGGGCGGTGTCGAGGGCAAGACATGCCAGTCGTATACCGTCCGCACCAAGACGGAGCTCTCACAGCTGCTCGACAACGGGGAATTCGCGAGCGCCGACAAGATCCAGCTCGTCGAGATGATCATGGACATCCACGACGCGCCGCGCGCGCTCAAGGTCCAGGCTGAGCTCAGCGGCAAGACGAACCGCTACGTGGTGATCGGCACGAAGGGAGATGAAGTCGCGCCGTCCGCCTAAAAAAGATTTTCCACATGGGTCGGTTGCAGACGTAGAAGATTGCACTATAGAACTGGACAGAAGGCATGCACTAGACAGGTAAAAGAAATGGTCCCTCTGTTGTAATATGTTTGTATCACCTGTATCGTTACCCCTACTGTATAATTCGAACCATCATCCCACTCTTCTCCAGACTGAGGAGTCTCGACCGCGGTCTGCATGAGTCGCAATATCCATCAGCACTTCCACGAAGTTCGTACCTTGGGGCCTTCGAGCTATGTAAGCTGCAATTTTCTTACCGCATGCTTTCAATGACATTCGCGCGCTCACTTCATTCGAACGTATGACAGGAACAGGAACATCTACACAATGTCTACCCAGGGTCTTGTGTAATTTCCGGTTGTCTCCGGCACTTCGTACGACGCTACGTAGGTTCATACGCTTTGTGGCTCGCAAGTGCCCATATCTAGCCCTGCAAGATAAGCGTGTTTCGAGGCGTCTCGTATCAGAACATGCCATCTCCGCCTTGCCGCCTGCGAGGTACAGGATTTCGGCGATATCTACCATACATGGCTCCCAGAATCCGAGTCACTTGCCCAAGACGACAGCCGCGAGATGTGAAGAACCGGCAGTGTTGAGTACCTGTGCGTACCTTTGTGACATCGTTCGAATCGATATATCAGTGTGGAGCAACAAACCCACACCAATGACTTCCGTACAGGGTCTGTTCATATCATAGTTTGCGTTCATTGGCTCGCGAATGCTAGGCAAGTGACACGGCTGTCGCCTAGAACAGTGCTTTCCCCACTACGCGCTATGTCCCTCAACTTCGCTCAGTGGTGCTTGGTAAGTATTTTCATAAAGTTATGTATCGATCGTTTATATCTGCGGGCCAGTATACAGGGCTCACTAGTATAAAAGGGCCTAACCCGGGCCCAATTCTCGCATTCCACTGCAGCATAATCTCCCTCTCGAGATGGCTGAAGACAATTCTGCGGGGTGAGAACACACTTTTCTTATACGTGTGCGCAAAATACTGACTTTTTGCATAGAGCGAATGAACCAAACCCCAATCTGTCGACCAGGGCAGATATTTCTCCCGATTTACCGTCTCGTAATGAAATTGTAAGACACTCTGTTTTACCTCATGTCGCTGTCACTACTAAGCTATGAACAGGGACGTTTTGCGGGCCCCATAATCACATCTTTCTTCAGTCGTACCGGCATCTCGATTGATGGCATCCGTTACGACCCCGACGGCCAGCTCGAGAAACGGCTTCGGGCAGAGGTCGATACGTGGGATTTTGGTGACACTTTCGCGAAGACACATGAGCCGTACCTCATAACTTCCGTGCATCTCGCGTCCTCCGCATACGGACACACGCCCCGGACGTGCAGCTCTACATAGCGGTTTATACCCTGCTGGACCTCTGCATAGACGAATTTGTCGTTCCCGTCGACGCGCTAGAGGAGTTCATGGAACGGATGTATTCCGGCACGCCGCAGTTGCATCCCGTTCTGGACCGTCTGGTTGGCCATCTGCACCACGCCAAGGATTACTTCCCTTCTTACGCGGCGAAGCTCATCATCAAGTCCACTCTTGACTTCATCAACAGCATGGCGATTGAGCCCGAGATCGAGCCAATGGCACTGCAGCCTAAAGCGATCTCCTACGTTACGTTCAAGCGACTCAACAACGGTATCGGGGAAGCATATTCCGCTTTCATCTGGGACAAGGCCAGTTTTCCCCATGTGTCGTCGTACCTGCAAGCATTCCCGTGAGTATCTCTGTTGTCAGTTACTGCTGTTCCGATGACAGACACGCCGTAGGGATATCCATATATTCTGTGACTTTCTCAAGTGAGTACTTTCCTCCTTTGTACTACATTATGCATCTAACAATTAAAACCGTCTCTCTAGCGATGCCTTTTCGTTCTACAAGGAAGAGATCGTGCATGACACCGCCAATTACATTCATGAACGCGCTACGGTAACAGGGAAGGATATCTCCATTGTGCTACAAGATGTGATGGATGAGGTAGTCTCTGCTGCTTTGAACGTGCGCAGCCTTCTGGAAGGGGAGAAAGAGAAGAAAACTTGGGAGCGCTTCATGGCCGGCTATACAATGTTCCACCGCACCACCCGCCGGTACCGCTTGGATGATATTTTGGGAAACTCTGAATATGCTCTATTCAATGACCTCATTGCTTTGCCGTACTTACTAGTACGATCCGGTAGTAGCACCGCTCAACTCGCGACTGTTGCGACCGCGCTTGGCGCCTCACTTGTTTGTACATGTTAGGATCGCAAGCCTTCCGTTTCCAGAATCGGCCAAGCCTTGCGTCTCCACTTCCCACACCTCATACAACATCGACCTCATAAGAGACTGCCACTCAAGTACCAGACTTCACTCGACGACATCAGAAAATGCTGACTAGGAACATATTCTGCATGCACTCGTGTCATCACACTGTTGCGTGGCGGGTATCAAGCATGTGCTGTCAAGGTTCATCTTCTCTGGCTCAGGAGACTCGATATGGTTCAGGGCCACGTCGTTGAGGGGAATCCTCGGTAGTTTCATCCCACCGTATGCAAGTCTTCAATGCATCATGTTGGCTTCCAGGTCGAACGGCGACATAGCATCTGCCAAGCACAGCGTCCATTCCTGACTCGGACATTTGCTGTGCCTATGATCGTATACACACCGACGGTCGTGCGAGCACGCGCCGGATGTTTTTCTGAGCAGCAGGGTACGGCATCCTCGTTGGCTTTGATATCCGTTCGGTGTTACTGAACGTGCCAATGGCCCATGACAGGAGTCTTGCACGTGGCCCGGGGCGTTGTTCGCCGAAGCTCAAACAGGACATTGTGGTACGGTCCGAACGAAAAAATTACGGGCCGCACGGACAATCGGAAAACTGAGCATCCGAGTCAGATCGGAAATGTGACGTTATAATGCGTATGTGGGTCATATTGCTTAACGCAGAAGTGATTAAAAGTCTTATGATCGACACATCTTTTGCGCTGCATATGGCACGCTCTGCGCGAGATTAACACTGGTGAATACGAGCAGTGAAATTTATATTGCTCAGCCATAATTAACACTGTATAGAGAGGTTCCATGCATTCCATCGTAAATGTTTAAATGCCTTGTTTGTCGTTATGGGCTGGCAGATGGTTGCACTTTGGCTCGCCCAATGGCTTCCACCTTCCACCCCACGCACGCAACTGGAGATATCTGGTATAGGACCTGCCAATAATATCTATGCGTGTGAAGTTTACGCCGGCTGCCATTGGTCATACCCTTCGATTGCATTTTCCTCATTGGACGGCATGATTACGCAAATTTTATGGTATGGAAGTACAGGACAAACTGCTTCATTCTGACGTGCTCACGGTCATGTATAGGTCGTCATAGATAACATCCTCCCCCAAAAAGCTACTCGGTACGGCGCACATAATTCTAGGCTAGTCTGCGATATCGTATCTCGGCACTGCTATATACCCGAACCGCCCCGCCACACAGGCCGCCCTATTCAAAAGACCTGCGACGGGTTTTCTTGGTATGGTAATCAGGAATTCCCGCCTTCTGCCTTGCCCTGTGTGGCGAAAAAACAGCGAAGGCATGTTCAACGGCTTGGAGACGGCCACAGTTGATGCATGGTACGCATGACATTGCCACACCAACTTTGCAGGCCGATTCGGCAGCCGTGGGGGTGATCGTGAGCGTATAAAAGAGCTGTCGTGAGGGGTATCTTACGGGCAGCACATTGCTTGCGCTTCGTCATAAGGCCACTTCTGGTAAGCGTCTTCCTTGTCACCTGCAGAGGCATAGGCTCAACTGGTGTCTGCTCGTGTCAGAAACGTTATGGATGCAGTGCAACCGCCTCCTCGCAATGCAAGGGACACGGAAGTAGTGCGAACTTTGCGAGTTTCCTCCATCCAACTCACTGATTTAAGGATGCAGGCAACCCTCGCTGGGCTTGCGATCACCTCTTTCTGCGACCGCATTGGTGTTTCCCCCAAAAGCATTCGCTTCGACCCCGAGGGCATCGTCGAGAAGCGACTTCGCGAGCAGGCAGCGGTGTGGGACCTTGGCGAAGCGTTTATGAAGCGATATGAGCCGGCCCTCATCTGCTCGGTGGATATTGCGTCCGCGGCATACGCTCACACTCCGATTGACGTTCAAGTGCACGTCGCTGCGTACACTTTCTTGGCCATCTGCGCAGACGACTTTGCCGTGTCTGCCGAAGCTTTGGATGAGTTCATGGACCGCCTTCACTCCGGCTCCCCCAACTCCACCCCATGCTTGACTGTCTCGTCGACAACCTGCGCCGCATGAAAGATTTCTACTCGCCCTATGCTGCGAAGCTCATCGTTCAAGCCACCGTCAACTTCATCAACAGTATGGCCGCCGAGTCCGAGCTCACTTCTATGGCCTTGCGGCCGGATGCGCTCTCGTACGTGACCTTCAAGCGGTTCAATAACGGCATTGGGGAAGCATACGCTGCATTTGTGTGGGACAAATTCAGCTTCCCGAACGTATCTTCTTATTTGCAAACCATTCCGTGAGTACCATGCGTATGTTGATTCGTTGCTTGCTGACAGTAGTATCTAGGGAGGTCAGCATTTTCTGTGACTACGTCAAGTGAGTATCACTTCGTTACACGCATTGCATTGCTGACCCATAGTCCTTCAGCGACATCTTCTCTTTCTACAAGGAAGAGTTAGCTCAAGAGATCGGCAACTTTATTCACGAGCGGGCGTCAGTGACTAACAAGGGCGTTGGTCGCGTGCTGCAAGATATAGTCGATGAAGCCGTTGGTGCCGTCGAGAAGGTGCGCGGCATTTTGGAAGGCACCAAAGCGAGGGAGGCCTGGGAGTGCTTCATGGTGGGTTACACGATGTTCCATCGTGGCACTCCTCGCTATCGCCTTGACGACATCTTAGAGAAGCTTGAATAAGCTATAATTATGCATTGCGGACTATCACGAGGCGGCAATGCGGTCGCATATTAATTGTGATCTTGACTACGCACTTGGACAGCAGAGCGGCAGTTATTTGTACTTGTTAGGATCACAAGCTTCCCCCTTCCATAAACGACTTGATATTTTCTAGAATTATCCGACATCCTTTTGCAACTGTAGTGTTCGGCAGGCTGGCTATATGATACACGCTTTTGTTGAAATGCTGCGAGCGTTACCGTTTAAGTTGAGGCCGTGAGTACACTGCGCAGCCTTACCCGTGGCTGCCGCGCGACAGCCATGAGGCCGAAAGCATTTCCGGTCCCGCATATCACATCACACCTACCTTATATTTGTCTTGCAGAACGCTTTGCGCGCAGGTGTCTCCAAGGAATAAGCCCGCCATTGTGCTCTTAGAAACAAGAATGCAGAGTCAGTCCCTTCAGAGAACAATGCTTCTAAGCGGGATCACAGCGCAGCACAGATGCAGTTCGGCGATCCTCCGACCATTGTCCCGATTTTTTCGACTTCCTGATCCCGCAGCGCCAGGTCAACCATCGTCCAGATGTCGCGTTACCGAGAAAGTCACCCCATGCAGACTCTGTATTCTTCTCGCAGCCTGAGATCATGCTCGTATGTCTCTGCTTAAGCAGAAGCCCATATCTAGGCGAGATTTAAGGGTTTCAAAACTTCCAGCACATCAGCGACGCGCGCGGGGTTTTCTGACAGGGATGCGGGCGCAGGTGATTATTGTCGGTCGTTGTTGAGAGAAGAATGGGTGGGATCAGATGGGCGCTTGTCGGGGCGGCTTGCGCTGACGAGCGCGCCCTGAGTCAGCGAAGCATGCCGATCTCGATCCAATTGTGGACAACCACGGCGGACGCCGACCAACGTCTCCTGCACCCCCACCTCCATCTTGCCAGCCAAGATGGGCTCCACGACTCTCTTGTTTCTTCTCTTGTGTACACCTGCGTTTGCGAGAATCACACCTGCCGCGCGAGCATCCGCCCCACACCCGTTCTTTCGTCGCTCCAATGTACCACCAGAAGGATATTACCCGCCCTTGGACCACGGTGGAGCCATGCTCACAGTGAGCGGTCACGATTGTCTCGCAGGAGAAGCTGAAGCTGACACCCGTACAGCAAGTTCCGGGCACCTTTCCTGCAGGCCTCGGCGAACCGTTAAATGTGATAATATCCGCGAATTCGGACCCTGATGTCATGAAGGACCAAGAGATAGACGGGGGACTGAGAAATTACTTCTTGTGAGTATACACTTCATTACTAGACTAATTGTGACCTTATCTATGCCCTTAGGTCATTCGGCTACGCCTCGGAGTGTCTTGGCCAGCATCTGGGAGATGACCAGGCAGCGAATCTCGGAGACGGCAAAGGATTCTGTAAGTCTACCATTTACCTGAAAGCGGAGCCTCTCAATAACTTGTTCAGTGAATGAAACTGCTGTGGTGCGGTGGGACTATGGAGATCCACAACTGGGATCATGTAAAGAGACCATACAAGGCGGCGCCCATTTTCGATACTGGGTGCAAGACGGTGACGAAGCCAACAGGTCAGCGTCTCATGCCCAATTCCCACAGGCGCATGCTCAAACATCTTACAAACAGTGGTGCTATTTTCGCTGCATCGTCGTATGAAAAACCAATAGCCTGTGAGCATTAATCGCTTATCGTGTTGGACTGGGGTACTGAAATCGCGTGCAGTGAAGCATGATATCGTCGTCAACGGATACAATCTAGGGCGGTGAGTTGTGCTCTTCTTCCTGAAAGAACGCGCAACTGAACTCTTTGTAGAGACTGGATGATTGGGAACGCGACCAACCAGACTGAGCTCATCCCCACCACAAGTGTCACCAACACATCAACCTACTCGGGCCGAACATCGTTCGCCAATTATACCTACCAGACAGACGTCACATACGTCAGCGGCCTCCTTGCGAACTCGAGTGATGGCGTGAACCACTACCTCAGCGTAGGCGTGAACGGCTCAAGCGCGGTGGACGGATTGGTTGCGGTCATGCTGGTGAAGATCGTCGAACGGCCGGCTACTACTTCGTGAGTAATTTCTTTGCCTTCTGCATGATTCCATCTGACACTGCTCAGCGCTGCGGGACGAATACTCACACCTCCTACGGCATCCTTACTTCTCTTTGCCCTGGCGGCATTGTTCCTGTCCATACTCTGATTCTCCCACGTAGACGCCTTAGAAATGACCACGGACCACTCATCTATGATACATACTCATATACGGGACGCTTTCCCGTGCTATCGTTATACCAGAGCTTGGGATATATCTTACGCATACTATCGCATAGTGCACATCCCCGCTTGTGCATGACATCCTGTACAATAGCATTCCGCATTCCTTTAGACATGACAGTCATGAGTCGCAAAAAGACGTCACGCCGACGAAGGCCAGCTTTGGTAGTATGCATGCCACACACATAGGAATGTGTGTCGCTTCCGTTGCTTGGTCGGGGTACGGAGTGGGCTTGGGCTGTCCACCGCGGCGGTGACGGTGAAACCGGGAGTCCGATGCTGAGCGCGCCCTACACGCCCCGGTAAATTGCTCCGGTCGATCGTGGCGGAGCATTTCACCATCCACTTCCAGCTCTACAAATCTTCTAAGCAGCTACGCATACAACCCATTGGAACACGTATCGTAACTTCTTGGCGGATGGACGCGCCATGCCGCCCTGTGAATGAAAACAGGAGGAGAAAAGTCTGCTCCTGGTCAAGCGCCTCGCAGGCGCCCAGTCCGCTGCAATTTGCCGCAGTTTCCCCGCGAGGCAATCGCTGTGTTCAACTTCATCCAAGCCCCCAGAGCATGACTCTCTTCTGCTGTTACAGCCACAAGCGAGCAACTGCACGCATGACTGTACCTAAGCGCACATTTCTGACGAATATATAGGCAATATGGCGGATACGAGATCTCGCAACCCCCCACTTTTCCGCCATGTCGCTCACCGAAGTGTACACTGAAACCCGGTCGAGGGAGGCTCACAGCGCGCACAGCGGCTCCACAGGATCCCTTTCACTGCACTCACGCTCGCCGCACCCTGCTGCGACTCCCTCTGTCCAGCGGACAAGCTTCGACAAGGGCGGAGCGATCGAGCTCGCTGATTTACAGCCTGGTGGAGGCAGCGGCGCAGGTAGTAACGATGGTGCCGCGGGGAAAACCAGTCCTGTCGAGCTGGCTGAGCCGGACAACGCTGCCAGGTGGACGGCGCGCTTGCAGTATATTGGCTGCTGTTGGCCGTTATTCCTGGCAGGCTGGACCGACGGCACTACCGGACCCATACTGCCCACGATCCAGAGTCACTACAATGTACGCATCCTACGCACCATAATGGCTAGATGGTACATGCTCACTTTGACAAAGGTTGGATACGCTGTAGTATCTCTTATTTTCGTCCTCGGCTGCATCGTGAGTTTGTGCATAGTTTCCATCGCAGCCCTAGCTCAACCTGTTGCGAAGGGTTTTGCGTCCGCGGCCGCCGCTAATGTCTATCTTACGGACAAATTTGGCTTTGGCAAGGTACTTGACTTCATCCATGTGTATTCAATGCTACAGCAGCTCACAAGCTTCATAGGTCATGGTGTTCGGTACGTACACCACATTCCAGTCGTTGTGTTTTGCTTTCACGTTGAACATTGCGGCTAGGTTCTCTCCTGCAACTTGCCGCCTATACCATGATGGCGCCCGCCCCGCCGTTCCCGGTGTTTGTCATCGCCTTTGCTCTCAACGGATTCGGCGGAGCTCTACAGGTGAATTCGGGCACAGCATTTCTTGTTATTTCTGGGATATACTAACCCTTGATCCAAGGATGCCGGAGCCAACGGCTTGGTGGCCAGTATGAAAGATAACGCACAGACCAAGATGGGCATTCTTCACGCTGTATATGGTATGTTCCTCGCTGCACTGCACCTGAATGTGCTGGAACATGTTTCTTGACAGGGTTTGGGGCTCTGTGCTCGCCGCTTGCGGCCACTCAATTTGCTGATATCAAGCACTGGTCCTTCCTGTACCTTGTTTCTCTCGGCGTCGCCGTCTTGAACACCATAGTCCTGATCTACGTATTCCGCTTCAAGCGACAGGAGGGTACGTGGTTTTCTTTGAGTTCAGCTATGGGTAGTCCGTCGCTTACACGAACCCATCGCAGAGTTGCTTGAGGCAGCTGGCCAGGCACGGACGCATACTGACGTCGCGAACCATGTGGACAACAAGTACCGTCAGATTTTCAAGTTGCGCGAGGTCCACCTGCTGGCCTTCGTCATCCTGACATACGTCGGTGTCGAAGTCACTCTCGGAGGTACGCACTACACTTCCGATGTACCTTTACATGCATACATTTACCATTGAACAGGCTGGACCGTCACATACATCAAAAATGAGCGAGGCGGAGGACCCAACTCCGGATACATCTCTGCTGGCTTCTTCGGCGGTGTGTGTTTTTCTTATCTCAAATAGATGTCAGTCCCTGACGCATGAGTCATGCAGGTCTGGCGTTTGGCCGTGTCGCCTTCCTCTGGGTCAACCAGAAGGTACGCTCCTGCGCATAACAGCTGCCAGCGCGCCCTAACCTCTTCGTCCCTCATACCAGCTCGGCGAACGTCGCGCGATCTTCGTCTACACGATCCTCGCCATCGGGTGCGCACAACCCCTTTCCACCCATATTGCATGTTTCTCTGACCTAGACGATCCGCAGGCTGGAGCTCGTCGTGTGGCTCGTGCCGTCGCTCATCGGGAACGCGGTCGCCGTGTCGCTCATCGGCGCGCTGCTCGGGCCCATCTACCCGCTCGTGATGAACCACACCGCCAAAATCCTGCCGCACTGGCTGCTCACGGGCAGCATCGGCTGGATCGCGGGCTTCGGCCAGGCGGGCTCTGCGTTCCTGCCGTTCCTGACGGGCGCGATCGCGTCGAAGGCGGGCATCTGGGCGCTGCAGCCGCTGTGAGTGATTGTGCTGTCGAGGTTGGATGTGCGGGGACTGACTGTGCGTGTGCAGGATGGTGGCGATGATGAGCGTGATGCTCGTTCTCTGGTTCTTCGTCCCGACCTCTCCGCGCCGCTTCGACTAGGAGGTTATGCAAAACATCCAGGTTAGGCCATCCCAACTCAGTGCTCCTGCACATCATGAGAAGTCGTATGTTCACGTATTCTATCACCTTTTAGTATGCTTCAGTCGGACAATTATTTATGGGTATTGTAGTTTCGGTTACCGAACGTAAAACTGACAGAAAGTCAGTCTGTACTTGAGTCTCCCTTGAAAATTCAATAGTTTGACTACAATTGAACCATCAATGCATGGTAATTGAGTGCATAGATTGCATAAGGAACCAAGCCTGAATACATGAGAGATGGTACACTACTTCAATTAGAGAAAACAACATGAAGAAACAGGAGACACTAGCCAACCAACGCCAAAGACCACAAGAGTTCTGCAAGCATCCGACTACAATTGCAGGAATTAATGAGAGGTGCGCCACCGCGGGAATTATGCGACAAGAGTGAAACAAGAAATGATGAACAGGCCAGTGTACGACAGCACCCCCAGGGTTGGGAGGCCGAATGCAAGACGGTTTTATCTCTCGACGCCCGCGCTGCTGCTGCCCCGGAGGCGCGAGACGCCGCCGTTCATGGGCGTCGCCTCGTACGGCGACTCGGGGCTGCGCGGCGACGCGTTGTACGCGTTCATGATGCCCGCGAACGGCGCGGGGACCGTCTGCGGCGCGGGCATCGCCGCGCCGGCGTATGGCGCGTGCGGCGAGTACGGTGCTCGCTCCTCGCGCTCGGCGGTGCCGCGGTGCAGCGCGGGCGAGTGCGACGCGGTGCGCGACGGCGGCGGGAGGGCGGGCGACCGCGCCGGCCGTCGCTCGTCGGGCTCGTCGCTCACGAAGGACTGCACGCTCATGCGGCGCGTGCGGCGCTCGTCGCGCTGCGGGTGCTCCTGGTGGAACGTGATGGACTTCATGGGCGTGCGGTCCATGATGCTCGCCATCGGGTGCGGGCCCGTCTGCGGGATCGCGCCCTCGGGCGCGTCGACGTGGATGATCTGCAGCTCGTGGCCCTTGCCCGCGCCGTCCTCGCCGGGCTGCGGCGACGGCGTCGTGGTCATCGAGAGCACGCTTATCGTGCTGCCGTGCGCGGCGAGGGCCGTGCCGGCCGCGTCGGGCTCCTCGTCCTGCGGGTTGTCGGGCAGCGCGGGGATCACGGCGGCATGGCGACCGCCGAGAGGTCTGGTGGACGGCCCGTAAAGGAATAAGTCATGGACGCACGACGGGCACGCGCGCGAACGCGGCGGGAGGCACAGACACTCACCCTCCTTCGACAAAGTTCTGCCAGACGTAGTCCTTGAGGCGGTCCGCGCCGGGGAGCTCCTGGATGAGGTGCTTGATCGTGTTCTGGCCGAGGCCGAAGAAGTCGGGGCCCGACACGCTGTTGCTGTGCTGGCGGTTGCGGACGTGGTTGGCGCTGCGCACGATGACCGACCAGGCGCCGGTCGCCGTCCCGGCGATGACAGGCTTGTCCGGCATGTCCGCCGCGACGATCTGGAACTTCGGCCCGTCGCCGCCGTCCAGGATGGTGCAGTGGTACACCACCTCCGCGTTCGGATCCACCGTGGACAGGTAGCGCCTGCCCAGAGGTCAGTAACTCTCGCACATCCATAGTAACTGGACTACGCACCTTGTTACCTCGTACCCGACGGGGAAAATGTACCGTTCAGTATGGAAGTGCTCGCGCATACACACCTCGCCGAGGTGCATGACCGTCATGATGCCCACGTTCAGCGGCAAGAGCGGCCGCCCCTTCCTGTCCCGCGGGACCATCGGGATGCTGTAGCTCCTGCTCGTCACGGTGTGCGCCTTCAGCCTTTTTGGCTTCGCCCGCGAGCCCGACGGCGGCCCGCCGTTGCCTGGCCCGCCGGGGTGCGGCAGGTAGTGCGACGGCGGCGGGGGGTTGTTCGTGAGCATGATCTGCTGGGGGTAGCCGTAGCCGGGCGCGGGGTGTCCGGGATACGGCATGTGGTGGTTCGGAGACGGCCTGGAGTGCGTGTCTGCTGGGGAGCGCACGTCCTCATACTGCGCATAACGGCGCCGGCGGTCTTCTTCCGCGTCGTACTCGTACCGGCTTCCGTAGCTGTCTGACCTGGAGGGCGCTGGCGGCGCTGCACTTTGCCACCGAGACCATTGGCTTGGGTCCTGGGCTGGAGCTTGAGGAGAAGCATAGTCGTCGCGCGGACGGTCGCGTGCGTCGTAGCGGTAGCTAGGTCCTGCTGAAACACTCTCTGATGACGCACTAGGATAGCCGGGTCTGCCATCCACAGTCGGAGAGGTAGGGGAAGCAGCATCAGCGGGAGGAGGGGCGCGAGACGTGCTTTCCTTGGGAGACGGGCGCATCGGTTCCAGAGGCTCCATGGGTGGCGGGGTCGGACGACGGTCCTGCTGCATCTGCCGCTCTCTTTCTCTTTCTCTCTCCCGTTCGTGCTCCCGCTCCAACAAAAGGTAACGCTCCCGCTCCGCCGCCCTCTCCCTTTCCTGCTGCCTCTCTCTTTCCTGCAGCTCGCGCTGGCGCTCCACTTCGGCGATACGCGCATGCTCGCGTTCACGCGCCAGCTCCAGCTCCCTCTCTTGCCGTTCACGCTCCAGCGCCGCCTTCCGCTCTCTTTCAATCTGCTCCTCACGTTCGCGCTGCTGTTGCTGTTGCTGCTCAATCTCCCGCTGGCGCTGCAGCTCCTGCTCGCGCTGCAGCGCCTGGAGCCTCAGCTCGTCCTCGCGCGGGTCCGGATAAGACTGATGGTGCTGATGCCCATGACGGTGGGAATGACGGTGCTGGGGTGATGGCGGCGGCGGGCTCGGATCGTGCGCCGACGGTGGCTGGGGTGAAGGGGGCACCGGCGGCTTGATGCGCAGCCGTGTCCCGTTCGGTCGCGACGACGATGGAAGGCGCCGGCGAGGCGGCGCTGCGCGGAGTATGCGCGAGGGGGACGGACCCGGAGGCCTCGCGCTCGCGCTCCGCCCGGTCTCGCTCGCGTTCGGCCCTGTGGATATCGCGTCCGCCGTCGAGGGGCACTGCCCGCGTCAGCGCACTCGTGGACGGCACCTCCTTCTCCTTCGCTGCCGCGCGCCCCCGCGGGCGGCGAGCCCCGCGCCGGGCCTCGCGCTGCTCCTCCTCGAGTCGCTCCTTCATGTCGGCCTCCATGCGCCGCCGCGCGTTGGGCCCGACATGCTTGCTCTGCAGCAGTGGGTCTGCGGCGCCGTCGTCGTGCTCGGCCTCGGCCATGGCCTTCTCGAGGTTCGTGAGGAACCGCTTCTGGGAGGCGGGGTGGATGAGCGAGCGCGGGTATGCGCTGGAGATGGGAAAGGGGAGGAGCGGGTGTGGCGGGTGCGTGGGATTCGCAGCCGTTTCGAGTTCGAGGATGCGGTCCATGAGGGCCCTGTATACAGTCGATGATTAGGTTCCAGGTCAGCGGTGGGGAAGAACTGTGCGTGCACGTACGCTCGCTCGCTCCTCCATTTTACCGTCCGGTCTCCCGACGCCCGCAACTCGATCATGGTGTCTTTGTGTCTCTGTGATGCAGCAGCCACGCGGTTGAGTGAGCACCCCAGTAGCGACGAATCAGAACAGAAACAAACCTCCTCGAGCTCGAAATACTTGCGTTTGAGCCGTTTGTACTTTTCGTTGATGTCCTGATTCTCGCGGGCCCCGCTGCCACCGGAGCCAGACAACGCGATTTGCGGGGGCAGCGGTGGTGGGCCCATTACGACGTCGCGGTCGGCCGGCGGAGGCATCGCGGCCGCCATCGTAGCGTGAGCTGTCCTCGACGAGCGACTCATGGTGGGCGTGCTTGGGTCAACGTCACGACGAAGGTTTGCACACGAGATGGCGCGCGATCACGGATTGTATCGCTCGTCGACGACGCCGTTGCGGTGCACCGCTGGCGATGCTAGGATGTCGCCGTGCGGAGGAGCGCAGAGGGCGAGGGAGAGAGGAGGGAAAGGAAGGAACCGGAGCAAAGAGGGGAAGGACGATATAAGTGGGGAATAGCGAGCGTTGATTTGGCAAAGTTTTGTTTTGGCAGGGGATAGCCACCAAACCCAGTTACACTCCGGAAATCTAGCCTGCCACCATTCGAACGATTCAGGTACCTCGCGCTTGGCGCTGCCTCTCTCACTGCTCTACGACAGAAAACAAAGGTATTATGTACAGCTTGTTGTAGCTACATATGGAAGTTGTAACGAGAGCAGAAAGGACGAATGGCCGTCGCCGGTGGGGAAAAGGGCCCTCGGACGATTGGACTGGCTCGGCATGGAGTCGTCAACTTGCGTGGCGTAGCAGTAGCAAGCGCTGTGATCCCGTCCATTTACAGACGTCCCCATCAGATTCCATCGAATCCCTTCTCCTCGAGCGCCCGTTCCACTACGCTTCCGCTTTTGGCGGCACCCCTGATATACCCCCATTCGGGCTGGGCCAAGCACGCGCCCCTGCTCCGCGCTACAGCACATCTTCCGACCACTCTCCGCCTCCACCACCACCGCGGCCCCCTCCGGCAGCCCGCCCCGCCCCGCTGAGGCTGCCAGGCATCCGCGGGGCATTCTGTGCACTCGGACGGTGAGAGCGGACGTGTCAGCGAAACTCTGGTCTTCGCTGCACTCCCACGGCTCGGTTTCGTCAGTAGGCGTCTCGCTCCTTTCAGTCGGCAACTAGCCAGACGTGCGCCATCACTCCCTATCAGCCGGCCCTGGACGCCTCCGCCTGATCGCCAGTGTCCCAGCTGTCGTCTGCACCTTGTCATCTATCGCCCGCCGCCGCAGGGCCTGCCGCTGTCTCACCTCCCGCATGCGCTGCCGACTGCCCGTTTCACCGCCAGTCCGGCACAGCGGTGGGCACCTTGGGCCGTGTGCACTGCGCTGAGAGGCGGACGAGCAAGCGAGGGAACGGCGATATAAACTTGGCGGAGCCAATCTCACCCATCCTAAATCGGCCGGCGTCCAGCCACGAGGCTGCACGGGGTGCAAGTCAGCGCTTCCGCGTCGTCATCACCACCGCATCCTCTTCTCACTCGGGACGCTTCTTGCGATCTTCGCGAGCAGGGCTCGGTCTCTCTCCGCACGCTTTCGCCCGCCGTTGTATTTCCCACGCAACTCTCTAACAAAGCACTCATATATCACAACGCTATGGCCTCCGACGGCGCATCAGCGTGGCGTCCAGGGGGCTGCGGAGGCGCTAAATAAGGTTTAGCCTCTATCAGCTGAGGCCGTCCGAAAGCGGTCATCTGCCAGATCGCTTCTATGGCCGCAACGCCACCACCACGAAGCACCCCTCTTCTCCATTTGCGGCAGCGTCAGCACCACCTCCCAGCCCCTGTCGCTCTAGGCCCTCCCCCCCCTTCCATCTTTACGTCCGCTCTCCGTGTATCCCAGTACACTCAAAGGCGCTATGAGCAGCGTCGGGCGAGCGCAGGAGGGCAGCCTGGGCGTGGCTGCGATGCGCGGGCAGCTTCGGCGTACACACGCGGCACGAAGCAGCGGGACGCAGCGGGTCTTCTTGTTCATCATGCTGGCAATGAGGTGCTGCTTCCTTGGCCTGCATTTCCACGCCCGCATGCCACAAAGCGTGCCCGTCCCAGCGGGGCCCTGTGCGACGCTACAGCCTACACGGACACGGTGCTGGTAGGATGCATATGACTCTGAGTAAGTGCCCTCGTCTCTCTCATGCATTCTACACGTACGGCGTAAATGACAGATGCCATCCAGGCAGAACCCGTTTGGTGCTGGCTGATGCACACGCTTTTGCAGTATGGAAAGCTCTGCTCCGAGGACTCGCAGGAGCGCGCGCGCGGATGACTCTTCCCGGGCAGTCACATCCCAGAAGCTCTCATTGGAGCCGCAGCGTGTATGGGATTCGAAGCTCGAGCTTGATAGTAGCCATCCGATGCCGTCAGGTCTGTTTTGGATATCCAACTATATGAGCCCACCGAGAAAGCCGTTTGTATTGCAACGTTGTCCAGTGCCCGGTGCTTACATGCTTCACATATGCTAGTGAGCAGAACTTTACAACATGGAAACGAGACCCACTGACGCAGACGCAAACCTCGGTGATTTGCAGGCCAGATCACTCCACACTCTCGTAATTGCGATGTTCCGACCAGGACGATGCCGAGCGATTTTGACTGATCGGTGCACCGCCTTCAAATTGCTCGTGCGAAGCTTGTACGCTCCTCACGGAGGCAACTTGGTGTCACCCATTTGCTCATCTTTGCTCTCGGCCTTTCGCCACGAGCTGCATCGACTCCCATGGATGGTATGTTGTATCCTTCGCTTCATCTCACCATCCCCTTGTTCAACGATCGCAACTTCATCTGGGTTATTCGAAGATCAAATATTAACTTGCTGAAGACAGACATATCTAAGCAAAAAGACGGCCTGTATTTCTTGTCTCACTTCTCAAGGATGGCAGAATGAATGACAGGTGAACTATCCCGGGCATGAAGCTTTGCAGTTCATCTGTTCCAGTGTAGCGCCTATGTACTGTGAAGCATCACAATTGTGCCGATGCTATTTATGCACTTTTGCAGCAAATAATCACATAGTGCGTTGTCCAACATGTATATTCCAGGCCACTGAAGTACTGAACATCGACTCGAATCTGCTTTGACGTAGTAGCGGTTATGTTTTGTGGCGCACGGGCGCCTCGATGATACTTCTTTGACGCGGCTCGCCAACGGCGGCTCGCGGAGAGAACGTGGTCACCGCACGCTGTCATGAACTCAAATCCCTTCCTGCTCGCCGTCCACCACTCTCTGGCCAGCACGGTACTGCACGTCATCCGCTATGCTTGCAATATCCTTCATGTCCAGAGTTCTGCATATCATCCTGCTTTTGTTATGTGTTTTTGTCTCCCACTGCGTCTATGCGGACCCGACGACGACCGTGGTTGAGGACCCGTCGGTAACGAAGGTTACAGGTACGTGCTTGGCGACTTCTTCTCATACGCTCCTGCAGCGCTGACGGGACCTTTTCAGACCAGCCTGCGCTTGACGCAAATCAGCTGGCGGCCTTCGTAGACCAAGTACGCACGAAGGCCGAGGACGTCCTTTCGCACCTCGAGCAAGCCAGCGATCAGCCATCACTCGTCGACCAAATCTCGTCGTTTAAAGCCACAGTCACATACCTTGTATCGCAGGCCAACGCGATCCGTCTGGACATCCTCGACGTCGCGCGCTCGCGCGGGGCCGCGGAGGCAGACGTTGCAGCGGACGTGGACCGCGTGTTCGGAGACGCTGTGGGCGAGCTGCAGGACACGTTCTCGTCAGGCGGGGAGAGCCGGACGCAGAGTGAGCGGGAGGCGATGGTGGCGAGGGCGATGGACAGGGTGGGCGACGGGCTGGTGCGCCTCGGGCGCCGCTGGGGCATGTCAGAAGTGCAGGTCGGCAGGCTCAACGCCACGTTCGGAGACGTACGCCCCCATGTCACGAAGCTCGTCGTGCTCGTTGGTACGCTCATCCCAAGTCATAGTGCTCCCCGTTGTTTCTCCTGTACTGAGTTTGTCGGTGGCGCAGGCAACATGAAAGAAGACCATCCATACTTGTTCAACATTCTACTGTCTTACGGCATCAGCATGCTTATACCACAAACCCTCATCGTCCAGCCGCTCCTCAAAGTCATCGGGTTCGGATCTGCAGGGCCCATCGGCGGTGCGCATATTCGTTGAATTTGTCTTTATGCTTGCTTCATCGTGCTATCTGTGCAGGCACCGTCGCCGCCTGGGCGCAGCGGCGCTTCTTCGGGGCCGCGGTGAGCAGGGGCTCCTGGTTCGCGGCGTTGCAGTACGCGTCGATGAAAGGTGCCGTGGCGGGACTCGGAAAGGCCGTCAATGGGGCGGTCGGCGCGGGCGTCGGTGCGGTCATGGGCTTCGTCGCCTCCGAAGGACGGGCCAAGGAAGCAGGGCCGGTGCCCAATAAGGCGGAGAAGACCTCCGAGTGTTGTGTCTGCAGCACTTGTGGGGCTGCTCCGCTGCTGGGTGCCGGGACTTGTCCTGTCTAATCATGAATCATGAAGTGTGCATTCATGAGGCGTATATCCTATATATGCCAGGGTGGCCAGGTATCTCAACACTATTGTATGTAGCACTTGGGCATGCATACAGCCACCAATTATTACGACTGGATGTGCCGCTGCGGGCGACGCCGCTCTGATGCTGAGCGTCTTCTCCAGACTTCGTTGACAGCTGCCCCTGGCCAAAGCTGTGTGGCTGCCGAATACGCCTGAACTCAAATCGTATTGGGACGCATCATCATTCGGCAGAGATTGAGTACTTACATCATTTGGGTTTAGCTGCGGGACCTCGAGTGTGTCTCCCTCTTCCCCCCCTGTTCTCAACAGCGACCAACTCGAAGTACTTCATAGCATGCTTGCAGGGAAGATCCTCTTAGGACTTGTTTACCTCTCTGTGCTCAGCTCGCTGGACACTCGCGGCAACAACCACCATCAAGCTCTCGCGAAGGCGGTCACGGATAACGATAGGTCCTCAAGCTCATCTCGGTCAGTACCGAACTTGTGAGTATAGCGATACTGCGAAGCATGAGCGTCACTGAAGACGCGCAAGTCCCGAATGGTCCGCGAACGTTGATTCTAACTGGAGATCAGTGAAAGACAAGAGTAAGCAAATTCTGCATAGCACACGCTCCGCCGCTCATTTCTGATACAGCCCTGCACCGCACGTTCGAAATACCGCCTGCCCGACTCGTTGCGCCCACGCAACAAAAGCAATTCGCGGGCGTCGGAAGGGATGTGTTCAAAACCATCGAGGGCGCGCTCGCGCAGGTCGACAAGGATCTACACATCCACGACACCATCGTGCACTTCAAAGACACCATCGACGGCTTCTTCGCCAGCGCGGCCGCCGTCCAGTCGCGCGTGTTCGATGCCGCACAAGTGCACGGCAAGTCCCCCGAAGACGTGTCGCTCGGCGTCGGCCGCGTCTTCGAGAACGTCCTGCGGGAGCTCCAGGCGGCGTTCCCGCCGCCCGACCAGGCGCCCACGCATGCAGAACGGCAGGCGATGGTCACGAACATCATGAGCCGCGTGAGCGCAGGCCTCGTTGAGCTCCTGCGAGTCTGGGGGCTGTCCGAGATGCAAGTACAGGGCCTTGTGGGCGCGCTCGCGGACCTCCAGCCACACCTTGTCAACGTTGTTGTGCTCATAGGTGTGTATGCCCTTTGAGCCCGCGCCCTATCTGCTGCCGCTGACGGTGCGCGATACAGGCGACCTCACAGAGCAACACCCTCTCTTGTGCGAATTGTTGTTGTCCTACGGCATCGCGCTGCTCCTCCCGCAGGACCTTCTCCTCGGCCCCCTCCTCACACTATTCGGTTTTGGCCCCTAGGCCCCCTCAAAGGTGCGTCACGTTGTGCTGCCCCTGCGCATGCCGTCGAGTGACCTATATGTATATGCTTGCCCGGCCTTCAGGGTCGGCCGCCACCTGGGCGCAAAAGCAGTTCTTCGGCGCGGCGGTGCGCAAGGGCTCGTGGTTCTCGGTGCTTCAGTCGACGGCGATGAAGGGGGGCTGTAGGGGGCGGGAGGTGGTTCAACGCGCTTGCTGCCAAGGTGGTTATTGGTGCCGTTGGTGCAGGTTTAAAGGCCAAGGTGACAGACACTTGCCCGGCTGCAGCGGAAACGGGGCTTGCCCCGGCCGAGCTGTGCCTGTGTAGAAGGACTGGACGACGGGCTCTGCGCGGTATAAATAGTTTGCGTAAGCTGCACGACAGAGAAATGCATGGTGAACGGGCAGCAGTGCCAGTGCATATCGCTACAGCGGCGGGATGCACGGACTACAGTGTAAATACAAAGAAAGCATCGCAAATGAGAAAGAGACACCGAACCGACACATCAATTTTTCTGCCCAATAAGGCGGAGAGAGTCCGAGTGTTGTGTCTGCAACACTTGTGGAGATGCTCCGCTGCTAGGTACCGCCGCTGGGTACCGAGACTTGTTCTGCCTAATTATGAATCATGAAGTGTGCATTCATGAGGCGTATATCCTATGCTAGGGCGGCCAGGTACCTCGAAAATTGTATGTATTACATGGGCACGCATATATCCACCGGGCACGCATACTTATGTCCAGCAATCATGACTAGTCGACTGTCTGGATGCGCCATCGACGCAGTTTTGATGGTGAGCGTCTTCTGCAGACTTCGTTGACAGTCGATCCCAGCCAAAGCTGGGTGGCTGTCAGCTGCACCTGAACTCAAATCATCTTGGGACTCATATCGTCATATGTTCGGGAGGGTTTGAGTACTTATATCATTCAGATTTAGCTACGGGCCCTGTCGAATGTGTCCCTGACTCTTTCGCCCTCCTGTTTTCGACAGCTACCAAGTCACTCACACCATGCTCGTATTAACGAACACCCTCACGACGCTCGTATACACTGTCGTCCTCCTAGGCAGTTGCGGCAACAATCGCCATAAAGCTCTTGCGAAGGCGGTCGCGGTTGACAGCAGATACTCATCTACTTGGTCAGTACCGAACTTGTGAGTAGAAAGACACTACGAAGCGTATACATCGCTGAAGACGCACAAGACCCGAATGGTCTGCGAACATTGATTCTGACTGGATATCCGTAAAAGACAAAAGTAAGCGCACCGCGCATAACACGCCCTCCACCGCTCATTTCCTATGCGGCATTACACCGCCCGGCTGAGATACCATCGACGGAGCTCGCCACCCTCAGGCTCGCACAACGAAATAAGCTCTCAGATGTCGGAAGGGACGTACTCGCGTCCATCGAGGGCGCGCTCGCGGAGGTCGACAAGGACCTGCACATCCACGACACCATCGTGCACTTCAAGGACACCGTCGACGCCTTCTTCGCCAGTGCCGCCGCCGTCCAGTCGCGCGTGTTCGACGCCGCGCAAGTGCACGGCAAGTCCCCCGAGGACGTGTCGCTCGATGTCGGCCGTGGTGGGGAGCGTGCGCGCGGGGCTAGTCGAGCTCGTGCGGGGCTGGGGGCTGTCCGAGACGCACGTACAGGGATTGGTCGGCGCGTTCGAGAACCTCCAGCCGCACGTCGTCAACGTTGTCGTGCTTATAGGTACGCACCCTTTGCAGCCGGCGCCCCATATATATGCTGCTGCTGATGGTCCACGCTGCAGGCGACCTCGTCGAACAGCACCCTGTCTTGCGCGACGCGTTGCTGTCCTACGGCATCGCGATGCTCCTCCCGGAAGACCTACTCCTCGGCCCCCTGTTCAAGCTGCTCGGCTTCGGCTCCAAAGGCCCTGTCAAAGGTACGCATTTCGCTGCGTCGGTACAGACTGCTCAACGAGTAATGCTCGGCCCACCTCCAGGGTCCGCCGCCGCCTGGGCGCAGAGGCAGTTCTTCGGCGCTGCGGTGTGCAAAGGCTCGTGGTTTGCGCAGCTCCAGGGGATGGCGATGAAGGGGGCCGCGGGAGTCGGGAAGTGGTTCAACGGGCTTGTCGGCTCAGTGTTTGGTGCTGCTATTGGCGCAGGTTCCAAGGCGAAGGCGACAGACGCTTGCCAGGCTGCGGCGGACGCAGGGCTCGCCCCGGCGAGCTGTGCCTGCGCAAAAGGACCGGACGAGGGACCCTGCGCTCCCTAAACGGCTAGCAGAAGCTGCACGATAGCGGAAGGGATGGTAAACGAGCAGCAGTGTATAATCGCTACAGCGGCGGGATGCACGGACTACAGTGTAAATACAAAGGACGCATCGCAAATGAGAAAGAGAACCCGAACCGATACATTTTCCCTGCCTTTGTCATCGTCAGGATCACTCCTCGATCTCGACGTCGCCGTACGGCTTCGCGCGGAAGTAGGTCTCGTCGAAGTGGTGCACGCGGATGAAGCCGTCCTCGCCGCCCGACGCGTAGCACTCGCTTTTTGGCGAGACCGCGATCCTGTGTGTGCCGTTAGTGTGGTGGACTAGATGGGGATGTATGCGGGGAGGTGGGCGAGGACGTACGTGTTGATGGGCCCGAAGTGGCCCTTCACGCGCCCGATCTCCTCCTCGAAGATCTTGTGCCAGAAGCGCGTCTCAAATTTACCCTGCCGCAGTGAGGTCGTTGTGACACTCATGGCGTCCTGACCACCGCCGAGGAGAACCTGTGTGTCGCACACCGTGAGCACTCTAAGCCACCGACCAGATATGATACAGATGAAGACACGTACATAAGGCTTCAGAGGCGCAAGGGAGGCGCTATTCAGCGGTGTCTCTGTCGTGTAGGTCTTGAGCACCATCAACGTCCGCGTGTCATGCAGCTGTAGCATGCATCGTCTCAGTCAATCTTGCTCGCCACCAGACACATCGCAGGGAAGAAAGGAAGAACGGGACGCACCCGCGCGGTCTTGTCCTTGCTGCTCGTGATGAAGTACGACCGGTCGGGCGCGAGCTGGAGGTCCGTGACGGCGTCCATGTGCGCGCGCTCGTTGCTCTGCACCTCCTCGCCCGTCTTCGCGTCGAAGAGCGCGACCTTGCCCGACTCGTGGCCCGTGAGGATGAGCGCGGGCGTATGCGCGAACGCGCAAACGACGGCCTTGCTGCCCGTCGGGTTGAAGAAACGACGTCGGCTCCTTGCTTTCTACACACCATGCATCGAGCCCAAGCGTGATAGGAAGGTGTTTTTGTTAGAGAGGGCTGTGGATAGTGCGGGAGGGAACTCACGGTTAGTGCCATCGCCATCGCGGTTGATTGGGAAGACGCGGATCGCGCCCTGGTGCCCCATGCGCTGTTCGGTTATGCAGACTACCTGGTCGTCCTCCTCGCTGAACGCGACACGCTTGACGGCGGTGGGGAACTCCCACTTGTACAGGCACTTGCCGGTTGAGATCGACCAGAGGCGCATGGTGTTGTCCGCGGAGCCAGACACCAGATATTGGGATTCGGCTGTTGTTTCGTGTGAGTGGATGCAGGCGTGCGTAGGTTCAGTGGATTCGAGGGTGGCGGAGAGCGGTTGTGGGATGGCGCAGCGTTGTATGGAAGATCTTCATTTGAGAGGACATTAAATGGAGGAGATAGTATGTGGTACGTACAGTCGATATCGACCGTCCACACTGTTCCGTTGTGTCCATCGTATGTACCGAGACGCTCTCCGTTATGCGCGAACCAGACGTTGATGATATGGTCTTTTGAAGCGGAGAAAAGTAGATCGCCTTCGCGGTTGAACTTGATCTGCGTAAGTGAACGCTCGTGTCCTGTCGTTGGTCCACAGAGCCGTCAGCGCCATGTGCGTAGCGAGTCGCGGAAGGGTGTGATCTACCTTGGAGGAGAATAGGCCTCTACATCGCAAGAATGTCAGTACCACTTTCTACTAAGATTTCTTGAGAGAGCACCCACCATTTTGGAGAGGTGTAAGCGAAAGTGCCGTTAGAGAGAGAGGGGGCACGCCGCTGTAGCCTGTAAGTAATCAGTACTAGTGTTATTGCAGGACTCATGCAAGTCGGTTCCGCCTCCAAGAAATTTCGTAGGCGCTCTTCGGCATCTCCCGACGCTGCATTGAGCCGCGCGTAGAGGTCTGTTGCACTTTCGTCCTGCCTTTGTCCAACTCCCAAAAGCACCATCGTGGTCCACGCTGTTGGATACCGGTCTGTGTGACTCTCTCACTGCCGCTCCTAATGTCCGGTAACGCGTACGACGTCGCTGAAGGATCGGCGTCTTCGAGGAAACGGCAGAGGGTCGAGGAGCAGGGAGAGGTGGCGAGCTCGGGAAGGATTTCTGGTAGTGAGGCTGTCGATGGCTCGCGCAGGGAGATCGAAGGTGGAACATTAGCGAGGCATGAGAAGTTCTACAAGGCAGATGGGGATTGTGTTATTAGGGTAGAAGATGTGTTGTTCAAAGTGCGTCCGGCTGCATACAGTTTTGTCCTGCTCCATGTTCAAGATCAATCTGCTGTTTGGATAGGTTCACAAATTTCTACTGTGCAGAGACTCTTCTGCCTTCCAAAACATGTTTAGCATGCCTGAATGCGCAGATTCTCTCCACTCGTCCCATGAAGGGTCCTCGGACGCAAATCCAGTTGTGCTCCACGGCGAGAACGTGGACAGCTTTGTAGCATTGCTATCCATTCTTTATGCCTTGTGAGTGTTTCCATGTGCCGAATTCACGAAGCCCCATGAGGTCACCTCGCAATCGTACTATACTCATCTGCACGCAGGCCTGTCGAACTTTCAAGACTATAGGACAGATCCTGCGCACATAGGCTATCTCTTGACGGTCGCGCAGATGACCAACAAGTACCACTTTGTCTCGACTACCTCCTGGGCTCTCTTAGCTCTCTGTAACCTCACCGAATGCCCACTCGAGCCTTGGAGAGCCGATCGAGACATAAAACAGCCTTCCGTGTCCGCCTGGCGCAACGGGTCCGTTCTCAGCCGCATCATCGAGGTTGCCCTGCTCTGCGGACACCAGGCGTTATGCGACCACGCCGTGGAGAAATGGGTAGAACTTCTCACGGCAGGGCACACGGATCCCTTCTTCGCAATAACAGTGGCGGACCGACACGGGCTCGCGAGGCTCAGAGGCATCAGCTACTACGAGGCGCTCGTGACATGCGACGACCAGCTCAACAGCAAGACCAAAGTGTTCCTGGACGACAGCACTGGTGCACCCGTCGCGCCCTCGGTCTCCCGCAAATCATGCCTCCTCAGTGGCTTCTACTCGCTCGTCCGTCGGTGGGAGGAGATTACATCGAAACCGCCCAAGCTTGCACTTTCTGAGGGCTGCACGATGCCCTTGCACGCGACGAGTTGCATGCCTGTTTGGACGAATACCTGGCTAGACACTGCGCATGGGGACCCCGGCGACTCCCGGTCCCGCGCAGACGTGCTTGGCCGACTGCACGACGTGGACGAGCAGCTCGTGGAGATCCCCGACCTATACATGCTCGTGCCCGCATGCCGGCTCGTGGCGCTGCAGAGCGTGGCGGACCTCTGCCGGACGGTCGAGGACGAGCTCGCGGCGCATTTCGTGGACTTGACGGGTGCGAGCGCGGCGTAGCGGTGTCACGGCTTTGGGCGGGCGCGGCTGCCGTTCGGGTCGCACACCAATCGCGCAGGTCGCACGGCGTGCGTATAGACTATATCCACTAAGCCTTCCCACCGCCGAACAGTCTCCGTATGTCTAGATTGTCGTCTTGGTGTTGCGACTGTCGGGCAGGACAATTGTGTCTGGATTTGCTCACATTGCGCCAGGGAGAATCGCGCGGCACTTGCGGCAAACCGACATAGCCCGTGTGTGGACGGACGAAAGCTCAGCAACATCCGTGGATCCTCCGTCAAGCCCGTCGTCGTACGACATGCAAGTGCATGGCCCCGTCGCCCGGCTCTGCTGCATCTCGCCCTATCCCTCGCTTCAAGCACCAATTTAGTACGGTACTTGTAATATTTTCAACCGCCGTTCTACGGCAGTGCTGTCGTGGCTAAACTCTGCGGAACAACGGCGCTTGTAGGACACTTCCCCCGACCCCCGACTTAGGTTCTGCATAGGGTCGTAGCGGAATGGACGGTTTTGGAGTAGGCATGTTTTTGTAGGCGGTGTCTGCGATCACCGTCCGGGCTTTCCGGACATTGCAGCTGCAATGGATTACTTACATAACAAAATCAAATATCTGCTGATCATGCTCGCGAGCTGTGCATATCGAGGGTGACTGTTCTGCTCCTAGGGTGAGAATGCTATCAATTCATGACTTGAGAAGTGCACGCTCTTCCTGCAGCGAACGCTGTGGCGGAGCAGGAGCGAGTGCATAAATGACGTCAGACGGATTTAGGCACAGGCACGTGGCACGAGAATGCTCCTGTCCTCTCCCCGCGCGCTTTGCGACGAGACGTTGTGGAGCCGTGGACGATAATTGCCGGCGATCATTCGAGGAGCCTCTGGTACTACGCTGTGTAACTCTGTTGGACTTAAACTCTATTATATATGCCAGTTTGGGTTGCATGGGACGTGGTGTGGTGTGTGGGCTCTGCGGGCAGGCTGACAGCGGCGGGGGTGCTTGAGAAATGAAGAGGCTATGTGCGCCGCATGCAGGGATGCGTTTAGCTGTGATGGGCCTGTGAGGGACGAGAACATGAAGAGGCGAAGAGACCGAAGGCGGTGACGTCAGCGACATGCGAGTGGTAGTGGACAAAATGGGACATGGACCCACTACGGTCATGTCGTCACCCGCCGCTCGCGCCCCCGCTCGCTGAGATGGCCGCGAGCGCCGTTGACATGGGCGACCCCTTTTCTGAGGCTGGTGGTCGAAGGCGCAGGGGAGGGGGCTGCACAGTCACTCCACAGTGTGTTCAATGGTGCCGATCTGAGGCGGCGACCCAGCGTCGTCTCGGCTACCCCGCAACACTCTCCACCTCCCTGAATCCTCTCTGCTCCACTATGCCACGTTCCCCCGGATTGGTGCGCTGTCTCACAACCTGCGTACCAACGCCTGGGAGGCCTCCCATCGGTCCCTGCACAGGCCATATAATAATTCTGCCCCTTGCCGCCGATCCTGCCTCATGCCACATCCTCCTACCACGCCGAGTCGCAGCTAACGACCTATCTGCACTGCCCTCGGATACACCCTCTGCATGGTGGACGCCGGCCACCCTCTGCCTGCCGCCGACACCGCTGCCCAACAAAGTCCGTCGTCCGCAGTGACACCGCTGCCTCACGAAGACAAGATGAGGGCCAATTTTAGGTCTCTATCGACCACACCGAAGACACCTGCGCGAGAGCTTGGAGCCGCGACGCCGCGGCCTGATAACGTGGGGGTCGGAGGAGGCGACCCCTGTGATTTACGATAGCGACAGCCGGTCGCTGCTGCCAGGAGGCGAAGGATCATTGCAAGGAGGTGAGCGTGCCCCGTCGTCTCTCGTTACTCGCCATCTCTCCTCCCTCTCGGACTCCTCGGTTGGCCTCGGTGCGCGCCCACGTGGGCAATCCTTCCATTTCGGGAACACGCGCTGCGCTCCCTCGACTTCCGCGAGTTCGATTCAGGCTGCGATCGAAATCGTGCCTGGGCCCTGGCTTTGCGGGCGGCTCGGAGTTTGAACGAGATCGTTGTGTTCTCATGTGAACCGATTTGTTCCACCGTCTGCTCTTGCCGCGCCGTTCTTCTTTACATTCCTTTTTCTCTGTGCGGAACGCTGCCGCCTGTGTTGCCTCAGTCAGGTCCGCGAGCAGCTTGCCGGCATCACTCTTTCATATCATGCCCATTTCCGCACGTGTCTGTTAGACGTTACAAAATCCTGACGCTGCTCCGACAGTCCTAATCACGCTCTTGTAATTATTCTCCTGTCTCCCCTGCACACGTACTGGCCTCGCTGACTCGCGTCCTCCGCACCTTGTCCTCGTTTCGCTCACGCTTTCCCCATATTTTAGTGCATAATCTTTTTGCCCCCGCTGCTCACTCACGTAACGCCCTCTTCAACGACGCCCAGAACGTTCCCGAATTTTTCGATCCTCTAGCTCTCCGTCACTCCCCTGGCCGTGCTGGTGCCTCCGCACAAGAGTCTTCCACAGGGGATGCCCCCGACCTCCTCCAGCTGAACATGTCCGAGCGCAGGCCGTACGCCTCCGACACGGGCAAGAGCCCGGGCTCCTCCCGTGGTCGCCCCAACGCGTCGCGCAGAGGCGGGTCATCTACACGCCAGCCACCTGGTCACGCGTCCCAAACATCTATTGGTCACTTTGCGCCTCCTCTGGAGTCACCGATTACGCAGCCAAGCTACCATGGCCAGTACCCGCCTGCCTCTTCCCCCCTACTCCCAGCGCAGCCCCTACGGAAGTGGACCATACACGGTGTCCCCTCCGCCGCCGCCAGTCACCATGGTCGGGCAACAATCTGCCCCCATGTACGCCTATCCCAGCCACCCGAGTCTTCTCGCCGCGGACTCGGGACTGCAACAGCAAAATCCGCTCATGGGCTATTCTCAAAGCACGCTCGTCCCGATGATGCAGGCGCACACTTCTGTCTATCCCTTCCCTGGCCATTCCCCAGAGGCGTCGGCTTCGACAGGCCAGCTCTATGCGAGCAGCCCTGCAAACACGCCCGGACTCTACTCCGCTCCTTCCTCCCACAATCCTTTGGCCAGCCAAGGCTCCCCCAGTCGCTCAGCCCCTCCTACAACAGCCCCTCCTACCCTGCGCGCTTCCCCACGTCCCCGTACGGCTATCCCCCACACTCCTACGCACACTCGGGCAACACACTCTACCAAAGTCAGTACGCCTCGTACGGCCAACAGTACAGACCGCCTCCGGAGCAGGAATCACAAGGTACGTGGTGGTACCTACCTCCGGGCACTCGACCAGCACCCTCGCCACACTACCACGCGTACGAGAACCCATACCCCACGCTCGCCTCCATGTACACCCCCATGCAGGGCCGCGACGTAGAGCCGTTTGGCAGTTCACAGCACTCGGCTGCACCTGGGATGACCTCTACTATGTACACAGTGTCACCGCGGCATCAGGCACTTCATTCGCCATTCGCGGTAACTGCGCCGTCGCCAGCACAGTCGCAACGACCCCCAGGGCCTGACCCACCGCTTTCATCCTCAGAGCGGGATTCTGCTTCGGGTTCTGAGGTACCGCGCTCGGAGCCGTTGTCATCGCCCGCGACAACGAGTCGCACGGGTCGAATACCTCTTCGCAGGGAGTACCATCCCACACCGCCGGCGCAACGGTCAGAGTGGGTGATGTGGGTCGGGAACGTACCTTCGGATGCGACCCACGACGAACTCTGGCGATTCTTCAATCACACTCCCTCGCCCCTCTCCTCCAACTCCTCCCGCTCTGGCATTAGCGACGTCGTCTCCCTCGAGTCTATCTCTGGCGGCGTGTCCTCCATCCACCTGATCTCTCGCAGTAACTGCGCGTTCGTGAACTTCGACAGCGAGGGGCACCTGTTGGCGGCGATTGGGCACTTCAACGGCCGGCAGCTGCGCCTAACCGACCCGCGGTGCCCGCGTCTGGTATGCCGGCGGCGCGGACGTGAGGACGACCTGAAGGCGGGCGTCGGCGGGCAGCGCGGCGCAGGCATCCACGTGCGATACGTCAAGGACCAGAAGGCGCGGCAGGTGCGGGCGCGCGCGGCGACGAGCCCGGACGCGAGCTCCTCGGAGCTGTCCGCCGCGGAGCCGCCCAGCCCATCTGCAGACGCGGCGCACATCCTCGGCGGGATCTCGCTCTCGAGCGACGAGGAGGGCGCGCACGGGCGCCGGTCCCGCAAGCCTGCGCCGCACTCGAGCAGCTCGGGCTCGTACGCGTCGACGAGCTCGAGCATGCTGTCGCAGTACTTTCCCAAGCGGTACTTCATTCTCAAGTCCCTGACGCAGGTGAGTAGTGCGATGCAGAGAGTTGGGGGCAAGTGGTGTGCCCGCGCTGCCGCACGGCGGGCGCTGAGCCTGCACGCTGAGCCGGAATGTTGACCCGGCGCTTGCGGGTCGGCCACCCTGCTCGCCGTGCTGTGGTATTTTTTTGGAAGTACTCTATGCCGGTTTGCTGACGATGCATCGCCGCAGTTCGACTTGGACCTCAGTGTGGAGAAGGGTCTTTGGGCGACTCAGCGCCATAACGAGGGCATCCTCGATCAGGCGTATCGGACGAGCAAGGAGGTTTACCTCATCTTTGGAGTGAACAAGAGCGGCGAGTTCTATGGCTATGCGAGGTTAGCGATTGCATGTACCTGTATATACCCCGATGCTTACTGCCCACACAGGATGTCTGGGCCCGTTCTGCATCTTCATGGGGAGCATCGGGGCGAGCACAGAGTGTCATGGGCCTCACGGTCGAGCGCCGAGTCGCCACTCGTACGTCGTGCGTCGACGTCGACTAGGGGAAGTGTCAGCCCGCACATCTCACGCCCTGTCCAATACTTTTCGCCAAGCGAGGGGCCTCGGTACGAGGAGTCTCCGCTGCCACTAGACTCTGAGGGACCTGCAGCGCCTCTACCAGCAGCAGCAGCATCACCACTCCTCGTCGAGGAGCGCGAATTGCGTACGGCGCCCGCGGTTATGCATAGCCAACACCCTCCGCTGAGTAAACTTTCCGCAGGCGTGCCGCACCACGGCGACTACAGCTTTGACGAGGTTATCGCCAAGGCAGCGCCGGCCCTCCTCAGTCAGTCCCAGTCAGAGGCTGACGACTTCGAGCTGGACCCGATGGCGCCTATACGCGCTGCAAAGGAACGGTCAGCTTCAGACCCTGTGATGGACGACCATGGCGTGAAGCATTGGGACGCGCTGGGCGGCAGCCGGTCTCTTCCTGCGGTCAAGGAAGAGGACGAGCACTCGCGGTCGCCGCCTGTAGCCACTGGCCCGTCGCCCTCCGCCGTCGCCGTGGCGGCCGCCGACGCGGACGTGAAGTTCCCCAGCAGGCCCGCGCCGCCGGATGGGCGGGCGGATGAGGGTCCCGTGTGGGGCGAGTCCTTCCAGGTCGAGTGGATCCGGACGGACCGCCTACCGTTCTACCGCACGCGCCACCTGCGCAACCCGTGGAACCACGACCGGGAGGTCAAGGTCTCGCGCGACGGGACCGAGCTCGAGCCCGCGGTCGGCCAGGCGCTGCTCGAGGAGTGGGACAAGCCGGACACGCAGGAGGTGCCGCCGCGCCCGAACACGAAGTCGGTCCCGCCGGAGAACGCGCCGGCCACGCAGCGCTGAGGCCGCGCGCGCTCCCGTCTGGCCTCGCCGGCACTCCCAAAATTTCATGGCAACGACACGCACGCACACACACACGAACGCCCCGCATGTTAACGTTACCGCATTTGTCCAAAACTCGTACTTGCTTTCAGTCACCGCCTAATGCTATCCTAGTACACGACAGGTTGTCTTGTAATACACGAACACAAGGAGCTTGCCATGGACCATTTTACCCATCATCTACCATACCATCTATACTGTCGTCGGGGGATCTGGGGGGTTCGGGTGTCAGTCCGGTTTTCTCTGTAGTCGATCTTGGGTTATGTCTCGCTGCGCTGGGGACCCCGCGTACCTACTCTTGCATCCATCTCACGCGTCTTTCTGCTCGTCCGCCTCGTCGCTTTTTCCCGCTCTCCACCGTCGCGCCCCACGCAGTCCGTTTTGTAGCAATATTCGTTAGATTTGCCTGCTCGCATCTCTCATCTGTATCATCGTGCCACGGCGTAGCAATACACGCACGCGCCTCACGCGCTGGGTTTTCACAGAGCCCCCTCGTGTGCCCGCTGCCGCGGCTAGTGACAATGCGGTCAGGGTTTGCATTTGCGCAAGCAAGCGAGTAACGGTCCCTGTTAACATTCGGAGCGTCGCTTACAGAAAGAGGCTTGCTCACATGCATTTCAGTACGTACAGTACGAACCTCCGTCAGACGCCCAGATGTACATGCTCACTGGTGGGCTCTCAGGTGGCGGTACACCGACTTCAGGCGCCCCTCGTCGAGCCTGTTGGTCGGCGAGGCGGTGTGGTTCACATTACGTCCTATTTGGTTGATCCTGACGGAACAGGGAGCTTGAAAGGACTTGGAAGATCCCATGCTCTCGAGAACAGGCTCCGGGACCGGATATGAGTTAGGCTCATCCGTCGTAGAAATTGGAGGCCGTTTCCGCGGCGCGTGGTGCGGCCTTAGGTAGCGTATGGTGCTGCTTCTGCACGAAGTCGTGTGGCTGATGTTCCGGAGTTGCTAGGGAATGAACAACAGCTCGGTGGCGAGCGGTGAGAAGCGAGGGCCTATGAAAGCCAATGGGTCAGGGACAGTCCCGCGTTGCATGTGGCAGCGAGAAGCTTACGTACGGAAGACAATGCACGTAAGAGCTGCCCGACTGAATGGGAGATGCGCGCGTCGGAAAGGGTGCGGTTACAGTTCGACTGACAGACGGACCAGGTACCGATGGCGCGTTTCAGACGGCGCGCAGAGCGGCCATCCGAGGTGTGCAGGGTCCGCAGAGTTCGAGGACGCTAGCGGCCGAGGATGAGGTGTGTCGAGACCAACACGCGGCGAGAAAGGTGCTGGATCTGGACCGCGGGCATCTGCGCTTACGCCCCGAAAAAGGCTGCGTCCGTGGCAAAGCGCAGGAAAGTGTCCAACAGTCGTCTTGCGAAGGACGAATGGCTCGCCACTTCGCCGGCGGACAGCTGCGCAGGTTGGCCGGTTACCTGACTGGATCCATATGTTCCTCTTGTTCTCTGTTCTTCACGAATGCAGCGTTCATCCACCGCGCTCACATGACACGGCGGGGGTGGAATGTGTTCTTCCGCGTAATACCACGTCCGCCTCGTACGACCACCTTCCAATAGCGTATTTCCCCAGAGAGTTGTAGGCCCGAGGTCGGTGGGACGGCCACGTTTGTCAGTGCTTCGCCGAGAAAGCACTAGCACCAGCCTCCCGGGTGGCAAGGCAGTATGAAGATCCCTAGCCTTTGTGCGGCACAGCACCGTCAACGTGTCCACCCACGGCTAGAATGTCGACACTTACGTGGCAGCCGTCGGTACGTAGCAATTGCCTGCCCTCTGCAGGAAGGGAGCTTCCGCAGAGGCGCCGCGCTGCACGAACGCTGGAGCATCTACTGTGGCTGATCTCAGACCCAATCTGAAATCTGGGGCACGGTGGCGCGCACAGCCGCGGGCTATACGCGACACGGGCCAGCGGATGGTGTTCTCCCTCCGGTGGGGGCGAGGGCGGTGGCTCCACTTGACACTGCCTGGAGTCCGCGACGCGGCCACACTTGCCACCTCGGAGTGCGACGCTGCCGAGGGCTCTCGAATCCTGCTAGAGTTCCGCAGTTATCTCCGGTTAATTGTTGCTATCGTGCGCGGCGAGCACAACATATCGCTCGCGCGAAGGTTCCCGCACCGCCTGCGGGTGCACGCGTCAGCGTCTACAGCTTGAGCACGACGTAAGTACCCTTGCAGGTTGTCCGACTGTAAAAGAAGATGAGTCAGTCACGAATTATGACGGGCAGCACGGTGGAACAGGCACTGGCTTTGTTGTTTGCACCAATCAGAGCCAATGTACGTGGAGCCGCACGCGCCTCCGAAAACAAACATATGCAACATACCCGATTAGGCAGGTGGAGGTATGTTGAGGCATTTCTCACGGTGGCAGTGCTCGGCGACCTCGGAAACCACTTGGAATGCAATTCCTACATATGAATATGTTTTGGGAAATAATCCGGTGTTTCCTGCAGGCAATATACACTTTGTCCTTCGTCTCCTCGTCATCTCAAATACAATGTATTTGCTCTCGCTGCTGATATACTCCACTCTCTGGCTTGTTTGCGCCGGCGCAACTTGTCTAGCGGTACTACAGCCCCAGGGCAAGTATTACCTCGACTTAAGACTACCCACTGCTGCACTCTGTGCGTGTGTACTGAATGCCAAGGGTTCTGAATCTCATTTTTCTCTGCCTTTGAAGTTCGTTGAATATCAGGTCAAGGACCGACGCACAAATCAGCAGCAGGGTGAATGAGCACAATCACGATTTGGACGTCTTGCGCCCGCGGATGCTTCGAGTCACTCAGAGTGGTTTGCGAATGTGGCGCTTTATCCTTTTTTGGGTGTCTTGCTTTACGTTCGTCAGGGTGCCCCCACGGTGGATGGTGTATACGCACATCACTGCACTATTGTAAGCCGAACGCTTGCTGACCAGTCCAACGCACGCGTTCTTGTAGTAAGTAAATTGTCCCTGTATATAAAATAGGTGCCTCGCCCACATGCACGGCGGAGGCCCCCTACTCATCCTTGCATACACCGGCACATACCAAGTTGAGGAAAATTGTTCGATCAGTCCGCTGCTGCGAGAAGGAGAAGCTCGTGTACGTCTATCGTATCAGAAAACAGGACTGACGGTATCTCCCCTTCATGCGTTTAGAGGCCGGCACTTCCGACAGGGGCACCAGTAGAAGGAACGGGAGCGGCTTTCTTTTATCTGCTGCAGCAGAGTGATCAGCACTGTCCTGGTTGAGCAGCGTTGGGATGTAACTGGTACTCACCTGGAAAGTATTAGTTGCTTTCTTCTTTCTTCATTTGCATCACGTTCCTGAAGTATGGCCTCCAACGGTCTGGGTAGTTGATGGGATGCCATCTCAATAGGCTGAGTTGACCACGGGCCATCACCCCCGCCAACGACGTCCAACCAATCATTCCAGCTCTCCTCGAAATCATATGGCGTGCCCTCGGGAAGTAGGTGTAACTTTATCTGTCCTTCACCGCTTTGCGTAGAGCGAGCAATCTCCTTGACGTTCGCTAGCGTTGCATGGAACGGCGCTTGGCTCCTTCCACACCCATCTACCCCCACACCCCGTCGACGCTCCTGTCGAGTGTAAACAGCAGTCAAATTGGGGAAAGCCTCGTCGATATTCCAACGTCCGCGGGGTGGACTTTGAGCCCATAACTCGTTGCCAGGGTACGTGTTCGCCATCAGGCCTTCCGGGAGCGGTATATGCAGAAGCCGCCGGAGGTTAGAGCAGACGGACCTCCCACGTATGCCAGAAATCCGCACATGTGAAAGTGATGACTGCGCTGAACGACCCCACGAGGGCATTTCGGCGATCAATGCGTGCAGTCGTGTTAGCGAGGGAAATTCTGGTCGAAGCTTGAGGTTGAAGCGCATGCCCGTATACAAAGGGACGGATAGATTCGTGAGCATGGGGAATTGGGAGGTGACTTGTTGGAACAAGTTCGGACAGCGGGAGTCAATAATGAAAAGCGATTGCAGCGTAGATGCTGCCATGGAAACGACAGTGGTTATAGCATCTGCGACTCGCTTGCGGGCGGCGGCATATGCATTCGACTCTGCAGCTGTACGTGCTAGAGCGCTCGAGATACGTGGAGTAGTGATGAAGAGATAGTGGATTGCGATGCACTTCTCCTGCCCTTCGAGCAAGCCAACGAAGGATAACAGGCTTTCTTCACCGATGAGAGCGACAGAGTGATAGCGTACTGGCTTCGCTGCATCCCGTAGGAAGCGTGAGGTGAGAGACATGGAGCGACCTGTGAAGCCGCCGTCCGTGCAGGCGAAGCGGGCAATGGCGGTCACCATTTCGATTGGACAGCGGTCCATACTGGGTGAATCGTGGGGTGGGATGTCTGCGCAGGGTTGGTCGAAGTCCGTGTTATATCCCGAGTGACCACTCGATGGTTCGAGTTCGATTGGCGCCTAGCTGACAGATGTGACCCGTCACCGCCTCGTCACACTCAGTTCCTGCCTGCGGCACCTCGCGAGAACATCGTGAGAAGAGTCCAGTTCGCACTCCGACAGCATCACCCCGACAGGGTCTCTAATATGGAAAATGGCGGGGCGCCTCCTCCACCGTGACCATATAGCTGAATTCCGAGCTGAAATTGATACATGAGTTAAACAATTTTATGATGCTTTCAGACAGTGAATGCCTCCAGCATTACCTAGATTTTACCCAGTTTAGGCAATATCCCAGGTGCGCAGCAGGTTCGAGCTATTTGGGCGTCTACCGCTGGCGCGCCGCCACTCCCGCCATCAGCCCCGCATTAGGAACAGCCATGATAGCCATGATTGAACCAGTCATAACCATTCGTTCTATTGCCCCTGTACCTACATACAGATGGTCTTACTAGTATGCCAAATATGGCATGCAAACTTTCATGTAGGAGATATTTCTGCTAGTGCACATGACTCTGCAGCTTGCAGCCTCTGGCGCCCTTCCGCTGCTAACCAGATGGGTTTTAAGGTCCGCAACGACTTCTTATAAGGTTAGGGGCTGCTTTGCGACAGCCGCGCAATGCCGACTCCCACCCGGATTAGGCGACACCTGTCACATCAAGGGTTCGGCGCCAATCGAACTCGAACCATCGAGCGTATACTCTTATATCCCTACTTAACAACAGATGGCATGATTGAACTTTGTCTTATGATCATGATATATACACGGCGCACTCACACCATCTGCTTTGCATCTTCCCGCAGCTTGAACTTAATTCTTAGCCTGCGAGAAACGTGATTGTCGAGGGGAGCTGGGGAGGAAAGAATAAGCCCGATTTCAAGTATTCGTCTACAGCCGACCCCAGTCTGTACGACTATTCGCGCAGATACCGGGGTAACGAGAAACATACCTCAGAGATCTCTGTGACAAACTGTTTACCATCCTTCGGGATGGTAGGTAGCGGCATCGGCGCGTCAGGTCAAGAAGAGGTACACCCGGTTACAGCCTTGTACATGAGTCTTTCGAAGCAGCGTGGATCTGCTACACAGTACTAAGTAAAGTGAGCAGGATAGGGAGTACTGTTCGGGTGTGTCGAGTCTCGGCCGCTTCTTGAGCGTGCCGCTTTGACGCCGTCCTTCAAAAGTTCGGCGGCATCGGTGCGAGCTTTAGCCGCCCATAACTTGACTCTGACTTGCACCCCGACCAGCGACCGCATCCTCCTGCACAGATCATACGCAGAGCATACAGTCGGCTGGACTATTCAAGCAACTGAGTACCTGCGGACCATGGATCCTAGTAGACGAACGCATATCACCTCCGGGCCTCCGTCCCCCCTTCCGTTGAGACCCCAACAGGCGTGCACATCCCGGATGGTAAAGATGGTTTCTTTGGATACAGTGAAGAGAGGACGCTGCACCAGGTGTGTGTCCTGCATCAGGAAGCAGGGCGTCCTCTCTGAACGAAAGTGGCTCAGCTCGAGGAGAAAAAGTTCGCACACAGACGTCCGTCTGATGCCGGGCCTGCCTCGAGGCCGATCAATATCCTGCACTCGCCGCTCGCTATGAACGTGACCACTGTGGATGCGCACTCAGAGTCCGGATCGTTGTCCAGCAGCTTCCAGTTGCCGGCTCTCGCGGCGTTGCCTGAGCCTGCCATCCAAGATCATGAGTCACACTCGCACCCCGATGGGCCCAAGGCAGAGATTCCTGGGGTGATTCACGGTACGTGAGGAGGCATCGAGGGTTTCACGGATGCTCGATCGCTGAGCACGTGTTTTTAAGATGGCATTGTTTTATCTGAGTTTACCGCTATATTCGAATCTCTCCGGAAGTGCCTAGAACTTCGCGACAAATACATGACGGTCTCGGGCCAAATGCTTGGTTTCAACCCCAAAGATCATGATGGTGTCTTCGCGGGACTGGATGATCGTGTCGCCGACGTGTCTGGTGTACGTCCTGACGTGGATTTGACTTCTAGCTCGGAACCATCCAGTCCCCACAAGACATGGCGGATTTACCCTCGCCCTCCTCGTCCCCACTGGCACTGGGCTGATAAGGGTGCTGTATCCAAGCCAAACGACGAAGTAGAAGAGTTCAACTTTGCGGACTGCGAGATACCAGGTCCAGATAAGTGGGATTTTGCTATAGATGAACGCGGTGTTTATCAAGTGTATGACGGCGCCGAAGGTATGATATTCGCACCTTCTCGCTCTCGCTTTCTGATTGGTCACGATAGGACAGGAGAAAGAGCCCAAATTCGCTATTCCGACCATCCGAGAATATTTCATGGATCTCGAGCACATCCTGGACGTGATAGCAGACGGCCCTACCAAAAGCTTTGCCTTCAGGCGGCTTAATTACCTGTCTAGCAAGTTCACGATGTACATCTTGCTGAACGAATTCCAGGAAATATCGGATATGAAGGTCTGTTGTACGTGTATTCGGGATGTGTACGCAGGCTAATCATTATTAACGTATAGCGTATTCCTCATCGGTGAGCGAAGCCACTTCTGAAGTGTAATCATAAGCTAAATGGGATATATATCATAATAGTGATTTCTACAACGTCCGCAAAGTGGACACTCACATTCACCACTCCAGCAGTATGAACCAGAAGCATTTGCTTCGTTTCATCAAATCCAAAATGAAACGCAGCCCTGATGTAAGTACCATATCAGTTCAGTCTCTTGAAGATCGCTATCAACAAACCGAATCTAGGACGTAGTGATTTTCCGAGACGGCAAGGAGCTAACCCTTGCACAAGTGTTCGAATCATTGCATCTCACGGCCTACGACTTGTCGATCGACACTCTCGACATGCATGCCCACCAAGACTCGTTCCAGCGGTTTGACAAGTTCAACTTGAAGTACAACCCCATTGGCGAATCTCGACTGCGTGAGATCTTCCTCAAGACGGACAATTTGATCAAGGGCCGTTACCTGGCTGAGCTGACCAAGGGTGTGTAGATTGTTTAGTGCGCGGTCGCATTGTCGACTGACTGTTCTCCGTAGAGCTCATGATCGATTTGGAGCAAAGCAAATACCAGGTACTCTACGCCTTTACCCAAGTGTCGCAGTTGAACAAATTAGTTTACGCCTGCAGAATTGCGAATGGCGAATAAGCATATACGGGCGCTCTCGTGACGAATGGGACAAACTCGCGCGATGGGTGGTAGACAACAAGCTGTTCTCGCATAACGTGCGCTGGTTAGTTCAGGTGCCGCGTTTGTACGACGTGTATCGAGCAAACGGTTCGGTCAAGACCTTTGAGGACGTAGTGAAGAGTTTGTCTATCGTCGCACGCTCACTACGTATTAGAGACTCACGCGCCTTTAGATGTTTTCCAACCCCTCTTTGAGGTGACCAAGGACCCGACGAGTCACCCGGAGCTGCACGTGTTCCTGCAGCGCATCATTGGCTTTGACACTGTTGATGATGAGTCCAAGGTCGAGAGGCGTTTCCACAAGAAGTTCCCATATCCGCGTCTGTGGGATGCCAAGCAGTCGCCGCCGTACTCGTACTGGTGAGAACCAAAACTTCGCCATATTTGCGTAATCTGACTATGTCAAGGCTTTACTACATGTTTGCGAACATCTCGAGCCTCAATCACTGGCGCCGCGCGAGAGAATTCAGTACGCACATGCGCTTGTTTGTTATTCTTTGCACTCAGTTACTTTGATAGACACTTTTGTATTCCGCCCTCATAGCGGAGAGGCCGGCGATCCGGACCACTTGGCGTCCGCATTCTTGACTGCCCACTCGATCTCCCACGGCATTCTTCTGCGGAAAGTTCCTGCCCTCCAATACCTGTTCTACTTGAAGCAGATTGGCATGGCAATGAGCCCGTTGAGCAACAACACGCTCTTCTTGGCCTACGAACGGAACCCTTTGCCCGACTTCTTCAAGGTCGGATTGAACGTCAGTTTGAGTACGGATGACCCGCTTCAGTTCCACTTTACCAAGGTGAGTCATTTGGCCTTAGCATTCCGCCGTGGCTAACGTCGCTCGGTATAGGAACCTCTCCTCGAGGAGTACAGCGTTGCCGCCCATGTAAGGCTCCTTCATCCGACTTGACCCTTTAGCTAGTACTTATAGGCGAATAGATCTACAAGTTCCCTCAAAGTTCACTCGCTGAGCTGGCCCGAAACTCTGTAATTCAAAGCGGGTTCGAGATGGAAATCAAGCGTCACTGGCTGGGACAAAGTGGTACCTGCCCGGTGCGGCCGGGAACGACATCAACAAAGTGAGTCAGCCATGAGTTGTCCTCTGCGCCTGATGGGCTGACGGCGTCCGTTATACAGACGAATGTCCCCAACATCCGGCTCGAATATCGTCGTCAGACGCTCCTGGAGGAGCTTACCATGATCCACGCTGGGTCGATTCCCGCTTAAATGCGGTCAAAAATAGTGGTACATCTTGTCCGCCGCTGTACTCCCACTTTCACGTCTCTGTAGCCCGTACGCCCATGCTGTTTAGATGTGCCCGCACCACTCATGTAGCCTTGCTAAAGCGCTGCCAATACATATATGACACACCTCTCCGCCATCCGCCGGCATGCGCCAGGGCGAGAAGCCCATTGTCATCGTGCTTACGCTCCGATCAGTCTTAGGGCGCTCCGTCAACCCCGACATTGACGCACCGCCGACTCGACGCTGCCGCAGGTCGTGTCTCGAGCCGGAACGTAGAAAGCAATGCCCGCTGCTGACCACCACCACCTTCATCACCCTTTATACATCATATCTGGCTTGCTCTGTTCTGTCGCCTCTTGCAGTACCCGCTTCAACGGTTCGTATGGAAATCACATGGAACAATGATGCACTTTTATTGACCTCTCGCCATCTTAGGGGCCGTTAACCACCAGCCACCAGGTCATGTCCTCAGCCGACAGCGTGTCTACACAGAGTTCGCAGTCCCAGAGTTCCCAGGATGAGGTTACTCCTCCCCCTTCGATAAGCTATCTGTTCAACGATGCTACGCTATACCGAGAAGCTATAGCAGCGGAAAGCGGCCAGTATCTTCAAGCCCTCACGGCTGAGAATCCCGCGCTACGGAGCGTTCACGATTTCGCGGAACTAGTCGGAGGTGATTTGGATCCTCCGGAGCAAGATGTTGTCGGGCGATTCGTGCAGCTCGCGGTTGAAGAGGATTGGACCGTGAAGCCATTTACCGAAGAGCCTGGAACAATATCGGATGAAGAAGAAGATTCATCGGTCGAGTCCCAACGCGCTTCTCAAGAGTTACCTCTGCCTGCGGCATCTCTGTCGCCTGAGGGGGACGACGGTGAACATCATTTAAGCCCAGAACAGGTCATCGGACTGCTCGTCGAGGAGTTCGGACCATTGGCACCGGAAGGGAAAGAAGAGCTGATTGTAGAAGCGGATGGCGCCGTAATCCAGGACGTTGTCATATTGGTGTGTTGACTTCAAAATCACTACCTTACCCTACTGAATATGTCGCACAGGGGGTGATTCACGTTACGACTCACCGTATCAGTTTCCATGCGTCAATGCTCCCAGATGACCCTGCAATCTCAACCAAAGTCATCAAAGCAGGCCCTGGGCTCGTGCATAGGAAGGGATTGCATCGAAAGCGGCGCGTGTGGATGGAATTGTCTCAAGACTTTGTCAGTGCCTTCCCATCTGCTCGGGAGGAAGACCGCATACGGCCGCTGAGAAGTATCATGCGTACGTTCATCTCGTCACTACGCAAAGACGGAGAAAGCTGACTGCATTTGTGCGTTACAGTAAGCTCTATCCAAAAGTACTGCCAGAAGACCGCAAGCATCCTCGAATAATCCGAACGGTCTTGGATGGGAAGTCTGGCGTCAGCAACGGTTATCTCGAGTTCGACACTATAGAATCCGCACGAGAGTGGCGAAGGGAACTGCAAGGTCAGTTTGATAAGGCATGTACGTGTTATCTGCTGATGGAACACACAGCCGCAATATTCTTTGCCAGGCGTAGGAAACGGTCCGTGTTCCCTCAGGCGGAGGCAGAAACGGAAGGGGTCCGCATTGACATTCCTCTACACCACATCCTTTCTCACTCGCATCGTCTTCATGCTGAGTTGATTCCAGTACTCTCGCTATCAGTTGCGCCGACACCTCAGAGCACTGGATCCGGGGACGGCTACCTACGTCAAGTGATTGAGCTTGCAACGTTCAAGCTTGATAATGCTTGTATGGGCAGGCTAGAGCCTCTCATACGTGGCGCGAAGGAACGTGCCAAGACCGAAGGCAGTAGATTTTTAGACCAGCCGGTCGTTGTTGACTATGGCTTAGGTCCAGAGACCACGCAGGACGGAGAAGATGAGGAGGAGAATGCCCTGGCCAAGAGAAGCGACGAGCAGCTGGCTTGCGATACGCTTGCAATCGAGAACGGGCCGGACGTAAGGGGTAAGTCATCCTGTGATCAGCTGTTTTTTTTTCAACTGATGTACATATTCCTTACAGTCATTCGTGCCGTGCTGACTGTAGGGCTTGCGTGCAGAGGATATGTGGTTATTTCGCCTGATTGGTTCGGATACTGGAGCAGGTCGATAGCGATCCGCGACGTTCGATATCGTCTAGCCTCCTCCACTATTCGCAGCGCTACCCCGGTGGACTCCCTCATTCGCGGTGTTGTGAACTGCTACGGCATGCAGCTCGAAATTGAGGGCCATTCGAACCTCCGGTTCCAGTTCCGCTCACAGCACACGCGAGATGAGGCCGTCCGTCGGGTTCATGAAAGCATGATGCCGAGGAAACGCATTAGGCCGCCGTCACTTACCTTCTCCTCGTCGACGGCGTCTTCCCTGTCAAGCATCCCCGCAGCTCCCTCCCCGCCTCATTCCCCGGGTGCTCCCAGCCCTAGTCACAGTCTCCAGACCTGGTCCCAGCCCTCGGTCGCAAAGCTCCATTCTTGCTCCGCTTTCACGGACGTTCAGTCATACGCGGAAGAAGATAGATCCCGCCAAGGTGCTTGCCCTGCCGAAGGCTGTCAATGTTCCCGCCGACAGGATCCTCCGTATGCCTCCCAGGCACTTCGTTTGCCTTACAATCGGCTCAAGAGGCGATGTTCAACCTTACATAGCGCTTGGTCTGGGGCTGAAGAGCGAGGGACATCGAGTCACCATTGTCACTCACGACGAGTACAAAGGTTGGATCGAAGGGTTTGGGCTGCAGCATCGTGCGGCTGGGGGTGACCCTGGTGCGCTTATGAAGCTTAGTGTAGAGAACAAGGCATGCACTAAGCTGTTGGGATATATCCGAGGTTCTCACTGCATTGGCTTTGTTGCAGATGTTCTCCCCACAATTCTTCAAGACGAGCCTTAGCAACGTTCGTATTTATGCTACCGTCTCTTGTATGCGCCGCTTACATCGTACGCTCAGTATCGAACATGGCTCGACAACCGTAAGATATCATGAATTTGGCATTGCGCATTCCATTGATGGATGTATACAGTGCTTCACGATGCATGGACTAGCTGCTCTGATGCAGAGGTACTTCTCGAGAGCCCCTATGCCATGGCTGGTGTGCATATTGCCGAAGCGCTTCGTGAGTGAACCTCCCCTTGTGCCACTGGTTATTGTGTAATCTCTCCCACCGTAGATATACCGTACTTCCGAGTATGTACCATGCCGTGGACAAAGTGAGTCAAGCTGAAGCGTCTCCTATGATCACGTAGCTAAACCGTTTCCAGAACTACCGAATTTCCGCATCCCTTTATCAGTGGTCCAGTAGACACACCGACGTTCAATAGCATATCGTAAGTCAATTCTGGCGATGCGCGGCACCGGTCTCACCTTTCCATGAATATAGGTATGTATTATTCGATAATATATTCTGGACAGCCACCTCGTCGCAAATTAATCGCTGGAGGCGTGAGCAACTCAGCCTCGAGCCGACAGTAATGAGCCACACAGCGCAGTCGAAGATACCCATACTGTACAACTTCTCGCTTGTCAGTATATGCACTCAAATTTTACCTTTCACTCGCCCTGATATTCTCTCGCAGGCTGTCGTTCCCAAACCTCTAGATTGGAGCGACAGTAAGATAATCTGCGGCTAGTACGTGCAGCTCAACTTCACTTTTCACGCTGTTGCTCACTAGCCATTTTAGTTGGTTCCTCGACAATCCAGACTTGGACTGGTTGCCTCCGGATTCACTGCTGGCTTTCATGAAGCAGGCCCGAGACGACGGTAAGCCCTTGGTGTACATCGGCTTCGGCAGCATCACCGTCCCGGATCCCCAAACGATGACGGAGCATATATACCAAGCTGTTCAGAAGAGTCAGTTATTTTCCCCTGTTGCATCCATGTACAATATCACTTACGCATGTTTCTGTAGGCGACGTTCGGGCAATCGTGTCCAAAGGCTGGTCTAGTCGTATGAGCAAACCATCGGATCAGCAAGTCGAGGTTCCCAAAGAATGTTACGTCGTACGTCGAATCCACGAACAAAGTACATCACGTATAGCTGAAATTCTGCGATGCCAGGTGGACAAGGTGCCGCATGAGTGAGTCGCAGTTACTTCGCGGCGAGAAGCGACTCAGCTGAACATTCTGCCACAGCTGGCTATTCCCACAGATTGATGCTGCCATGCACCATGGGGGAGCAGGAACAACAGGCGCAAGCCTAAGAGGTACGTCGTGATATCGGCTTTTCCATGCTGGATTTGACAGAGAAGTAGCTGGTATTCCGACACTCATTAAGCCCTGGTTTGGTGATCAGTACTTCTGGGCATCGCGGGTGCATAGGCTTGGGGCAAGTGTAGATCTGCAGCGTGAATCAAGATATCGTCTGACTGATGAACTGTCTAGGCCGGTATGAGGGTACCAAGTCTACGGGTGGCAGATTTGGTCACATCCTTGAAGAGAGCGACGACAGATCGGTGAGCTTGCTGTGTGCCGGGCGTATATTGAGCTATAACATTGATGACGATGGTAGAATCATGAAAGAGAAAGCCCACATCGTAGGTCAGAAGATCCAAGCGGTACGTTTTACCTGCAACCATGTCGTACGTGTATAGTCACTGATTTGCGCATGGTATGCTTGGTCGAGCAGGAGAATGGTGTTCAAACGGCTATTCACTATATTTATACGTATTTCCCGCGAGCATACAGTGAGGGGTTGAGCCCTGAATAAATAATAATTGATGTAGCACAACGTACTGTAAACCCATTAACCTGAATAGAGAATAAAGTAGCGTAGTGTACTGTACATCCATCTAGCATAGCGCAAATAATGTGAGCTTCATATACTACCCCAGATTCCGGCACTAGCCTTGCGGCGGCAGGAGTCCCACGTGAAGCCAGTCAAAAACCACTCGACATCGTTGATATCGCCTTCCTGTGCTTCTACCCGCGAAGATAGAGGCAAGCAGCCAAACACAGGATCCATGGAAGCAAGAGACCCGCTCCCAACGGTTCGACTGAAATTTGACTGTGGGCCTGAGTTCGCATCCAAGGTGGACTTCGCACAAAGCGGACAAGGTGCGAACTGGCTGCAGGCTGCACGCAGGTGTTTTGTGTACAGATAGATCATGTCGCTCATGTAAGTTCTAGCATGTATAGTGAAACATCCTAGGTGGTTTACTTGATTGTCCCCTGTCTTGACCTAAGCAAACAGAATGGGCATGAATCAAAGCGGGACAGCGAAGCGACTGACCTTGTTGTGTTTACCTTCCAGCTTCTTCCTACGTACGCATATATAACACATTTTACCGAGTAGTGCACCGAAGACATGAGTGTACGTCGATCCAGGAGATGGGTTGTGTATATTCCGCAGCGGACATGGTGGCGGTTGAAGTGAAACCAGACCCGGCGTCTTCACGCCCTATGCTTGTCCACGCCTGTCTCGCGCCGGTCCCCGTTGCTTGCCTTCATACTTCCTTCACCCGCCCTCGTTTAGCCTCGTATTCGCCGTTGACGGCGGTGCCGTCGCCATACTTGTCTCCTCAAAACCCGCCGTCACTCTCCTTGATGACTTGCCCATTCGCCCGATGACCTCCCGCCCACCAGTCGCGCGCAAGCAACGACCTTTGTCTGCCATTTTCATAGGCTCGCTTGGCTCCTCCTCTTCCATCTCAACTCCCCCGATCTTCCCAACTTACCGGAACCCCCTAGCCCTGAAGGCTCTCCCGACTTGTCTGGGTCTGGTCTGCCATCACCGCCTGCAACAAATTCGACCGGCAGTGGAAGCGGAAGCAACGGCGACGATTCCACCAACGGTGGCAGTCTACGCAGACGGCCCTCCTATCGGCCGTACTCCGTCTCAGAGATGTACAACTCGAGCCGCAATAAATCCTATTCTGACATACAAAGCGCAAGCAATTCTGTTCTCTCCGACGAAGACGACGACCCGAATGATAACGAAAACGATGAGGATTCCACCGCACGGCTAGATTTGCACCGCAGGCGGTCTACGAATATAGCACCGAGCGACCATGCTTCTGCTATGCAGCGAGTGAAAAGCCTTGCTGAACGCAATCGCTTGGTACGCCGCACACGCTTCAGTTTCCCTTCATGTATGCTAACGTCAAGAACGCTCTGATACACTATAACATGTAACATGGCTACTCCAGGTATTAGACAAGTTGACTTCCAGGTCTCGCCATAGCTCTCCTGTTCCTCCCAAAGCAGGCCAGTCTTCGACTGGCTCCTCCAGCAACTCGTCACCCACTCCTCGCTTCTCATCCAGACCACCGTCATCTTCGCGCAATGTCTCGACTGTACCCACAGATTCCGCTGCTCTTGCACGCTCCCGTCTGCTTTCTAGCAATACAGGCAACTCTGGCTCTGAAACTGAACGCGAAAGCATACGCTCTCATCCATATTCGCACCAGCATTCTTCCTCGGACAGCATGTCGATTACCCCTACATCTCAGAATTCCGAGGTCATCCTTCCCTTTATTGGAGGTAGGGAATCAAGACAGAGACGCATCTCAGCTCCGAGTTCTCCCAATATGCCGCAGGCTTCTCGTAGGCTCCATGATAGGACCTCTTCCCCTCCACCTTCTGCTGGACCATCCCAGGTGCGCACGCCTCGCAAACGGGCTTCAATAGCTGCTGTGCCAGACAGAGACCGTGTTGTCGTTGAAGACGGTGGGGATGACATCATGAGCGCAGCGTTGGCCGCTGTTGCGTCGGCACGTCGTAGTAGGAGTCCTGGAGGTAGTGGGACAGCGGGAAGTGTCAGTAGGAGGGGGTTGAGCAGAAATCCATTACCTCGGGAATTTCTCGAAACAAATGGCAAAGATGAAGACGTAAGTCGCACTGCTTAGTCTTATATCTACGCTAATCTTTCTGACATTCGTCAGTCCCGGGGATCCACACAGAATGTACCGTATACACCACGGCGTGACCGAAATGCTGCAAGGCATCGTCGTTCGCCATCGCCTTCAGAGCGGGCATCAAGCTCTCAGCTTAGTCTACCCTTGCCTGGTGCAAACGGACACTATTCTCCGCGGCGACATGCAGTACCCCCAGAACGTCCACTGTACGCGAATTAACCCGCAAACACCAGACAAGGTGGATGTCAGAAGACTTGTCGGCACCGGCGGGCCAGGAAGACTTAGAGGAACGTCCAGCGACGCCAAGTCGAGCTTCGACTAGCCAAGCTACTTACGGCAGTCCGAGTGGTAGAAGACAAGCTGGACGAGGTGCATCAGATGGACCGCTGAGTCCTGGGAGGTCCCTCTTGGGTGAAGGCTTGCGCGCTGCAGGCATCACTAGAAGGCGGGATAACGTCACTTCTCCCGACGACCCTTTCGTGAACGGGCATGGTCCGGCTGTCAGTGCCGTTTCTGCAAGACGAACTCGCTCTACTGGGGCCAACTCGATCATCTTCGGCGGTAGCGAATGGGATTCACCTATGCAAGATGCGCCGCGCAGTCGTGTAGGCGACTCAACAGCGCTACGACACACACCGAATCAGCCGGTTTCCGAAGCTCAGAGAGCTTCTGAGCGCACACTAGCGTCGAGTTTTCGACCTGGGACTTCTATGGCAGCTCTACATCATGACAGCCCTGCGAACGCTCCACCAAGGTCGACACCTGCTGGATCGCGGTACCGCCACCAGCCTACATATTCCATTCAACGGGAGCTCTCTTCATCTACAGCGTTTGGAGAAGACTCGGTGGCTTCTTCGAGGCCGTCTACGGCCGCCTCTGGAGTAGTGAGGGAGAGCCATGTGGAACACCGTCGATTGATGCTTGACGCACTCAGCATGTTCGAGTCCCAACTATCGCGGCTGCCGCCTATGGGCCAAACTACTACTACCACTATTCCCGAGGTCTTCCAAAGCTCCCAGCAACTTGTTCATAGCCTCGATCGCTTGAACAACTCACTACGAGCATCCACAAGCAAGTCTCTGCAAGCGCAGATTGAAGCTGAGGTTGCAGACAGTACGGCAGAGTCGCAGGAGGTAGCAGAGCTGTGGTCTCACATAGGCGCAGACCATCGTGAACATCTACGGGTTAGCGACGAGGTTGTGCGGACCATGACGCAGTTTCTACTCGGCGTTGGTAGGATCATACGGGATACATCCAATCCCACTCACCATCGAAGTTCTATCAGCATGGACGAAGACATCGGCCGGCGGTTAACTGGGGACAACACGTCCGCAATGAGCGACAGGAGGAGCTCCGATGGACGTCAAAGCCGAGAGACCAATAGGCGGAGCTGGGATCCTCGCGACTCTGGTCTGCTATCCGGGAGGCTATCTAACGGCGATCGCAACAGCAATGGCGCTAGCAGTCGTTCATCTACGTCTCTACTCCAGGGGCGTGCATCTGTTGCCTCGAGTAACGACGACAGAAGTCCGAATGACGGCGCAGTGGAACAAACTCCTCCTGCTCCTCGTCACATGCCGAGCGCCGTCTCCTCTGCCACTTCACGACGGTTATATACGCCACGCGATCAGCGCATTCCCTCGGACCCAATTAGGACTGCACCTCCTCTGTCAAGTTTTGATTCCCAGCAGACCCTTTCCTCTTATGAGCCTTCCCCACTCCTGGATCCCGGCAAGCTTACGCAGACCGACTCAGAGCGCTGCCGCCTATCGCCATTCCACCATCGCTGTCGACTCTCCCCTCCGAGTCCTTACTTAATCGGAGTGCTACGACCTCATCGCTGGATAAGACCCGTCGCAAGGTGTCGAGTAACTCCAACATTACTGTCAAGGCAGAACCTTCTCTGCCTCGGGTTCTTAGGCCAGCCAACCCTACGACCGCCGTCACGCCAACAACCGTGTCCAACTCCGATTCTGGGGACGTCGCGCCGTCGGTCAGTAGGTCGAACTCGACTAACTCGGTGAATGGGGTAACGTTCTCTCGACCTTCTGCTGGCTCCTCATCGACGCTGAGCAGCCTACAGCAGCAGCACGATCCTCAAGGCTATCGGTCTCGTACAGGCTCAATACGAGAAAGCCCGAGTGTCGCGTCACTCAGGTCACCGATGTCCGGCTCCGAAACGGAGCGTCCTCGCACCGTCGGTGTCAGGGGCAGAACGTCGCTCGATGGGCCACGGGCGGACGTTTCGTCGTTGCGCAGCCAAGTTTCGACTCTCACGTCGACCCGGAGAGAACGAAGGAAGACCATTACGGAGATCTTTGCCCAGGTCGACCGTTAGCACCTTCGTGTGCCCTCCAGCAAACCTATGACGTGCGTGGTGCACTTTATCTTCTATGGAAATTGGCTGAGGGACTTCCCATAAGGCTCTCTATATTCGTATGACATGGCAACAAAAGCATCAACCATGCCGGCCCGTATGACTCGATTTTCTCCTGGACTATCCAATTTCTACCTTTGGGCTTCTTGTGCCACTTATTATCCTTGTCAGTTTCCAGTACCTTCCTTGTGCTGGACCGTAAATAGTAGGTTCTCGTAAGTGTGTGTATGATCTGTGCATTTTCCCTTCTTCCCTTTCGCTTTGCATCGTCTGTCTTCCTCTGTGTCAATATCGCGATTCCCTCTCATAGCACGTAACATTATTGCTCAGCATACGCAATGCACGAACATGAACGACACATTACCTTGCAGTAGATCTTGCTAATCTCATGTAGCAAAGAATCAATTACCATTTGTGATGGTTTGGCACACTATTCTATATACATACTGCCGTGAAAGGAAGGCGACAGCTTCCGATCCTAACAGGTGCAAATAAAATACAAGCCGTCATCAACGTCAAAAATCATACAGTCCAAACCTCTACGCCCTCAAAGGTCCGGGTCATAGCATGCAAAAGTCTAGGTCTCCCGGACCCTCTACGCAATGAAAGTACTGCGGATGATCCCGCAAAGGTCTTGCCTTACATGGGTTTCATGTTAATTCCTCGGTTATGCGTGGCATATATTCAAGGGTGCTGACGTACCATTCTCCTGCCCGCAACGATTGCAAACAACCACTATTGTCTCCTTGTAGGGCACCATCTTGTCCGAGGCGCTGTCATCTGAATCCTCCTCTTCGCTGCTTTCCGCATTCTCAGCCCGTGCCCACAGCGGGCGAAGCCTGGCAGCCCAATAATTCAGCGCCGTCCAGTCCTTGTCCCCCTCTGGCTCGTCGCCCGAGTCCAGCCAGGCATTTAGAAGCACCAAGACGTCGGCTTTTTTGTCCATGCAGTGTTGAGCAACTTCGTAGGGCCCATCGACAAGCGTCCAAATTCGCCCCGGCTGCACGTTTAGGTCCATACAAATGCCGTGCGCCATGGTATCTATCGGATGCGGAAGTTGGTAGGTCGCGAAGCCTGTGCCTGGAAATATTTGGGGCTCGTACACTGGTTATTAGGTGTCTGGGATGACTTACCCGCCTTAGCCCATGTTTTATCCGTGTCGAACAAATTGGTCTTGCGGTAGTTCCGCAGCAGCGTCCCGTCAGGACTATACAGCACCGAGCTGTTTGCGCCAACCTCTTCGTGTTCATATTCACCCATGGTGATTGTACCTCTGGGCTCATTTGGCGCCAAGGCTTCTGGGTACCCCGCCATCACATGGCAGCGTAACCGCTGTGCGAGTTCAGCGCAGAACCTGGAGGTCGGACCCGTACCAGGACGCTCCAAATATGGAGTGATGGAGTCGGCGTCAGGAAACACGTATCCTGTGTAGATGTGCACTATTTAGTAACGTAAACGGTTGATTCAGCAGCCAACTGACCACTGAATATCATCTCAGGAAGACACACAAGGTCTACTGAGTTGGGTTTCAATCTGCGCAGATAGGCCTTGATTCAGGTTACTTAGGGACATAAGACACGGCCATGGTACGCACTCATGGAGAAGCTTGGAAGCTTTCTCAATATTTCGCTGTACTTCTCCGATCTACAGCAGTACAGAAATCAGTACAGGCGATGTGGCTGACCTAGGGCCAGAGTTGTTCGCATACCTCCGGGGCGAACTGCACGACAGCGACTCTGAGAGCCATTCTGTGAGGCAAGCAAGTCGCGGCGGCTGTCGCTTGCAAGCGAGTGCCTGTGATGAGATGAGCTCTGAGAAACGGACGAGCTCTTAGACGTTGCGAGATCGATAGAATGATGGTAGCTGGTGCAATATTTATTCCAGTGACGTCGCTGTCCGCATACAGGTTGGGTGCCGCTGACTCCGACAAACTGCACCCCGAGATCAGGAGCGTGCGATATGTTCATGCCACGGCGGTCGTTGAGTTTCTGGTTAGACCCGGGCCGTACCGCGGTGCCGATGATTATTACAGTGCGGTATGGCGGGAAGGAAGCAATGGGGCAGCGTCAAGCGCTCGACGGCGGAGGCATCAGTTGAATTTGAACCGGCACGGCGCACGAAGTTCACATATGTATTAGCGCCCCGCCCGCCTGCCAGTGAGTGTGTACATGTTTCATCTGAAGGGGGTGTTGCAGTTCGTGTTTCCGCCCACCATCCTGCCAGCGAGAAGTCGCTCATCCCATCGCCTTACGCACAAGCCTTCTGCTCGATTCAATCATGGCAAGGCAGGTAAGCTCTGAAGGAACCAAAGCCGCAAAGGTGGCAAAAGAGGCAGGCACAGAGCCAGAAAATGACCAGCTTGTCTCTACCGAAAAGGTGAGCAGCCACCCGCTACAAAGGAATCCCGGATACACGTACTCAATTTATGGTGACAGTCTCTTACCCAGGAGAAATCGCACTCGCTGCGTACGCTTTGTGGCTATTATGCGTGGGTGGTGGACAACAGCGATTACGAAGAACGCTACGAATCGGACTTCGAAGACCCGGACGACGAAAACCACATCGCCCATGGCGGGCTTACACTCAAAAAGTCCAAAGCTTCGGCAACACTTGCAACGATGTATGGCTCGATTGACTTCAATTCCGCATCAACCGAATTCGAAGGTCTTATCGAGAATAGCTCTTCTAGGCGAACAACCTTTAACATCGCCAAGATAAACTCCAAGTGGGAATGGGACGACACATTTAACGATTCCGAGAAGCCGTTCACTATCACAGTCATGGACGTCAAGGACGATCGCGGGTATCCTTTCTTACGTGTTACATGGGGGTCAGACTACCACACTCATTTTGATGTCATTGGAATGCGATACAAGGAAGGCCGGGAACCCAGAAGAAGCCAAAAAGGAGAAATTTTAGGACTCTCGGAGGGTGAAAAGACAAGGCTCCGCATTAATATTGTTCATGGAGATGACACGCAGCAGGATTTGGAGAGCGAGACGGAGTTGGAAAAATCTGAGGAGCAGGAATTGAGGCAGAAGTCCACTGAAGCGCAAGAGCCTCAAGCGGTTAAAAGGAAAGCGGAGGAATATGATGAAGACGAGAGGATAGGAGATGGTGGTTCCTTGAAGAAGCAAAGGACCTGTGCGGAATGAAGGAGTTGCCTTTGCTTTTTCGATGTTGCTCCAAAACTCTACCATAGTTATCTCTGTGCTCACTAATACGCGAAAGCTCCTCCGCTACAGCAAACTTAATACTTGGCATAAATACACTAGAATGTGCTTCGGGATATTCGCGTCGCGTCGTGTTAATTAGCGCGTCGTTGCTCACGTGAGGGCACTTCGCGTGGCAAATCTGAGATCTCGCGTTCGATCCAGCCATGATCAAAAAGTTGGGAAGCGCCGAGACCGCACATCCTCTACCCCAAGCCTCGCTGGACGATGGACGACAAGCAGCACAAGGCCCACAGGCCAGCACAGTCTGGTACCAAGGCAGAGAAGAAGAAGGGGAAGGGGAAGGAAAAGCAGCATGGCTTCAACGAAAAGGTGCGTAGTCAGCCCATGTGAGCTCAACACAACTCTCGACATAGCTTTCCAGGCCTTCGCCCCCCGGTCAGGTCGCAGAGCAGAAAAGCAGGGCCGTCGGAACGCGGAGAGAGATCAGACACGCTTGCACGTACCTCTGGTCAACCGAACTCCTGACGATGAACCACCTCCGGTTGTCGTAGCTATCGTCGGTCCGCCCGGGGTCGGGAAAACAACTCTGGTGAAGAGTTTGGTCCGGCGTTATACGAAGCAGACACTTAACCATGTCCAAGGACCCGTCACTGTGGTTAGCGGGAAGAAGAAGAGGATAACTTTTATTGAGTGCAACAATGACTTGAACTCCATGGTGGATGTCGCGAAAGTCGCAGACTTGGTGCTCCTCATGATAGACGGCTCTTATGGGTTTGAGATGGTGCGTCTACTTGTTTCGTTCATACCTTTATATCACTGACAGCTATGCAGGAAACGTTTGAGTTCTTGAACGTCCTTCAGGCTCACGGGTTCCCGAAAGTCATTGGTATCCTCACCCACCTTGACCTCATCAAAAAGGCTGCGACCCTTAAGGACACCAAGAAGGCTCTCAAGAAGCGATTCTGGACGGAGATATATCAAGGTGCCAAACTCTTCTACCTTTCCGGTGTTCTCAACGGTCGATATCCCGACACCGAGATACTCAACCTCTCGCGATTCATCAGCGTCATGAAGTTCCGACCCCTTGTTTTCCGTAACTCCCATCCTTACATGCTCGCCGACCGCATCGAGGACCTCACTCCGCGCGAAGAGGTCCGTCTCTCTGATGGTAAATGCGACCGCGCTGTGACGGTCTATGGCTACCTGCGCGGCACGAATATGCGCATGGGGTCGAAGGTGCACATCCCTGGAGTTGGTGATCTGGAAGTGAAGAGCATCACGAAGCTGGGAGACCCTTGCCCTTTACCAGACGCCGAAAGCGAGAAGAGGAGGAAGTTGAGCGAGAAGCGAAAGCTGCTCGTGCACGCGCCGATGAGCGACATTGGTGGCGTGATGTACGACAAGGATGCGGTTTACATCAACGTACCGGGGAGTTTTTCGCGAGGGAACAACGAAGGTGCGTAATGACTACGGCTCTAATCTTCCCAGATGATTGACCGCGTACGTCCAGTCCCGCAGGGCGAAGGAGAACGTATGGTTATGGACCTTCAGGACGTCGACGGTACGCTCGAAGACGCTGTTGCGCGCAGCCAGATCAAGCTCTTCGGATCTTCGTCACGGCCCCTGGCTGTCGACCCAGGACCAAGCAGACTGCATGGCACCTCCGAAGACGAGGATGAAGACGAAGGTGAAGAGGGTGGGGATGACGAGGATGATGAGGATGGGGCGAAGAACGAGGAGTGGGGCTCGGAGGAGGAATTGAGCGAGGGTGACTTCGAAGATGAGGATGAGGATGAGGATGAGGACGATGATGCGGAGGGTGGTACCCATGACCAGGGTCGATCGGCTCCACGACAAGTACGCCGTGCGGTGAAAGGCTTCTCGAACGGACATGATCGGCAAGGGAGGGATGTAGATTTCGCGGACAGTGACTCAGACCTGGGCGACCTTGACGGACACGAAGACGAGGACGAGGACGCGCCACCTCGGCGCCCAACAGGCTCCCGTGTCCGCTTTGGCGACGAGGAGGATATTCACGTCCACTCCGACGACGATCTTGGTGCGGAGGGGTATGACGAGGACGAGGACGTGCCGCGTTGGAAGGCAAATCTCAGTGACAGAGCCCGAGGAGCATTCGAGCAGCACTCACGGAGAAAGCGAAAGGACTGGATGAAGCTCATTTATTCCTCCTCCCTCACACCCGAACAGATTGCTCAGGGCGAGTCATCTACATCCACATCCCAGGGCGGCAAGCCCGACGACGCCAATGATGACTTCTTCATCGTCAAGACTCGCGGTACCGTCAACGCTAGTGCCGATGAGGACCTCGACATGAGCAAGGAAAGGATGAATCCTGAAGAGTTGAAAGAGTGGGAAGATGAGGAGCTACTGGACTCTATCAGGAATTTATTCATCACGGGCGGTTCAGCGACGGCGGACGCAAGCGGAGAGGAGGGTTACGAGGACCTCGAGGGTGATGGAGACTTCGTCGACCTAGAAGCTCAAGGCGAAGGCGAGGGGCCTGCTGATGCGGTTCAGGATCCCGAAGCAGCGCGTGCAGCAGCTCTGGCGGCGAAAAAGGAGGCCCTCAAGCGGAAGTTCGACGAGCAATACGACGACCCCGAGGCCTCGAAGATGGACTTCTACGACGAGAAGAAAGAGGAGATCGCCCGGCAGCTGCAGCTCAACCGTGCCGAGTTCGAGAACGTCGACCCCGAGGCCCGGGCGCTCGTCGAGGGTTATCGTCCTGGAGCGTACGTGCGCATCGAACTGAGGGATGTGCCTGCCGAGATGATCGAAAACTTCGACCCCACGTACCCTATCATCGTAGGTGGCCTTCTTCCCGCCGAAGAGCGTTTCGGCTACCTGCAGGTCCGTATCAAGAGGCACCGGTGGCATGCGAAGACGCTCAAGACCAATGACCCTATGGTTTTCTCCTTGGGCTGGAGGCGGTTCCAAAGTATTCCGATATATTCGCTCGACGACCACTCCATCCGCATGCGCATGCTGAAGTACACCCCGAACACATGCATTGCTACGCAACGTTTTACGGCCCTGTCGCTCTCCCGAACACCGGTTTCTGCGCTTTTAACTCTCTTTCAGGCGATGTCTCGGGATTCCGAGTGTCTGCTACCGGTGTAGTCTTGGATATCGACCGGTCCACGAAGATCGTCAAGAAGCTCAAGCTCACCGGTGTTCCGTACAAGATCTTCAAGAACACGGCGTTCATCAAGGACATGTTCAGCAGCGCGCTGGAGGTCGCGAAGTTTGAAGGCGCAAATATCCGGACTGTGTCTGGTATTCGGGGACAGGTCAAGAAAGCGCTCCCGAAGCCAGACGGCGTCTTCCGTGCAACGTTTGAGGACAAGATCCTGATGAGCGGTGAGTATATGCAGCAGGCCTAACTCGTGAAAGTACCCGCTGATAAAGTGATCGCAGATATCGTGTTTTTGCGCGCTTGGTATTCAATACAGCCTCGCAAGTTCTACAACCCCGTTACGTCGCTGCTGCTCTCTGACAAGGGCCGATGGACTGGTATGCGTCTTACGGGACAAGTTCGGCGAGACGAAGGCCAGAAGACTCCTCTGAACGTCAACTCGACGTACAAGCCTATCGAGCGTGCGCCGCGGCGCTTCAACCCCTTGAGGGTCCCAAAGAACCTTCAGGCAGCGCTCCCGTATGCCTCGAAGCCGAAGATCATGAAGCCGCAGCGCAAGCAGACGTACCTACAGAAACGCGCCGTGGTGATGGAGCCCGAGGAGAAGAAGGCGGTGGCCCTGCTGCAGCAGATCCGCGCGTTGCGCAAGGACCAGGTCGCGCGGCGGAAGGAGAAGCAGAATGACCGGAAGGACGTGCACCGGAAGAAGGTCGAAAAGGAGGAGGCGCGGAAGGATGAGAAGGAGAAGGAGAAGCGAAAGGAGTATATGCGTGCGGCGGGGATGAAAACAAAGAGAGACGCTGATAGGGAGGAAGGCAGGACGAGCAAGCGGAGAAAAACGTCATCGTAATTATTGTATCTTTGCTGCATCTATACATTACTCGCTTTACTCTTCGTCAAAGTCTAGCTCAAGAGATCCTCGAACCTATTCATTCCGCCGATACTTACGAGTTGCTCGATGCAAAATGGTGGGTGGATGCCAACATCGTTGATGGCTTCAGCTTTAGTATAGCGATGCACGAGCCGCACATCCTTGTACACGACTAACCGCTTACCACCACTGAAAGTCCACACACGGTCAGATTCCACCTTTATCTACCATATCACTTGTTACTGAAACACGTCGTGCATCTGTAGGACATAGGAAGTCGAGTTCAGACTTGGACGAGTTTTCTGTGTATGCATGTTTTTATTATTTGGCTTGCGCCTGCGCAATACAATTATATTCTAAACTTTGTTTGCGACTAAGCAGCAGCGGATGAAGAGGACAGGCCCATGAAGCCGCGGCGCCGAGGAGCAGCTTTTCCGATGACCTTCTTCCACAGGGACGGACGGTCAAGCTGAAGACTGGCAAGTGCAATGTCGAGCTCGGGGATCTGGACCTCAGGATCCTGTGCGCCGAGGGTGATGTTTAACGGCGTCACAGGCCCATTGCTATCGAGCGCGCTCGAGCTAGCGTCACTGGCTGAGGTCACGTCGCTGGAGCGCGGCTTGGCGACGATGGGCTTTTGCTGCGGGATGGGTGCACGCGGGGCGAGCTTGGGGGCTTTTGCGACCTTGGCCTCCTTCGCTGCAACAGCGACCCGCTTGGTTGCGGGCCGCACACGAGCACCGCAGTACTCCGCGACCGCCCGCACGCTGTCTGACGCGTACAGGATCTCGTCATCCGTCATGAAGAGCGTGTCGAGCTCGAGGATGGCCTTGCGCAGCGCGGGGATGGTAATGCGCTCCGTAGGGTCGTACGCGAAGATCTGGCGGAAGAGACGGTTCGCGCCCTCCGAGACGGGCAGCATCTCCCGGAGGTAGTTCTCGTGCAACAGGAAGTCGCAGAAGGACTCGTCTGTCGTGACGGCTTTGCCCCACGGGCAGCGGCTTGCGATAATGTTGACGAGTATAACTCCAAGAGCCCAGACATCGTTGGCGTCGTTGTAGTAAGGTAGGAAGCCAGCTTCCTTGCCAATGCACTCTGCGAAGGGACGTGGTTAGAGACTGGTTCAGAATTGAAATAGGGGCTTAGATGCTTACCTGGGCTCATGTAGTAAACGCTGCCACAGCCGAATGTCTGACTGACTTTGCTGCCCGAGGCAAGGCCAAAGTCAGTCAGGTAGATCTTGGAGCCATCCTTGCTGGCGAGGATGTTCTCGGGCTTCAAGTCCCGATGGTAGATGCCCTGCTGGTGGCAGGTCTCGACCGCATCCAAGATCTGGAGGAAGACGGACTTCACTAGCGCGTCGTTCCCGAAGTACAGCTTGTTGTCGCGGATCTTCCCGAACAAATCGCCACCAGGGCAATAGTCGAGGACGATGTAGATGTAATCCGTGTCTTCGAATGCGTCGTGGAGAGTGATAACATTCGGATGACCCGACATCGCACGATGAGCGGCAACCTCTCGTCTCACCCGCGTAGCAGCGCTGTCGCTAAGGCCTGCTTTGCAGAGAACCTTAACGGCATACTTCGGCGGGGTCTTGGACGAAGAGGATTTGGACGGGCGGAAATGAAGGTCGACCGCCCGGTAGACGACTCCGTAGGAGCCGGATCCCAGAACTGCGGTAGCTGGTACCGACCGTCCTTGATGGTACGGTTGGAGAAGTTGGGCATGGTGGTAAGAGCAGAAGGCATGATGGTAGTGCGAGAGAAAAGATAGTGGGTTGGTTTGCAGAAATAAACGCTTTAAGTGTGACCGGCACACTTGAGTTGGGTAGTTTGGGTAGAAGTGAGATGATATTTAGAGAGGAGAGGAGTCGCGTCTTATAAGCCCCCATTGTTCAGCGGAACGGCTCGATTTGGGAGGGCAGAGAATGTAGCGGGTCGTCGACGGCTCGTTTTGCGGATGCGTATAAGCGGAAACGCGGAAGCAAATCCCACGATCAACCGATCGATCATAATGATTTGCCTCCGGTTCGCTTCTGCATGATCGGGGCTTAGTAACAGGTTTGAATTCAAACTGCTGGATTGAAAAGGAAGTCACCACTATAGGATATGCTCACCTATGAGCAGATTTGAGTAATATTGCGACTTTTACCTGCTAATAAAGAGTATTTGTTGCTTGTGTATGCTTCAACCCCACCATTATCTTTTCTACAGCATCTTGGAAAGACACACATGGTCGCAAGTGCCGGGTGGTCGCTAGCGGATACTATGTAAGCGCCGAAATAGTTCCGCGCGGAATAGCTATATATGGCATGCCGATGCTTTGTGGCGTCGATCGCCGTCTACCGATCAAAACCCCGGCGCGGATGTTCAACTTTGCAAGTACACGTCCGTTCAGTGAGTAACCGTTGAGAACTCGTGTGTGCAAGTATTCGTGTTGTTGAGTCGTAGCGTGCGTATAGTATTTGCGGAAATATTCAAGGCACACGGCAACCAGTGGCAATGAGCGACATCCGCTCTGGTCAACATTAGCGGTTTGGTCAGACGACAGCGGTAAGGGAAGTACATGCTCAGAACAGGACTGTGAGCTGTGTGAGTACAAAGCGCCACCCAAAGAGCATGGGGTGGTACAAAGGGAGTAACGGCAGGAGCGAGAGTAAGGACAGGCGGGCATGGCGACAGCCACGCTTAGATGGCCAGAGTAACGGGGGAGTTCGAGGTGCTAAGATCCACGATCCCGAGCTCCCGGTCCTTCGTGCCTTCCCACTTCACCGAGCCCTCAAGAACGCCACGGCGGATGGTCCGCAGCTCCACGTCCCGCTTGCGGTCCTTCCCGGCAGGATCCTCGTCCCTGCCGACCCGCTCGATGCGCGGGGGAGAGAACGCCGCAGAGTGGAGCTTGAAGTCGCCCTCGTAGGCCTTGTGCAGGAGCGCTTTTCCGGGGGCGTTCGAGGTGTGGGCGGCGAAGCGCAGGAGAGAGTCGACGGGCGCGTCCAGGAAGTTGATGTCGAACGGACTGTTCGAGGTCTTGGCGAAGACGCGGTACGAACCGCCCGTCTTCTCGTCCGTCGTAACAACTTGGGAAAAGTTGGAATAGATACCGCTCAAAAGGGGGAACGTTAGCGAGAGAGGTGGTCAACCGAAGTTCAATGAAACTCACCCGTTGCTGGACACTAAGCTGGCCTCAGTCGCCCTGTCTTTATCGGCATTAACCAGTGTGACGTTGGCATAGATGGGCGAGTTCGAGGTGCGAATCACCAGGACGTCGTGTACCGTGAAGTTGCCAGAAACGTGAGCGTTGGACGTGTGAATCTGAGCAACGTCAGCGGTAACAGACTTCAAAAAGGTCAGTATCATTTTAAGGGTCGTAGGTTGGCTTGTAGTATTCACCTTGGCCGTCACACCAGTGTTGGACGTCTTGAGTTCGAGTTCGTTGAAGTGCACCTTCTCGCCAAGATCTTCAAGTACGTGAAGGAAGATAGGCAGATCCGTGTGAAGCTTGTTGATTTGGAGGGGAGAAGAGCCAGATGAGGTAGGAAGCTTGACTTGTACAACGAAGTGAGCATTGGGTTTGCGGTGGGGATGGTGCCACTCTGGAGTCTAGATAACAAGTTAGCGGCTTGCAATCATAAGCTCATCAAGACACTGACAAAGATCCCAACTCCGTTGTGGCTATCTTCCGGCTGCAACAGGCAGACCTTGGCCTCGTCGAGGACTTCGTCGGAGTGGTAGAAGAACGTAACGACGACTTTGACATCGTCACTATCGGCATCTTCGTTCTCGCCAAACACCACGACGCCATGAGAAAGGTGCCCCCTAGCGAGTAGATAGAGCAGATCCGAGTCCACCGGGAGCTCCAGCGTAGTGCGTGCAGCTTTCCGAGGAGCCCCGGGGTGGGTGTAGCCTGCGACGTCGTGCGGGGGGTGATCCAAGAGTGTCCATTCGGCGATGTTTGTGCATTCGCCAGGAACATGCGGGGCGAACATAGCCTCACGGTCTGGCCACCCAGTGACCTAAATAAATCATGAGCGGCGTACGGGGACTTGCAACAACAAAGGCACTTACCGCATGCGAAAATCGTGCAAGGCCTCCGATGAAAGGCCGCCAGAGGAACGTGAAGACGGCAAACAGGACAAACGCATGTACCACGCGCACGAGCACACGCCTCGCCCTAGACCTAGCATGTCTGCGAGGGTGAGCCTCCTCTACCGCCATGCCTCCTTGGTAGGATCCGGCATAGTAAGCAGGGGGAAATACGACAGCCAGGCCCTTCTGATCGCCCTGGGCGGCAAGCAAGGGAGAGGTATAGGTCGGGTAGGAAGGGGGAGCTTGAATAGTCTCTTGTTCCATGTCGTTAGACTACAAGTGCTGAAGATGCTGAAGATTTCGTAGGATGCCGCACAACTCGATGCTGTTCAGCGGAACCTTTGTACTGCTCGAGGATGCTGCGCAGATGAACGGCGCGCGGAACCGAGGGGTTGACGCCACCACACCTGCGGATGTACCATGCATGTCGTACGCTGCGTACAACTGCGGACCTCGCTGCGGCTAAGTCGGTCGTCGCTGTTTGTCTCAACCATGTGTAAGAGCATCCAGAGGATTGATCGGATCTGTTGATGGGGAGCTGATGTGAGCGCCCTGTGCCCGGACCGGTGGTCGACGTCGTAGTGGCCTTTCCTCCTGTCTCCTCCCCTTGAGCAATATTAATTGTTTTCTCGAGCGTGTACGATGACGTGAGCTCGCCGAAGTTAGGTATGTCTGCGCTCATTCAATTGAAGAATCATGATTGAATTTCTGAGTTCAAGATGCGCAGCTGGGTAGTTCGAACTCTCTGGCCCTTGACGAGATGACCGCAGAACTAGCTGTGATCCCTGAACTTATTGATACGATGCTCGAGGAGGTGCATCTTTAGGATAATATAGACCTGTTGGATTACCTCCGCGATGCCGAAGAGGATCTCGCCTCATGTACCCTGGTGTGTAAGGCTCGGAGGCCAGTCGCACAAGATCACCTCTTCCGCAGTACTAGTGTCGTATGCACCTTTCGACGCCAGGCGAAGAGCGGCAATACCGCTGAATGGGACGCCATATCGTACGGTGTGAACAGTCGATGGGGCTAGAGTTTCGATGAAATCGAGCAGACGCCATGTAAGACTCGCGATGTTCATCGACTTTCTCCAGCATTCCGAGGGCATGGGGCGTTCGGTCCGCATCCTACATATTTAAAGCTGGTCTGCTGGACAGTCGAATGGGATGAGGAACATGAACACCCGGAACTTTACAATGAGGGTCGATAATTAATCGACCCCAGCCTGCTGCCTGCTAGTGCCCTCCTGGCGCAGCTTCCTCAGCTGCGCATACTGAAAACGTGCGATGTGATCCGGGCTAACAACATCTCAAACCGCTGCACTGTTAAATATTTCCTTGCTACCTTCTATGCTCGACTGACAGTGTAGACACACAATAGGGGAAGTGCTACTGTGTAGGCTACAGACTAGATCTGAGTAGTTCCGCGGACTGATCGGGTTGATGGCCATATGAGAGGACAGGACGTCACCATCGTAGGCGCTCTGCAACTAACGTCCGTACTAATACCAAGTCATAAGTGACAAGCCCATAGTTCACGTTTCTCACCATAAGGTCGGAAAGATACAGTAAGTCTGCAGTTGAGGAGCGTCCAAAAGTCCAAGCTGATGCCGGATGGCTCGAGATCAACTCTGCGGCTCTACTACGGCTCTCGAGGTCCTACGCCGTGCCACCGAAAGCGATTGGGCATGGCCGCACAGCTAGCCGCAGTCCCTGAGCTCATCGACGCAATTCTCGAGGGCGTGCGTCACCAAGACGAGGACCTAGAGACCTTTCGTCCCACCCCTAAGGACTGGAATACGGATGTCGCCTCGTGTACGCTGGTTTGCAAAGCGTGGAGGCCTATCGCGCAACACCAACTCTTCCGCAACATCGCGTATTCATTTCGTCGCCCACCCGAGAGTGGCAACGCCGCAGAATGGGACGTCATCCCTCGCAGCGAAGCAGGCCGGTGGGGTCAGCATTATGACGAATATGCGTTGACACCATACAAAACCCTCGCGATGTTCGTCGACTTCCTCGCGCGCTCAGGCGTAGGACATTCGGTCCGCGTCCTCAAACTGATGTGCCGACCAGTCAAATGGGAGGCTGGGACGCACATTATGCGTCCATGGCTCTACAACGAGGATCGAATCGAACCGGGTCTCTTCGTCGCCCTCCTGGCGCAGCTTCCTCAGCTGCGTACACTTAGAACGTGGAACGTCATCCCTGCATATTCATTCTCCGATGACTGCTTGATATCCCGTCCATCGTTGGAGTTAAATATCGCCTGCCGCAACACGAGTGGCGTTCCTGAAGTCCCGCTACTCGCTAGCTGCTTCGCACGACTGGACGTTATTCGCTTAACCTGCGGCGCCCTCGTCTCACGAGACATGAAATGGGAGACAGATCCAGACTTTTCTGCGCTATCCAGGCTGGAGCTCAAAGCACTGCATCTCCACCCAGTAGCGTCTTATCCAGTATTCTATAACCATCTGAGCAAGTCCCCCTCTGTTCGCACCCTGGAGTCACTTACACTCTGACTGGATGCCCCTGGGTAGGAACAACGCTAGAGCTACGATTCATGCACAGCAGTACCTCATCAATGCAGCGGGACCCGCTCTCAAGAAGCTTTCCTTGCGATTCTCTCCCTCATCTAATCCCAGTACGTCACTCTGGGACGCAAATTATAGTGACTTGCGCGCTGCTGATACCGCACCAAGTATTAGATTTGTCCCCATGCACCTCCATCAGGGGTTTGAAACTCAGCATCCCCCTATTACGGAGCGAACTACTGGAGGATATCCTGAGTACAGCTGCTAAATATGTGGCAGGGCTAAACAGATCGCGAGCGCCGCTGGAGACGATTCTTTTCGAGATGGGTCTCCACGGCAGCACCATCAGGCACACGCCCGAAATCGACCTTGATACGACGTCGTGGGTTGAACATGCCGCATTGCAGAAGGAGCTGGTGGCCGTCCTCGATCGCCGTCCTATTTCCTCGATCAATTTCGTCTTCAATTATAAGAAATCAATCAATGCTGAAACGGACCCTCGAGACGTAGACTCCGCCGCGGAAGCCCTCGTAAAACGGTTGTTCCCTATCATGCAGGAGAGGAAGGGGCTATCTTTCACTTGGCGGCATCATGCGGATCCGGGGTTCTGGCGTTCTAAGCAATTGTAGGATCTCGTGAAAGGGCAGCCGGTGTAGTAGATTAGTACTTTGTGAAATGTAGCCATGATAGCTCAAGCATGCTGCTCCCAGATGTGTCCCAACTGTCCAGAAAGCCGCACACGAGCAGATTCCAGCCTGACACGCTGGAACATTGCTAGGATTTGCCATCGTGCGCCGCGCGGAGTGGCTGGCTCCATGGAAAGTGGGCGAAAGGGTGTGGACGGAAACAAGCGAGGCAACGAGACGTGGGCACAAGGGTAAGCAGACGCGTACGGTTGTCTCAATGAGTGTACGAAAATTAAGTCTGTCAGTAGCACGCGGCAGGTGAATGTGTTCGACGAACAAAACACGGAACATACGTGAGGTTGTTTCGACTCCGTAACTTCACCACTGCCGCAGCTCGAATTAGCAATCATCCTGGCACGAGGTCGCGACAGCCGGGACAACAGATACGCGAACAGCTAAGCCATGTTTGCCAATTATTGTAAGATGATAATACGTCGAAAGCCAACAGCCAATACAATGTGCGGTACAAATAGAGTCGGTGAGAACCACGAAGAATCCACTACGCAAAGGCCTGGGTGAAGATGTCCTCGACCTGCTTCTTGTGAACAGCCTGGAGCGCACGCGATCAGCATCGTGGCCGAAACAGAGTTCGCGACCGCGTTCACTTACTTTGCTACCGGTCGCAACAGAGCTGGTGGGTGGTCGGCTGACGATCTTTGGCATCGAGCCCTTGTGGTGTTCGGTCTCCTTGGCGGCGGTGTGTATGCGAGGAGCGACATATGTCCAGGAACCATTGTTGAGGGGCTCCTCCTGGCACCAGACGATCTCCGCGTTCGGGTACTTGTCGAGGTGCGGGGTGAGCTGCGGAAGATGAGCATCAGCAAGCGAAGAGCCAGCGTGAAGGTTCTCGGCAAACGTACCAGGTCGTAAGGGAACGGCGAGATCTGCTCCATCCTCGAGATGGCGACATCGTTGATACCCTTATCGTTACGCTCTTGCAGAAGCGCGTAGTATACTTGGCCTGAGAAAACAGTGTTCGTAAGTCATACTCAGGTAACGCTACGCGTAGAAGAAGCACATACCACTGCAGATAATGTGTTTCCGAATCTTCTCAGGCTCGACCAGACCCTCACCATGTGGCTCAGGAATGTAGCGCTGGAAGTGGGTCTCCCCAGCCATATCAGCCAGCTCCGAGCGCGCGAAGGGGTGACGCAGGAGAGCTTTTGAGAAGAAGACGACGAGCTATGACGGGTGTATCAGCGAGCAGCTGTCAGAAAGGTGGCAGCTCTACGTACTGGTTTGCGGAAGTCACGGTGAATCTGACGGCGCAGGACGTGGAAGTAGTTGGCGGGGGTCGTGGGGTAGACGATCTGCATATTACAGTCCTGGTGTTGACGCTCAACCTTCTCCGGCGTGGGGTAGATATGAGGATGGTCATCACAGAGCTGCAAGAACCGCTCGATACGGGCGCTGGAGTGCTCGGGACCCTGCCCGTCGTACCCGTGCGGTAAGCTCATGACGAGGCCCGTGCGCTGGAGCCACTTCCGCTCGCCGGACGCGATGAACTGGTCGATGATACACTGCGCGTTGTTGGCAAAGTCACCGAACTGCGCCTCCCAGATGGTGAGGTTGTCTGGCGACACGAGCGAGTAGCCGAGCTCGAATCCGAGGGTGCCGAATTCGGAGAGGGAGGAGTTGCACACGACGAAGCGCGCCTGGCTGGAGCCGAGGTCGTTCAGCGGGATGTACTGCTGCTCGTTCTCCTGGTCGTGCACCACGGCGTGCCGTTGCGAGAAAGTTCCACGCTCGACATCCTGGCCGGACAGACGGACGTGGATCTTCTCGAGAGCCAGCGTACCGAACGCGAGAGCTTCGGCGGTAGCCCAGTCGATGTTGGTACCCTCCTCCACAGTCTTGCCGCGAGTCGTCAGGATACGGGCAAGATTGCGGTGGGGAGTAAAGCCCTGGGGGAACGTCGAGATGACCTTGCCGACCCTCTTGAGCTCGTCTTCATCCTTACCGGTGGGACGCGTCGGCAGAGTCTCCTCTGCCAATTTCTTGGGCGACGGGAAGCCAGACCACGACGTAGAGAGCCACTCCTTGCTGGTGGGGACATAGTCCTTGGCCTTCACGGCAGCCTCCTCGAGCATACCCCAGACCCATTTTTGTGCTCCTCAATCTCCTGCTCAGTGAAGGTGCCCCGGCCAACCAAGAACTTGGTGTACTTGGTGAGGGGAGTCGGCTGCTTGGCAATCGCCTTGTACATGCGAGGCTGCGTGAAGCTGGGCTGGTCAGTCTCGTTGTGACCGTGGCGACGGTAGCAGACAATGTCGATGACGACGTCCTTCTTCCACTTCGCGCGATACTCAGCCGCAAGCTGGCAGACGAAGTTGACGGCCTCGACATTATCGCCGTTGACATGGAAGATGGGCGCATCAATAGCCTTGGCGATATCGGAGGGGTAAGGGGTTGAGCGAGCGAAACGGGGGTCGGTAGTGAAACCGATCTGGTTGTTAACAATCAAGTGGATCGTTCCACCAGTACCGTAGTTCGGCAAGTTGTGCATGCCCATGGTCTCGTACACGACACCCTGGCCAGCGAACGCGGCATCACCGTGAAGCAGGACGCCCATCGCGGTGTTGTGCTCCTTCTCGTCATTCTCTAGCTGTTGCAGAGCACGTGTCTTGCCGAGAACGACAGGGTCTTCAGCTTCCAGATGCGAAGGGTTGGCCACCAGAGATAACGAAACCTTCCTCCCGGAAGGCGTGGGCCGAACGTAGTTGGCACCGAGATGGTACTTGACGTCACCACCGTGGAACATGTCGTCGTCAGCAGTGCCCGAGAACTCGTTCAAGATGGCCTCGATGGGTTTCCGGATGACGTTGGCGAGGACGTTCAGACGACCACGGTGAGGCATACCAATGGTGATGTGTTTGACGCCGTGCTCAACGGACCTGTCGATGAGAGCCTTCATGCCGGGGATAAGAGATTCGCATCCCTCGAGACCGAAACGTTTCTCGTTCGGGTATTTGCTGGCGACGAACTTCTCGAAAGACTCGGACCAGATCAAGCGGTCGAGAACCATACGTTTCTCGTCAACAGTGTAGTTCCATGGCTTCGGTATTTCAATGCGCTCCCGGATCCAGTCGCACTGCTCCTTATCAGGAATGTGAATGTACTGAATACCGACGGCACCACCTATGGCACGTCAGTGGGAGAACTTCAACGACGCATACGCTGAGTGCAAACTCACAGTAGATGCGCTTCAGGAGCTTGATGATCTCCCCAAGGGCCATGGTTTTGCGATCCTCCGTGGCGAAGTGCGGGAGAATACCGGGCCCGAGAGTGATCTGCTTGTCCAAATCGCGTTCATTGAAGCCGAAATGGCTCAACTCCAGCTCAGGTGGGACGTGGTCGCTGAGATCAGGGTCCATGATCCCTAATGGGTCGAGGTCGGCGACGTGGTGACCACGTACTTGGTATGCACGGCACAGCAGTTGGATCTGGGCGAAAAAATGAGCATGGATTCAAGTGACTGTCAAAAGGCTGGGGCATCGCAGCGAAAGCGTCGAGGGACTGGCTCGTCATGCGGATGGTTTGTCTGGCGCGTAGATGTGTCAAAACAGGACTCACCTTCAGGTGGTCGTCCAGCTCCCCTCCTCCAGAACTATGCAAGGCAGGCGCACCGCCAACAGGCTCAACAACGTCCGGCGGGGGCGTGAACGCCTGGGGGCTCGAGAGGCCCTTCTTGTCCATGCCAGTGAAATACACGTCCCAGGAGACATGCACGGACTTGGGATCCTGCCGCCAGAGTCGGTACATCTCCTCCACGTAGTACGTGTTCGTGCCATTCGCGAACGGGTCGTTGGGCGAGGGCGGCTTCGCGGGCGCGGCTGTCGCGAGTGTGCGGTGCACCTGGGGTGCGTTGCGGAGCGCAACGTTCGGGAAACGCCTGAGGGCGCGCGCCGGTCTTGACAACATCGTTGCAGGTGAGGAGCACTGGGGACACCGTCAGGCTCGACGCCGAGCGTGTAGAGTAATTAGAAGGGAAGGGTGGTTGGTGGTTGTGAGGAGAGAGACGAGAAGCGGCCTGAAGAGGTTTTGAGTGGAATTACGTCGACCGAAACGTCGACGGTCGCTCGCGAGCTGATCCGGCCAACAGCCCTGCACTCGGCCGAGACCAGCGAATAAACACGCTGCATTTCCTTAGGCCTTCCGGCATCGCTCACATGTTCGCTCATCTCATTGTACTCGACAGCGCCGAGGTCATCGAGAGCCTGCTTCGCTCGTCGTCGACCTCTGCGCGGACGAGCACGTCGTTCTGTCTCCATCGCCATGCCCTCCTGCGCGCTGGTCTGAGGCTCACTTACACGACGCGATGTGCGAAGAGTCTTACACGGGCCCACTACCAGACGGGCCCTCAGCCGAGAACTATCGGCGAGGGTATGCCGCCGCCACTGAAGGGTGTCAATATTGTCGACCTAACCCGAGTGCTGGCGGGGCCAACCGCAACGATGCTGCTCGCCGACTTGGGTGCAGACGTCATCAAGGTCGAGGAGGTGACCAAAGGAGACGACACCAGTCCGTTCATTATATCCCCTACTTGCTCCGGCAGAAGTCACTCAGACGTGTCTAGGGTCCTGGAGTCCGCCGTCCGCTCCTACGCTACACGACGCGCCAGCTTCGTCTCTTCCACCAGAGTCCGCGTACTTCCTAGCCGTGAACCGAAACAAGCGATCGCTGACAGTGAACTTCAAGCAACCTGAAGGCCTTGAGATTGTGCACAAGCTCATTGCACAGTCAGATATCCTGGTGGAGAACTATGTCTCCGGGAAACTTGCGACAATGGGGCTTGGCTGGGAGGACTGCCAGAAGATCAACCCACGTCTCATCTACGCAAGCATAACCGGATACGGGCAGACTGGCCCCTTTGCCAAAGCAGCTGGTTATGATGTTATCATTGAAGGCGAGGCAGGTCTTATGCACATGTACGTTTACAGTCTTCCGCAGAAAGCGTAGCAGTTAAATCCTGTACAGTACTGGAGAACCCGACGGTCCTCCCTGCAAGGTCGGCGTCGCAGCGACGGATATCGCCACTGGACTCTACACCCATGGAGCAATTATGGCCGCCTTGTTGTCTCGTGAACAAACCGGGAAGGGTGTCTGGATTGACTGCAATCTGTTTGAGTCACAGGTACCGCGCATATATGCACTCTCATACGGCATTATGAGCTCACGACATGTCCCAGATAGCAGGTCTGGCTAACATAGCCTCGAACTACCTGATAGCAGGTCAAGAAGCCGGGCGACATGGCACCTCTCATCCGTCTATCGTGCCATACCAGGTCTTCCCTTGCAAGGATGGTTTCCTCATGGTCGGCGCCGGCAACGACAAACAGGTGCGATCTGCGCATACCATGCTTTAGCTACTGCTGATTCGCTCCCTCGTCAGTTCGGCCTACTCGCTGGCAAGATACTCAAGCGCCCGGAGCTGGTCTCGGACCCCAAGTTCAACACAAACGGCGTTCGCGTAGCCAACCGTGCCGAGCTTGTGCAGATCGTCACCGACGCTCTGATGGAGCACGACAGAGACCATTGGTTGAAGGAGTTCGAAGGCCTTGGGTATGTGTCTAGCGAGCATATGGACAGGCCGCGAGGCTGACACAGAGGTGACAGTGTGCCTTTCGGCCCAATCAACAACATCCACCAGACTTTTGAGCATCCTCAAGCCAAGGCTCGTGGCATCACTGTTGAGGTTGAGGTAGGGTATTATACACCATGTTACGTGAAACATCGTCTTGAGCAATCTTCGCAGCACCCTCGAGCTGGAAAGGTGAAGCTCGTCGCCCCCGCAGTGATGTACAACGGCCAGCGCATGCCAGTAACACGGCCTCCGCCCTACCTGTCCCAACATACTGACGAGGTATGTTTACCTGAGCACTTGGCATCTACCTAGTAACTGAGAATGATATCATTCTATCTCTAGATATTGGAAGAGCTGGGCTACATTCCGGAACACATCGCCGTTTTGCGGAAGCAGGGCATCGTTTAGTGATATGCACTTGCGGTTTGCTCACCACTGTAACGTACCGTAGTTACGCTGGATTATACAAAGTTACGGGTCTCACTCGACATGTGTGATTCATTCCGCTATAGATATATGCATGCTCAACAAATTGCTAGTAGATACATGTTGCTCGTTTTAGATTAGTAAATATATGTTATATACAAGAGCAAGGTTCATCATGCAAACGACTCCTCCGGCTTGTATGAGTGCTCGGCAGGGACGCTGGATATCTCGGAGACGGACAAGAACGTCGACTTCGGCTGGCCGTTGCTCAGGATCGCGTCGTTCGCGGCAAAGTTGATGGTCTCGAGCGGCACGGTCGTCTGCCCGTTCGCGTTGGGCGGCTTAAACATACGTGCGTTCCTGCTCTTTGTGAGCCGCGAGTGCACGTCGTTCGACGTCAGCTGCAGCGCCGCCAGAATGATGATCGTTGTCGGGGTAATCGCCTGTCATACACACACGTCAGCGCGGGCGCACGTTTTAGATTTCACGGGGGACGTACGGTGAGCTGGGCGATTGGATCGTAGATGATGTAGAAGGCGTTGTCGCCGAGGAAATAGAGGGTGATTTCGCAGATGAGGGCAACGGAGTACACCATCCCGGATTCGATGATGATGACTAGCACCCGCCAGTACCTGAAGCTGGTGGAGCCGCCTCCAGTCCGGAACATATACCTAGCGCAAGTGTAAGCTTAAGTCCACCCACGGCGCTGCCTGCTACTCACCAGATACGGAGAGCGATCAGGACCGTCACCGTCATGTTCGTCGCCAGAGACAGACTGAACAGCGAGCCATTCCACACCGTCAGAATGTGCGCGAAGGCACTGTGCAGCTTCTTGGCGCGCGCGAAGTACACGGTTTGGGCAAAGCCAGTGACTGCGCGGCGCGGTCAGCCATCGCCGCCCAATTTCAGCGGACATGACGTGGGACTCACTTGCGGAGCCTATGAGCAGCAAGACAGGCAGAACACACATCTTCCAGTCCCGCCCCCACACCAGCCAGCATCGCCAGACCTGTGCAGCGGAGTTAGAGCAGCCGTTCATAACCCGTCGATAGCGGAACACGTAGACGCACCACCACACTATCGCCAATAATCGACTAGAAGCGTGCGATATCAGTTTGATGCAGAGCGAGATGTAAGGGCTTTGAGCTGCACGCACGTTGACGGTATGTATCCCGACCTTGACGACGTTGGCGGGGATGGACACGTCCGAGAAGAATGCGCCGGGCCCTCCGGGCTGGTCGCGCAGGACGATGAAGCCCTCGATGAGCCGCTGGAAGCCGAGCGAGACGTGCGCGGTCGAGAACGCGAACATGGTCGTCGCGATGAGCACCAGCAGCTTGTTCACCCGCGGCGTCCGCCGGCGGAAGGTGAGCATCGTCAGACACGCCAGGTACAGCACGAAGTTCATGCCTGCAGCGGTGGGCCCGTCAGCGTGCGCAAGAGTACTGTGTTCACGGTCGGACGTACCGTAGAAGAGGGTCTCAAGCCATATCGCGGTCAGGTACGCCTTGTCGAGAGCGATGGCCATGGTGGTGGACGCTAGGGAGCATGCGGGTGGGTGGGCCTGCCCCAGGGATGGTTAAGTATGGCGACCCGGCTGGAAAACCCATGCGATCAGATCAATGTCGCTCAACTTTTCGTGTGACGGGAGTTGCGATCATGCGCGCACTAAAATCTCGCTGCGCGAGACGCCGGTGGGGTGTGCCACAAGGGCGTTGATCTTCGCACTTTGATTCCGCTCCTTTGGCCATCTCTTCTGCTCAGCGCTCTTCGACGTTTGCATAGATGTCGCTGTTCATATCGCAGAGAAGGCTCGAGGCGATGCGAGGATTCGCCAGGAACTGCATGAGGACTGGACGGCGAAGGACCGAGAGGATCAACAACACGCCAAGAGGCTGTGGGCAAGCCTACCCCGAATAGGAAAGCACTCACATCGCCTCCAGGTCCTCCACCAATCGCCAACTCAGTTATGGGGGCATTGACCGGAAGCTTATTAGACCGCGTGCCCATCGTTTTGGGCATACATTGGCCTATTGCTTCAATTTGCTTGGGAAGTGGTCACTGTTTGCATATCATGGAAGTCGCTTTCAGCATGGAGAGTTTTGATACATCTTTCGTCAATTTTCATTCCTTGTTCTTGTATCAAGCCATCTGGGGTTATGTCCATGTAAAGTTTAATATCAATAGGCGGGCATGTGCAAAGGCTACAAGCTTACCGAGACGAGCTTCGGAGGAGCTCGGCCTCTGTGCAACTAGCAGTTCTCCGCCCAAGGTTTGCACTAACACGACAGGCAGTGGGAAGCCATGGGGCAGACTACAGCAACAGCTCCTCTATTTCCGCCGTTGTCATCGGGACCGGGCGTCGAATGTCTGTGGCGTACGCTCTCCAACATTTCCTGCGAAAGCCGTGAGACATCGTGCGCTGAGACCGCACTGAGACATGCAAAGTAAGTATATCGCGACCCGGAGCGACCCATCCTCTACCAAAGTGATAGCATATATCACAACCCGTAAGGAGCCCCGAGGGTTAATGATTTAGGAAAGGTGGGTCGGAGATGGGTTAAATGGTAGAGCTCAGAGGGGCTCTGTCCGGATTGAGAGGCTCCGGGACGAACGGTATCCGACCTCCGTGCTGGGAAACCGTTGTGAATATCGCACAGAACCAAGCACAAGTAGATCAAGCGTCTTGCAACTGCCCCAGGTGGTGTGAATGGTACAGAAAGGGTGGTCGTACTGGTGAGGATGCCCAGCGGGCAAGACATGCACATGGTCGTTCAAGACAACGTCCGGCGTCTGTGCCGCCTCGCCCGGCCGACCGACGCAATCCAGGCGCCGATCCCATCTCGATCACCCCGCCTTTGTGGCGTCCGTCATAATTAATGCTCGGGGCGGATTAATCGCGTGCATACATCCCACACACAATGGAGTGCCTGAGTCATTGTGCCTGCTCGTATTTGATCTGGCGGCTTGGCAGTGAAGGATATACGTGTATTGTTGCAGGGGAGAAAGCAGTATGCAAACAAGTGGGGTGCCGAGAGCTAACAGCGAGAGCAGCGGATGTCAACAAAGGGCGAAGGGTATACAACACTGAAGAGAGCCAAGGATTATGCAACGCGAAGGGTAAGAGGGTATGTAAGTAGTATGTACGAGAGAATACGCAATGGATGAAGCAAGTATGAAATTGTAAGGTACAAGTTGTGGAAGGTGAAGAGCCTACACCATATAGTCCAATGAGCACTGACGCTACAGATAGTATGCACGCACAACAGCTCCTCCAGATGGCCAGAAAGTTATACAAGAAAAGCATAAATATTTCAGATTAAATGTTCTGGGGGCTGGTGTTGATCCAGATGGCGTGTCTGCACATCGGACGTTCTATTCAAGTTGCTTGCAGGTCGGTCAGCATATTCCGGTGAGGTAAGAAAGAGTAAACTCACAAACTCAAGTCAGGATAAGTCTGTTAAACCACATGGTATTCCTCCACCACCACCGTCGACTCGGACACCCGCCTCACCGGCGCCTTCATGCCCGAATACGTGCTAAGCCGCTTCGCCGCGAGGAACTCGGGCAGCCGCTGGCCGGGCATGCGCAGGCAGTCGATCGGGAACAGGCCGCGCGCGCCGCTCGCGGCGTTCTCCGCGTACGCCCAGCCGTCGTCGTAGCGCTTCAGCACGTGCAGCACGTCGCCCGGCGCGACCGCCATCTCGTCGTCGCGCGTGGGCACGAACGGGCGGCTCGCGGCCTCAAGCACGGCAAAGTGCGCGCGCGGGTCGCTCGCGGCGCTCTCGACGGAGACGAATGTCTCGGTCGAGTGCCCGTCCGAGCTACCGTGCGGGTCCGCGAACGGGTTCTCCCACTCGTTCGGTGTGTAGTAGTCCGACGTGCCGAAGGAGTCGGGCGACGTCGACGCGGTGCGGGTCGGGATCTGCAGCAGGGACTCGCGCCGCGCGGCGAGTGGGGGCATCGGGAAAGACCAGCGCTCGCTGGGCGAGAAGGGCCGCACGGAGACGGGCGTGGTCGCGTCAGGCGTGATGGGCTGACCCTCGCTGTCGCGAGCAGGGACCAGAAGAACTTGCCCTGTTGGGCTAGCAGCGCCCTCGAACGAAATGAGGTTACTCTGCACGCTCTCGTAGCTGCCTGTGCTGGACCTGCTGCCTCCGCGCAAAGTCGGTGAGGGCGGCGAATACGTCGTTGCTACCGCCAAGGGCACGTTGATGACTTGGATCGCGTCTTCGTGCTGCACCATCTGTGGGGTGAGGGGCTGAGGTCTGTACAGCGGCCACTCGGGCGACAGAGGCATTGGTGGGGGCACCGAGAAGGGGTCTGAGTTGCGCTCGTAGCTGGTGCGCGTCGAGCCGGGTGGGTTCCGCCTGAAGTAGCCTGAGCTGCTGACGGGATCGACGCCGTACAGCGACTTCTCGTTGCTGATCCACTGTCTGCGCCGCGCGAGGCGCTTGGAGAGCGAGCGTCGCCGGCACGCGAAGATGACCAGCGCAATCAAGAACAGCCCGCCGAGCACCCCGATGACAGCGATGACTGCCGTGGAAAGGCCATGGTGAGAGTTGCCGGCGGCGCCGGAACCTGGGCTGCCGTTGGGGTTGGTTCCACCGTTTCCGTCAGACCCGCCGCCGCCTTGCGCTCCATTACCATCTCCACCAGGCGAGTCACCTGACGGAGAGGACCCAGAGTGAGACCCGCTGGCACCTGCAGTGGCATGCGAACCTACTGCTGAGAACGTCACGGTCGTCGATACACCAGTGAATAAGTTTGCGAGGCTGCTATCCGTAGCTGGGTTGCTCCCGGGGTTCACGGCGACATTTTGCGTAGGAATCGGTACCGCTTGGCCGTCCGACAGAGTTCTGAAGAGGGTAGACGCCGCGCCCGTATGCTCTATACCATCCGGGGCACTCGAGGACTGCCCGACGGTCCCGCTGAGAGAAGCACCGCCGGCACTCGTGGCGGATGGCTGGAGTTGACCCTGCGGACTGGGAGACGGTGCGACACCTGCTGAGGCCCCATTCACAGGCACTGAATCCCCAGGCTGAGAGCCCGAGTTACTTCCGGGTTTAGCTTTGCTGGGCCCGGCGTTCCCGGAGTTTCCGGATGTGTCTCCTGGAGGTGCGCCGTTGCTAGGCGGAGATGTAGGTGGCTGCTGGGGTGCAGCAGGCGCCGCAGGAGAAGGAGAGACAGGTTGTGGTGCAGGCGCAGGTACGGGCGCAGGTGCGGGTGCGGGTGCGGGTGAGGGCGAGGGCAAGGGCGCGGCGGGTGGTGGAGGAGGCGTAGGTTGCGGCGAAGCAGCAGGAGTGGCAGGTTGTGGTTGAGGCGTAGGAGTAGCGGTTACAACAGGAACGCTTGGTGGAGGACTGGGAGTGCTCACAGGCGTAGGAGTGGCAGTGGCAGCCGGGGTCGACGCGCTGGGTGGGGCGGCCTGAGAGGTCAGGGTAATCGTAGCCGCAGGGGTCGTTGTGTGCGCAGGCGGAAATGGCAGCGAAATGAGCGGCGGCAGCGACAGCGGAAAGCTAGTCAGCTGCGAGAGGGGTACGCCTGCGATGAGTGGGTCCAATATAGGACTCAGGAGGGGTATATTGGAGGGTATCGGAATGGGCAAGTTGATCAGCGCAGGCTCGCGTGCTTGAATATCGTGTCGCGCCTTGCGCTTCCTGACGAGGCGATCAGCATGCATACTTGACTGAATTCTATCAGCGAAAGAGGGAAAAAGACCGTCAAGGTAAACGAATGTGGGGAGTGAAGGAGTGTGGGCCGTCCGTCGCGGTGACGGGACGGTGTAGTACGAGGCAGAGGAGGACCCGCGGGGAGGGCTCTTAGCCACCGAGGCGAAGTTGAGAACAACAGAGCTGCATCACAGAAGCCCTGGGACAATCCAGCGCACTGTGCGCGGCCTTGCTCGAGAACGGGCTCGGACTATCCACGTGCGGGAGCTATTGACAATTCATTCATCCCACGTGCGGTGAATGATGTCGTGGCGTCGATTTGATCGCGGCATCCTCCTCCTCCCTCCGCGCTCCCACCACGCTTTGTCCTCCGCATTCAAATTCGCCTTCGAACCGTCGACAACCTCCCGCAATGCACAAATTTTGCTCAGAAATTCCCCACGGAGGCTCAAAGACAATCCTCTCGGCCTGGCTACCCCCTGCGCCGACCATGAGAATGCGTCCGACAGGCTCAGGCTCAAGGAGCGTGTCTTGATGCGCATGACGCTACTGAACTGCAACAGCAAATCATCGCATGTCCTGTTGACAGGCAATACCAGGTGCCTGCTGATATATGATATGAACAGTGATCTCTGTTAGAGGTGGGCGTCGTCTTTTCAAGCCATTCGCCAACGGCCGTCCCGGAGATTCGTCAACGGTTCATCATGGGTCTGGCGAAGATCGCTGGTGAACAAACGGGACATGAAAGTCAGGTCTAGACAAAAGGTCGACTATGCGAGGCCTCGGCGACGGGGACGAGCTTGTGGCCGCGACGGAGGGGAGGGTTCGGGGCGGCCATGGTTACGGCGCATGTCTAAACTTGGGTGAGTACGTTATGACAGGCCGCGCACATGACACTGATTGCAAACTTGCAGCCCACCGACCTCAGTGATCCTTCAGAACCTTACGAAATACCACAGTCCTGGGCATTTACCAAGCCAGTTACTGTGCGCGGAGCAAAATAGCACACGCCAACAATGTTCGACCGTCTCGGGATGGAATCCATTCGAGAGCGGCTCTCTGAGCAGTACGCGGTGACCATGAACTGGTGCTAACGCTATATTTACTACATCCCACCACGATGTACAGCCCGAAGTTAGTGTAGTGGAAATGAAGAGCCGTATGTTGCCATCATTGGGCGGTATGAGTTATTTGCTCTCATAACCGACGGTTCCGGCTGTTAGTCAAAGTATCTGGGATATTGGGCCTTGCAGAGCGACTGATATCCTATGCGGCAGTAGGGGTTGAACCTATTGTAAGTACATCCGGGAGTAGCCTGCTTGAGCTACAATTTACAAAGTACTACTCTACCGGCTGCCTTTTCACGAGATCCTACAATTGCTCAGAAGACTCCGTGTGATGCCGCCAAGTGTAAGACAACGCCTTCCTCTCCTGCATGATAGGAAACAACCGTTTTACGAGGGTTTCCACCGGCAGAATCTACGTCTCGAGGGTCCGTTCCAGCGCCGATCCCAATCTTCGAATTGAAGACGAAGTTTATCGAGGAAAGAGGACGGCGATCGAGGATGGCCACCAGCTCCTTCTGCAATGCGACATGTTCGATCCGCGGCGTCATGTCAAGGTACCAGTGGATGTCGGACGCGTTCGTGATGGTGCTGCCGTGGAGACCCATCTCGAAAAGAACTGTCTCCAGCGGTGCTCGCGATCTGTTTAGCCCTGCCACATATCCAGCAGCTGTACTCAGAATATCGTCCTCTTGTTCGCTCTGTAATACGTGTAGGGGAATGCAGAGTCTCAAGCCCCTGATGGAGGTGCATGCCGACAAATCTAAGACTTGAGCAGCATCAGCAGCGCGTAAATGACCATAATGTGTATCTCAGAGTGACGTACTGGGATTAGATGAGGGATCGGAGAATCGCACGGAGAGCTTCTTGAGAGCGAGTCCCGCTGCATTGATGACGTACTGCAGTGCACCAATGGTTACTCGAGTGTTATTCCTACCCATGGGCACCTAGTCGGAGTGTAAGTGACTCCAGGGTGTGGACGGAGGGGGACTTCCTCAAACGATTATAAAATACTGGATAGTACGCTACTGGATGGAGATGCAGTGCTTTAAGTTCCAGCCTAGGTAGCGCAGAAAAGTCTGGATCGGGTTTCCACTCCATGTCTCGTAGGATGAGGGCGGCACGGCTTAAGCGGATAACGTCGAGTCGCGTGAAGCAGCTGACGAGTAGCGAGATTTCGAACGCCATTCGTGCCGTGGCAGGCGATATTCAGCTCCAGCAATGGACGGGATATCAACCAGTCGTCAGCGAATGAATATGCAGGGATGACGTTCCACGTGCTAAGTGTACGCAGCTGAGGAAGTTGCGCCAGGAGGGCAACGAAGAGACCCGGTTCGATTCGATCCTCGCTGTAGAGCCACGGACGCGTATTGTCCCATCTAGCTGCCTGCCATTTGACTGGTCGGCACGTCAGCTTAAGGACGCGGACTGAATGTCCCACACCTGAGCGCGCGAGGAAGTCGACGAACATCACGAAGGTTTTGTATGGTGTTAACGCATGTTCGCCATGATACTGGCCCCATCGGCCTGCCTCGCCGCGCGGTTTGGCATCCCATTCTGCGGCGTTGCCACTCTCGGATGGGCGTCGAAATGAATAGGCTACGTGATGTTGCGAAGAGGTGGTGTTGCGCGACAGGCCTCCACGCTTTGCATACCAGCGTACACGAGGCGACATCCGTATTCCAGCCCTTAGGGGTGGGACAAAAGTTTTAGGTCCTCATCTTGGGGACGTGCGCCCTCGAGAATCGCGTCGATGAGCTTAGGGACTGTGGCTAGCTGTGCGGCCATGCTCATTCGCTTTCGGCGTCAGGGTGTCATAGAGACTCGAGAGCCGCAGAGTTGATCTTGAGCTGTCCGGTATCAGACGAGACCTTCGGGCTCTACTTAATTGCAGACTTACTATATTCCTCCAGCCTTGCGGTGAGAAAAGTCAACGATGAGCCAAGTTGTAACTTGAACTTAGGAATTCCGAATTGCCACTGGTAAGGACGACGCCACTCGTGCACAGCGCTTACCATGGTGACATCCTCCCGTATGGCCATCAATCCGATCAGTGCGCCGGAACGACTTAGATTTACCTAGAAAAAGGTATAAATTATAAAATAAAGTAAATCTAACAGCGTCTGCGGTTTGAGATTTTGTTGGCCTGGATCACACAAGGAATGTCTACCGGATGGTGTGCGTTTATTCAAAGCACAGTTACGAGTAACAAACGAGTAAGGACATACATTGTGGACGCGAGACGTATACATACTACACAGCACAGCACAGAATTAAATTTGCGACAGCGGGGGATGATGGAGAGCGTGTTAGAAGTTGCGACGAAAAAAGGGATGAAAAGAGGCCGTAAAACAAAACCATTGCACGATCTACGCGAGGATACCGAACCGCAGCTGAGTCTTGCCGTCAACCTGCACTGGCTCGCACACAACCTTCTCCATATTGTCGACCAGGAAGTGCGCGCCGCAGTTCTCGATCTTCGAGCGCTCATGTGAGGTGCACACCGCGATGACCGTCGCACCCGACGCGACGCCGGCGCGGATGCCGGACGGCGAGTCCTCGAAGACAACGCATTTCTTCGCGTCGAAGCCGAGCTCCTTGCGGCGAGCAGGAACGGGTCGGGCGCAGGCTTGCCAGCCTTGAGACGCTTGTCGCACGCGGTGATCGTCACCTTGGGTGGGGTGATGCCGACGCGCGTCATACAACCGTAAGCTGAAAATTGAATGAGTGCCACATTCTCAGAGGTTGGAACAAGGAAACGTACCATATGTCTTTGCGCCCGAAGTCGCAACAGCATAGTGACCGTCAGGGATGGAAGCGATCACCCTCTTCACACCAGGGAGGATGCGCACTGAGCGGTCGACGCTGGCAGCTTCGATCTGCCACGCATGCAGCTGATCCTTCTGAAGGATCTTGTTCTCTTGCGTGAGCATGTCTTCATGCGCCTCCTCCATCGCCGGGTCGTCGAACGTGGGCTCCTCGCGTACCGACGCCATTGTGAGCATGCCACTCAAGCGCGTAGCGAACGATGGGCGGCGAGCCTGGTTCAGCACTCCGGCGCCGAAGGATGAAGCGCGAGATGACGCGCGGGAGGTGGGCGTGGAGGACGAAGGCGAGAAGCTCGGAGTAAGACTCGGCGTCGTGGCGCTGGAATCGACGGGCGAGGGTGTGCAGGAACCGGGGCCGTGCGTTTTGTATGCGTCGGCGAAGAAGAGGATGGACTCCTCGAATGATTGCACCTCGTCGTCCATTTCGTGCGCCTTGATGTGTGGCTTGAATTGGGCGAGGTTGTCGACGGCGCGCTTGCCGTGCGTCGCTGCGATCACGTAGGCCGGGTCCTGCCCAATGTCCTTGGCGACCTTGCCCCATGCAGCCTCGACGGCGGCGATGGAGTCGGTGAGCGTGCCGTCCTGTGCTGGAGAATGAGTACGAGTCAGAAAGAAGAGGGGTTGGGGTCACATACCATGTCAAAGAGGACAGCGTCGGCGTAGAATTGGGATGTGACTGAGGACATGTTGGCAGTGTATGACTTTGAGCAGAGTTTTTTGTAAAAATCCTAGGATGTGGATGCGTTTAGAGAAAAGATCTGTAAGAGGCGAGTGTTCTGTCCTTCAGCAGCGGTGAACATGGTTCTTATATATGTTTTTCTGCACGCAAACGCAAAACAGGGTGAGCTCTGCCAGACACTCGGACTTGACGTCAGCGTACCAGTGCCGCCGCTAGAGGTTGTCGAGTGCTTCGAGGAAGCCTCCGCTATGCGCCCGCATAGCCAGTGGGGCTCGCATGAGCCAACGAAAACATAAGCAAGAAGCACTTTGCCGCGGGGTGCGGACACGACTGTTGTCTGCTTCTCAGCGTCTGCGTTGTATGAACACTGTGACGTCGTTCGGCTCTGGAGATAGGGGAGAATCAGCGCAACAGCGCCGTGTGTGAACAGAGCCCACGAAGATCATAATCAGGGCTAGTTACGATCGATCAATAGCCACAAAGCACAAAGTGCGGCGGAGGATGGTGGTTGTGCTTGCGCGTGTCGAATTTCGTAAACAAAGTTCAGAGGTTCGGAGTAACGAAGTCGGCGCTGGTCCCTGCTGACTCAGCAGATCGACGCGCGACGTCGCGAAGCGCCTGGCGGTGATCCGCCTTAAGATGGCTTCCTTCACATTGCTCGACCGACAACCGACTCAGATTCCCGCTCGGCAAGTGTACAAGAACGTCCTAATGGTTATGATATCCTATACCACTGAAAGACACCATACATGTGAGTATTGAAGCTGAAGCGTGCAGATGCATTCATGCTGCAAACAACTTGCAAACAACCGTCTGGAACCAAGTCGAACCGCAACGCTGTACAGGATCGGCGGCAGACGGTCAATCTGCTACTCAGCTAAGTATCTTGGTATCTGAGAGAACTTGGGAGGAAGGTATATGCAGGCGTACCGTAGCAGATTAGCTGGGGATAGGCGAGAGAAAAATGGTGGGACCGGGAGCAGCATGCTCGAGTTATAGCTACGTTATACAAAATACTGCTCCATTAGCTACCCCTTCATCAGATCCTACACCTGCCGATAACACTCTGTATGATACCGCCAAGTGACAGATAGTCCGTTTCGCTTCTGCACGACAGGAAACAACCTTTTTACAAGGGTCTCCATGGCAAAGTCTATGTCTTGAGGGTCTGTTTCAGCGTTGACCACAATCCTCGAATCAAGGCCGAAGTTGATTGAGGGAATAGGACAGCGATCGAGGATGGCCACCAGCTCCTCCTCCAATGCGGCATGTTGAGCCCACGACATCACATCCAAGTGGGCCCCGGACGCAACGGACGCGGCCGGTATATTGCCGTGGAGGCCCATCTCGAAAAGAACCGTCTCCAGCGGTGCTTGCGATCTGTTTAGCCCTGCCACAAATCCAGCGGCTGTACTCAGAATCTCCTTCCGCTGCTCGCTCCATATGTATATGGGAATGCGGAGTCTCAAGCTCCTGAGTGAAGTGCATGGCAATAAATCTAATGCTTAATGCAGCATCAGCAGGGCACAATTCACTAGAAATTGTGTACCAGAGTGACGTACTGGGATTAGATGAGGAATGTAGTCGCAAGGAAAGCTTCTTGAGAGTGGGTCCCACTACTTTGATGAAGGACTGCAGTGCACCTCTGGTGATTCCAATCTTAACCCTATCCAAGGGCACCCAGTCCAGTGTAAGTGCCTCCAGGGTGTAGATGGCAGGAGACTCCTCCAGATGACTATACAATACTGGATGATACGCCACTGGATGGAGATGCAGTGCTTTAAGCTCCAACCTGAGTAGCGCAGAAAAGTCTGGCTCTGCTTCCCATTCAATGTCTCGTGAGATGAGCATGGCGTGGGTCAAGCGAAGGATGTCAAGCCGTGCAAAGCAGCTAAGGAGCAGCGGTATTTCAGGAACGCCGCTCATTTTACGGCAGGCAATATTCAACTCCAACGAGGGGCGGGATATCAAGGAATCATCAGGGAATGCCAGCGGATATGCAGGGATGACGTTCCATGTCCTAAGTATGCGCAGTTGAGGAAGCAGCGCCAGGAGGGCAGTCAAGAGACGGGGTTCGATTCGGTCCTCGTTGTAAAGCTGCGGTACCACAGCAGTGTTATGTCGATCAGCCTCCCGTTTGACTCGTCGGCACATCAGCTTGAGGACACGGACAGAATGTCCTAAGCCTGAGCGCTCGAAGAAGTCGACGAACATCGCGAGGGTTTTGTATGGTGTCCACGTGCATTCGCCATGAGACTGGCCCCACCGGCCTGTCTCGCTGCGCGGTATGATGTCCCATTCTGTGGTGCTGCCGCTCTCGGGCGGGCGTCGGAACGAATATGTGATGTTGCGGAAGAGGTGGTGTTGCGCGATGGGCCTCCAAGCTTTGCAAACTAGCGTGCACGAGGAGATATCCCTATTCCAGTCCGTTGGAGTGGGCTGGAAGGTCTCTAGGTCCTCGTCTGGGTGACGCATGATCTCAAGAATTGCGTCGATGAGCTCAGGGACTGTGGCTAGCTGTGCGGCCATGCTCAATTGCTTTCTATGTGTAGAGGGCTACGATGGTAATCTTCAATCATCCAGTATCAGTGTGGTGTTGGACACTCGAGCGATACTTAACTTGAGCTTACTGTATTCCTTCAGCCTTGCGATGGTGAGAAATGTCACCGTTTCAGCAATGAGCTTGTGAGAATTGGTTAGGAATTGGGAAGGACAACGTCGCTCGTTGTCGCTCGTGCCGCAGAGCGCTTACCATTAATATTGTGATGCCCTTCCGTACGGCCGTTAATCCGATCAGTCCGCTGAACTAGTTCCGTTGCCGACAATATACGAGCAAAGGTTGGATGACAGTCGATCCGAACCTTGTATATACCGCTGAACGCCCTCCGTTGCCGACAATATACGAGCAAAGGTTGGATAACAGTTGATCCGAACCTCGTATACACCTCGAATCTAGCTTGTGGCACTTGCGTAGCGCATCATTTATAACCTACTTACTCTGACGGTCGGGCATACAACGAAGGTAAGTGGAAGAGAAATATCCAACAGCGTAAGGAAACAGAGTTGTCGTGAGGCCGGATTATGCAGAGAATGTCTATGAGATGAATCATGTCTATTCGGAGCAAGACTACATGCGCAAACGCTATGGATGCAAGAGGTATACTACACAAGATGGTACGAGATTAGATTTACGACAGCGAATGGGGATGATGGACAGCGAGGTACAAATGCGACGAAAATATACGGTAAAGTTCAGAAGAGAAATGATGCTCGCTCTACGCAAGGATGCTAAACCGGAGCTGCGTCTTGCCATCAACCTGTACGGGTTCGCAGACAACCTTCTCCATGTTGTCGACGAGGTAGTGCGCGCCGCAGTTCTCGATCTTCGAACGCTCGTGGGAGGTGCATACTGCGATGACCGTCGCGCCTGACGCGACGCCGGCGCGGATGCCAGACGGCGAGTCCTCGAAAACGACGCACTTCTTCGCGTCGAAGCCGAGCTCCTTCGCGGCGAGCAGGAACGGGTCGGGCGCGGGCTTGCCGGCCTTGAGGCGCTTGTCGCACGCGGTGATCGTCACCTTGGGAGGGGTGATGCCGACGCGCGTCATGCAACCGTACGCTGGAGTAGTCAAATGAGCGACGCGTTCTCCATCAGGCTAGAGCAAGGAACTCACCATATGTCTTTGCGCCGGAAGTTGCAACAGCGTAGTGGCCGTCGGGGATGGAAGAGATCATCTTTTCACACCAGGGAGGATGCGTACAGCGCGATCGACGCTGGCAGCTTCGACCTGCCACGCATGCAGCTGGTCCTTCTGGAGGATCTTGCTCTCCTGCGCGAGCATGTCCTCGTGCGCCTCCTCCATCGCCGGGTCGTCGAACGCGGGCTCCTCGCGCACGGCCGCCATCGTGAGCATCCCGCTCAGGCGTGTGGCGAACGACGGGCGGCGTGATGGGTTGAGTATCCCGGCACTGAAGGACGAGGCGCGGGACGAAGCGCGAGAGGACGTCGTGGAGGACGAGGCCGAGAGGCTCGGGGTGAGGCTGGGTGTCGTGGCGGTCGAGTCGACGGGCGAAGGCGTGCATGAACCGGGGCCGTGGGTGTTGTATGCATCGGCGAAGAAGAGGATGGACTCCTCGAATGATTGCACCTCGTCGTCCATCTCGTGCGCCTTGATGTGCGGCTTGAACTGGGCGAGGTTGTCAACGGCGCGCTTGCCGTGCGTCGCTGCGATCACGTAGGCCGGGTCCTGCCCGATATCTTTTGCGACCTTGCCCCAGGCGGCCTCGACGGCGGCGATGGAGTCCGTGAGCGTGCCGTCCTGCAAAGGAGGGTGAGTATTATGGCATAAAATATTAGGAGACAGTGGGACATACCATGTCGAAAAGGACAGCGTCGGCGTGGAACTGGGATGCGACTTGAGACATGCTGTGAATATGCGAAGTCGGGTAGAGATGGTTTGGGTGAGAGATCCTAGGATCTGAGTGTGTGAGGAGGAAAGGTCTGTAAGAGACGAATGTTCTGTGGTTCAGTAGCGGCGGGCATGCTGCTTATATATGTTTTCCTACCAGCAAAAAAGGTGAGCTCTGCCAGACCCTCGGATTTGACGTCAACGTACCAGCGGCGCTGCGAGAGGCCGTCTAGGCTTCCAGAAGCGGCCCCAGTGAGCCTGCAGAGCCCGTGGAGCCCGCTTGAGCCCACGAAAACATACCGGCGAGCACGCTCGTGCGGATATGCCAGATATTGCGCTTCTCAGCGCCTGGGCGATATCGTGACGTAGCACGCCCGGAGATAGGGATCCATAACCGCGGGGACACGGCGGGCGAGGAGGGCGAGTGAAAATAATAATGAAGACGGCCAGTGGGATCGATTCGATCAAAGGCCCCAGAGCCCGGCAGAGGGGCGCGAGCCTCGAGGGCAGGGGCCGCTCCTTGCGCACGCGGGAGTTCGGAGTCAAGAGTCGGGAGCGGAGGCTCGGAATGACGAATCGGACGTTCCGCTGATCGGCTGACTCAGCAGATCGGCGCGGCGCATCAGGCACTGCCCGGCGGTGACCGACCTCTCTGCGCCTGCGACGAGCCGCCGACTGGAAACGAACCTCCCTGTCCCGACGCGATAGCCCTACCTCTGCCCCTACGACGTCCAAGAAGGCCACCCGTACGTACCTGGAGCTTGAAGCTAGTAGCTCATTCAATACGCCAGAGGCAGGCGGCCCGAGTCCAGCCTCCTGCAACGATGCTGCAAAGGACGGAACGCGACGAACGGTTGGTTTTCCCTGGCAAGTGGGAAATGCCAGGCAGGGCTGCTGTGATGGGACGGTACGGGAGGGGGCTGAGGGTGAACAAGGCATCGTAAGATACCAGTGCACCTGTGCAACGCTTCGTTCACTTCTCTAACAACCATCGCGCACTGTACGTGCCATCTGAAGTTCAATGACTGCCTAACGTTTGCAGAACCTGCTAAGTAATCGCTCGTAGGCCCGTATGTGTACCTTCAAGCTTCAAGACTTTGCCAACATCCAGAGGGTAACAGACGGCTGTCTGTACAGCCCAGTACGTTACATTTCGCTGCTTCTCGTCATCTTCCCGTTTTAATGCCTGTGCACGCATAGAATTGCCTGCTTGGACAGCCACTCCGCGCACCCCAGCAAACTCCGGTGTGCTATCGTGCCTTCCCACGTCGGACATCCGTGCAAGAGCGGCGCCTCCGTAGGATGAGCGGCCTGCTCTCCTTCCAGCATCTTACACAGCCTCACACTTACCAAAGATGAGAAAACGTCGCAGCGCCGTCTGATACTTCCAAGCTTCCGTCCGCGCGGGGCGAAACACGTCTTCGTACAGTACAGTATGCACCCCCGAAACGTGGGCCGTCGTGGCGCCGACTCGGACGGCGCACGCTCAGCTCTGCTGACTCCGCCGACACACCGCGAGACGCGATCGCGGAACGACGCCATGGCATGCGCAACCTAGTCGCATTTCCAGCGCAGATAACGCTGCGGGATTTGCGACGGCGAGTGGAGCGGCCTTTCCGGGGTGGTGCAGCGCGGTGCGAACATCAGGCAGCCCGCCTGCCTGTTTCGTGCTCGCAGCGTTGGTGGGGGCCACGCCTGCGACATTTTCAGCAAGTCGCGGGCGTGTATCTCGCGTGCATCGCGCGCTGCCCGATCGTGGTCACACCGGGTGGAGACACCAAAACCCCGTTGGGACAGTGGGTGCTTCGCCTGCGACCGTCTGTGGAGATCTCTCTGACACACGCCGAGGCGCTGGCGACCAGGAACAGCGGCAGAGAGTGAATTGGGGTCTGATAGAGCTGCTTGACGTGCGTACAATTCAGTAGTTATGAATGCCACTACGCTAAAACCGACATGTGATATAGCTAATGGCTAGAATGAAGAACATACGAAGGCAACACCGGGAACATCGATGGGCCAACGCTGTCGCAAAGAGCTGCTTGGTACCAAAGACGGCATTGACCGGACCTGGCGGCGCGCGGCACACCTGGGATCTCAATGTATGAATAGTCACCGGGCGCGTGTTCTCAGCAACGGCCCCACAACGACACGGATATGGAAAGGAGATAGGCACTGCACACGCCCGACAGATCAAGGGGCATTTGAGCCAATGTACGAGAAGAGACAAAGAGGACATATCGAGGGTTGGAACATGTTCGCGTGACGCGCACCCTGTTTACGTGGATTATGCCTGCCTGCATCCACCTGAGATGCCGGGCGTCGCAGCTTGGTCGCAGCCAACCAAGTGCCCGGGATGCTCGAGGGTGGCAAACGCAGACTTCCTTTTTCATTCCGATCCCGTTGATAGAGAGGCGGCGGAGGAATGCTTTGCGCGGATTCAGTCGCCGTACTTACGGCCGTGCGAGTCCGTCCCAGGGCGGCGAGGCAGGTGACGGCGGGAGTCGTCCAGCTGAGTGCGCTCACGAGAACATCTCCGAGGGCTTGCGGCTGGCCTGGGAAAGATGTGTTCGCCCATACAAAGAAACACAGGCGCGCTCCACTGCATACTCGTCCTGTTGCACCTCTGCACTCGAGTGTACGTAGCGAAGGCGTAGCGAAGCGGCGCACTGGAAGCGAGCACAGCTGCGTCACCGTCATTTAGGCTACTATCCCTAGCTGTGCTATGACGCCTTTCAGCATCTCGCACACACGCCGTGCTTCGGGTCCTTCTTCCTTCGCGCTGCGCCGTGTCACCCTCGCTCGTGTTCCTGAGAAGCCGTGGTTGATTGCAAGAAATGGGGGATGATGCAGCGTCGGCGCCGCGGAAATGCGCCTTCGATATCTTCGATCCTCACCTCCGCGCGCTAATGCGCTAATAACGATCAGTTAGCCGAGCTGCCACATCCTGCCGCGTGTGCGCTCGCCACCCATTTGCCATATCCACTCATATGTCGCCGAAATCTCCCTGCGTCGTATCTCCCAGTGCAAAGTGTTTTGCGCCTTGTTTTGCGCGCCGTCCCACCAGGAAGGTTCACTCGGACCCGTTATGGTCTCCACCTGTCCCACTCATCCGCCCCCGGCCGCGTCCCTTGTCCTGCGAAGGTGGTTTCGACGCTTTCTTATCACGATGCAGTCTCCACGCACGCGCACGCACGGCATCCGACACACTCGTCGCCGCGACACGCTGGCGAGTAGCACGCTTGTCGCCAATCACGCACGATCAGAAAAACGCGCACAAAGAGCCCTTCTTGGCGCAGGTCTTTCGTGAGCGTATTTCACGCAAGTGGAGAGGCTCGTCTTCTGTGCCCGGTGTAATTGGGGTGCGAACGCAGCGTGCCGACGATTGGGCTCGCGACCCGAGTGGTCGCCCATCCGATCAAAGTTGCCGAGGGCAACCTTAGTATTTTCGACCAGGTTGTCCAAATGCGGATGCAAGCGTAGGTGATCCTTGTCAGTGGCGCGAAAAGCTTCTCGCCTAACATAAGCACCCCGCTCCACAGCTCGCAGAGCCCAACCGCCGACATAGCAAATCTCTACGCTGTCATGTCCGCCCGCTTAGGCTAGCGATTGTGCATTGAAGGGATTTTCCTGCGTTTTTGGTCGTCGCGGCCGGCGGGAGCGAAGGGCGGTCGTCAGCGCGAGGGGCTTGGCTCGCCAGGAACGACGGCGTGCTGCGCGACCGAGGAGACTGATTGCGTGGCGCCAACCTGCTGGCTTTTGATCGCCTCGGTTGCCTTATCAGGCGCTGGATTGTGGCGTCCGCAAAGCGCACCTTGGTGGCGCTGCCGCGCGCCTTCTGCCTTCGCCTCCACCCATCACGGAATCCAGGGTGACTGTCGCGGCCCAACCGCTCGGGGTGCGTGCTCGCTGGCTGACGAACGTGGTGGGACCGGTGCACTGCCTTCAGCGCAGGGGCTGCTCTGCGCCAGGTGGCTCCTCACAGAGCCGTTGGAGCATGTGCCGAGCAGATGAGAGAAAGGTGCCCCAAAAACACCACCAGGGAAATAGAAATACGGGTGATCCAAAATGGGCCGTGCGTCGGGCGGCGGCCGCGTCGGCGGCGGTTGTCAAGCCCACCCGACTGCGCGCGGCGCGCCGAGGAAGACGTGCAGCAAAGCCCATCGATGGCTGTCGGTGTCCCGAAAAGGCAGCACTCGGCCCGATTGGGGTCTCTTCGAGGGGCGCTCGCGTGCCGCGTTATCTTTTGCCGGGGGCGGACGCGTGCCGATGCCCTCCCGATGCGGCGGCGAACCGCCGTCCGATCCCTCGGCATGAAATCCGCGCCTCCGATCTTGGTTTGGATTGGCTCATGAGCGCTCCACCGCTGCCGCTTCCGTGCTTGTTGGATGAACAGAAACTCACAAATTTCCTGTTCGACACGCCCAAGGCACCGCTTCGGCAGCCAGTGCGTTGGCCCTTGACGTCAAATTCCGAAGCAGGGCAAGCGGCGCGCAAACGTATATAAGGACCATGGCCTCCGCTGCTAAACGACCAGACAATCGTCTTTTACACACCTCTCATCCTCTGCATATCCACTACAGCTCAGGATCACTTACCGAAAATACCCTTCTACGACCACATACCACCACCCACTCTCGCACACAACATGTCCCAAGTCGCATCCCAGTTCTACGCTGATGCCGTCCTCTTCGACATGGTGAGTCGCTTCCAGTACTCTCAGTCGCCAAAGTGCTGACATTTGCTCAAGGACGGTACTCTTACCGACTCCATCTCCGCCGTCGAGGCCGCGTGGGGCAAAGTCGCCAAGGACATTGGGCAGGACCCAGCCTACGTGATCGCAGCGACACACGGCAAGCGCGCTGTCGACAACCTCGCTCAGTTCAAGCCGCACATCAAGGCGCACGAGATGGACGACGAGGTGCAGAACTTTGAGGAGTCCATCCTCTTCTTCGCCGACGCGTACAACACGCACGGTCCCGGTTCACAGCCCGCGACCCCCATCGACTCCGGCGCGACGACTCCCAACCTGACGCCCTCGAGCTCCGCGCCCTCGTCGCGCATGTCCTCCCGTGCCCCATCCTTCGCCGGCGGCATCGCGCAGCTGACCCAGCTCCGCCGCCCGTCGTTTCTCGGCCGCCTCAGCGGGCTGCTGACGATGTCTGCGCTGCGCGAGCACGAGCAGGCGACGTTTGACGACCCGATCATGGAGGAGAACCACCAGGAGATGCTCGAGCAGGAGGGCAAGCTCCAGAAGGACCAGCTCGCGGCGTGGCAGCTCGAGGCGATCGCCGTCGACCGCTCCGTGCGCATCCTGCCCGGTGTGAAGAGGATGATTTCGTCCATCCCCAACGGCCACTACGCTGTCGCGACTTCGGGTGCAAAGACCTATGGTGAGTGTGCCTGTTTAAGCTTTCCTATCTTCGTGTTGCTTATCTTGGTTCTTCACAGCCTACGGATGCATGACTCGTGTCGGTATCACGCCGCCCAAGGTCACCATCACTGCGGACGATAAGCGTCTCAAGGCCGGCAAGCCCGCGCCCGACCCGTTCCTGCTCGCCGCCAAGGAGCTCGGCTTCGACGCGAAGAAGTGCGTCGTCTTCGAGGACTCGCCCTCGGGCATCCGCGCCGGCGTTGCCTCAGGTGCGACGGTCATCGCCGTCTGCACATCGCACGAGCGTTCGAAGATCGAGAACTGCGGCGCGCACTTCTTGGTTGACAACATGGAGAAGGTCGTCTGCGAACCGGTGCAGGTTGACGGCAAGACACAATTGCGATTCAGCATTCTCGCGTAGATCGCTTGATTGCCTCCCTGCCTCATCTGTCCCGTCTTGCCTCGCATCATCTCATCGTCTTGTCGCCGTTGTGCTATGTTTTCCTCCATCTCCCATCGCTGTCGTATCTCTAATCTCGCAATGCCTTGTACTATAATAGTTCCTCTCCCTCTCATACCTGTGTACTAGTATATCTTTTCCAGAATTGACACAGGCGTTTCAAACTACTGTAGCTTTTGCGTCGTGTGATGTCTGATCTGCAATCTCGGTGAATGTCGCCGTAACTATGAAGCCCATGCGTACACATGAACATGTTCAGCATTTCAGCCTTCCCTAATGAGCTGGCGCAACTTGTACCCTTCAACGAGAATTCGACCCTGCATCCCATCGCAGAACACGTCTGGCGTCCCGTTGATACGAATCAGCGCACGGTTTCTCTAGTGTTCCATTTTGCCCTGGCAATATGCTCGCGCTTGGAAGCCCATCATCCATGCGTGGCCCTCTGCATCCGAACACGCGATGGGGATCCCCTCGGTGAGACCCAGCGCGAGAGCAGCGTGCTCGTACTTGTGCAGATCGAGCGCTGGGACCGCCTCGCGTGGGCAGCAAATCCGGTACCTCGACGTCTGACGGTGAATGCACGACAATACATAGAGTCCAGCGAAGGATGAGTAATTGATCATCAAGTATTGGTGGCCATCCGAAAGCGCGGAGGGAGGGGACGAGGTTGCTGCGATGAAAGTGCCACGAAATCACTCGCACCACACAACTTCAAGGAGCGGGGTGCATACAGCGCTCGGAGAGAAAACTCGCAACGCGCACGTCTTGGCTCCTGGTGTGGATGTGGACAAGCTGAGGTAACTTGTTTCTTCATTGCATATTTCACTAACGTTCATACAAGCTCTCATCGAGGGTGCCTAGATAAAAGTACTAATTGAAACGCAACTCGAGCGGCCGCTAGATCAAAACTTATGAGTATCGTCACCGTACACAAATAAAGCTGATTTACCAACACCTGTGATGTTTGGAAGCAGTCTTCTCTATTGTCTCCCTCTGGCGAAGCTGCCGCTGAAGCTCTCAGGTGTTTCGGCCTGGCAATACGCGCACATCTCTGACGGCGTCCTCAAGTCTTTTTGAGAATACTGCCTCGGCGCACTCGATGTGCATGCCATCGACAGCATTCAGCGCCAGCGCGACGCGCCGGGCCTGCAGTTGTAGCCGAAGACGGCCATGAGAACGCGCCAGGCTGCACAGACGACCCTCGGCGACGGTAGCCTCGGCGCACTTGCTACCGCCGTTCCACATGCGTGCCGGGGGCAGCGGGGCACCAAATGGTTTAGAGGGTGCAAATCTCGTTGCAGAGCGAAACCAGGCCAAACAGACGACCGAAGAGATCGAAGAGCTCGAGGTGCGTGACACGCACCGTGCACGGAGGGAGCATGCGCGGCGGGACGTGCACACTGCGCGTGCAGCACATCGGCGCCATGGTCTTTTCGTCTGGAGGAGTGTAGAAGCTCTGGTTTGCATGTAGCACACAAGTAAGCTTCCATGGACAGTCCCAAGTAAAGCCAAACGGGACGTACACGAGGTCGCTTCGACACACCATCATGCCTTCACTATTCCTCTCTCCCCCCCTCGAAAGCAACCTGTGTGTACCGACTTCCTTAGCCCCATGACGTGCCAGGGTAGTCAAGCGGCAAGCCTCTCGTAAATTCGACTTGCCACAGATCGACCGTTTGATTCCGATCCTCTTCAGCACTATTGCTTTGAATACTAGGAGGTTCCGTAGATTCCAGTGCCCTGCAGCGTGTGCACACCTTCAAGCCGCGGCATAACACTCTCGTCCCTAGTACGAGATATGATGAGCATAGGAAAGTTGCTGCACATTTGCTGACCATAAATTCGAGTCGATTGTCGGTGGCGCAAGGAGGGACAATGAGGAACATGAAGAAAGTCGTGCACTTCCCGACGCTTCCCGATCCGGACGCGCCACGCCGATCTGCTGAGTCAGCAACGGCTAGCTCCGTCACCGTGCCTCTGAACTTTGTTTCCGAAATCCGCCCTGTGCAAGCACAACCACCATCCTCCGCCGCACTTTGTGCTTTGTGGCTATTGATCGATCGTAACTAGCCTTGATTATGATCTTCGTTGCCTCTGTTCACACACGGCGCCGTTGCGCTGATTCTCGCCTATCTCCAGAGCCGAACGACGTCACAGTGTTCATACAACGCAGACGCTGAGAAGCAGACAACAGTCGTGTCCGCACCCCGCGGCAAACTGCTTCTTGCTTATGTTTTCGTTGGCTCATGCGAGCCCCACTGGCTATGCGGGCGCATAGCGGAGGCTTCCCTCGACGCAATCGACGGCCTCTAGCGGCGGCACTGGTACGCTGACGTCAAGTCCGAGTGACTGGCAGAGCTCACGTATTTCATTTCTGTGTGTAAGAGAACATATTTAAGCAGCATGTCCACCGCTGCTGAACGACACAACAATTGTCTCTTACGGACCTTTCCTCTACGCACACTCAGATCCTACAATCTCTCACCTGAAGCACCTCTACTCGACTTCATACATCCATAACATGTCTCAAGTCGCATCCCAGTTCCACGCCGACGCCGTCCTCTTCGACATGGTATATCCCCTAGTCTCCTAATATCCTATGCATTGATACTCACCATCCTTTACAGGACGGTACGCTCACCGACTCCATCGCCGCCGTCGAGGCCGCGTGGGGCAAGGTCGCCAAGGACATTGGGCAGGACCCGGACTACGTGATCGCGGCGACTCACGGCAAGCGCGCCGTCGACAACCTCGCCCAGTTCAAGCCGCACATCAAGGCGCACGAAATGGACGATGAGGTGCAGAACTTCGAAGAGTCCATTCTTTTCTTCGCCGACGCATACAACACGCACGGCCCCGGCTCGCACAACCCTTCGCCCGCCGACTCGAGCGAGACGACACCTAGCTTCACGCCGAGCCTCTCGGCCTCGTCCTCCACGTCGTCCTCCCGCACCTCTTCCCGCGCTTCGTCCTTTGGCGCTGGCATGCTCAACCAGGCGCGTCGCCCGTCGTTCGCGACCCGCCTAAGCGGGATGCTCACGATGGCGTCGGTGCGCGAGGAGCCCGCGTTCGATGACCCGGCGATGGAGGAGGCACACGAAGATATGCTTGCTCAAGAGGACAAGGTTCTGCAGAAGGACCAGCTGCATGCGTGGCAGGTCGAAGCTGCCAATGTCGACCGCGCTGTGCGTATTCTCCCTGGTGTGAAAAAGATGATCTCTTCCATCCCCGACGGCCACTACGCCGTCGCGACTTCGGGCGCAAAGACATATGGTGAGTATTTACGCTCTAGTTCCATCCAGGATATGATACTCATTCAGCTGTCGTAGCGTACGGTTGCATGACTCGTGTCGGCATCACGCCCCCAAGGTGACCATCACCGCGGACGATAAGCGTCTCAAAGCCGGCAAGCCCGCGCCTGACCCGTTCCTGCTCGCCGCGAAGGAGCTCGGCTTCGACGCGAAGAAGTGCGTCGTCTTCGAGGACTCACCGTCCGGCATCCGTGCCGGCATCGCGTCAGGCGCGACGGTCATCGCGGTGTGCACGTCGCACGAGCGTTCGAAGATCGAGAACTGTGGCGCGCACTTCTTGGTCGACAACATGGAGAAGGTTGTTTGCGAGCCAGTGCAGGCTGACGGGAAGACGCAGCTCCAGTTCAGCATCCTCGCGTAGATCGCGCATTGGTACTGGTTCTTGAACCCTTTCACTCTATATTTTTGTCGCACTTATACCACGCTCTCCATCATCCCCATCCACTGTCGCAAATTTAGTGTCTCGCTGTTTTGTGTAGCATGCCTCGCAACCACAATGTCTGTCCTCGTAATTATGCTCTGAATAGACGCGAACCATCTCATAGACGCTCCTTGCGTGACCGGCCGGCCTATTAACATCTCCAAATTCCGGCTTTGTCAGGTATCTCTTATATACCTTTCTTTTATACTCGACCGTTAGAGTACTTGAGGAGGAAATAGCACGTAGTGGCAATGTCAAGGCAATCCATGAGAATAAGCAGCTGGCTGGCAGGTGGCAGTCTTATATACACTCTTGCAGGCCCATTAATGGAACACATCAAAGGTCAACCAATACTTAGCACAAATAGTTACAGTAAATGCCGTCGCTGCGTGTCGCAAAAGAACGCGGTCCGTGATACTGGTGTCGTCAGGTCACTGCAGCTGCCGAGAAAGACTTATCGTCCCCTCGTCTCCTCCTGAACTTTGCTGTACATATTGCGTCACGCTTACAAGAGCGAGATGATTGCAAGGGTACATAAAATGAGAACAAAATAATTGCTGTGTTGAGTCCGGATTCTATCAAGTCCTGTCAACACAGCACACGAAGATAAAATATACGTATACACACACGAAGGGGACAATAAGGGCGTGAACCGCGATTTCTAGGCATAACTTAGACAGTTCGCTAAATCATGAGTTGTCAGCTTCGCCGACACCGGACACCAGAAGTGTACTCACGCGCACGTTGCCCCAGTCGACCAGGACCTCCTCCACGCGGCGGCTAAACGCACTCTTGCACACCGGACAGTCGATCTCGCCCGCGAGCGGCGTGAATGTCAATTCCAGCGCGATAGTGGTCAAGTCTACGCAGGCGTTCAGCAGCACGCAGGACAGCCCACGACACGAGAGGGAGCGGGACACGCACCAGGCCGAGCGTCCCAGACGAAGTACGCCGCCGCGAGCTCCCAAGCCCTTCGGACGCGCGCCTGCTGCGCGGGCGTGCAGCCGGCCGTCGGTGCGTGCGCGGCGGGCGGGCGGCGCAGCGTGTGCTTGAGCGCGTCGAGGCGCGTGAGCTGCAGCGCGACGAGGCGCTGGAGGTACAGCGGGCCGATGCGCTGCACCGTGCGCGCGTCGAGCGCGGCTATCCGCAGCCCGAGCAGGTGCGGCGCGGCACGCTCGCCGAGCGCAGGCAGCTCGTGCGCGCCCGCGAGCGCGTAGAACGCGAGGGGCGCGCCGGCGACGTGGTCGGCGACGGCCTGTGCGAGCTCCGTGTGTGGCGCGAGGTGCTTTGCGGGCGCGGCGCCGTACCGCGCGAGCGCGTCCACGCCGTGCACGAGGACGTCGCTCGCTGGGTGGAAGCGGGCGATCGGCTGCGCGTACAGCGCGTGCAACACGATGTTGAGCACCGGCGCGGGCTCCGGGACAAGCACAACCGCGTACAGGCCTGCGTTTGCGCGCGGCGCGAGCAAGCCACCAAAGTCGTTGTCGGACTCAGCGAGCAGCAGCGGGGAGTGCACATAAAAGAACACGCGATCGGAGGTGACGAGGACGAGATCTGGTGGGTACGGCAGAATGCCAGCAGTTGGCTGAAAGATGCTAGAGAGCGAGATGGCGGAACTTCGACCGACGTCTACGCCTTTGAGGCTACTAGCAGGCTGAGTATATGCTGGAGAGACATTTGGGCGGTGGTTTGTAAGGAGCTGCGAGGCGACAGTGGAATGGAGCACCCATACCCACCTACTCGAGTCGATACTTCAGAAGAATCGGCATCCATTGCTGTTCACGAAAGGGCTAAAGCACCGATGCTGAAGCAAGCGAGGGGACGGAGCAGGGGTTGGCACTGGTCTCGAGTCAGGCTGGAGCTGGGCAGCAGGTGAAGAGAGCCTGGGTAAGTTGAGGGTTTGGAGAGACGCCGCAAAGTCACGATACCTGTTTAGGAACCGCCACCGCGAGTCGCGAAGCGAAGTGCGTTTGTCGCGGGAACGGCTGCCGCCTCCCACACTGATAGAGGTGTCCGGCGGGATCCGCGGACCTCCACACCGCAGACTTGTTGCAGACACCGTGCAACGAGAGCTCGTCTTCAATCCTGTCAGGAGAGCAGCAGCAACCTACAAAATATTTCAAGCGAGGATGGCAGTGATCCAAGCATAGAGGGGAAAATGGATGCGTGCGTACGTGAGAGTATCGCGTGTTGATATAGTCAGGATTTGGTCGCAGAAACGAGCCACTGACATCGTTCATGGTGCGTGTTCCCTGCCGTAACTCCGAATTGTCCGTGACTGCGGCGTGGTTAGCCCAGAGCCCACGACGATCACTTCAGTGCCTCTCATAGCAGAGCTGCACTATCACCCCGCTTGCCGCCCTCTGGATCCCTAAGATTTGGCGGATGCCAAGTCATTCGCAGCGCGCCTCATCGATGCGCCAATTGTTTATAGCTTGCCACATCGAACCAAGAGGCACGCCCCTGCGGAGAAATGAGCCCAGAAGGATAACCAGAAGCTTCAACGCTGCTCACCCATTCGATTGACAAGCTTTAGGGTTGGCAGAAGCGGGCAAGGCATCTCCTTCGTCTCCTATCACCGTCCCTCAGCGGTGCGGCCGTATGAATGAGGGTAGCGCGGGAAGGACCACCCGGAGTTCCTTAGAAGGTGCGTTCTACATGCATGGTGGCACTGTACAGTTTTCATCATGCACGACCTTCTGGAATTTAATTCGGTCTGGGGTCTTAAAGCCTGAAGTATCAAGAGCGTGAGCCCCGTGGTACCACTGGCATACTTAGGCGAGCATCTCTTACGAGTAAGAGGCTGTTCCAGAGCCCAGCACTGGCATGGTGGAGTTTCCCGGAGGATGGAGAGCGAATGGAGAGTGAATAGAGAGTGAACAAACAGAGACCTAGTACTGGCGCTTGTGTTGGAAGTACTAGTGCTCAGAATGTCCGACTCGAGCTCCCGACTCCCTCTCCGCGGTAGTCAGCTCCGTTGCTGACCGTTTGCTGACCTTGAACAGGTAGGATAAAACTCAATCTTCGTCTTTGTATTACGCTAGTCTCGAGTTGTTGCGCCTTGCATACGAAGTACTAACGTTTGAACACCTCCGAGTTCGCCAAATTGATGTGCATGCTTCTAATATATGTCTAAAATATACTCATATATGCGTTTGTCAACCAACCACAAGATATCGAACTGACATGCCATTCCTACGCAAGCACGGATGCGACAAGACAAGGCGAAAACAAACACGAGGCACATCTAAAGAGAGCAGCACAAAGTCCTTACATAGGGACTACCCCACGCCTCCCTCGACGCCGTCCCTCCTCTTTCTCCCTCGGCACCAACACGCATGGAGGGATGCATCGACTCTATGGAGGCTATATATGCGGAGATGGGCATAGGGCGCGCCGCCGGCCTCCGCGAAATTCCCGCAGCCGGCACGGACAAGAAAGGGGCTGGGGTGACGAGAGGCATAGGGAGAGCAGCCAACGGGACGCGCAGAGGCCGACGGCGGATACATGGAGACACGGAGCCGGGACGGAGAGCAGATCATGGATACATTTGGTATGGGGCACCGTGGATGCGGGCGCCGTATGAGATACAGTGCGTTGGCTTTTTCTTTTCGTAGATTGACGTTGCAGGATGTGAGCCGAGATGTAGAGTGACGTGAAGTAAGGACGGACAATGTGACGGCGGGTGAGGTTATCATGGGTAAATGCGAGAGGGGGGTAGTGGGGGTATGCAGAGACGGGCGAGATCCGAGCGGGCGAGGGAAACAGCGAGGGCAGAGCTCCAAGACACCGGCAATGTCATGTGGGCTTGTAGTATATCGTCGTGATGTACTGCATGCAAAGTTCAAACACAATCAGCAACCACCCTTCCACACATGACCGACGCCCAAGCGAAACGCACCTTCCGTCTATACCGCGTCGTGTTCGCGACCGCAAGGACCCCGTTCCGAATCGCACTCGTGCTCAAGTGGTGCAGCACGACGTGACTCGGCACGGGCAGCACGCTCGCGTCGTCCGCGAGGCCGGGCGCGTCGAGCTTCGCCGCGTTCCCGCGTTTCGCCGGCGCCACCGGCGCGCCCTCGTCCGCAGGCGGAGGCGGGCTCGACTGCAGCGCCGCGAACTCCGCGTGCTCGCCATCCGCTGCGGTGGTCATGCCCAGCGCTGCCACCCGCGCGCGGCTGTCCCGGTCACGCTCCTGACGCCTGCGCGCCCGCTCCTTCTCCTTCTCCCGCCGCGACCGGTCGCGGTCGCGCTCGCTGGGCGAGCCTGGTGCTCCTGAGATCTGCGGGCGCACGTTCAGGATCAGTTTGTCCAGGTGGCGGGGCAGTGCAGGCGCAGGCGGGACATTCGGCGCGGGCACGCTGCTGGACGTCGACGGCGAGTCCGCGGATGCGAGGTAGTTCTCTTCCTCGGCAGCGGCGTTGGCAAGCTCCTGCGGAATGATGGACGTCCACTCTCCGTCTTCCTTATCCTCCCCATCTCCCCGACTACTCCCTGCGTCACTCCAGAACGAAGCGATGTGGGTGACTTGGCTGGGATGCGGTGTGGGCTGGGGCGACGGCGATGACGGCGAAACGCTGGAAGGCGACGTGACGTTCACGTAATTTGCAAGCGAGCCATCTAGGTCGTCTACGGCTGTTGGGTAGTCGTTCGCAATCCGCCATTGATCATCAACCAGAAACTTGAAGTGGTGGGTGCCTGGAAACACATGTATTTGCGTGAACCAGGTCTTTGTTTCCGGACTAAAGAGGGTGAAAACAAAGTGTTAGCAGAGCTGCTTGAAGACACGAGCGGTTCACAATGGCGTTAGACGTGAGAGAAAAGATACGAATAGAAAGCAGTGAACTCTATGAACGGTTCCAAGTGGAACCATGGTACTCCAATTGGCCGAGGAAATGGCCCAATGAAATGGCGAAGAAGTGGGAGAGGGCGTCCAAGAGACAGGCCCGTTTCTCCAGTGCACCGCGTGAGGGGAATCGAAGCTTGCATCCTGTGAAAGAATGTAGGCTCCTATCGATGGACCCTAGCGTCGTGCTCCCTGCGTCCAAACCGAATTGCAGGAATGCTCAGGGTCGAGGAGAAGCCGGTCACTGCGACAACGGACAAATGAGAGGCTGGGCCGCTCAACTGCTGCTCGTAGTCGCTCGCCTGCCAACCAAGTTGAAGCGTGGCGGTCTCGACCTGCGGAGGCGGGTCTAAATGGAGAAAGCGAGAGAACGCAGTGGAGATGCGGCCTCTCGAGAGATAGGACGGGCTTCTCGATGGGATCCATCATGAACACGAGTGGGCCACGAGCCCGTACCAAGGGAGATAGCGAGCAGCCAATGCGTGGGTTAGCCCAAGCTGAACGGCCAACTCTTGGTAGACAAGGGGTGCACAGTGTCCATGGGGTAGAGAATGAAAGTGAAGGATGTCTGGGATTGAGACGGTCAATAAAGAAGAGAACGGTGCTCACTCGTACTCCATAGGCTGTCGGCCCTTCCAATAGTCATCACCAGCTCGTGCAAGAATAACCGACTTCGCCCCACTCCTCCATCTAATCGTGACCGTGCATTCCTCTGGCTTGTGTACTTCGCCTTCTGCCTTCGGTAGCGCTAGCGGGATCGTGCTGACCACGAGCTCCGGGACAAACTGGTTCTTCACGGGCTCCTCGCGCGGCGGCGAGCTGTCCTGATCGCGCGATACGAACGAGTGCGTGGACGGGTACGCACTGCTTAGGTAGGACTTGTACCGCGACGCCCGGCCGTTCTGGGAGAGGGCTAGCTGCGCTGCGCTCGGCAGGTTATTCTGCACGCGGAAGGTCGACGGCTGGTTGTTGTTGTGCGGCGAGATCGGGATCGGTATGGGCGACGATGCGCGCGGGCGGCGGTAGCCGTGCGGGGAGGCATTGGGCGAGTTGTTGGCGGGCGTGAGGGCAAGGGACGCCAGGTCGGGCAGCTCGAGGGATTTCTTCTTGTGCCGGAGTGATTTGTGCACCCGATTCGAGGAAGGCACAGGGCTCCCGCCTCTGCTGACTGGGGACTGGGTGCGCCGGGAGGGCGATGCGTAGCGCGAGGATGGGTGAAGGTGGTTGTGGTTCGCGGCAGAGTTGGAGTGTGCAGCGTTAGAGGTGGAGTTGCCCATTCTCTAGCTGCTTGGTAGAGGACCCGAGGCGACGATGATATACGGGACCCGGCGGGACAGGGCTCGGAAAGGTGCCGCAGGAGAAACCTCGAGTGAAAGAGTGGCTGAGGATAGAATACGCTATATGGCTGATGCCCAGCAGTACGCAGATCAAGCCCAGTCAGAGTCGGAGAGCGTCTCGGGTTAGCGATGATGAGATTGGAGGAGATGGTCAGAATCAGAATGGAGAACACCGTTGAGGAGACGGCGAGCAGTTGTTTGGCGTTGTGTATGCCCCTCGCTCGCTGGGTGCTGCAGCCCCTGTCTCGCTCAGTGCAGCGCACTCGCTCAGAGTCAGAGTCCGACGCAGCGGCATATTATTGTAAGTCACACAAGGCGGCTAGTAATTCCATCACAACAGGGCACTCTTCAGATTGGCCTTTCTACATATACACGTAAGGCGGGCCATCCTTCATGCATTCCCCAGGTGTCCCGACGGCTACGCTGGTCAGCAGGCAGAACGGAGCTCTCTGTGCGCGGAGTCATTCCCATCGAGTACTGTTCCCGCGCTCAATCGTCGATCAGAACCTGCCGTCGAGAATGGCAGGTCCTGTAGTCCGTCCCGTCCCACCGCCACCATCTGTCGCACCAAATGGCCTCCAAGACCACTGCGCGAGACCCTCACACTGCAGTGTCGCCAGGGTCGAGAGGCTAGAAACGCCAAGCTGCGCTGATTTCTGCGAAAGTTACCACTGCTCGGGATCTTTTCCCTTTGAAACACATGGCTATCCGACTATGACGAATGCGGCGCTGTGAAAGCTAAAGGCTCAGAAAGCTTATTCCGCACGGCTCAAGCACCGGTACTCAAGTCGTCTTCAGCAGATCCGAGACACAGCCGGCCAGGCGAACGCACCACCAGGAACGTTCATAGGTTTGGCTGGCAGCGGAACAGGTCGGCTGAGCAGCACCTGAGTACTTTGGTTAGCGTTTAGAACTTCCAGAAGCTTGAGAACAAAGCTCATACCTCATGAGGAACGCCGAACGTTCTTGTTATTCGGAGGTTGATACTCCATCAGACAGATGCAAGCGATGTCCTCGCGTATTCGACCAGGTGCAGAAGACCATAGAGCCAAGCGTGCCGCAGCAGCGCATCGTGGTTGCAAGTCATGACCGCGAGATGAGTAGGATCTGTGGCAAATGAAATGGATTGGCAATCAATGGAAAATCTGGCGCATGAACAATGCCTTGTTTGTTCATAGACGGAGATGTGAGGCCTTACAGCTTCCTCCCTGTTCCGCACAAAGCGCATGTCAATGACTGAAATGGGACAATTGAGGGTTCGACTGACCGCTTTGCAATGCAAATGCCTTCTGGCGCTTACGCCATGCATGGGCGCATCAGATCATCCCGCCCTTTGTCTCGTTTGGCGCGGGCCAAACCATCCTCGTTGTGGCGCAAGTGGAGCACGTGGTTATAGAAACGATCGCGTATCACGAGTGGGCCAGTGGCGACTGCCTAGGCTCCCAATAAATCGTGACGACGTCAACGCACGTCATATGCCGTGAACAATGGGCCCCGAGGCGACGGGAGGTCGTGTATATAAGCCCTAGCAATGGCATCTCGCTGGGGACACCCCAGGAAATTCCTACACGACCCATCTCCTTCAGCTACACACTACTTTCGCACGAATTTTTACGACACACCATGTCCACTGGTACGTCGAAGCTTGCTCCTTAACGCGACGCGTCTTGCTTACACGTCGCGTTGTGTCTAGACGCTAACCCCAACCGTGTCGCCGGAGGCCTTAAGGCGGCTATCCACAACCCGAACGTCTCTGAAGAGGCCAAGGAGCGCGCTGAGGCGCGTCTCGAGGAGATCCAAGGCTCCGGTGCTCTTGAATCCGGCAACGGCGGCCAAGAGACCAACCGTGTGCTCGGTGGCTACAAGGCGACCCTCTCTGTACGCGTCTCTTGTTGTTGACCACGCCTCAACGCGTATACTGATCGGTTACCCTCTGCGCAGAACCCAAACACTTCTGAGGGCGCGAAGCAGCACGCGCGAGAGATACTTGAAGCCCACGGCTATACTGTCGAGCGTGCCGAGGGTGTCTCGGAGGACGAGCACCAGACTCGCGTGCTCGCTGGCTATAAGGCGGCGCTGCACAGTAAGTAGCTATCCAGGACATGCACAATGTGTCATGCTCACGTGAAACCCATCCAGATGACCGCGTCTCTGCGGAGGCCAAGGAGCACGCCCGCCAGTACCTCCAGGAACGCAATGCTCTCTGAGCACCTTCAGTATTCATCTGATACTCTGTAACATATAATGGACTGTAAATCTTGTAGCATATATTGAGGATAATAAATCCTGGAAGCCGTGTTGCTCTACATTCATTTCTTGTCGCGATTGCCGTAGTGGGTCTTGTGTGAAGTCGCTTACAGCTAGGTCCATGGCATATTCTGTCAACCACGTCGATTTCAAAGAGTCGCAGGACGTTGGGTGGGTAGTTTGTTGACTCCTGCGGGCAGATTCAAACTAGGAATATCAAGCAAGGGTGTTGAACGGGAGCAGAGCTTTTAGGGAGACTCTGAGCACCGCAAGTTTAAATTTGAATGCTGCATAACTTGATATGCTCAAAGTCTCGACAAATGCGTAGAGTAGAAGTGTGGCACAGCGTTTGGGACCGAGTTCAGCGAGGAGGTCCAGAAGGTTACGGACAGCACATGCAAGCGCCAGCGTGCGCCGACACACGGCGGCGCGCGGCCGGCGCGCCGACGGTGGCTGAAAATCTTGAGTTGGAAAACTGTGTAGTCGCTATACAGTTCCACATCGATGCTCGCAACGAGCCCATACTCGTACGGCTTTCCTCCACATCCACAGGCAGCCTACCAGCCTCAGGCAGCCAGTAATGCTACATCTACAGGTCGGCTGCCTTTCGTATCGCACACAGTTCGAATAATTATCTCATCATGACTTGTGCTTTGCGTGGTCGTAGACATTCAGCGTGAGCAGCAGCGCAAGCGCACCTACTTGAGCCTCCTACCGCCAAACCAGATTATCGAACTATGCTTGAGCTTTGAGCACTACGTTCCCGTGCAGTACCGACCTGTACTATGGCCTGTCGACCTCGACGGCGTGATCGCTGCGCTGCAGAAATCCTCCCAAACCCAGCCCGAGGCCCCGAAGGTCGACTTGCCATCACAAACGCAGGCCGCACCGTCGACTAATGATACGTCTACGCCTACGGTGGGAGAGTCAGCCAATGTGGTGTCGCAGCAAGTCCATCCGCCAGGGGGAGACGTCGGGCACTGCGCCACCTGTTCAGGCTGCTGAAGAATCCTTCCCAACATCTGTTTCCTCTGCTGAAAAATCTGCGGTTCCTGTCGCCGCTATTCCTCCTCCTGTTATTGCCCATGATCCGTATGCCACTCAGGCACCATCACCTGCCGCTGCCTCCCCGCAACTAGAACCACAGCCACCCACGCAAACCACCCCAGCAAGAACGACCTCCCCGTGCTCGCTTCTGCCTCTACCCTTCCCCTAGCACAACCAGACGTACAAGCCCAACCTCTCGTTCAGACACCAGCTCCTGCCGCGCCGCCTTCTCAGCTAGCACCTCAGGCGCACACACCTGTGCCCCAAGCCTCTGCGCTGACTGCAGCTAACCCAGTTCCCGGCCAGACATCAACGCCTGCCCACCCTCCACCGTATCCTTATGCACCATATGGATATCCCATGCAGCCGCCTTACCCTGTGGCGGGATCCTCCACCGCCGCATATCCTCACACGTCATACTACCAACAGCCTGCTGCACCCGCCCCGGCCTATCCCTCGCATTATTCCGCATATCCTCCCTATCCACCACCGCATCACTATCCGCCACCGAACCCCCGCAACACCACACGCCGATCCCACCACCGCAGCCCCCACCGTCGGGAGAGGATCTTCCAAGTTACGAGGATATGATCGTTGAGGCTCTAATGGAGGTGGAAGCTAATGAGGGCGCGGAGCCGAAGGATATCTTTGCGTGGATGAGTTCGAAGTGGCCGTTGCAGACGAACTTCCGACCAAGTGCGAGCCAGGCACTCAGAAGGCGTTCAAGAGAGGGAGGCTGGAGAGGAGAGAGAAGCGGTATAGGCTGAATCCTAATTGGGAGGGCGGCGCGGTGCGTACATGTTACGTGTAACTAGGTATATGCGTGCTAATATCGCTTGGTATTTGTGCAGACGTCGAAACGAACGACGCGTCGGCCTCAGACCCTTGCTCAGACGACCTATCAAATGCAACATGCGTCGCAACAAGCGAACTCGCCGTTTACGCACGCGCCTCTTCCACAGCGTGCGCACACCTCGCCACCCGCGCCTGCTCCCCCACCTCAGCATCAGCCCTATCCAGGCTACGCGCAGTACCCATATCCAGGGTATGCGGGGTACCCTGGCTACCCGCCTTATCCTACTCAGCCCGCTGCAGCGCTCCAGGACGTCTGCGACGAACAAAACTGCCACCGCCTCCAAGACTGCTTCCAAGACAATATCGTCGGGCAAGGACAAGCAGAACGCTACAGATGAGGCAAAAGATGCCTGGGAGGCTGCGCAGCATATACTGCAAGCAATCAACTTCGGGTCGTTGCAGTCGAACACCGCGTCTGCGCCACCGCCTGTCATGGCGAGCCTCGACTTCGACATGGAAATGGGGTCCTCCTCAAGCGGCACGACCGCACCGCTCGCCGTGGGCGAGGACGGCCTCGGCCGTGCGACGCTGACCGACGAGGAGCGCGCATCGCTGCAGGCCCAGCTGGCGTTGCTCGCCGCGCAGCTCGCCGAGATCGCGGCGGACGAGGCGATAGACGAGGACACGCCCGACACGGGTCCGCCGACGCCTGCGCAAGAGCCGCTGGAGCTACAGTATTCCCAGCCGTTGCCGACGACGGGGCAGACGCAGCCGTCGATGCAGAGCATGCTGATGGACGTGAATCAGTTCCCGGAGGGAGGCGACGGTGGGTTCATGTTGGTGCAGCCGCACCACGCCGGGGTGCTGGATATGGTGGGCCTACCTCATTCCTCCCAATTACCTTCACCACCACCATCATCATTACCACAACAGCGCCTGCTGTCTGTGCCGCCGTCGCCACATTCGCCGGTTGAGCAGCCGCCTCAAGCTACGCCGCCTGTTGTTTCCGACGCTGCTGCTCGCACTGAAGCTGCTCCGCCACCTGTTAGTTCCGAAGCTGCTACTCCCGCTGAAGCTGCTCCGCCGCCTGCTGTTCCCGAGGCCGCCCCGCCTGCTGAAGAAGCGCCGCCGATTGCAGTGGACGAAGAGTCGGACGAGGACGATGATATGGAGATGGTAGATGTGGATAGCTTCATGCAGGGTATACAGAACAACGTCGTGGTTTGAGTTTGCTCTAGTTCCCTGTATAATCACTGGCTTTCTCACTGCATTTTTTCTTGGAGTGCGTCAAGTCTGCGAACTCAAATTTGCAACTATATACAAGGCCTGGATAGAGCGCCATCCAACCGTTATAATTAGCCGCAGAGGCTAAGCTAGGCTGGGACGTAACAACGATACGATCGGGTTTTTGTCCTGGCTGAGATCAATTTGGTTTTCTCGCCTGGCTTCTTGTGGTGAGTAATTATACCGTGTTGCATCTGGTGGTATTATTGACCTTCGGAACAGGAATGAATCAGACGGACAGCGATGCGGTCTGGACCGCGTTTCGTACACCGCTGTGGTCTGCCGTGGCACATTGGTGGCACGCAACGCATACGCCCGGACGGTGCTCCACTGCTTGATAGATCGGCGCCGCCACCTTCGCGGAACGTGTACGCACTACGTTACCGTAGTAAGTTACGTCTGTTACGACGCCAGACCAGCCTTGGCCCTCACTTAGTTCGATGAACCGCTCATGCACTCCATGTCGGTCATCGAAAGGGTCATCGAGGAGCGCAAGCGTCGTGGGCATCCTCCACCATATTCCTAGCCCATCCTCAGCACTCTTATAAGACTACAAGTGCATGGTAGGCTTGGGTCGTTTTGATCACTCACAAATCCCTTCGGCCTCGATCGTGCACAGGGTTCATTGACAGTGCCCACCAAAACCCCGCCGCAATATCAACAATGGCAGGATCAAGTCTCGACAAGAACCCGCCCAACGCTCAGCGGCACATTACCTCTGGCGGCAGCGACTGGCTGTGGGCTGTCTTTGCCGTCATGGCACTGGCAGACCTTGGCACGATTTCCTGGGCAGCTAGGGTATGTTGGCAGGGGCCCGGGCCGGGCCGGGCTATGTTCTTTCTCATAGCGGCTGAGAGGGACTCGGTTCTTCCACAACCTCGCATTGACCTCGCTATCATCATCCTCACGACTTCTACCGTTGCATACTACGCGACGGCGTCCGACCTTGGTGCTACCGCCGTCAACACGGAATACAACCGCAGCACCGGTGGTAATCGCCAGATTTGGGTCAGTAGTATCTATCTGCATGCTTACCTCCCGCGATGTTGATCGTGGCCTCAAAGTTTGTTCGCTACATTCAATGGACCATCAACTTCCCGGTGCTCCTTACACTTCTGTTATTTTCCACCGGCCTCTCCCTCTCTGACATACTTACTACCGCCTGAGTCGCCTGAGTCGCTGTAGTCTGCGGCCTTGTCGGTGCTCTCACTGCGACCTCTTATAAGTGGGGCATCTTCGTCCTCGGTGTTGCCGCACTGGCATACATCTGGTCAGTCGCTCACTCCTCCGTTACACAGTTCCCGTTCTTACTTAAGTTAACAGGTCTGTACTACTCCGGCCACGGTCTCCGCACGAACTTCGACGCTGGTAGCGGCGCTCGATCCCACTACGTTCGCGGGGCCGGCTATGTGGCCCTCCTCACGATGATTTACCCCATCGCATGGGGCCTATCCGAGGGTGGCAACCGCATCTCGCCCAACGCTGAGATGGTCTGGTACGGCATCCTGGACATCCTGCTCGGCCCTACGTTCCTCTGCTACATCGTCTGGAGCCTTCGCCGCATCGACTACGACCTGTTCCACTTCCACAGCGGAAAGTATACGGACGGCCAGTACGGCCGCGGCTCAGGGTACGGAAACGCGGGCGGGCTCACAGACGGCACGCACGCGCAAAATGGGACGGGTATGGGTGGGCCCGGTGTGGGCACTGGTGCGCATACGAATGGGGTCAACCATATTTGATCTGCTTTACACCGGTGACGCCCTCATTTCGTAACGTTTCTATACCCCTTCATCGCATGCTGTGATTTAGACGTTGCCTTGAAGGATAGAGTTCTATAATGACTAGGTTTTTCCAGTCGGTCCTGTGAACATTATCGCATGAGCTCGATTCTATGACGGAATGTAACGCTGTTAAATATCTTCTCAATCGAGCATGTACTCTACCACCACACGTTACCATACGTACGCCACTGTGCATAAATAATTTACTTGGGCTAAGATTACCAACGACCTGCAGGTGGCGAATTACTAGCCTGATCGCTGCGATTACTGGATCATTATCGACTTCGCGAAAGTTCCAACGTGTCTGTAGTCTTGGATCTACTTGCATGAAGTAGGCGCCTATGCGGACGCGTCTGCATTGCCGAACGCGTCATCAGCTCGATACTGCTTGCCTCCTTCCATCATCTTCACCCCTACCCTGCACTCTTCTGATTTACATTTATATGTCTAACAAGGTACAACTGTATGTATACGACCTCAGCAACGGGCTCGCGAGGCAGATGTCTCGCCAGCTTACGGGGAGACAAATAGATGGTGTTTGGTGAGCAGTCACAGTAGCACTGAAGCATGCGCTTTGCTCACCAGTGGTCAAGCGTAGGCATACCTCTGTTGTAGTATTTGGGAAAGAAATCTTTTATGGGCAAGGAATTCTGACTACAAGTCCTGGAATGTCTCATGTACGTGCGCTTTCCGTCTTCCGTTCCTCACAACTGAATCAGAGCGTATATATGCAGCATGGACGGCCGTTGCAAATAGTGGACATGGGCGAGACTGAAATAGATGAAGAGACATTCCAGGAATATCTGACCGAGATGAGAGACCATTATACCGCGGACAAGGTGTGCTCTGACCAGGAGAGCGTGCGTAGATGTACTGACGCAGTAGGGTCAGTATCATCTTCTAGGTATGTGGGTCTCATCTCAAGTTCCAGTAACATGACTGGATACTCATTACCTCCCCAGATTTCAACTGCAATTCATTTACCAATGATTGTGTTGGTTTCCTCACGGGACAGTCTATTCCTTCTTGGATCAAAGGTACATCCATCAGCGTATATGCTGCGCGCGTCCTCTCACGGAGTGCACTATCGTTGTAGACCTTCCATCCGACTTCCTATCAACTCCGTTTGGGGCTGCTCTTCGACCCACGATTGACGCCATGTTTCGCCGCCCTGTGCCTGGCCCAGCCGCCCCAGCCGTCCAGCCTTCCCCTCAAGCGGCGGCGGCTGCTGCCGCTGCATCCCCCAACCCTGCTCTGGCCTCATCTCTGCTCCAGGCCGTCGCCGCACAGGCCTACTCTGCCAATGGACGACCGACGGCGAGCTCGCTTGCGCAATCTGCACAGCACGCCGCCTCTTCCTCCTCCACAGCTACTACCGCCGCTCCCATTCACATGTGCACAAACCCTCCTTCCTTCCACAACATCCTGAACACGCATCGCGCCGTTGTCGCGTTTTTCACCTCCCAGACTTGCGCGCCATGTCGCATGATCGAGCCCACGTTCGAGAGGCTAGCGCATGAGAAGACGCAGGCGGCCGGGGTTGGTGGTGGAGGTGGTGTTGCTTTTGTGAAGGTAGACTTGGGAGCCGGGATGGGGCATGCTGTCAGCGCGGAGTATGGTGTCAGGGTGACTCCTACATTTATATTCTTCAAGGATGGAAGTAAGGTTTGTTTGCACTTCATCCTACACCTTGCCAACGCACACTAAAATTTGGCTGTTTCAGACACACGAAATGAAAGGTGTAGATGGGGCGGAGTTGCAGTCCCAGGTCAACTTCCTCTTGTTTGAGACCTATCCTCGTGCGTTTAGCTTGTCGCTCCCGCGTCCAACAACTCAACCAATGATCACAGCACACCCTCATACCAAGAAGTCCATAACTACACTGGAAGCCCTTTCTACTGACCCAATCTTGTTCACGCAAGTACCTGCCCTAGATACAGTCCTTAGCAAGCTCTCTTCCTTCATCGACGGCGCGAACTCCCCGGTATCTTCTGCAAACACCATTAAGCAGACTCTAGCCAGCGAAGTTATCCCCTATCTCAAAGCGCGTTTCCCTCTGCACCGAATGCGAAGGCTGGACCGTCTGCTACCCCCTCCATGTTGAATAACTGGGCGACAGCTACCCGTACGCTCACAACTTCGCTCCCGCCCGCCCAGCTCTTCCCTCTGGTTGATCTTTGGCGGCTGGCCCTTCTCGACGGCGCCGTCAGCACGTACTGCGCGTCCGCAGCGGGCGGGACATCAGATCCCATCCAGATTCTCCTGCTCAAGGCGCTATCCGCGCTGGGCGACGCGGCTCAGTCTGCCAGCGCGCGAAACTACCTCTTGACACTCCTCCGCCTCCTCGCGAACGCATTCGCCGCGCCCGCGCTGTCTGGCAACCTTCTCAGCGCGGCGGGTAAGCGCAGAAGCCTCACGGCGCTGCTCGTGCAGTGCCTGCTGCATGTGGACGCGCCGGTGCGCACGGCGGCGGCGAGCCTCGCGTTCAACGTCGCTGGCTGCGTGCAGAAGGAGCGCTTGGCGCAGGTGCGGCGGAACTACGGGCCGTTCGCGGCGTCGGAGGACGATGGGGAGTGGGAGGTCGAGGTCGTGAGTGCGGTGCTCGAGGCACTGCAGAACGAGGTGCAGAACGAGGAGATCGGTACGTGCGCTCTCGTGCGTTCCTCGATAGTTCGGTGCTGATGGGCCTGTGTGTAGTGCATCGGCTGACCGCGTGTCTTGCATTCCTCCTGCGCTTCTCACCGGCGTATGAATCTCAGCTGGGCCCACTGCTTGAGGTTCTGCAGGCCAAGGAGACGCTCAAGGCGAAGCTGGAGAAGGGCGGATGCGGCGCGGAGGGCGTGAGGGCGCCGGCAGTGAGGAAGCTAATCACACAGGTAGCCGACAACCTTTGCTAGATGTCGAGTATGGCCGTCTCTCCAGCTTGCAGCTACAGCGTTCGCTACCAATGCATCCATTATGTGCACGCAGTAATTGAAAACGGTGCGTTATCGGCTCTCGCACTCGGCGATGCCGGCCGTTAGTCAAAGATTCAGAATAATGGGGCCGATAGAGCGAGTCTGAGCGACAAGTTACAACTAGCCTACAGGGATGACCCACTCAACCTCAGGTACCCCTCAACCTCACGCCAGTAAGCGCCCTACGCCCAACAGCCGCAGGTGGGGTGATGAGTCTGATGACGCCGGAGCAGCGCCAATGTCGAGGGCGTAGGGCGCTTGCTGCGGTGAGGTTGAGGGGTACGTTTGGTTGAGTGGGTCATCCCTGTATGTGGCAGGCTAACTGCGAGCTCGCGCTGGGATAATAAGTTTGAAGTACAGCTAAAAGTAGTACTCTACCGGCTACCCTTTCGCCAGATCCTACACGAACAGTCGCTCAGAAGACTCCGTATGATGCCGCCAAGTATAAGATAGCCCCTTTCCCTCCTGGATGATAGGAAACAACCGTTCCACGAGGGTCTCTAAGGCAGAATCCACATCAGGAAAAACCTCCTTACCTAATTAGCCTTTAAATAGGACTATTTGACCCTATTTGGGGAAAATAGTGAAATAGGTAATTTAGGGCCCAGTAGTAAGGTTGCCATCGGGTCTGCAGTTATTTAGCCCTATTTTACCGTGAAATAGCACCTATTATTCGTTATTTAGGGGTCTTTGTGCCGCTGCGTTCTGTAGTTCAGTCCTTCCAACACGAAAGTGATTTAAAAACGGTGTGATTCCAACAGCACAAGACACTGACTATGCTACAATAGTTATTAAATCCCAGCGAAATGAAGCGCACCTGTGCCCCATGACCACGTCAGGCTTCAAGTTCAAGCCCCACGCGATCAGCATGCGCGCAAGCGCAGCTTCAAGCACAGACAACACAGTCTAATACGCCATAAAGTCCTTCCCCTTCGTCTGCTCGCCCTCGTCCTCCGCGTCGATGTCGCCCAGGACGCCCGAGAAGCCCCGCCGCGCAAGCTGCCATGGCGGCGATGTGGTAGGCGTACGGGACGTTCACGCGCACGCACTTGCGGCTGCCGGCCTTGAGCTCGCCCTGCAGCGCGTCGAGCGTGCCCGCGACGACGCCATCTTCGCAGCTGCGGTCCTATGTCAGCATCCATGCATCACTCATGCAAAGCGGATACACACTTACAGTAGCATGCGACGGAGAGCGCGGCGTACGAGACGTCCCGCACGAGGTGCTGCTAGAGCTCAGTGAGCGACATCCACATGGCAAGCATGCCCGCCGGATGTGGCGCGCACTTATCAGCCATAAGGCCTGCGCGGTGCGGTCGCGGTGTACGCCGCGTCGGCGAGGACGCGCGGGGACAGAGGCAGGTTGGAGAGGGGCGCAATGAACCCGGCGCGCCCGGCCGCCTCCCCGGCCGCGCTGCGGAAGGTTGGCCGCCTCCTCAAGCAACACCGCCGTGTTGTTCACCGCCGCGCCAAAGCTATTCAGCAGCGCCATCTGTCTTGCCCCATCGCTTGGCTCTCTCCCACAGCGCATTGGCGGTATCGACGACGGTGCCGTCCTCGTGCAGGGCCAGATGCGTGGGTTGAGCATGCAGAGGGAGATCAAGGGCGGAACGGCGGCGTGCTGCAGCGTGAGGAGCAGCTTCACAAGGGACGCGGCGCCCGAGGCGGCCCCGGTGTGTTCAAGGTTGGCCTGCGTAGACGTGAGGTGCGCGGCATGAGAGGCTTTGTCATGCGGCGCTTTCTCTCAGCTATACACGCTGACCGATCCCGCACACCATGCCGCAGTCGTAGAGTGTGTCACTCACCTGTGTCGTGCTTTTGCTGTCTCACTGTGCAGTGAAGCCCTACGGCATGAGGACGAAGTCGCGCGTTGCCAACAGATAAGAGGAGTGCGCTTTCGGGCTGTGTGTACTCAAACACATGGTGGTGGTAGGAGACAGAGAAAACCTCTGCGAAGTCTTGCGACTCTTCGCTGCGCAGTGGAGCTGATGAGGTAATCCGGCATTTGCCGAAGCGCCAACTCACGAGCCAAATTCTAGCAAAGGGCATCTGCAACATTCAGTAAGCAATGTTATTCCATCTTCCATGTAGCCGTGTTCTTACATTATCATGAATTTATTACACTTCCATGGATAGTCGCAAAATTTTATTAAGCTCTAATAGCTGCGGAGTAGGTGAAATAGCTACGTGAGTACATGAGGTGAGAATTAGTCAAAGTTTAGTGATCTGATAACTGGTATAACCCGCAATAGGAAGTATAGGTAAAATAGACCTAATTTAGACCTAATTAGCTTGGGAGGTTTTCCCTGATGCACGTCTCGAGGGTCCGCTGCAGTGTCGATCACAATCCTCGAATCAAAGACGAAGTTTATCGAGCAATTAGGACAGCGATCGAGGACGGCCACCAGCTCCTTCCGCAACGTGGCATGTTCAACCCACGACGTCGTATCTGGGCGGATGTTGTACGCGTCTGTGATCCTGGTGAAGAAGTCCATCTCGAACAGAACCGTCTCTAGTGGTGCTCGCGAGCCGTTGAGCTCTGCCACATATCCTGCAGCTGTATCCAGAATCTCCTCCTGCTGTTCGTTCCAGGCGTGTAGGGGAATGCGAAGTCTTAAGCTCCTGAGCGAGGTACAAGCCGACAGATCTAATACTTGGAACAGCGTTAGCTTTGCGCAAGGGGCCACAATCTGTGTCCCAGAGTGACTTACTGGGATTGAAAGAGTAGGCGAGTCGAATAGAAACCTTCTTGAGAGTAGGTCCCACCACGCTGACAAAAGCCTCCAGTGCACTGACAAATACAAGGTTCGATCCCGCCATGGGCATCCACTCAAATGTGAGTGACTCCAGTGCGTGGATGGAGGGAGACTTTGCCAGATTATCATAGACTTGTGAATGATTCACTGCTGGATGGAGATGCAGCGCTCTGATCTTCAGGCTAGATAACACAGAAAGATCTGGGGCTAATTCTCCAAATCCCCATTCGATGGGTCGTGCGGAGAGGAGAGCGGAGGTTAAGCGAAGAGCATCGAGTCGCGCAAAGTTTCCAGCGAGGAGTGGGACTTCGGGAGCTGTTAATCCTACAGTGTGGCAGCCGATATTCAACTCCAATAAGGGGCGGGATAACAAGCAGTCGTTGGGGAGTGGACACGCAGGGATGACATCCCACGTCCTGAGTATACGCAGCTGAGGAAGCTGCGCCAGGAGAGCAGTGAAGAGTCGGGGTTCAATTCGGTCCTCGGTGTAACAGCTTCGGTTCCCACTTGGGAAACCCAGCCTCCCAATTGACTGCTCGGCACACCAGCTTGAGGACGCGAACTAAATGTCCTACGCCTGAGCGTTCGAGGAAGTCGACAAACATTGCGAGGGTTTTGTACGGTGTCGGCGCCCGTTCGCCAAATTTCTTGCCCCACCGACCTGCCTCGCTGCACGGTATGGCGTCCCACTCGGCGGTGCTGCCATTCTCTGGTGGTCGTCGGAATGAATATGTGATGTTGCGGAAGAGGTGGTGTTGTGCAATAGGTCTCCAAGCTGTGCAAACCAGCGTACACGAGGAGATATCCGTTTTCGAGTGAAAGGCTGTGGGAATGAAGGTCTCTAGGTCCTCGTCTTGGGGATGTAGTCCTTCGAGGATCGCATCGATGAGCTCAGGGATGGCGGCTAGTTCTAAGACAATGCTAAATGGCACTGTCAAAATCTACGGAGTTGGAGCAATCGAGCTGCACGTTAGTCCCAACCATTTGAGTATACCCAGCGGAGGCATAGACTTACAGGACTCCTTTCGGCCCACAGCTACATCGAAAGGAATCCCGGCGGCTCCTACCGATTACGCCAGTTTGCAAGTTAGACGCTCAATTTCCGTATTCGGAGAGGCTTCCGATCAGCCCGTAAGACGCTTGCACGGATTCTACTCCTTGGACCGATTCTACCACTTGTAACATTGCTGAAGGAGTTATGGTGAGTTACAACCTGTTTGCGTCTTTCTCATGAAAGGCTGGAACTCTTTCAGCACCCATTTTTATCATTTCTCACGTCCGGCGCCGGCGGCTGACAGAAACTCTGGTGAGTACCTCAGCCCAACCTGAATGCCGTCCTAGTCAACCTACATTCAGTAAGTTACAGTCTTTTTGCCTGCTCTAACGAAACTTGAAGGCACTACAAAAAGTACCTATAGCTCGAACGGTGAGTACACGGTTTCTTAGCAATATTGTTTGACATCACACTCTTTGTCTTTGGCGCCGTAGAAATATCCCCCGACCTCGCCCGCCTCTGCGCTCGCCAGCACCGGGATACAGTACGGGAATCCTTATGAAGGCTTACACCACTGTTGAAGCGCCGCGATCTGAATCTCACATGGACGGTCCACAACAGGAGCTCGGAGTATGACTAGAATTTGTCATTGCCGGGGTCCCTACGGCATGCAGGGCGCGACGCCGCTGTCACATAGGGTAACGCTTCAGGGTGGAGCACAGCTAGGGCACAACGTCTCAGATTGCAGGTCAGTCCGTAGTCAGTGTTGTTGCGGTCGTGCTGACTCAACAGCTGGCTGCATGTGCATATAAGGCATGTGCAACTCTGCGATTCTGCACACCCACTCGTAAGTTCTGACCATGCGCAAAGCTCAGATGCCTGTGCTGATATGCTACAAACACTTTAGATCCTGCTCCAGTCCTCACCCTACTACAAGGACAACCAAGATAAGTATGTATTTGTGTCTCATACTCTGTCTGGCTACTGACAGTCAACTGTCAGATGAATACCTGATAGGACTGGAACATGAGGAGAGGAAAGGGAGGGCCTTCAACGATGATAGTCAACAATGCGAATACAGTCAGGGCATCTTGGCATTTCACAAGGTGAGCTCAGATGCCTTGTCTCTTGTCTCAGCTTACCAATCCCACTCAGGGTCTCGGCAGACGTGCGAACTAGTAGCTAGCTTATGCCTAGAGTATTTGTACGGCGCGCGAACGCCCTGAGACGTGTTTACACATAAAGCATAGTTAAATAATTGACCAATGTTAATAATTATATTATTGCATAAAAACACAATAAGAAAAAAGTGTGAAGCAATGTAAGCAATTCAGAATGATATAGCGCGCAGAGCTGAGAATAATCCACAAGCTCACAAAAATTGCTCGGGCTACAAGCGGTAGTATGGTCTGTCAACTTGGAACCAGCTCCTAACTCACTTGCATGCTGATTGCAAGAGTATTACAAGTGTATACAAACGATCCCGGGCGACTACGGAGATTGGACGCCTTGTGCCAATTTCACCGATTACAAGACGATTCTACCACTCAGGAGACACATGCACGTATTCCAGACGCTGTACAAGGTTGTGGGAAATTTTGGGGTTTTTCTCGATGTAGAAGGTGTTGTTGAAGTTTAAGATTCGAGAAAGCGCTTATCGGTTACATCTTCCCATCAGTTTGAAGATGTAGATACGGCGCGGTTGGCAACTAGGATTGCCAGTGGGGCTGTAGACTTACTGCGTTGCTTTTATTTAAGCCCACAGCTAGTGATAAAAACGATAGAGCTGTTGATGAAGTTCAACGTGTCGAATTCGAAGTGATAGCAGGGAAACTGGGTGCCGCAGTACCAGTCAGTAAGTATTGGACCACGGTCCACAGCGAACAAGCTCTGGCAAATTGCGGATAATTCTAATTGGAAACCCTGGCTTCCGCGGGTTTCTCCGTGATCCGCAGAAACCCTCCTAAATTGGGAAATGAGCAGGACGCTGGATTGTGAGCGCTGGTAGACGCAGGTAGCTCATTTTCCGCTGTCTGAATGAGAACTGTGCCAATTATCATTGTAAATTCTTATGAGCTTCATGGAACAAGAATATATCCCCTATTAAGACTGATCATAAGGTGCAAACCAGTGTTACAAAGCGAGTGCAAGCTGAGATGGTATTGAAAGCTTGTCAGAGGATCTTTTACTGTGTAGTCATCTGACACTTTATACTCTGAAGTCTACTTTACTTTATATGTACAATGATACTTCTCATTTGCTGTTCCATTGTGTACATACAATACTGTGTTATGGGTACTATTTCAGAGCTGCTCGGATTGCTAACAGGATTGCTAACAGCGTTAAAAGCCCAGATGGACATGGCCTGATAATGTTTGATGCATATTGTAATCTCAATAGATTTAATCAAATTTCATAGCATGTCTACAGCAAGTAAGATGGCGATGAACGGGCAACTCGGCTTAGTGCTGGCCGACGCGTTGCGGCGCCTATTGATGGGAGCTGCCCGCCCCTTTCCCGATTTGGTAGGATTTCTTCGGATCACGGAGAAACCCGCGGAAACCAGGGTTTCCAATTAGAATTATCCGCAAATTGCAATGGTAAAGTCAGTTTCTTCTGATTGAGCAGCGAGCGCCGAGCGGCAAGGTGACATCATTGTTACATTCCACGTGACTACTGCTTTGTCAGCAGATGAGCGCGACCGACAGCGTGTCCTCATAACTTATAAGTTTGACTCTAACGGACGCGTTGACGGTCAAAGATCACTATATAGAAAGATGTGAGAACGCCGTCTTGTTTTCCTCTTTGTTAGCGGCTCGTGTCGCTCACCCCGATTGCAGGTATATATCCAATGTACAAACGCGCTCGAACCCTCTTCAATGCGTTACCAACGCGTTACGCACGACGTTGTGGCAACGGTAAGTAGGGATACCATCTTCAAATTGGAAGCTTGTCTGTCTCACGTGCGGTTTTGAAGGAGCGGGCTCCATGGAGCTGCAAATACTGGGCTGGTCGGAGGTAACAGCATGTCAGGAAACCTCTCGTAATTCGGCCAGAGAGCCTCGAGGGCGCGCAAAAGCTCAACAGTATCCCAGCCTATTCGATATTTTGTGGAGAGTTGGATCTAAAAAACTCCACTCTATCACGCACGCGGCAGCCTCGCACACGAAACTCGACGCTCAAGATGGCGAACCTACACTTCCAGCTGCACGACATGCTGAATCTTGACATGCGGAGATACCAAGTCAGCTGCCTATTCGCGGCAGCGAAACCAGTGATATGAACGGGCAGTACGCCGAAATTGACCTTCGTCATGCAAACGCGCTGGGAGTGTATTGGCTGGTGCCCGCGAGGCACTGCGGAGGACGCATTTCAACGGCAGCCTGTGGGAAGTGCCGTTTCGGGAAGGTGTGCAGGATGGGGACGACGAAATGGTATATAAAGGCTGACTGACCGTCCCTCATCTTCAGTCGAACAACTCCCGCTGTTCTACACCGTCTCAAAGCACCTCCTCCAGTATGAAGTTCGCCGTCGCCACTCTGCTTGCCCTCCCCCTTCTTGCGGTCGCCACACCCCTCGAGGTGCGCCAGTCTGCTGGCCAGTGCAGCGTGGGCAGCATCCAATGCTGCAACTCCACCGTCGACGTGAGTCCCTTCGTGCTTGCCGATGCATGCTGCGTTTCGTGTCGCTGACGGATGGACTGCAGAGCCAGTCGGCCCAAGGCGACGCCCTCCTCGGACTTCTCGGCGTCGTCCTCGGCCCCGTCACGGGCCTCCTTGGCCTCGGGTGCTCCCCCATCAGCGTCGTCGGCGTCGGTAGCGGCAGCGCATGCGACGCCTCTCCCGTCTGCTGCGAGAACAACAGCGTCGTAAGTGCTTTACCGCTGACAGCTCGTCCTCGTACTCAAGTGCATGTCAGGGCGGCTTGCTGAGCATCGGCTGCCTGCCGATCACGCTCTAAGCTTCAGAGATGGCTCTGAGCCTGCCCTCCATTGTAGCGATAGTGGAGTAGTGGATGTGAGCGCGCGCTTGTTTGACGAGAAAACCCAGACAATGTACACGAGAACGACTATCACGAAATTATGACTATGACATGATTATGTGGATTGCATTGATTGACGAGCGTTGACTGTGAGGCTCTTTGTGGCTCTGCCATACGCTAGCGTTCGGTGGTCTGACCTCCTCACGTGACCCCTACTTAAAAGTCGTGGGTAACCGACGAGAAAGCATTTAGCAGACGGAGAGGCAAGAAGTATGTTTGGTGTTTTGCCATTCACTACAGATATAAACCGAGATTAAGTGCAGTACAGCAACCGCTCCGAGTCTCCAGCCTGAGAGGCGTAGAGGAGACAAAGATTGGCATTAAACGTGTACCACTAGTACTGTACCGTTTTCATTAGCGTGCCATGGTGCACAGTAATTCATTTGACGCTATGAAAGTAATGAAGTCCTAAATTCCATTGTTGGTGCTACTGTTCGGGCTATGTATGGCGTCGCCAGCTAACAGCCAGCTGCTTCCTCTCGTGGATAATAGGGAACCACCGCTGTACAAGTCGAATCTCCATGATAGAGTCTACATCTTGAGCTTCGGTGTTCGCTACGCTGGCACTGGAGACCAACGCTTCCGGGGCTACAACGACGTCTATCGAAGAGATAGGACAGCGATCTAGAAGGGTCAACAGCTCGCTCTGCAGCGATGAATCTGATGGACCTTTATTATCCAACTGGTATTCGAGCGACATCACCTTGGTCATAATAACCTCGAAAAGAACTTTCATCAGGGGCGCACGTGATTTGTTCAACCCTGCCACAGGCCCAGCAACCATTTCTAGTGCCTGTCTCTGGTGTCCGGGGAATTTCCGAGCACGAAGAAGCCGATAGTCAGGTCTGTGACGGAGGCACAAGGCGACAAATCGAGCGTGGCTGGGAGCAACCTCCGCGTCAGCGAAGCTCGTGCTTGGACAGTGTATTTTGCGACGACCTACCGGGAATCCAGTTGTGAAGGCGGTAAAGGCGAAGCTTCTTGAGACAGGGTCCCACTGCGCGGATGAAGGTCCAGAGCACACCTCCAGCCGCGCCGTTGTGTTCATGCGGGTGGAACTCGAGTGTGAGTGATTCCAGAGTGAGAAGAGAAGGAGACTTGGCCAGATCTTCATAAAACTTCGGGCATATCCGTTGTAGGTTGAAGGTGCAGCGCTTTCAATTCCAGGCTCGATAGCGTAGAGAGGTCCGGCGCCGGCTCCCATTCGATGAGTCGTTGGATGAAGCCATTGTGGTTTATACGAAGGATGCCCAGCTGCGCGAAGCAGCCGACGAGTACCTGAACTTCTCTGCGCGCTTGCTGTGCACAGCTCATGTCCAACTCCAACTCCGGTCGGGATATGAGCTGGTCCTGAGGGAGTGCATACGCAGGGATGACATCCGACGTCCTGAGTACGCGTAGTTGAGGAAGCTGCGTCAGGAGAGCGGCCAGGACGTTAGGGTCGATGCGGTCCTTGGTGTGAAGCCTCGGATGCCCCTGCCCATACTCCCAGTCGACTGCACAGCAGCTCAACTTCAAGACGCGGACTGAGCGGCCCACGCCTGAGCGCTCGAGAAAGTCGACGAGCATCGCAAGGGTCTTGTACGGTGTCAGGTAACGTTCTCCGTAGTTGTAGCCCCACCGGCCATCGCCGCTGTGCGAGCCGGGTATGAAGTCCCAGCCGACGGTGTTGCCGCTTTCTGGCGGACGGCGGAAGGAATATGTGATGTCGCGGAAGAGGTGGTCTTGTGCCACTGGCCTCCAGGCTTTGCATACTAGCGTACATGAGGCAAAATTCTTCTTGTCTGGGCGGCTGAAGGACACCCGGTCCTCGTCATATGGGCTATGGATACCTTCGAGGATCGCATCGACGAGTTCTGGGATTGTACTAACTAGTTCTGATGCCATGAGAGCTACAGAGGCTAAGTCTGAGCCATCCAGTATCAGTCCAGACACTTAATCAGTCTAGACATTTATGAAAGTAAAAGCCACTGTGTTACAGACGTACTTGACTTCTACAACCTTTGTGGCCGCTCAGGCCTCAGGGTCTCAGGCTACAGTAAAGCTCAACGTTGAGCGGCACGGTGACATCACTGCTGCATACCACGTGACTACTGTTTTGTCAGCAAATGAGCGCGACCGGCAGCGCGTCCTCGCGAGTTTGACTCCAACGGACGCGTTGAACTCATCTGGATCCGCGACTCTATCCTGCGCCTTCTCTTCTCCCCCTCACCACCACCGTCCACGATCCAGATACTGAGGACCTCCCGCAACACCTCCAGCTTCTGCTGTTCCGCCTACGAGACGTTCACTCGGCCATTAGGAGCGTCTAGCGACGGTGAAGATGCAAGCGGACTCGAGCTCGGTGATCGACGGAGAGAGCGAGGATGACTTCGACTGGGAGGAGGTCGCCGTGCCTGTCGATGCGCAGGAGAACATCATTTCCATATTGCCAGCGGACGGCGTTGCGTCTAGTTCGTTGATGCCAGCACCTGCGCCGAACATTGAGATCACCCTTCAAGCGAAGCCCAAAAGGATGAAGAAGCCAAGTGCGTACCTCGCAAATGGTGCTGTGTATGCTTATGAACGAATTGGCTAGGAAGAGAGCGGCAGAGCTGTATGCACAGCGTATCGCACGGTTGAACTGCCACAAGATACATACTATTGCTTTGCTTGGGAATGCACGAAAACGAAATAAGTGGATAAACGACCCTTTATTGCATGTACGTTAGTGTGTACTTTTCGAAAACCCTTAAAACCCTGACACCAACGATAATAGGCGAGACTCATGTCTCTGACCCCTATCAACGTGCAGAACGCGTTCGCCATGATCCACAAGTCCCGTATTCCAGAAGCTGCCAAGCGTGGACGCCTCTTCGAGTCAGCTATCACGCGGCTCGTTACCTGGTGGATAGGGTACTTCGCCATCGTCCCGACCGGGCACATCCGCAGCCAGACCTTCGAGCACGTCCAGGCCGAACTCGAGCGGAAGAGCGCAAAGGCGCAGGCGGACAAGAAGGGCAAGGGCCGCGCCCGCGATGTGGAAGATGACGAGGACGAGGACGAGGGCGAGCTCATCCGGAGCGAGAAGAGCCTGATGAAGCACGCGCTGATGCGCAAGGGCTCGCGGGACACGAGCGCACAGCTCTTCACGGCGCTCTGCCGCTCCCTCGGCATCCCCGCCCGTCTGGTAGTCAGCTTGCAGAGCGTCCCGTGGCAGGCGCGGGTGGGCCAGCCAAAGACTGCCGCGAGGAAGCCGAAAGCACCCGATGGCAAAGGCAAGGGTAAGGCTGCTGCAGAGGAAGACGAAGACGGCATGGATATGGAAGAGGTTGCTATCCCGGGGAGTAGCAAGGGCAGCTTTCCCGGGTCTGGCTCGAGTCTCAACGGCAGCAGGCTGAGCACGCCTGCTGGGACGGAGAAGGGGAAGGAGAAGCAGAGGCTCCCCCTGTGATAACCTTGCGAGGTAGCAGAGGTCGTAAGCTGGGCACCGCGCCAGTGAAAAAGGCAAAGAAGCGTGCGTCAGTGTCGTTTCATGGCAGCGTTGCGTGAGCTCACTCGGAGGCGACCGCACAGGCGAACTGACACCTGACCCAACGAAGAGCGCTCCCGTATTTTGGACGGAGGTGTTCTCTCGCGCAGACGCACGCTGGCTGCCGATCGACTCGGTGCGTGGGCTAGTGAACAAGCGGACGGTGTTCGACCCGACGAGCAACTTCAACTCTCCCGCGGGGATGCGGGTTGAGAACCGGATGGTGTACGTCGTCGCGTTCGAGGAGGACGGGTATGCGCGGGACATCACGCCGCGATATGCAAAGGAGTACGGGGCGAAGGTCGCGAAGATGCAGCAGGGTGGCAAGGGCAAGAAGGACTGGTGGGAGCAGGTGATGCGCATGGTGACGCGGCCATACCGGCTGGTGCGTACGTTCACAGAGGATTCGCAGGAGCGTACTGACACTATGTTAATTCGGTTCAGAATCGCGATGACCTCGAGGACGATGAGCTGCACGTTCAACAGCTAACGGAGCAGATGCCAATGACGATGGCGGGGTTCAAAAATCATCCTCTGTAAGGCAGTTCAATGTAGATTATCCGGGCGTAGCTCACAGCGTCACGTATCGCAGATACGTGCTGGAAAAGACATTTACGGCGCGATGAGGTGGTCCATCCCCTCGTCGAGCTGGGCAAGTTCCGTGGCGAGCCGGTATATTCGCGATCGTCAGTGCTATCGCTGAAAACTGCGGAGAACTGGATGCGCCAAGGACGCAAGGTGCGCGAAGGCTGTCAGCCGATGAAGTGGGTCAAGCAAAATGCGGTGACCGTCAATAAGCGGCGTGCTGTAGAAATGGCGATGGCAGATCGCCTTGACCGCCTCCCCGTCGCAGGCGAAGACGACGCGACCGGCTTCTCTACAGAGCGAGATGTCATGCAGGGCCTGTACTCAGGAAGCCAGACGGAGCTGTACATCCCGTCACCCGTCGTCGACGTAGGTGCCTGTCTGCCATCGCGATCATGTCGCTCACGCTGCGCATGCAGGGCAAAGTTCCCAAGAACGACTTTGGCAACATCGATCTGTACGTGCCCTCGATGCTGCCCGCGGGGGCGGCCTACGTGCCGCGTAAGTATTACGCAAACTCCCCATGCAAATAGGGCATTCACACCGCTTTCCCGGACCAGATAAAGGAGCCATCAAGATAGCGCGACAGCTGGGTTTCGATTTCGCGGAGGCCGTGGTGAGTGGACCCGTTGCCGTCCCGCGCTAGGAACGTTCGTACCGACCCACCCCGACGTCAGACAGGGTTCGAGTTCAAGAAGCGCCGCGCGTTCCCGCTCGTCACCGGTGTCGTCGTGGCGGCCGAGCACGAGGCGGCGCTGCTCGAGGTGCGTGATGTGCGGCGTCGGCCAGCCGCGCAATCTAACAGAGGCACGGGTTTGATCGCAGGCATTCTGGGCGGCAGAGGCAGAGGCAGAGAAGAAGCGGCGGACGAAACAGCAGCAGGACGTGGTCAGGCGGTGGCAGCGGCTCGTGCAGGGCCTCCGCATCCGGCAGCGGCTGCAGGAGCAGTATGCGGACAGAGGGCCCAGTGCGCAAGGGGCCGGTGCTCCCGCGGAAGCCGAACAGGTTCGTGGAGTTCTGCACCAGGTTCTGTTGTGGTCGCTCACCGTTATGATAGCCTGGTGCGCCGCGGGAGGCGGGCGGCTTCCTGAGCACGGCCGACGACGTCGTGCAGCCGTACACGCTGCCCCGGAACCTGCACCAGATCCCGGACAGCCCGGCGCGTGGTCGCGATCTGCGAGAGCGCGAGGTGCACGCCCCGCATCCGGCAGGGGCTGACGGTGTGCAGGTCCCCGTGAATGGCACGGGCGAGCAACCAGCGGAGTCGGAGTTCCTCGTGCTTGACGTCGACGACGCTGGCAGCGCGCCACTGCAAGAGGCCGAGATCCCCAGGGCGCACGGCGCCGCAGGCGGAATCAAGAGCATGCGCGAGCTCGCCGAGGAGGCCGACAGCATGCCAGTCGGAGCTGACAGTGTGGAGCCTCACGACGAGAAGTCCAATGCACGCTCGTTGCGACCGCGGGCAGTCCACGGTGGATCCGCCCTGGGAGCGAGCCCGAATGCACCAGGCCACAGCGGGGCAAGCACACCGGGCACGTCGGGGGTGCTCCTGGAAAGAAGGGCACACCCAAGGCTGCCCCGCGACGCGGGCGGAAACGAGGTAGGAAGGAGGTGGCTTCAGACCAGTCGGACGCGGACGACGCGCTCGCGGCGGAGCCGGCCGCGAACACGCCCGCGAAGCGAGCGAGGGGCGCAAAGGCAGCGCCGCCTGTGCCTGTGGCCCGTTCCGACCGCGTCTTGCGCTCGCGTGCGCCGAAAGACGCTGCTCGCGCGCAGAAGGAGCGAGATGCGGAGGAGGCGTACCGCCTCGCGGTCGGGGATGCAGATTCGGAGTGAGCTGGTTCCATGCCGCTAGTGGCGATGTGCTGCATCTACATACCCTGCGGAGTGTAATGATGTATACACGGTTAATTTCTTATATCTATTTTTATGCTCTCTCGTTCATAGATGTTTCGCGTCGTGCACTGCGAAGAGCTCTCGCTGTTTCCTACCGAGGCAAGGGATGTACATCTCGAACGACAGACGATGGTGGAGCGGCACGAAGGGCGGCAGGCCCTACATTGTCATCCAGGAAATCTCGACGTTGCAGTGGACTGATCTAGAGTTAGATGTGCACCAGTCGGGTTTGATTGCCCTGACATTCTTCTGAGATGACTCTGCAGGCGGATGGTTGAACAATTAAATGAGTGAGGTATGAAGGTGCGTCGCATCCTGCTGCAACTTTGACTTTTTAATGCAGAGTAACTAATTCGCCTAATCACACTCCAGGCATTACTTAACCCCCGTTCACGACGCTGCTTCGACGGAGCAGTGTGCAGTGTGGAGCGAGTGAAATGACACGGCATGATATGTCTTTCACTGTGGTATCACCTCCCTAGCTCGCCGAGGGCTCTCATATGCAAGCAAATGGCCTTTGGAATGAAACGACGGTCCGAGCCACCGCTGTGCCACCATCAACTTTGGGTGGTGTTCGTGTGAGCAAAGGGGGATAGCCCCACCTCCACATTTTATGCGCATTCTGCGGTGTATCATGGGCTAGCGACGGAGATGTTGCGTGTTTCAGGGACCTAGAAGCGGTTCCAAGGTCGAAATTCCCAAATGTCTGTCTCACTCCCTTCTCACGAGCGTGGAGTGACATCTCAGAGTCTTGAATTACAGGTAGAAGACAAGAATAGTTGGGAGCTTCCTTCGCGCTTCGTCTTCTCGTGTGGCGTGACTTACATCTCTGTCGCGGCCAATCGCAGTCCTTAGTAGGTGTGCAACAGCGTTCGCGAGAAAACGGAATTGGAGGACGGCTGGAGATAACACCGAAGTGTTGAATAGTCCCCGTATTTATCACAGTCCTCGTGTCTATACTTGTCATTGCGTCTCGTGGCTAATCAGCATGAGCCGCCTCCGCAGCTGACTATAAACCATCGGATGACACTCGACATTTCGAGAACCGGCATTTTATACATTTTTACGTCTTGAATTCTCTCCCGCCCGCAGCTGACCGCGCCGCGATGCATGTCAACAAATCAGCCCCTCCGCCGCCGCAACGCGGAAGACGTCAAAGCCGCACCGTGTCTTCACGCAGCCGCGGACGTCTCTGCCGGCGCCGGCGGCCGCAGCCGGGGCGGGGAGCAGGACGGCGAAGGTGAGGTACGACGTGTGGCCGCGCACCTCGGGGAACGCGCGCGACACGCTGATTTTCGCCCGGCTCTGGCTCGTCGCTCTGCTCGGCTGGCGCCGCCTCCGCGTCCGCGCCCTCAGCAGCAGCATCGTCTTTTTCTCCTCCGTGCGCGCGCGCTTGCCCGCCTTCGCCTCTCCGTCGTCCGGCGCGTGCCCGGCGCCGTCGTGTGCGTTCGGGGCGGCGGCGTCGTCGTCGGCGCGCTTGCGCTTCGCGTACCGCTGCGCCTGCGCAATCTGGCGGAGGCGCTTCGCCTCGCGGCGCGCGTCGCCCGCCTGGAGCTGCGCGGCGACGGCGGACACGGCGCGCGGCGGCGGGCCCGCGTCGACCTGCTGCGGGCGCAGGAGCGTCTCGTACATCGTGATGTCTGGGCACGTGCCGCGGCGCGACGGCGACGGCGATGGCGATGGCGGCGATGTCAGCATGAGAGGGGCGCGAGGAGAGGGGGCGCACCGGTGAAGCCCGCGTCGTTGAGTGCGCTGACGGTGCGCAGGACCTGCTCCATGCACGGGCTGAAGCAGCAGATGCGCGCCGGCCGGTCCTTCTGCAGAGGCGGTCAGCGGGGGATGCAGCGCGCCGCAGGACGGCGGGCACTCACGCGCATCGCATGCTTTGCGTGCAGTACGGCGTCCCAGGGCGCGGGGAGGTCTAGGAACACTGCATCCGCGACGCAGCGGGTGAGCGGGGGCGGGGCGCGAGGGGAACGGGGACACACCTGCGTCGGCGGCGTCCGCGACGGTGAAGCCGTCCCGGCACACGTTGCGGTGCGTGAGCGTCACGACGTCGTCCATGCCATGCCGTGCAAACTCTTCTCTGCGCGGGAGAGCATGTCAGCGCGCCTCTGTTGCGTGTGAGGGACGTTTTGCAGGCGTGCCCCCCTGCGCGTTCTCTAATCCGATGCCGAGCACCCCCGCGAGCACGCCAGCAACAGGGGTGGCGCCACGCCATTAGATGTCCAGCCACAGCGTGGCAACATAGACGGCTGCGGCGCCGCGCCTTCGTGGGCACGAAACTGGGGCCCACGCACTCACGCAGGGAGGGCCTGTCTCTCCGCATTTTTTTTTTCGGGCAGACGCGCCCTGACGGGAGCGCTGAATTTATTGCCAGGGGCGCCGCGCGCCGACATATGCATATGGCCCCTGCCGTAAGCCCACAAGCCAGACACACACACACGTACCTCGCCTTATTTGCGCGTGCCTCGTGAAATTCGTACGACCAGACGTGGCCCGCAGGCCCGACGGTCCTCGCGGCGGCGTGGGTGAAGGAGCCGGAGCCCGTGCCTGGGGCGCGTCAGCGGGCGGCGTGCGTGCACGGCGGGGCGTACCTGCGGGGGCAGCGGGGTCAGGCGCGGGTCAGGACACGGGTCGGCTGCGCGCGCCCTCGCGGGGCGGGGCACAGGGGGACGGGGGACGCACCTGCTTCGACGAGCGTGCGGCCGGGCCTGAGGTCGAGCCAGGAGGCGACGAAGGCGATGTCGGCGAGGTAGAGGATCTGGGTGCGGTGCGGGAGGGCGCGGGTCCAGAGCTCGGGCGTCGGGCGGAGGACGTGAACGAAGCCTCTGCCGTTGCGCGAGCCGACCTTGGAGCCGTAGGGCACGCCGACGAGGTCTGCGTGGCGGTAGACCCCGAAGCGGCTGTTGAGCTCCTTGCCCGCGCAGACGACGAGCGGCTGGGAGAGGTCCCTCGTCTGTTACGTGAATATGCCGTGGGCGGGGGTGAGCGCGCGGCGGGGACGACGGGGCGGGAGACGTACGAGCCAGAGGATCACGAGGTCGCCGTCTGCGATCTCTCTCGCGGTGGACCACATCTGTCCGGGCTAATTGCGCTGTGGACGGGCGCGAGGTGGGTCAAGGCGAGGGTCGAGGACCGATGGATTCTGCAGCGACCCATCAAACTCCTTTGAGCCTGCGCTCGGCACTTGCCGTGCGTGTTCTTTTCCGGCGCTTGACTGCTCCCGTCGTTCTCTCCCACGAACGCGCAGGGTTGACAGGCAAGCTGCTACGGGGCGGAGTTGCACGCAGTCGCCCAAGATCCCGGAGAGGCGAGGATCTGGGGAGATCCGCCAGTCCGCAGTGAATCTCAAGGGTACTGTTTGATGGCTTCGCGGACTCGGAGTCGACGTCGGAGCCTGTCCACGTCCGCTGTCCCGCGACGCGCTGCAGCTCTGAGCGGGCTCGTCCCTCGCCTGAGCTCGCCGCACGGACCGCGGAGTGTTGGCTGCCTGCGATGGACGTGCGTCACGAGGGTAGGACGGAGAGTTTGCGAAGGCGCTGCGTGCGGGCCATTCTCTCGAGGGCGATCCTCTCACCGCATTCTGTGCCAGCATCGCGCGTTCCCACCCCGTCAGAGGCACTCCAGCAAACCGATTGCCCGTCTCTGCCCAGCCCCCAGCGCCAACGCGGGCTCTTGCCAGCCTGCATCCCACCAACCGTCAGGCTGCGGGACAGAACCCGACGCCACACGCTGGCCCTGCCCCTTCCTGCACGCCGCGGCCCGCGTTCCCAGACAACCTTGCCCCAGATCCAGATCCCCCAATCTGCCTCTGATCCACTCTTAAATCTCGACCCGCGCCCTCGTCACCCCTCGGAATCTCCGCACCAACCCAGCATGGACTCCTCCCCAAGTGTGTCCTTCAGTAAGTCCGCCCGCCTGCCGTGCCCCCGCTGCCCGCGTCCCTCACCCCCTCCCAGTCGGCATCGTCGACTTTACAGAAGACGTACGTCTGCCGTCTCGCGCCGTCCGTGTCGTGTGTGCTGACAGCCTGTGCAGGCGCGCTGGGTCTACTGCTCAGAGTCCGTCCATGACCTCCTCGGTCAGTCCTCTGCTCTATTCCCACCGTGCCCTCATCGAAACGTCCACAGGCTTCGAGCCCCGGGAGCTCATCGGCCAGCCCTCGCTCGAGCTCGTCCACCCGGACGAGTTCGCGCAGGTGCGCGGCATCCACTACTCGACCATCACCCAGGACCAGGCCGCGGTGCTCGCCTACCTGCGCATGCGCCACAAGGACCCGTGCAAAGGCTACATCTTGTGTGCGATTGTGAGTCCGCGTGGTTGCCTGTTTCGGGTGCGGTTCCTGCTCGGATCCGCCGCCGCTGGTGTGGCCGCACGGCGGAACGGGCAGGCGGAGGTGTCAAAGTTCGTTCATCTTGCGGCCACCTCTAGCCTCACTTTTACATGAAACTGGAAATGGCGGGGGCAACTCCAGCTCCCTCCAGTCACCTCGAGGTGCCGCCGAGGTGAGGCGCTTGACCCTCGGAGGTACCTCCACGCTAAAGTACAGCGCGGGTCACGTAAAACCGGACGTGGCGGAGGCAACTCCAGCTCCCTGCGACCTCCAGTCATCTTGAGATACCGTCCGAGGTAAGGCGCTTCCATTAGCGAAGGTGACCTTACCTCGGGGGTACCTCGATGTCCCAACAACACTAGGGCCTGCCTCCCGCCGTGCCGCGTCGCTGACCCGCTCTGCTCACAGTCTCGCACCGTGTGCCAAAACGTGCTCGTTGGCAGCGTCTCGTTCGCCTCGCCCGGACCCAAGGCCATGCACAATGCCTCGACCGCCCAAGAGGTCACCATCATCACGCCGACGGCCAAAGACTTTGAATTCAGGGTGCCCATCTTCTTCCTATTGACTTGTGCATGTGCGCTGAACGTCGCGACAGCGCTGGAATGACCCGAGCCCGATGCCGCCATGCCCCGTCCCGCCCGAGCTGATGCTGAACCGGCCAGGCTCGCCGCCGGCGCCGCCGAATTCGTACCCGGCGCGCTTCGCGCGGCTGCCGGAGCAGTCCGTGCGCACCGCGCTCATCCTCGACCGCTTCTCGGTGCGCAGCTCGGTGCTGTACTGCGCGAACGACAGCCTGCTCGACGGCGCGCGCGCGCTCGGCCGGCCGTTCTTCGACTTTGTCGCGCCGCGCGACGAGCCGCTCGTGCGCTCGTGGATCGACGTCATCAAGGGCTGGGGCGTGAACGAGCGCGGGCAGCCGAGCGACGGCGGGTTCGGCTACGGCAAGTTCACGCTGCGCGTCGCCGGGCGCGACTCCGAGAGGTGCGCCCCCCGTTCCCCTCCCGTCTGCCTTCGGGCGTGTGCTGCGCGCGCTGACGCCGCCGCCGATGCAGCGGACGCATCCCCGACCCGCCGCCCAAGGGCACCCGCCACCGCGCGCGCTCGCACCGTGCGTCAGGCCCCCTCGCGCCGCGCGACCGCGACGCCGCACACGGCCGCGGCGACCACGACAAGCCGCGCGGCACGGCGCCGGACCTCGTCGTCGACGCGATCTTCTCCGCGCATTCGGACGGCCTCATGGTCATCCTCCGCCGCGCGTCGCCTGCCACGCCCACCTCGCCCGCGCCGCCGCTCGCCCCCCGCCGCGCCCGGTGCTCCCGCCGCTCAGCATCAGTTCCAGCATCAGCTCCAGCTCCAGCCCTAACACCAACACCGGCTTCAGCTTCAGCTCCCCCGCCCGCGCCCGCACGAACTCCAGCCCCGGTGTGGGCTTGGGGGCTTGGGGGCCGGGTCGGAGTACGGGGTGGCGCTGAGCGACGCGGTGTTCGCGAGCCCGTACACGCTCCCGCCGCCCCCGCCGCCGCCACTCACGCGCGCCACGCGCCGTGCTGACGCGTACGCGCACGAGAGCCGCTCGGGCGCGGGCGGCGCCGCGACGCCGGCGGACACGTGTTACTACTCGCGCTAGCGTCGCCGTCTTCTCGCAGCACCGTGCACGCGCCCCCATTCTCACTGCCGTCTTCTCTCCTATCTCGTCCTCCCACGCACCCCGAGTTGTATGCTTCCCGCCCATCTTGCCTAGACAGCCCCCTTGTTCGCCGTCGCCTTTCTCCCCTCTGGCTCGTGTGGTCATGCGGTGCGTTCGCGCTGTGCACGCACTCGCGCTTGCGCTGGCTGCCCGCGGAACGCGCGTGGCGCTGCGGCTCGAGTGTTTTCCTGTTCTATCGTCGTCGATGTGGATGCACCGTGTCGCAGGATAGTACGATCGCTGCGGGAGCTGTGGGCGGAGGAGGCATGGCCCGTTGTCCAGCTGTCCCTCACCAGTCTTTGAGCGTGTGCGGGGTGTGCATCCCTCGGTACAGTATGACTCGGAGGACGGATCAGGCGGGCACTCTGGTAATCGAACAAACACAATGGCGGCTCGCCGTGCTCAGTACTATAAAAACGAGGTTTGCTCAGTTGAATGGATAGCTGTCTCGCTCGCCGTCTCCCAGAGGCCCACAGCACTGTTTACCACATTTTCAATCATCACGTGATAATTGTCGGCTGTGTCTAGACCCACGCCTCACGTACCGAGTGATGCTGCCCTTACTCTTAACTTCTCATATTGTCAGATCCAGTTGCTTAAGCTTGAACAAGCTTAACTGACGTTGAGCCTTTACAGCGTGCTTCTAGGTTCAAGATTGGAGGATTCCAGTAAGTCTGTAGTCAAGTTGCATTCGAATGCCCAGGCTGATATTAGACACTAGTAGTTCGAACTCTGTGGCTCTGTACAACCTGAAAGCGACTCATGGCATCAGAACTAGTGACAGTCCCAGAGCTACTCGATGCAATTCTCGACGGGATTCATCACCAAGATGACGAAGACCGATTGGTGTCCTTCCGCCGCGTAGCCAAGAAGGCCGCCGCACAGAAGGATCTCGCGTCGTGCACGCTGGTCTGCGGAGCTTGGCGGCCGGTCGCACAAGACCACCTCTTCCGCGACATCACCTACTCCTTCCGTCGTCCGCCAGAAAGCGGCGACACCGCGGACTGGGACCGCATACCGCACAGCGAGGACGGCCGCTGGGGCCACCACCACTATGAACAAGCTCTCACACCACACAAGACCCTCGCGATGCTCGTCGGCTTCCTCGAGCGCTCGGGCGTGGGGCACGCCGTCCGTGTCCTGGCGCTCAGCTGCCGTGCGGTCGAATGGCAGTGTGCCAGCGGGCACTCGCATTTTGGGGACCCGACGCTTCGCGCCGAGGACCGCGTCGACCCCGACCTCTTGGCCGCCCTTCTGGCGCAGCTCCCGCAGCTGCGCGTGCTGAGGACGTCGGATGTCGTCCCTGCGTATGCGCTCTCTCCGGAACGCTTGATAGCCCGACCGGCGTTGGAGTTGGACATGGGGTGTGCGCACGACGGAGGCCGAGGGTCCAGGCCCTCGTCGGCTGCTTCGCGCAGCTGGCCGTGCTTCGAATAAGCCGCACTGGCCATATCCAACAACGAGCGATCGAATGGGAACCGGCTCCGGACCTTTCTACGCTATCCAGCCTGAACCTGAGAGCACTGCACCTCCAACGTACCGCGCGCATGCCCCGGTTCTATCACGATCTGGCCAGGTCTCCCGCTTTCCGCGCTCTGGAGTCGCTCACGCTCGAGTTCCTTCCGGATGGCCACGGCAGTGCAGCCGGAGACGGCGTGCTCCAGGCCGTCGTCAACATCGTGGGGCCCAATCTCAAGAAGCTCCGCCTCCACCGCCTCCACAACTGGATCCCCGGTATGTCCTTCAATGCGGGATACACCCCAGTCGCGAGGGCACGGCTGATGTTGCTCTTAGCACTCGACTTGTCGTCGCGCGCCGCCGTCACGGCCTTGACGGTCGGCTTCTACGTGCTCGGGAACTCGCCGGCGCACCAAAGAATGGAGCTGGAAAAGGTCGCCGGACATGTGGCGGGGCTGAACAAGTCGCGGGCGCCGCTGGAGACCGTCCTCCTTGACATCACCTTGACGAAGGTGACTCGGGGGCGCTGAGACACCTGTTGGACACCGAAGGCGCGTCAGAGTCATCGCTGCAGCGTGAGCTGCTGACTCTCCTGGACCGTTGTCCTATTTCTTCAGTGGATGTCGTTGTTACTCCGGGGATTTTGGAGGTCCAACTCGTGCAGCTGTGGTTCCCTATCATCCACGAGAGGAAACAGCTGGCTGTCACCTGGCGACGCCCCGCCACGCAGTCCAAACATTAACACCGGTAATGAGATTCATGGCTTCGCCGCTTTCCGGAGCGTCAAATCAGTTACCGTGCGCCATGGCACATTGTTGCACTTTCCTTGCCGCTTACTGCAACCTTGGTCTTGTATTGGCAGTAAATGGCAAGTACCAAACATACTTACTGCCTCTCTGTCTGCTAAACGGTTTCCCGTCGGTTGGACCATGTACAAAATGCTTTAGTAGGACTCGGAGTCATGCGAGGGGTCGGAGCAAGAGCCTCAGAGCCAACGCTCGTCCACCATGCAATCCACATAACCATGTCATAGCCAAAACTTCGTGACAGTCGTTCTGGCGTACAATGTACATTATCCGGGCTTTCTCGTCAAACAAGTGCGCTGATATCCACTACTCCTATCGCTACAATGGCGCGCGGGCTCAGAGCCGTCTCGAAAGCTTAGAGCGTGATCGGCAGGCAGCCGATGCTCAGCAAGCCGCCCCTGACATGCACTTGAGTACGAGGACGAGCTGGCAGCGGTACAGGACTTACGACGCTGTTGTTCTCGCAGCAGACGGGAGAGGCGTCGCACGCGCTGCCGCTACCGACGCCGACGACGCTGATAGGGGGAGCACCCGAGGCCGAGGAGGCCCGTGACGGGGCCGAGGACGACGCCGAGAAGTCCGAGGAGGGCGTCGCCTTGGGCCGACTGGCTCTGCAGTCCGTCCGTCAGCAACACGAAACGCAGCATGCATCGGCGAGCAGCATGGGACTCACGTCGACGGTGGAGTTGCAGCATTGGATGCTGCCCGTGCTGCACTGGCCAGCGGACTGGCGCACCTCGAGGGGTGTGGCGACCGCAAGAAGGGGGAGGGCAAGCAGGGTGGCGACGGCGAACTTCATACTGGAGGAGGTGCTTTGAGACGGTGTAGAGCAGCGGGAGTTGTTCGACTGAAGATGAGGGACGGTCAGACACCCTTTATATACCATTTCGTCGTCCCCATCCTGCTCACCTTCCCGAAACGGCACTTCCCACAGGCTGCCGTTGAAATGCTTCCTCCACAGTGCCCCGCGGGCACCAGCCAATACACTCCCAGCGCGTTTTATGACGAAGGTCAATTTCGGCGTACTGCCCGTTCATATAACTGGTTTCGCTGCCGCCAATAGGCAGCTGACTTCGTATCTCCGCATGTCAAGATTCGGCATGTCGTGCAGCTGGAAGTGTAGGTTCGCCATCTTGAGCGTCGAGTTTCGTGTGCGAGGCTGCCGCGTGCGTGATAGGGTGGAGTTTGGTAGAGCTAGCGTTCCACAAAATAACAAATACACTGAAATGTTATTGAGTTTCGCGCGCTCTCGAGTCTCCGGCCGAATTACGAGAGGGTTCCTGACATGCTGTTACCTCTGACCGGGCGAGTATTTTGCAGCTCCACAGAGCCCGCTCCTTCGAGACCGCACGTGAGACAGAGGTTTCCAAGATGGCATCACTACTTACCGTCGCCACAACGTCATGCGTAACGCGTTGGAGAGGGTCCGAGTGTGTTTGTAGAATAAATGTATACCTGCAGTCGGGGTGAGCGACATGAACCGCCAACGAAGAGGAAAACAACACGGTGTTCTCACACCGTTCCATAGTGATCTTTGAGCGGGTTGATTATGATCACAAAGCTGACCATCAATTCATGTCTGCTTGCCGAGTAAATTGCCATTCCCATCCACTCTGTTTGCAATGCCACTGGGAGGCAGCTCCCAAGCATCTTCGGCGGTGGAGGCGGCATGGTCGTGAGCCACTCTACGCCCGCGAGCTCCACGGGGAAATCTGATACACTCGCCTACAGGTTTTCTCCGTCATTGTGATTGGGATAGCTCATTATTCCCTTTCTGTGAGCAGATTTCCGGCATCAGACAGGCGCATTTGACATGATTGAAAGTCTTCGTCGGCACTGCGGCAAACAGGGATCGTGCATGCACGCTTGACCACACGTTTCTTAAGGCTCTTTCATAGGCCTTCAACGTAGATCCTGGAAACAAAAGCTATGTGAAAATATGTGGGTTTACGGAAGGTACCAACGTGTGGGGATTTTCAAAAGCGGCCTTTGGGTTTCTTCAGCATGGAGTTGATCACGAAAAGTCGTAGGCGGCATGGAAAGAACTGAGTGCTGCAGGTGTCCCATGTTGCAAGCTCAAGGGAAGTTCTGCAGCCAGCTAAGAGGTAAGCAAATGCTGAGGGGGGACCGCAGGTCAATTCTGAGTACTGAGTACTGAGTCTCGTACAGAGGTCTTGACCACAACGCTCGTAGTGGGACTATGCACTTCACATGTGCAGTGTCCCTTGGCGTTTTGATGATATCCGTAGGGCGGCGAAATTAGGCGAGTAAAACTTGCGAAGAAGCCTTGCGCACTCGTTCGGGACCGGATTGCATGGGTGTTCGACTAGGACAGCAAAGCGATGACGATAACAGGACGATAGAGCTAGAAACATGATGGGATGCAAAACTATCTGTGTCTGCGAGAACGTATCCGCTTGCCGTTTTGCACGGCGGGTCCCCATCTGGCGAAATAAGTCACGCCAAGGATGACGATGATGTGGAGGTGTGTGCGTACCCGCGAATCTTTTTCTTTGGCTTCGGTGGGTGCGCAAAGGTATCTGGGGCTTTGCCTTGACGGAACTTCTCCATAGACCATAGGATATACCTGCAGCACAGATGGTCAAGCGAGAACAGACAGCGTAGAGGATAGCAAACGTACCGCCTATCCTTTGGTGCCCAAACCAGCTTCTCTCATTGCGTGACCGTCCAGCTTCCACAGGTCCTCCCATGTCTCCGCGCTGACCTTAGTTTCGGCAGACCTTCCGATAGATTTCAAGAACGCCTCAGGTGTGCTGATTTCTCCTAAACACTCGAACGTTGTTAGCGCACGAGTTCATACGATCTATAACACCTTGGTTACCGTGCGGCTGAGGTATCGGTCGTAGGGCAGCCCTGTTCACCACAGACCGAGTAAAATGTGGCAAAGCTGTGAACTGACGGAACTTCAGGAGCAGAGACATGGCGGCAAGCGAGACAAGAGCTTGGAGGAACGGACTGGCAGTCTGGCACCGCCGCGGTCACTCCGAAGCTGGCGCCCAAGTTGCAAGCGCCCCAATTTTGACGCTAAAGCGCGTAGACGCCTTCGGCTTCGGGAAGTTACCAAATTTGCTTGTGGCGGGAGGTCGCCCACAAATTCAAACAGTGGCCAAAGCAGCTCGTGCGCCACGTATGCGGCTTGAAATTTGAGATCAACCATGTTCGCTTTGCGCGTAAGCTGCGACAGCACTGGCGATCTACCGACCGCGGAAGTATATGCTAACTGCTTCTTTCTTCCGGACTTCAGCTCTCAGTTCAAGGTTCTTTGCAGCAAATTACACGGGTCATGAGTTCCCTCTGACCGTGCGTCAGTAGGTGAGGCTTTATCACTCGAATATATCATATACCATGCTTTTTATTACTGACTGTTATCTAGGACCATGTTAGGCGCACGGTACTACTTCTTGATGTGCACTAGCACGGCGCAAACTGAGATCTGGTTCATACAACCAACAGTAAAGTGGAATCACTTCGTAGTGTAGCGTCCTTGCCGCTATGCAATGCACGCAGCCTCTGAAGGGCTCCTAGCTTGGGCAGAGCGTGCTGTAGCCCCGTGCGCGGTGCTATTAGTGGGAATGCACCTCGCCTGCCCGAAAGCTGTGCTTCTACAATCTTGGCCTTCCAAACTGCCAGCCACTCCCGCTACCTTTGTCGCCGTCCGGCAAGCTAACCTGCTCCGAAGATACAAGATACTCTAAGATACTCCGCCCGTCATCGTCGGGGTGTCGTGGAAAACGGCTGCAACGCGCGCCATTGTCCATCGCCTTTGTTCTTTTCGCGCGCAGCCTGCCCGACTGTGCCCTTTTTGCGCGTCGCTGCCAAAAATCTATGGTGAGGAGATGCTTCTGGCAATCGCTCATGGTACGAGAATTGCGGTGAAAGCTGATAGACCTTCCCAGTGGCTCTTTATGCACAGTGCACGAGGTACACCGGAGGGCAGTTTCTTTGACCGTAGGGATCTGCTGCACATGATTGGCTACGTCTGACGAGCTCGCCCTCGCATCTCGGTTCTGGATCACGGCGTCCTTTGTGGTCAGATGCCTTTTTTGGGAATAGTGTACGTCGTCCTCTCGCCATCAAAGAATCCTGTCACCGTGCCTTTCACTCACCGGACAAAGACCATAGAGACAGCACTCAAGCCCGCCCCCTCATCTCTTTCTACCGACGGATATAAAAGCATACTCAATCATGGTGCATAATACACTAACTGCCCGCCCCTCCCCGCTTGCTCGCGATGAACCCTCCGACTCTCCAGTTTCCGTCCGTCTTCAGCGCCGGAGTATCCTCCAGCGAGGACGTCCATACATCCGAGCTGAACAGCTCCTTGCTACCGACCACGTTCCCCAATGACTCGTTGTTTGGCGGCGACTACGCCTCTATTCCTACATCTTATGGGCCGTACACGCTCTCCGACTCTGACGCAGGCAGCGCAGTCACCCTGCCCACCAACCCGTAAGCCAATTAATTTGATCTCCTTCCGCAAAGCATCCAAGTCTCACAGCATTCAATTAGATTCCAATTCTGTCACGACGAGTCTCCTTTCCTATCCTCCAACGCGTCTCTCGACGGTAGCGACCTCGACGATTGGTTCCATCCATCCCTCTTCCAAACCTCCCCCACTCTCCCTTCAACAGGCTTAGCTTGGACCTTCAGTCGTCATTTCCGCCGTCTTCATGCGCCTCTCCCTTGTCTGAGATTTCGTCTGGTTTACCAACACTTCCTGCGTCCACGAGCACGGTCCCCACACTTGCATTCAGCGCCCGCGCCGCTAAGGCTGAATTCCTACTTGCCTCTGTCAAGGAGAAAAGAGACGATGGGGATAGCTTGGATGCAGAGGCTGGCAGTGACGACGAGGAAACCAGTGACTCCGACTCTGAAGGCTCGACCTACAGCGACTCCAGCTCTGAGTACTCGCGTTCGCCATCCCCCCCTCCTCGTCGTTCCAAGCGCGCTGTTGCCCCAAAGCCCAAACCCAAGCCCGTCGCCAACAAGGCTGCTACGCGCCGCCGCCGCCGCCCTTCCCACCGCTCATTCTCGCCGTACCCGTCTCCGCATACCTCCGATGACTCTTCCGAATGCTCCGAGGCGGGACCCACTCGCGCCAAGGCCGCTGAGCTCAAGCACACCGCTGCGCGGTGCAAGCAGGTCGGCAAGGTCAAGGCCGTTCTGCGCATGCTCGAGGATGCTACGGGGCCGCAAAGCTGGGCATGCCCGCACTGCGAGTACGTTCAGTCGAACCACCGCCGGCCAGACCTCAACCGGCACGTCCTCACCCACTACGAGAGCTGCAAGTGGGTGTGCACTGGCGTGCCAATCACGGAGGCGCTGGAATATGGTGTACCGCACATGGACGATATGCAGGAGTGGGACGGGAGGTTGTATGTTGGCGGATGCTTCCGGGTGTTCAGTCGTGGCGATGCGAAGCTGCGTCACCTCAAGAACGGTAACAATGGGTGCGTCAGCGAGCGCTTGCCGGGCAAGATGTGGAAGGAGCCCAAGACTCGTCGCGGGTAGGAGCTTACTAGTCAAGTGTTGGTCGAGTCCAGGGTTATCACCGTCTTTTTGCACAGAGCTGAACAGTATCCTTCTGGCCGCAACAGACCCTAGTCCGCCACTGCAATGCTCCCTTGTTCGCGACACTACGGACGCCTACCCCAAACTTGTGTTTTCATATGGTCTCGTATCTCCGTGCTGGTTACGACTCGGTGTCTCTTTTCATCATGCGTTCTCTGTTCACGAACTCTCACAACCTACTCAAGCTACAATGCATCTGTATATTCCAATAATGAGCGTTTACCATGTACATAATTTCGTTACAATCTTCCCTGTATATTATGCTTCATTGTGACCACCCCTTTCCATACGGAGCGAAGGCTGAAACATAGAAGAATACAAGAAAATAGCTCCGCTGGCAATGGCACCGCGATCGCGCCCTGTAGCGTCCTGACAATCCTTTCGTTCACGACGCTCTCGCCGTATCGGGCAAGGCGTCGGGATGGCGCTGGCCTTCACCTACGCCACTGTTCGGTACATGTTGTATTTCATGGTCCTCTTTGATCGTTGCGAGCTCCATACGGAAGTCCCCCCGACGGCAACGGAACCTGGCTACCTCAGGAACGCATCCTGAACATGAAACCAGAATATCTGCTCGCACAGCATCAACAACAGTGAGACCGGAAAACAAGCGTGCGCGAAACAATGTCCACCTTCTGGCTTGGTCTTCCAAAGCAGACTGGTTGCAATCGCTTGTAGTCGCAACGGCGATCGTCCGCTTCATCTACGTGATTTTCGGGTACACCATGTCCTATTGCAGGGAATACGCGGGAGAGCAAAATACCAGGGTAATACAAGAGCTGTCAGTTGAGACGGCTCAGGTGGTAAAGGCCGAGCGACGGACCTACGTCCAATTGTATCCAGGAAGTGTTTCTGTGTTCAGCGTGGTCAGTGCCCCGCGGGAACATCAATCATGATGGTAGGGAGCCGCTGAACGAGCCTGTCACAATTCCGCCCTCAGCTTCTGCAAGTTGTAAATGGAACAGTATACCACCCGTACCAGTATCGAAGACCCTGCCTGTAAGTGCCGAGCCTACCGTTGGAAGTCTCAGAAGACAAACCAACGTCAACGGACAATGGATAGTATTCGCTGTATCCCTCAACGAAGCAATCTTGCAGGTGCTTGGATGCCGGACATGGTCGGATTGGGGAGCAGTCCGCCGTATCGGTCTCGCTACCGCGTATCCCAGCCCAAAGTCGTTGCTCGTGCTACCTACCACTTCATTCGGGCAATCGGATTCCGCACAAGGTGATATGCAACCGTGTCGAAGGAGCTGTGATAAGAGCAGTCGGCATAACGACAACGGTCGATGTAGGAGTAAGCGTACCTGGCCGGCGGCAACATGTCAGGATGGATGAAGAGGAGCGCCAACAGTGGCTGCGCCGAGTTCGTAGCGGTCAAATATTTGTTCAGCTCTATCTCGCACGGTCAGATTCTCGAAAGGGACTTGAAGCGAGCCTTGCAGTGGGGCACACTATTTCCGTCGATGCCATCTATCCATTTATTGGAGGACAAGTACGAGACTCAGACATCGATATGGACTCGCGTTCAGCGTACAACGTTGCATAGTATGTCCTGGAGCCGTGCAATAATTTTAGTTATCCCTTCCAGGTAAGGTGACCACCTGGATCTTACCCACAGCCGTTAAGAGAACGTCAATGCTCTCGAAAAACAAGCTTGTTCATTATAGAGTCGTCAATCCCATGTTTGTGCATGGTCCTCCGGACCCACCACTCCAAGCCCTTGTCGCCGCAGGTGATCACCTGCAAGCTTGTATTGACTGAGATGTACTTGCGTCCCTCGTCGCATCCGGATAGTTGGCACATTTGTCGGGCCGAGCAGATACTCAGGTGCGTGAGGGAAGGTGCCGATGTGAGGATCGCAATGAATGCCGATATATTAAGATAGTTCGGAAGACGGATATGCCTCTATGAATGCAGAGACAAGGTAAATAACCGCGATTTCTCGAAGAGCTAGAGACGCACCAACGACGACCAAGCCTGTCTCACACACGACTCCAAGCTCTCCATTATTGATACAGGCGGTGGACCCCTAAGACTATGATCGCCGGCCCTTACGGAGAGGTACAGATTAGTGGGATGAAAGACAAGCAATGCGCTGCGTAGGCCCCGTGTTGAATCTGATTCCTGTTCGCCGACGCTGGCGGGGATGTCATCCAAACAAATATGCAGATTCCGGACCTTTGGCGCGAGCCGTGCAATGGCGAGTAGTTCTTGCATTTCATATGATTTATTGTCGAGCCTAAGGTCTTGAATAGCTTTCCCAAAGTCGAGTTTGCCTGGAGCAGCGCTGCCACATTACGGACGTGCCTGGCCTTCGAGAGCCATACGGAAGTATACAAGAGGGGCGAACCGACACGTAGCCACCGTTTGGACACGAGTAGGAGATGGCTAGTGCCCATGGGTCCTGGAGTCGATACGATTGGAACCTGATCAAAAAGGCCTCAGTAGATGTTAAGATCCAGTAACTGAGGATGTCGCGGAGGAGTTCCTCGGGCAGAGTTTGCTCCGACATGATACGAGCCGCAGTTCGAGTTTCTGCCGAGGTTTTATGTCGTTTAGAGAGCCTGCACTGATTGTGCTGTAATGACCGTGGTGATGGTCAGACGTCAAGCTTTCAAGGACCGAGCGCCGAGCGGCACCTTCGTGGCGCGACAACCGATTTCAAGTTGATTCCGAGCGACATCTTATGTAAGCCACTGTTGCTGGGCCGCACGGCGGCGTCACTCCGGTCAAACTCGTCCGACGTCAACTTGAAGTTGATCAAGACCCGCCTCACAGGGGCTTCAGTTAGATTGAAACTACATGCATGTATGACACTAGCAAGACTTCGAACGCGATCTTCAGCCTAAAACTACACAAAGAGAGAGATATAGTACCGCTACAAACACTGCCAGTCAGATAGAATAAGTAAGTGGATACGAATGAAACGCTGTGATCAAGAAATTGACAGAACTAAGGAAATCAGAAATGTGAAGAGGCAGGCTGGGAACCATTGCGTCGTGAATTCCCGCCTTCACTAAATATGAAACTTCGAGCAATCTTCCGGAAGCCCAAAGGCGACTTGAGAGACTTCCCTTCCGCGATGCTCGGTGGTAGCGATGGCCCCGGAGAGGGTGACCTCGAAGTGCCACTGTTGCTTTTGACCCTCTTGGGACTGCTCGGAACCTCGGGATGGTCTTTCTCTTCTTCTACCACCACGCTCAGACTCCTCTTCCTCGAGCTTGAGTGGACCGTCACGGGCGGCCAGCCCTGCGGACTCGGAGGATAGGACTTGGTGAAGCGAGCCATGCAAGACAGAGAGGGAGGTCCAAGCGGAACCTGAGGTTTAATCGGCATACGGTAAGCTTCCGCACTGGGGGAGGCTGAGGATCCAGGTAACGGCGTCGATCTCGGTTGAGGCGTCCGCGGGGGATTCCGGTTCAGGTTTTCCATGAATTGGTCGTCCTTCTCGACGAGGGGCGAAGGCGTATCGTCTACTCCAGGTTCAGAGCGCTGAACATATCCGCCAGCGAGTCAAGGACCAGCGTCGTTTTCGGCATCGGGGTGCTCGTCCAAATCAGCTTGCGAACCACCTTGCGGGGCCACTTCACCGGTGGCGTCGTTGGTCGCAACGGCGCTCTGAGAATTCCTAAGAAGACTCTGCAGGGTAGTCTCTCGGACCTCCCGCGCTAGCTCGGTCTCACGTTTCGGAGGGAATTGGTCTTTTCGTACGGTGTCTGACGGGGCCCAATCCTTGCGTTTGAGGTACTTGTCGAAGAGGCGCTTCCAATAACGTGGTTTCAGAAGGCGCTTCCTGGTGGCATCTAGCTTCGCTCCCCAGTCGATGTCGTCTACTTCATCCTCGTCTTCGTCTTCGGTGTCGGACGACGTTGAGCTGGAGGGCTTCAAATTCGTCTTCCTCGGCCTCTTCCCTGGCCGTCCTCTGTGCCTGCGCCCCCATCCAAGCGCTATAGTACTTAGTCCAAGCCGTTGCAATTTCGGATATAAGGCCGCCCAACGGGGCGCTGGCGAAGGCGAACTTGAGCTTCTTGAACTGTTGATCGGTGAGCGCGCCGAATTTTCCGTCGCCGCCGAACATGACGTATCCATCGCCTTGCCGGCGCATTTTACCGTCGTCGAATATATCCATAGGGAAGGTGTCGATCACTAATTTGGACACCTGGAAAAAGTGCAGTGCCCCATATACGAGGATCCAGAAAAGCGATTCCCATTCATCGAGAAGGTCGTGCTGCTTCTTGAGGTCCCGGAGTAAAGCAGAGGACATAAATTGCCAAGTTCCCTAAGACGCGGCTGAGCGACAGGTAAATGCAAAGCCGTGCATGTAGCTCACCGTGCGAAATACAGGATGATGACCGGGAGTGCTCTTGGCCGGCCCAGAGTGGTCCCAATCGTTGAGGATACCGCTGCCCTCAAGGCTGATCATGATGTTGTTGAGGCTCAGATCGCGATGCATAAGGTCCGCGGTGTGCGCAGCTTCAATGGCTTTAGAAGAGACAGTAAATTAGCACATGCCCGTTCCCGAAAAATAGCACATAACACTCACCGTCAATCGCGTCGCGCAGAGCCTGAACAAATTCCCGAGAGTTGAGAGAGGATTCAATGGAATAAGCGATGTCTTGCAACAGCCGGTGATGGATATGCGTCCTCAGTTCGCCATGTCGTCCGCGCCAAGTGAGATACGAAGGGTCGTCTGACTCCGCAACCTCTGAGTCCTCGTCATCTGAGGACGACCATCGCTCTTCACATCTCCACCAGCAAGCACCGTAGGAAGATGGGGACCTTGAGTTCCTCCAGTTTGGCATATATTTCGCTTTCTGGAAGTAGTCTAGGATGAACTACCCGCCAGCTATCCTTCAAGAACTTGATCTGAGAGGTCTTCAGGTCGAGAGCCAGGTAAGCGCGAGTGGATCGTCCGCACGGAGAAAATGCTTCAAAGAACGGTGTACCAACGATGACCTCTCTGCGATCTGGACTGTCAGAGTCACCGACCAATATCTTGTAAACGTCGTATGCTTCGTCCCAAGATTTCTCGGCATCGAGGAGCTTGCGGTGAAGGGATGCTAGCGTCACGTTCACGTAGTACTTGACGCTATCTTGGAACAGTTTCTTCTCGGTAGGAGTGGCGACGGCGACAGTGGGATCCCATCCGCGCTCGACATCGGCCATGTGGGCGTACCGCCAAAAGAACTCAGCCAAAAGTTCGGGCTTCTCGAAATAATCGAAGGATTCGGTAACAATTGTCCCCGCGCGATCCCAGCGAAGGATCCGCGCCTTGTCCCGAACGATGAGAACTTGGAAGAAGAAGCAGAGGTGCTGCCGAGCAGATTGCTCTTGGGCGTAAGAGATCAGTTGGCCGCGAGTCAAGGTGCCTCCCTTGTCGTTTTTCTCGCAAGTGGTGGTCTTCACGTTCGGGGACTCTCCATCACCAGACTTTAGGTCCACAAACGCGTCGTTGCATGAATCCCACTTGAACTCGAAGGCTACCATAGCTCGCGCGTAATCGTAGTATTCTCCAACAACTGCGCCGATTTGGTAGGTCTCACCCAGGGCAAGTCGACGTAAACCGATATCTGGGTGAACTTCGTGCTGGGTACGTTTGTAGCTAGCACAATTGAAGAGCCTCAAATCCTGGGGTAAGTCCCGCAAGTTGAGTGGCTTCGATCTACAGAGAAGCCTCGACAGTCAATACCACGTACGAATGAGAGCAAATCGAGAGACTTACAAATGGCACATACATATCTATCTCCTTGTCTACAGTCGCCAGTTTAGAAAGGTAGTCAACGGCGGGAGCGGGGGTTGTTGCTGGGGGCATATATTGGTGGTAGAAGGTATCGATGGGCATAGTGCCCAAGAAGTTTCCTTGCATCTCTTTGGAGTACTCTTGGCGTCGCGTCTCAAACAGTGGTATCGTAGAGCTGAACGAGTTCTGAGGGCGGACCCGTAGAGGAGTGGATTGAACGTGACGACTAGTACTGTCGGTGGAGGCCATGGTGTCAGAGAGGGGTCGAGGAATTGGGGGCAGAGATCAACTTACTTTTCAAGCAGACGCGTGCAGTATTTTATGCACAAATGAGGAGGTGGCCGGAGAGTGGCTGCGTTATGATTGTTTGCGCAAGTGGTTGAAGTTGGCCAGTGTTCGACTGCCTGTTTCGGACATATCACCTTGTACTCGGGGATCACCGATTGATATCACTACCATTTTGGGGAACACGCGCCTCAGCGCTCATTCGTATCCTGAACGAAGGAAACTCCCAGGTTGCAGCTCACAAAATACGCAGAAACCACACGCAATTAGCAGTCAGACTCTATATTGCTGAGGCACAATCCGCTAGCAATGTGCGTGCACCGTTGGATTTTTGACTGCTATATCAGCAGGTCTAGACCCGAGTCGACGACTAGCGTGCCAAAAGGTGGCCGCCGTCCGCTGTCTCACGAATCTAACACATGATGCTATGCATAAAAGGAGCTTCTTAACCGATAAGTGCGGAGTGATCTAGTTATTGTTCTCGGTCATATTGTAGTCTGCAGTCCTCATCATCATCGTAAGTATTAACGTCGACGACAGGCTTCGTGTTACGGCGTACAGCAATTGAGGGGACGTCGGGTTAGCTTGTAGACAGTAATATAAATACCAGGAGGGCTGTACCACCAAACTTCAAACTTCATTCAGGCTTCGGGCCGTTTCGCGATTTTTCTCACCATGATACAGCCTTACAGCCTCTCCAAGAAATTCTCTTGGACTCCGCGAGAGGTGGCACGCGACAAAGGCGGAGACCACCTATACATTACTTCTCAAGATAGTGTTCAATATGCTTAAGAGATAATAAACTATAGCATAACCTTCAGCCGAAAGGGGGATAATTATCGTAAATAGATGGTGCATTTCAAGCGGTGCTTACCCAAACTACGACATGCCTCGCGCACAGCCACGGCGGTGCCCAGGAGAGGTCGGCAGTGAGGTCAGAGGATGCGATTCACTCGCGACGTGGGGCATGCGCTAGACGTTTGGCGTCTCGCAATTCAGAAGGTGAGTGGCAGGAGCAAGCTTGATAACTTATGTATGGTCCCGTCTGCCACAACGTAACGATATGGGTGTTTTCACCATGATTATAATCACACGCAGAATCGCATTACTGAAGAATCAACGTTGCATAAGTAGTACATGAACGTGGAGATACAAGGACGCTCACCGGGAGATCGTTGCAGGGCGCGCCGTCAGTTCGCTACTAAGACGCAACCGCGGCTCAGGGAAGCTGCTTGGACTACGTCCGTATAGTGCCATCTACAGAATACTGTCAACAATCGCCGTGACGGTTGCATACCGAGTATTTTAGGCGGCAAATGCTGCACGTCGTCGAGTGTTCATCGACATCGCTGTTCATGGAAGTTCGGGAGGAAGTCGTAGGCGCTTAGCGTAATCTTGCACTTCCCTAATAACCACCACCAACCTCCGCAATGGTGCGAGACTCTCCTTCTCCTCGCCGCTCGTATCGCTCCGAGAACCCTGACAGCCGTTCCAGAGCTTCAAAAAGTTCTAGGGGAGACTATGACGACTCACGCCGTCGAGATGGCCCGTACTCTGAGCGCGACCACGAGGACAGGGATCGTGACCGTCGGAAGTCCAACCGCGACCGCGACGAGCCACGGTATGGCAGGGACAGAGAGTATGATGAGAGGGAGCGGCCAGGGCGGAGGGATAGAGATAGACGGGGCAGAGACGAAAGAGATGTGAGGGACCGCGATAGTGAGAGGCGTAGAGGCACGCCACGAGACGGACCCTCTCGTCGATCTGCCTCGCCGCGCCGCCAACCCTCGCGCTCGAAGTCGAAGTCGAGGTCTGAAAAGTCCCGCTCAAAATCTCCAGAGGACAAGGCGAAGCCCAACTTCGGACACTCTGGCCTGCTCGCCGCTGCGACGAAGACGGTGGAACACAAGGATGGGTCGAAGACGGTGCTGAAGTACCACGAGCCTCCTGAAGCGCGGCTGTACGTGTTCAAAGGGCAAGAGCAAGTCGGTGAGTACTTTCCGCATAGCATACAGCTTCCAATCTGACCCGTGTTTACCAGAATTGCTGCACATCCATCGCCAGAGCTGCTACCTCATCGGGAGGGATAGGCTGGTAGCAGACATCGCCATCGAGCACCCCTCTTGTTCGAAGCAACATGCCGCCATACAATGTGTGTTGTGGCATTAAGCGTGCGCTGACCAACTCAGCTAATGATTTCATATAGACCGACAAGTTCAAGAGAAGAACGAGTTTGGGGAGGTGAAGGCTTCGATCAAGTAAGCCATTCTGTATCTCGCATCCGACCCTGAACTTATAATCGGACGCTGTACAGACCATTCATAATAGATCTGGAGTCGACCAATGGCACTCATGTTAACGGCGAAGCTATTCCTGTCTCTGAGATACTACGAGCTGCAGTTGGGTGATGGTAAGCAGACATCAGCCCTCCTCTGCCACTCAGCTCACCTGGACGAGTAGTCATAAAATTCGGGGAATCAGCACGGGAATACGTACTGCTGTCGGAGGATGCTGCCTGAGATGCACGAGATGGTTATGCAAATCCCTTGATGTAAATGCGTATATATTAGTGGTGGCAGATGGCACGTCTAGTATCTCTAGCTCTACAGCAGAGAATCTATCCAAATACCCAGAAACCATCTCGATGTTTATAGTACTATAGCTTCGCCTTGCCACCTTGCTCCTTGGTAGCTTCTTCCTTTGCTGCCTTCTCCATCATCTCCCTTGTCTCCGTGGCAGCTTCAGCCAAATAGTGTTTCAGCTCCTTTGTCTGCTTTTTCAAGCTGGTGATAGTCCAGCGGATGTACTCGTCGCCGATGGTGTATGACAAGCCGTAGCCGTCAGGAACAACTGTGAGAGGCAGAAAAGTCAGGTCCAGAATCCACAGGTCATATGTAAGCATCATACCTTCACCGTAGCCCCAACCGTCGAGACTAGGCGACGACAGATTCGACGTTGAGAGCTCCCAGTGGTTGGTCTTCGAGAATGCCGGGTCCGTGTAGATTTCAGGGACGGACTCGCCCTCTTTCAGCATCTTCTTGAGGCCGAACAGGTGGCGGTCCACACCCTGGCCGTCCGCAGCCCACGCCGCGTACTGCAGGTGGCGGCCGACGGCCTTGCGGAACAGCGCCGCGCGCTGTGTAGCCTATTACACTTCGCGTCAGCAACGTATCACGGCCTGCAATGCGTGGCCGACGCACCGGCACGCTCGGGTCGAGCATGGCCTCCGCCCAGGCCTTGCTCTCGTTGCTCGCGGTGCGGATGACCTCCGTGCGCCCGCGCTGGTACTTGCGCGTCTGCGCGCTCTCGTAGCACACGCCCGGGCGGCCGCACATCTTGTGGAACGCGAGCTGCTTGACGAGCTGCGCCCACGCGTCGGGCGAGACCTTGAAGCGCTTGATGTGCTCCTTGCCGTAGCCCTCGTAGTGCAGCACCGCCATGTCGTGTGCACCGACGAGCGCGTCGAAGTTCGCTTCTGCCTGCTTGACGTGGCCCTGCGTTTGGGCGTTGAGCACGAAGGGCAGCTCCGTGGGCTCCGGGAGCGCTTCGGGCGCGACGGAGGACCCGAGGTCGATCTTGCCCTGCTGCAGTGCACCGATCATGAACTCTGTCATGCGCAGCGTGGGCGTGCCGTCCATGCAGGAGTGCTCGCCGAGGAAACCAGACTTGCCGTTCTCGAACACAATCACTGGGGAACAAGTGTCAGAGTAGCCGTTGACAGACGGCAGAGTGAAAAAGCTTACGTTGGTGTTTGTCGTAGAATCGGTTGCGGCCGTCGCCGACCCAGCAGTTCCAGCTGACGTCTTCCCGCGCGACGGGTTGGGAGTCGTCGAGACACACGACGACCATGGCGGACTCGATGGCCTCCAGAGATGCCGCGTTCGACGGGGAAGCTGCCAACAGTGCCGCACGAGCCTACAGCCGCATCATGCATGATTGAGACGTTGTTCTTCGGAACGAGCGGAAGCACTTACATCTGCCCAAACATCCCTGTTCTCCGAGGTCAGCGCACCGACGGGCACGGCCTTCTCCTCGCCCGCCAACGCAATAACCTTCTGAATCTGGGCTTCCAGTTCCGCCGCGGTGAGGTCGCGACCATCTTTGGTGGCCAGCCGCACCTGGAAGAACTTGTTCTTCCGCGCGAACACGACGTGGTTGTGTTGCGCAGGGTCAAACTTGCGCGCGGTATCTGATGGTTTGACTGGGTATCGAGAAGAGTGGAACCTGATTGATGAATGAGTTCAGAGCGACGACGACACATATAGCCAATGTTATGCTTACAGCCATTTGTAGGAATCCATTGCCAAAGGCATGCCTCGGATCTTCTCAGGTTCGAGTTGTTTGCTGATATACTCCGTTAGCACACCCAAAGAAGAGCAAGTGCATGTTGTACCGACCTCTCGACAAGAGAACGGAACGCCAGCATCGCCTTCAACAACTCAGCAGCCCGCTTCGCCTGGCTCGGCCTCCGCAGGTCGTCCCGATGCACATAGAAGTAACTGACGAACACGACGACCGGATCGCGGTAGCCCATGTACGCCGCCTCGTTCCACCAGTCCGCAAGCCAGCTCGTCCTGCCCGGCTCCGCCGCGCGCGCCTGCAGGCGCTCCTGGAGCACCCGCCCCTGCGCGGACTCGACGAACTGCTGCACCGCCGCGCGCGTCGTCGCGAGCTCCGCCGGCGTGAGGTGCGGCTGGACGCTCTCGAGGTACTTGGCCGCGGTCGACGCGAGCGGCGGGATGGGCAGGCGCGGGAGCGACGCCTCGAAGCGGAGCATCGTGCCCGCGGCGGGGTCGGCGGCGTACCCGGCGGGCACGTCGTCGGCGCGGCGCGGCGCGGAAGACGTGAGCTTGCGGGAGGGGGCTTGGACGCCATTACTCTTGTCTGGCGGGACTGAAACAGACGGGAGGTGTCAGTAAGTACTGGGTGCAGGCGGCGCGCGGGTCAGGGCTCCCGCGCATTGCGGCCGAGAAGCCTGCTCGCGTCGGCGTTAGTTGGCCCTGGGTAGCTGGACAGCTCTGGGGCTCTGGTATAGCTATAGGACTCCATCCGAGCTGTACATTACGCATTGCGACACAAAATATGGACACTCACCGAAAGTCGCGACGAAACACTGGCACGAGACGCAACCGGCACTCTAGAGCTCGATGCCAACCTAAGCATAACAAATGGGCGGTGTCGCTGGGTTGTGTACGGTGGGCGGAAGCACGCGCAGAGCTCCCAACCGTCCAAGGCACGCCGAGCTGGCTATTTGAAGGGCGATAGAGTGGTCTACGCGCTCTGCGGGGTCAGATGAGCTGCGTGAATTTGACGGCAGTCGAAATCGAGTTTAGCGTTGCGGGCTTGCGCGAGTCTAGGCCTGTGCACAAGAGCGGCGGCCAGAGAAGGCTGAGAGGAGTGCGCGCTGGGTGCTCAGCGGCGCGAGGATGTGCGGGATGGTGGGCGAGGGCGAGGTATAAGTAGCAGCGCACAGCGACTCCGGCGCCGGGCTGTTCGTCCTTGATCCATGTGATTGCCCCCGCCCCTCGCGACCGCCCTGCTCTGCAGCGGGGAATATATCCGGGATTTCCAGCATGCGTGGCGAATTGTTCTGGTCTCTGCCCGGCGATGTACTCTGACTGTGGGCGAAGAGCTGACCAGCGCGTGTGAGCGCAGTTCAGGGTTGCGTGAGCCTGATTCAAACTTCCAAGCTCGTCGCTTCTTCTGGGCCGACGACCGTCTCTCACTCTTGCCACATCATATTGAGATGCCAGATATCATCGTATGTATTTCTTCTACCACACCATCGTCGCTCACGTCATAACCATGCTAGGACGGTAACATTGAAGACCTTGTCCTCTCTGGCAAGCTCTTCAACCCGCCATCTCGCTCGTCCTCGCCGGTCCGCTCGCGTTCGCCGTCGCCGACGCCCGCTCACTGGCCGAATGCGGGGGATGACGAGGACTACGACTACGACTCGGACGCGGAGCGCCGCCGCACCATAGAAGCCAAGATCGCTCGAGAGCAGCAAGAGCAGGAATCTTCTATCGGGATGGGCGTCCCAGGGCGGACGGGTGTCAAGGGTGTCATTCGCGACCGCAATGAAGCTCAGTCTATGGCAAGATCTAAGCGGGCCCAAGAAGTGGATGCACTGAACCGTGCAATGGAAAAAGCTAGCTTGGGTGGTTTGACATGGAGAGAAGAAGAAGAACGTCGGCTCGTACAGAGAGCACGGGAGGATGGTTCCTCTGCCCGGGTACCGTTCAGCAAGGGTCGATTCGGTCACCTCCGGGAGGTCGGCGAGCGCGGGTTTGTGCAGGCTGTCGAGTCGGAAGATCGCAGCGTGTGGGTAGTTCTCCACATATACGACCCAGTGAGTTACACGCTGCGCCATTTATGCGGATTGTCATTATTAAGCTGTGTATACTAGTCTCTGGAACGCTGTGCGTCCTTGGACGACACTCTTGGACGCCTGGCACGGCTGTACCCTGCGACCAAGTTTCTGCGCGCCAGAGCAGGTGCATTAGGGTTCGCCACCTCGACCGGCAAGGCGAAGCCGAGCGCAAATTTGCTGTCCGCGCGGCCTCCGTTTTCGCTGCACCGCACCCCCTCGCGGAAGATCTTGGTGCCTGGCCGCTTCCCCGAGGACGAGGACGAAGACGACGCGGATGAGGACGAGAGCGGCGGCGAGAACAGCGACGGTGATTGGGAGGACGACGACGTGGACACGGACATGCTACCGACGATACTCGTGTACCGGGGCGGGGAGCTGGTGCATACCTGGATCCGTGTGGACTGGGAGGCTAAACTGGGCGTGGAGGAACTACTACGGAGGTACGGATCTGGCCCTGTTGGTGTCGGACGAGACTCACTCGCGGGGCGGCAGACATCACATTCTCGCGGACGGTGCCGGGTCGAATGGCAATTGTGGGCTGCCGTCGGACGACGAAGGAGACGATCTCGTTTTCAGTGGGAGCGACGACGGGTATGATCTATAATCTGTCGGGACAAATGGATGACTGCTCTTCCCTCCATACATTATCCTCGGCATGCGTCAGCGTTGCCGAAACCTTGGATGCGAACCGTAACCTTAACGAAAAGATTCGTGCTTGGAAGGCTGTCAGCGCATGAACGCTAACCTTGCCCCCGACCTTGGTCCGACAACCATGCATCGCTTTATTCTCCAATCCTCCGACGCCGTTCATCACTGTGTGTTCGAGATGTCAATAGACACCCTCTCAACCATCATTGCAACGTCGCAAGCTTCAGCCTATATACATATGTTCAAGAATGCAAGAAGGAGAAAACAGATCGGGTCAGGCGAAGATTGACGTTCCAGCGTGGCTGCGGAGGAGGCCCTATTAGGTTGTGGGTAAGTACGCTACTGTGCATCCCAGATGGCTCTGGGTCAAGGAACCGCCCTAGGATAGCCCCAGGGTTTAATTTAAAACTGTCGAGGCAGGGAGGCACCGCCTCGGTCTAGTGCCCGTGGGAGCTCGACGTCCGCGAGCGATCCAAGCTCAGAGGCTCGCGCGTGAACAGCGGCATGGGCGACCCCGATTCTGAGGCCTTTCCCGCCGCTCGGGACCCGTCCGCGGCGTCGGCACGTCCGACGGGCGTATCTGCACAGGAATAGTGAGTGACAGGTCATGCCGTCCGAGGGGCAGAGCGAACCTCGAAGCGGTACATGTCAGGCGGCCGTGCGCCCTCCGGCCGCGGCGCGAGGTCTCTTCGCGCCTGCGGCCGCGCCTCGCCGCCGTTGGCGTACCCTGTCCCGGGTGGGTACTGCGCCTGCGACGGGTGCCGCTGTGGCGGCTGCTGCTGTTGTCGATGGCTCGAATCCGCGGAGCTGCGCCCGCTCGCATAGCCACTCGCGCCAGGCTCGAGGGAGGACGAGGCGCGCGCCGCGGCGGCGTCGGGGCCCGTCTCCTGCTTCACGGTGGAAGGCGGGGCGGGGGCGGAGAGAAATTGGCGGGCCTGCTTCTTGAACAGGTCGTCGCAGGAGACGTCGTTCGAGGGCGGGTTCGTGGGGAAGATGGCCATCAGGTCGTGTCCGGTTATGCGCGGAGGCATCTTCGCTGCGGACGAGGGTGACCGTTTGCGTCCTGCGCTCTCGGAGGCTGCAGCAAACGCATCGGATGTTGAGCACAACGGGTGCAACCAAAGAATGCACTCACCTGACAGTGCGAGTGAAGCGTCCTGCGGCTCGGTCTTGGTCTCGAGGCGTACGCTTGAGACCGCTGGCATTGGGGGGCCGTGTGAGCGGCAGACACACCGCTTCGAGCGCGACTGGTCAGAGAGACGCACCTTCTATCATCCTGCGTGGAGTGGGTTCTGAAGCGGGGTGAGGTTAGCGGGTGAGGGCAAGCACGCAGGGCAGGGTGCGCAGTGTGGCGCAATGAGAGGGCAGGAGACAAAGGTGCTAGATGACACATAGCATTAAGGATCCAGTTTGTCACCACGTCATCAATTGCGGGAATAGGCTGTACAACGGTGATGGCCTGTCCAGTGCAGGTACAGCCTGACGACCGGATTAGCTTCAGTCTCCGCCAGCCAACTTACTTCAGAGTTCGCAGGATCAGCATGATGCGTGATGATCCCGTGCTCCCACGCCCGCGCGCAGGTGGGAGAATGACTCGCTGGCGAGATAACAAACAGGACGAGGGAAAGGCACCAGACCGTCCGCCTGCCAGGCCAGGGCACGCCGTGCACGGGATCAACGCAGGATGATGTCGGACCAGCCTCCAATTATTATTGAGTTCACGGATCTCTGCGCTAACGCCTCCCTCAGCGCAAGCGCCGCAGCGTCACTCGCAACTTTATGTATACGTCCTCTGCGACCTCGAGCATTCTCGTATTCATCATCTCCCGCACATCTTCCGGATCTGCATGCGGGAGTCTGGTTCTGCACGTCCGCGGCGGCCCACGTTTCTGCGCCGCCGACATCGTCAGCCATTCGCTCATTGAAGCTTGCTTGCTCGAAGTACCGCAGCCAGCCGCGGACGTCCTGGCGATCCGCACGGGACAGTGCACGACGGCTGAGCTTCACGCATCCAGGCGCAGGTGATCCCGGGGGGCCGGCCCCGTGCAGCCAGTTTGTGGCGAATCTTGCCCATGGGGACGCGTATCGCGCTATTGCCAGCATGTGGCTGCGAACGCGGAAGTGAAAGGTCGAGCAGACTGAGCTCCGAGATCTGCTCTCTTGGCTTTTGGAGCTCTCCGTGCAGGCGGCGTCCCGCGAAGAGGGCTACGAGAGAGTGACGACGACGATCACCTAGCGACATCTGCAGCGTTCATTGGGCTCGTCCACGCCCTCGGTTCGTCCTCGCTCATCGCATCCTAGATGCCCTTGGTATAGTTGTCGGACACTTTGGGCACGGATGATCGAGACGTGCTGAACTGCGACGTCCTGTGCAGGCGACGGCGTAGCTGATGGTGCTTCTGTCAACAGAGCTTCCCAGCTGGACGAACGACGACCAACAGCAAGCTCGCGATTGCTCCATGATCCGAAGCTGGCCAGGTTACCGGACCTCCTGGTGACTGTCAAAACCAGGCCATCTCAGCTCGCTCAACCTAGTGCAAGGTCGCTTGTACCACGCATAGCCTAGTTAGTTTGTATGTCTCCCAGTCCGCGGGGACAGCCTTGAAGCCATGCTATCGAAAAGGCGAGATGCGTCCGAGTACGCTTCCTGCGCAGCGCGGCAGAGCTCCTGAACATGCATTGCAGAGTGCCCGTCACAACAAATTATTGTTAGTGCCATAGTAGCCATTCCAACGTCACCTATGATTGATTTTATGCATACCGCAAAAATGTCGTACAGTAGTGAGTTTAAGCCAAGTTTAAGCCATAATCCAAGCCTCAGCTCAGTTTCGTGTGGAAACGCAGCACGCACCCTTGTGAGACGACACGGCGCATACGCACATATAAAAGTTAGGAGGAGTTTGAGAACTTGAAGGCGAGCTAAGATTCATGAATGGCCCATTGAATCATGTGTGCGTGCTCTATCTATAACTTAAATGATGGTGGAGTACGTCCGATATGGTGTAACGGCTAACATTACCGCCTTTCACGCGGTAGCTCGGGGTTCGATTCCCCGTATCGGAGATAGAGGGATGTGATTCATTTTGAACTACATGGCAGGCAGATACTTCCCAAAAGTTAACACTGAACATTAAACAGTATTCCCAAATTACTTATGATTGTTTCTCACAAGTTGCACTTCTAGAGCTGCCTTTCAAACTTTGAGGCTAGTGTTTTGTGAAGTGCTAGTAGATTAGAGATGTATACTAGACTCTAGTAAAATAGTTGCTGATATCATGGTCTGAGACGCAAGGACTTTTCAACCACCTATATAAGTATTCCGTAGCCATGCAACGCAAGTAGCACTTGAGATACAGTCCCGAGCCCTCGGTTTGCCCAAACTAAATGATTATCACCTCGTACTGAAGTAGGGGCGCCCGGTTTCTGTAACTTTGTGGCGCGCGGTGATCACCGGTAGAAGCCTAAGCTGTCCTAGCCCACAATGTGCGATGAGCTGGACTGTAATGGGATGAAGAAGATATCCGATATGGTGTAGTGGCTAACATTATCGCCTCTCACGCGATAGCCCGGGGTTCAATTCCTCGTGTCAGGAATTACTTTTGGCATTTACCTCTGTTGACAGTCATAACAACACATTATACGCAGAATTCAGAATCTAAATGCGAAAATTCGACTTGTGGCTCCGCCGTGTAAGCACAATGCGTTGAAACGGCCTTGTGGTTTTTTCATCGCCAGTCGCCCCATCAGCTCGACTTTTTTTTTGGATGCTCACGACTTCTGACGCCGGGCGCCCGCACCGCCGTCATTTCACGACTTGAAGGCGATCTTTGCTCACTGCCAGTCACGACTCGCTATACTTACTCACTGCCAGCTTCCAACTGCCCACTACTCTACGACATACCGCAGCGTGAAATGTGCCACCGTTTGTCGGTCTCCTCATCACCACATTTGCGCGGCTCTAACCGGCTAAGTAGCAGCCTACCGGTTGCGCAATCGAAAATGCCGAATCATGCCATTACTCCTCAGGTTAGCGCAGATAGAGTCATAGCGCAGTCAAGCGATGTTGTGACTCATTGCAACACGCTTACAAAGACGCTATTTCTGCCCCCAAGCTCCAAGCTTCAAGAGTAGTGCCCGCCCAAGATGTCTTACACCAACTCTTATGTCGCTCCGGAGCGTGGCACTATCCCCGAAGCAGAGCTCTATGGACCAAGCCCGTACGACATCAACTTCGTTTTACCCATACACCCCACCAGCCTGGAAACCGAGCGCGTCAAGCTCGTCCCATTCGTTCCCTCAGTGCATGCCAGGCATTTCTGGGACAAAGCGTCGCAGGATGCAGACCTGTTCCGGTACTATCCATTCCACTGGTCAACGTACGAGGACCTCCTGACGTACATGGAACGCTACGTACGACGCGATCCGACCAACTTGCTCTTCGCCGTCGTCGACAAAACGAAGCCGGACGTGGCGCATCCCGAGCTCGACGGCGGCAGCCTCGCGGGCATCATCGGTCTGTTCCACACGTCGACGGCCAACCTCTCCACCGAAATCGCGTTCGTCGTTATCCTGCCGGAATTCCAGCGCACGCACGTCGCCAGCAACGCGGTCGGCGTTCTGCTGAAGTACTGCTTGGACTTGCCTACCGCTAGCCCACCCGGGGCTGGACTGCGCCGCGTACAGTGGTGCGCGCACAGCAAGAACGAAGGGTCGGCTCGGCTGGCGGAGAGGATGGGATTTAAGCGGGAGGGCGTGATTCGGTGGCATTGGGTCCTACCCCCAGCACTTGCTCGTGACGGAAAGAAGGCGAGGGAGACGGACAAGTGGCCGGAACATCCTGGGAGGGATACCGTGCTACTCGGAATATGCTGGGACGACTGGGAAGGCGGCGCAAAAGAGTCGGTACAGAGGGCGATTGATAGAAAGGTTTAGCAGCCATGTCTACCCAGATGTGTATGTGTTCGTATGGTTCCTGAATAGTGAGTGCTACCGTCGTCTTGCGCTTCATGTCACTAATTACTAGTACAGCTGGAGATGCCATTCAACGCGAAGTAATTCAACATTCTTCTGCAAAATTGTAATTCTACGAGAATCATGCAATACGACACGTGCCAGTTGGCTCTGTTCAGTGTCTCGCAATGTTTAAATTGTGAGGACGGCGTTGTGGAGCTTTACTGGCTGATCCCCTAGTGCCCCTAGCTTCCGATTACGAGAACCCTGACTTATCATGGATGCAGCTGGGGCTTTCTTCTCGTAACGTAAACCGTGAGCGAATTGGTCGCTTTGTCACGGTGCTATTGACCTGTGCATACGAGTAGGACTGCCAAGCTTGTTGCGAGCGACCCCTACAAGGCTGATACCAGTATCTTTCAAGGAATGCCTCGAGCTGCTCGCTTACATGCCGGGAGCACATGCGTATGTGTACAAGCCTTTGACGATCTGACGTGGCTGAATTTGTGTTGGGCAGATGCTGGCACGGTCTAGAGGTCCGCAGCCTACAATACGTCTATTATTCTTACGTGCCCAGACTCACCGCAAACGTACTTGCTACGCGTCTTGACCTGATCTGAACAAGATTGGGAATCCATAGAGCACCAACCATCAGGCCGTTACGAAGGGTCCGGCCCGTTTTTCTAAAATATGCGACACTGCAGCGAAGACGCTGCTTCGGTGTTGCACACTGCACGGCGACCTGTATCGAGCACTCAGCGCCCCGATGACGGAGATCTCAATCTGGGCTCTGCATGATGACACGCACCGAAACGAGTCTCTGGAGTTTGGACAGACTGAAGCATTTGCTTGCCGTCATCGAGGGGCCATCAAGCACGAGCTGGTTGTGGGCGCCTTTGAGCGCTGTCGTGGAGAACGGTAGGCAATTTATAATGTCTCAAGGTTGGATCAGTTTGAAGGTGCGCCTTATCTGATGAAAGAATGATAACCCGCTAAAGGCTTTTCTTGCAGAAGTTCGATGCTGTACTTAGCAGCCAGTAAGCCAGATTTGACCAGTGTCGTTGCCGAGCTATGGAGAGTACGAACCTGCGTGTTGCTCATGCAAAGCTTCAGAGGTTCATATTTTAGACAGTAAACCGCAGACATATGAAGCAATTCCACCCGTGAATGTTTCGGTAATGACAAATACCGCCAGTCATCCATATACTGTCCGAGTCGGAGACAATTTACTTCCGTTAGTGCGCTCTATTCAGCTGGCTTTCTGGTTATACAGTTACTCACGAATGAGATTTAGATGGCACGCCCGAAGATCCCCGTTTCGCTGATATGGAATGTCAATTTCCTATCTCTTGCTTATGGTTGGGCATGCGTTAGCTAGCCGATGATCAATCCTGTGGACATCATAGAACCACACCAAACGCTACGAAAACATATATAACGCTTCTAACGCATCATAGAGGGCTCAAGCTCTTTGCCGCCCCCCACCCCCCCCCCCCTGAACTGTCTAGTCCGTAACAACATGTCGCAACCTACGTACGAAGTCGTCAAAGGAACGGCAACCGACGCATATCGGGCCGACCCTAGTGTTCTCAACGAGTGTCTCGAGATGCTCGCCAACACGCCTGGAACCATCACGTAAGTATGCCTTGCTAGTCATGCTATCAAGCAGACTGGCTAAACACTATTCAGTATGTGGCACGGTCTTGAACTGCAAGATCCGCAGTATATCTACCTCGCCATCGGTATGTCGTGCAGTAGCTTTCCGTGGTGACATAGATGTTCACTGTAGCAGCTTGGGAATCATACGATCACCACAAGGCCTTGATGGAAGACAAGGAGGTCTATCCCAAACTGAAAGAAGCTCTCTTCAAAGCGTTCAGTTCAATTGTCTGGATGTACCACAGCACCTTCGATGTCCCAATCGGAGCCTTGGATTCCCCCGTTCCTGAGTTTGCGCTTTGGACTTTGAAGGAGTCCACCGACCGCGTCGAATTTCAGGAGCATATGAAGAAGCTCCACGCGAAGATAAGGAGTGACTACCCCGAAGAGTTCAAGAAGTGGGGAAGTGGATGGAGTCCAGTCGCCGAGGATGATAGGAAGTTCTTGGTCCTCATTGGCTGGGAAAGCTTGGAGGTGCGTCCGCTTTTCATCGTATCGCGTCCACGCGTTCAACCACCTACTGACGGTTCCCGCAGAGATTCAAAGAGCTTCTGGCCGAGGCGAAGGATATTGTAGGCTATGTCGAGCTACTGAAGAACTACGCTGATCCCGAGGTCAAGTTGACCAAATTGACGAAGTATTCGAAGTAGACTAAGTAATCAATGACGCTCACTATTTGTAACCCATCGCTCTATTTAGCTCGCTTTTTGGCTATACAGCTACTCACGAATGAGAATTGGATAGCGCGCCCAAAGATCCCCGTTTCGCTGGTACGATGGTGAGAATGTCAGCGTCCTATCTCCTGCTTATGGTTGGGCGGCATGCGTCAGCTTTGACTAGCCAATGATTAATCCTATGTGCATCACAGAACCACACTAGACGCCACGACATTGTATATATAACGCTTCTAATGCGTTATAGAGGGCTCAACTTGAAGCTCTTTGCCATACGCCTCCGGGACTATCCAGCCCATAACAACATGTCGCAACCTACGTACGAACTCGTCAAAGGAACAGCGACCGACGCATATCGTGCCGATCCTAGTGTCTTCAATGAGTGTCTCGAGATGCTCGCCAACACGCCTGGAACCATCACGTAAGTGTACCTTGCTAGTCATTCTATCGCGACAGAGTGGCTGAACACTACTCAGCATGTGGCACGGTCTTGAACTGCAAGATCCACAGTATATCTACCTCGTCGTCGGTACGTTGTGCAGTAGCTTTCTGCTGTGTCATAGATGTTCACTGTAGCAGCTTGGGAATCCTACGATCACCACAAGGCCTTGATGGAAGACAAGGAGGTCTATCCCAAGCTGAAAGAAGCGCTCTTCAAAGCATTCAGTTCAATTGTCTGGATGTACCACAGCACCTTCGATGTCCCAATCGGAGCCTTGGACTCCCCCGCGCCCGAGTTCGCGCTTTGGACTTTGAAGGCGTCCACCAACCGCATCGAGTTCCAGGAGTATCTGAAGGAGCTCCATGCGAAGATAAGGCGTGAGTTCCCTGAGGAGTTCAAGAAGTGGGCTGGTGGATGGGGCCCAGTTGTCGAGGACGATATGAAGTTCATGGTCCTCCTTGGCTGGGATAGCTTGGAGGTACGTCCGCTGTTCATCATGTGGCATACCCGGCGCGTTCAACCACCGTGTACTGACGGTTCCCCGTAGAGGTTCAAGGAACTTCTAGTCACTGCGAAAGATATTGTGGGCTATATCGGGCAGATGAAGAACTCCGCGGATGTCGATGTCAAGTTGACCAAATTGACTAAGTACTCGAAGTAATAGACGAAACAACGCCAATGCTTGCCACTTGTATCCATATTGATCCTGCAATGAACCCAGCTCCTCGCCGTAGCACGTGAGGCTGTGGGCAGTAGCCTTCGGCACAGTTTGAGATAATATAATTCTTGAGAGGACGTCTGGCCTGGCCGCAGTCGAAGAGTCCGACGTCCAAGGGTCTCCAAGGGTCAATGTCGTAGAGCGTTCGAGGACCTTGATCTTGAAGCGCCCATAATATACCCAGAAAGGCAAGTGCCAGAATGTTCCACGCGTCGAGGACGCGTCGCCGAAAAGCGGACAGAGGGCAGAAGCTTCGAGAATTTTTGAAGGCAGTAGTACTTATACTCGGACGCCATTCCGCTCGCCTTCATCGTACCCTCCCCCCCTCACGACCACCTTTTCACGACTCTTCACCCATTCCACCCACAAAAATGGCAACCGAGAGCTTTGGTTTCCAGGCTGAGATCTCCCAGCTCCTGGACCTCATTATCAGTACGTGCTCTTCCTGGCCAATATGGCGTGTCTGACTCTGAACTTTGCACAGACACCTTCTACTCCAACAAGGAGATCTTCCTACGAGAGATCATCTCTAACGCGTCCGATGCTCTTGACAAAGTCCGCTACCAGTCGCTGACGGACCCGTCCGTCCTCGATTCCGAGAAGGAGCTTGTTATCCGCCTCATCCCCGACAAAGAGAACAAGATTCTCTCGATTCCGCGATACTGGTATCGGTATGACCAAGGCTGACATGGTCAACAACCTCGGCACGATTGCCAAGTCCGGCACAAAGGTGCGTTTCCCCTTCACTTAATGTATGCAGTGCGCCTGAATAACTGGTTTGTCTTAGGGTTTTATGGAGGCTCTTAGCTCCGGCGCCGACATTTCCATGATTGGTCAATTCGGTGTCGGTTTCTACTCTGCTTATCTCGTTGCCGACCGTGTCCAGGTCATCTCGAAGCACAACGACGACGAGCAATACATCTGGGAGTCCGCCGCCGGTGGCACCTTCACCATCACGCCCGACACAGTCAACCCTCCTATCGGTCGTGGTACCGAGATTCGCCTGCACCTCAAGGAGGACCAGCTTGAGTACCTCGAGGAGAAGCGCATCAAAGACGTCGTCAAGAAACACTCCGAGTTCATCTCCTACCCCATTCAGTTAGCGGTGACGAAGGAGGTCGAGAAGGAGGTCGAAGATGAGGAGGAGGTTGAGGAATCGGAGGACAAGCCTAAGATTGAGGAGGTCGACGACGAGGAGGACAAGAAGAAGAAGACCAAGAAGGTTAAGGAGAAGACTGTCGAGAACGAGGAGCTCAACAAGACCAAGCCTATCTGGACTCGCAATCCCTCCGATATCACTGCCGAGGAGTACGGCGCCTTCTACAAGAGCTTGACCAACGACTGGGAAGACCACCTTGCCGTGAAGCACTTCTCCGTCGAGGGTCAGCTCGAGTTCAAGGCTATCCTGTACATCCCTAAGCGGTATGCTTATTTTCCCCGGTTGCAAATTTTCGTACTAATGGGACGCTTTTAGTGCTCCCTTCGACCTGTTCGAGAGCAAGAAGAAGCGCAACAACATCAAGCTCTACGTTCGCCGCGTCTTCATCATGGACGACTGCGAGGACATCATCCCCGAGTACCTCAACTTCGTGAAGGGTATTGTCGACTCCGAGGACCTGCCTCTCAACATCTCCCGTGAGACCTTGCAGCAGAACAAGATCTTGAAGGTCATCCGCAAGAACATCGTCAAGAAGTGTATGGATTTGTTCAACGAGATCGCCGAGGACAAGGACAACTTCAACAAGTTCTATGAGGCGTTCGGCAAGAATATCAAGCTCGGTGTCCACGAAGATGCTCAGAACCGCAGCAAGCTTGCTGAGTATCTGCGTTTCTACACCACCAAGTCCACTGAGGAGCTGACCTCGCTCAAGGGTACGTCCCACGCTATTGCGCCTTACCAAGTATACGCTGACCACATTCTTCAGACTACATTACTCGCATGCCTGAGGTTCAGAAGAACATCTACTACCTCACTGGTGAATCGCTCTCCGCCGTCAAGGACTCACCCTTCCTTGAGGTGCTCAAGAAGAAGGGCTTCGAGGTCCTTCTCCTTGTCGACCCCATCGACGAGTACGCCATCACCCAGCTAAAGGAGTTCGAGAGCCACAAGCTTGTCTGCGTGTCCAAGGAGGGTCTTGAGTTGGAGGAGACCGATGAGGAGAAGAGCGCACGCGAGGAAGAGGCCAAGCAGTTCGAGGACCTGTGCAAGGCCGTCAAGGAGGCGCTCGGCGACAAGGTCGAGAAGGTCGTCGTCTCCAACCGTATCACCGACTCGCCCTGCGTGCTCGTCACCGGCCAGTTCGGCTGGTCGTCCAATATGGAGCGCATCATGAAGGCGCAGGCACTTCGCGATTCGTCGATGTCGTCGTACATGGCGTCTAAGAAGACCCTCGAGCTGAACCCCTCAAACCCCATCGTCCGTGAGCTCAAGAGCAAGGTTACTGAAGACAAGGCCGACAAGTCCGTCCGCGATCTGACTTTCCTCCTCTTCGAGACCGCGCTCCTCACCTCCGGCTTCACGCTTGACGACCCCACCTCCTTCGCCAAGCGCATCCACCGCATGATCGCGCTCGGTCTCGACGTCGATGAGGACGCCGAGGCGCCAGCGGCCTCGAGCTCAGACGATGCGCCCCCACCGCTCGAGTCGGCCTCCGCCTCTGCGATGGAGGAGATCGACTAGAGGGTTCCTGTCGTGCCTTGTTTTATTTGCTGTCCATTTAGTTCGTGCTTTGCATTGTATTTGTGTCATGCTTTGGGTCATTTGTCATTTTATCTCGCATTCAATTTTATTGTACAGTGTCTCTGGCCAGCAATCAAATGAAATCTCATCCAATCTGTGCACTTGTTTATTTGGCCTTGCGTGCGGCACAATTGACGTTGCGATGGTGAAAGTGAAATTCATATCCCTAGCGGCCGCGGAGACCACGGAGGGTTATTCGCCGCAACAAGGCCGACACCTCCTTCCACTGCGTGGTCGAGGACAAGCTCCAGGGTAGGCACCACCTTAGAGTTACTGAGGGCCCAGAGCGCCACTGTCACCGTGCTGCATTCACGATTAGCTTTCTAGCCTTAGCTGTCAACCTGGTAGCAAGAAACACACTTTTCTCCGTTTTGCTCCAAAATCCCGGGCGGAACAGGGAATTTCGTCTGCGGTCCGACGTTGGCCACTCGCTTAAAGACGTTAAATGTCGTTCGGCGTTGTTGTTCAGGCATGCAACCTTGAGCCAAGGATGCTTACCTTCCCATACTGCCACCCATTCACGAACAACAGCGCTCTGTAGTCCTGGCCGACCCTGGTCCCGTTGTCGAACACGAAGCTCATCATCGCGTCCACACCAGGGGGGACGTCCAGCTTGAACGTCGTCACGAAGAAGCCGACGCCGGCCGTGTTGTTTGGTAACCCGGCGCTGAGCGGACGAGAGGCCCAGGCGGAGGTGTCGAATCCAGGCAGGTGCCAGCCGAGGCGCTCGCCGAAGAGACCGCCCTCGTTGAGCAGGCCGCGTACCTTGTCAGGATAACTAGGTAGAGAGTGCATGGTCAGGAACTGGCTTAGAAGGGTTTGATTTGGACTCACTTGGTGTAACCGCCAATCTTGCCTTGCACCTTCCAGGTTGTGAAGTTCCCTCCGTTAAGCTGGAAGCCTGGAATGCCGTTGGGGGATCGCTCTACAAAATAGTGTGACGGACGTCAACCACAGGTAGCAAGCCGAAAGATATTTCATACCGTTCGGCGTTTCGTTATTGCCCATATGGTCCTGAGCGAGTCAACATGCCACTCAAGGTCTTTCAAGAGGTGATGAGCATACCTGCAGTACCGTGATGACGCTATCTTCTCCTACGCGAACAGTTGTGTTCTCAAACGAGTACAGCACGTTCGCTGCATCCGCGTTAGGCGAGGCCGGAGTACTACCGAGGAAGTGATCATTGAGCCAGACAGACGCGGTGAATGCTGCGAACCGAACCAGTCGCAGTGGTCGATTCAGCAATGGAGAGGTACTCCATCACGAGCAAACGACGTACCACTACCGCCATGGATGGTGAGGTTGACGGAGGTTTCGGAACCAGTGCCGCTGAAATGTCCCCTCCATAGGATGATGTTTTCGCAGCTGCAGCGACGCTGAGCATGGCTTCAGGACGGTAACGAGAAGGTAGTGTCACTCACAATCCATAATCACAACCTGTGAGTATGTAGCATGTGATCAGCAGTCTCATAGACGTTGTATCAGGTGAAAGTACTCACCAAACAACGTCCGTCCATCTCCAAATAGCGGCGTGCTGATGTTGGACCTGGTGTGGTTTGCGTCCACCCATTGACTGTCGTCGAAATTGCTATGAGTTTCCGGGAGGCTGTCCTTGAACTTCCACTCCGATAGCTTGGGAACCGATATACTCTTGTTGTTCAGGTTGAAGGTCAGCTGTCCCTGAAGGATTTTGACACCCGACATCGACGAAGGCGCTGAGGCCAACGGATGCACAGATATTGAGCGGCCATTCCAGGAGACCAAAGAGACCGAGGCGGGGACGACGAGTGTAAGCGGAGTAGAAGCATTCAAGTCTCCTCTCAATGCAAGCGTCTTCCCGTTGGCAGAGATACTGGCATTCCGAATGAGTTGAGGACCGCCTACGAGTACAGTGTCGTTGGTCCCGAATTGGAAGTAGTTGGCGAATTCTGAGGACCGCTTGGGTGAGGCTGATAGAACAGGAGGAGCGAAGAAAGTAGTCGCCGTGTGTGTATCTGCAAACAGTAGCAAGGGAGCAGCGTGAGCCTGAGGAGAGGGCGCCGAGACAATCTTCAAGCCCCCGTGGAAGTTACTGGGTGAAAACGTAACGGTAGTCGTCCTTCCGCGTGCTGAAGAGAACGCAAACTCGTGTCCTTGGATGGAGTCGCCGTAAAGGAGAACAGTATCAACTCCGCCGATACTGCCTGCGAATAGGACGGGTGCCGTGGAGTAGACAAGCTTGTTCTGGTTGGTGGGCGACCCGAATGTGTAGTCGCTGAGAATGAGCTTGCTCTGCCGACCGTCGAGCTCGATGCCCGTAGAGAGCGTGCGAGGAATGGTCAGCGGCCCGGACGCTGTCGGAATGGTGACTTTGAATGCTGCCGGTGCCCTAGTTCTCGCCTCAGACTGCATTCAGCGTGGGACAAGGCAGGACTCGACTCACGTGGAGGTACTGTCGTTCTGTCTCAGCACAACGAACTGAGTTCCGGTGTCTGGATTTCTCAACAGAGTCATGAACGCCCCGCTTCCGTCTGATCCCAGGACGCCAGACGCGCTCACCCCCGGTATTCCAGCCAACGAGTCTCCAATCCAGTCGGTTTTCCTAAACTCGGGCGAGCTCCTCAGGAAAAGCCCTTGTCGTTTTAGCTCGTCAAACTTGGGATCTAAGTTACGTGCCTCTCGGATCGCGGCGCCGTAGTCGTATGAGGTGTGAACGCCTTCAAATCCAATGCCGCCCCAATTCGTCCCTCTGGGTGCCAGTCAGCAAACAGTTATGTGCTGAGTGGACGGCCAAGCAGATATTCGAGTACGCACCCGTACATCATATAGTAGCTGAGCATTTTAGCATTACTGGCCCAGTTATTCTGGTAGAAGACGTTCTGGAAATCAGGACCAGTCATCACCTCGCAATCATCCACAGTCGGGCCACCCCATGGGTTGTGGGCACCGCCTAATGCAAATGAATCAGCTAACGTGATCTAAGGAAGCTGAAGACGACGGCGGGCATTGGTAAGTGCAGTGAACAAAAACAACGTACCCTGGAACTCTGGCATGTAAAAGACGTAGCTAGGGTTGACTTGCTCATGATAGTCGTGGTAATTAGTTGTTACGTTCTCCCAGAATAAGGGGGTACTACAGTTAAAATGCTGAGGGTATTGGTCCTGTCACGTGGAGAATTCAGCGGTAGAGCGAGCAAGACAGTGCTATCCGACGGCATACTGACCAGCCCGTAGATATCCACCGCACCCGTGCCGTTTATGAAGTTCATCCGTTCGCCGGGGTCGTTGTACGTCCTATCGCAGTCTACGGTTAGTGTATGCCTCCAGTTCGAATGATAGCCGAGTCTTACAAAGGTACAACGATGCCATTCTCCCTCAACGTCGCTTCGAGTTGAGCAAAATACTCAGCATTCTCAATCGGGGTCTGTGAATATTCGTTGTCTGCGAAATGAATACGCCCAATATTCTTGTCAGGGCACTGACACAAGGATAATATGCGACGAGCGATGCGACAGTACGCACCTACTTGGACTGCGATGACTGGTCCCCCAACATTCACCTGATTTCCCTTCGTTTGATTGACGATCGAATGAATGTACGGCATCCAGCTAGCCTCAATATCGGATGCGTTGGTACGCAGTGTGCTTGATGTCAGAGAAGTAGACCACAGCGCTATACCGCCTGCGGTTGTCTCCGCATTGATGTAGGGGCCTTATTCCGTTTGGTGTCAGTAATGCCTCGGGTGGTATGTAGTAAATGACTTACCGGGGCGCAGTACGACGAAGATGCCTGCGAGTTTCGCCGCATCAAACATGGGCTGCAGGGCCCGCCAGTCGTTGAAGTCCAAGACCCCGGGTGCAGGATTGGTTAGACCCCCTGTGGCGTGAACAAATAGGGTTACTTCACAGTGCGCCCCAGAGAGAACTCAGGTAAACACACAGTGTATGTAAATACTGTGTTAGAAGTTTATATCACGACCATGAGCATTTTTTGGCGTAGATTGTCGGTGCTAAAATCTCACCTAACGCCATTCAGGCCAGCTGCAACCATCTTCTGGAATATGTCGAGCCAGAGATCGGGAACAGGAAGGCGAAATGTATGAAATTCTCCTGAGCTGGAATAAAAGCAGCACAATGTCAGTACGTGAGGCATCCGAGCAAGAGTGCAAGTGATGAAGACATACTGTAGGAATATCCTCTGTTCCTCAACCCACAGAGTGTAGTTATCCCATTGGACTGCATCGGTGAGGTTTGTGCTGAACCGTGGTGGCTCAGAGACTGTAGCTCCTGGATCTTGCGCTTCCAGGTGTGATGTAGCTGAGGACGCTATATGCAAAGGAATTGAGCGCATCGATGATGAAAGGACATTTCCGGGATACGTGAAGAAATATAAGATCAGTAGGATCGACAACAGTCTGGTCGGTAGGTAGCGTGGGCTCGTCATTTTTTCAGGGGTAAGTGAAGACCTGAGCTCATGTTGCGTATGGCGCCGCTCATATACGCTCCGTTGGCAGAGGGGAGCACAGTGATCAATGGGCTGGGCGGTCGGCTATCCGGCGGGCCGGCAACAATTGCCTTCTTCCCGCAAGAGACGACCCTATGGCACCGTCACAAGATGCAAGGGCGTAAAGTGCATACCAATCGCAGTACGGTGTACCGCTCCAGCATGGCAGAGCTTCTACCAGGGTATCCTACAGGTGCCGGTAAAACTCCTTAGAAATCATGCACCAAATGAAAGGCAATATATGACCGCGCACCTCATAAAGATTGCAATGACAACTTCGTTCGCGCGAGAGAAGATGTTTTACAGCCCATTTCTCCAAATGGGCATCAAGGCTCTGCTAGATGATCCACTCGTCAGTGTCGTCGCTCGGACGCGCCGGACAGCGTCTGACAGCTTGCTGATAGCTGGGCTGAGAGCGCCACAAAGCCGGCGCTTCCGCATTTGGTTGTCTCTTTAACGTCAAAGCCCGAGCGCCGCAGGCTCAGCTACCACCGGCTTAGCACGCTAAGGATCATGTAGTCGGGGGATAACAAGAGCTATGAATTTAGTTAATGCCAAACCCTTTGCGTTTATACATATCACATCGCCACCTTCCTCTTCTGAACCTTCCTCCAGATGTACTTTGCGCCGTACGAGATCCCGACTACAGCGACGAATGAGCCGACTATAGCAGCACCGATATAACCAGATTGTTCGTTTGCCTAAGAAATGTCAATACTCAATTTTGTCGGAAGTTGATTCATTTCAACATACCGCGTCCCAGCCTCGCCACCAACGGCCAGCGAGACCACCTCCATCTGGTGCGTTGGCGGCGTTCTGACAAGGCGTGCAGTTGTCACCGATGAGACCCATGATCTCGATCAGAGAGATGCTACAGGGAGTGTCAGCAGACGCTATGACCAACGATAAGAGTGAAAGAAGCATACGTGAAGGCGACCAGGATGCTCATGAGAGTGAGGATGATGCTCAAGCTTGACATAGCATTGCGTTTCACGCGTAACTGCCGCTGCCTCTCCTCGCTGCGCTCATCGACATCATCTATAACAGACAGCTTCGGCATTTCTTCTTGCAAAAGTACTGTTGGGCTAACGGGCGAAGCGCTTGAGGATAGAACTGGTACTTCTTCTATGCCCGTGCCAGTGGCACCTAGGGCTTTGGCGGTTTCCAGATCTGCTTCAGCGGTCCTGGCAGCATCGGCGGGAGCCAGCGGCTGCGATGAGTTCTCGAAGATGGTGAATTGACGGTCCGGGAAACCAGCGTAAGAGTAGAGCATCACGATGGAGTCGACGGAGTCAATTAAAGTCATGCCCGCTGTGAAAAGAAACTTTACGTGACGATTAAACATACAATCCAAACAAGAGATCGGAACGGCCGCCTACTGGTAGTATGACAATGTCTGCGGACGGAATCTGATTTCCATGAGAATCCTTCTTGGCGATTGCGGATACTGCCAGCAGTGCTATACTTGAAGCTGTGTCGAATCCTATGAAATAAAAATGGTAAGTGGCTCATCATGGAGTGCGTCTAAAACATAACAAACCGAATCCGAACAAAACGCCCACTGGGTACATCTTCCAAGGAGTGTCGACAAAAGTCACGATTGGCCCCAAGATTTTCATCATCAGCGTGTTTGCGTGATTGCTATCCTCTCTGAGGTCCAAATCGGCTTGGACCGCAGAGGGGTCTTCGCCACGCTCGATACGTATTTCACACTCTCGATTCAGCTGTACCGCAAGGCAAAATGATGTCAGCGTCATTCAAGGTTCCAATCTTTGAATTCGCTCACCTTGCGACGCTTGGCGAGTACACGCCACAGAATGATGCTATTGGCCAAGCCGACGATGAAGAGGAAGGAGCCGCTCACAGCGGTACCTGCGGGTCCACTTATCAGCACACACTCAAAATACATATGCTAGACACCAACCGATAATTCCCCCGACACTACCAACACCATCAATGTGATCGTATACGCTCGTACTGATAGCAATAGCCACATTCTACTACAGAGTTGGACACCACATCAACTGGGAAGAAATGGCCCAACATACCACCGCAATAACAATCGTACTGTGACCCAAGGAAAAGAAGAGCCCGCATGTGACAGGCAATTGGCCCATACTGATGAGGCTCCTGGTGGCATTGTCGATAGCGCTGAAAGTGTTCAGAGTCACACTGTGTAACGCAATGAAATGACATACCTGATGTGGTCGGCATCCAATGCTGTTGAGACGTGGGTAAGGTTAAAGTAAGCAGAATGTCTCAAGCCTGAACATACCATGTCTAAGACCAATCGTCTTGAAGTTACTGGTAAGAGCCAGACCCCATTATACTATGCTAGTCATGTGCGTACCCATGCCAGCAGCGCCAAACTCAGCACTGATCTTGTGCTTTGCCTTCTTCCGAACAGAATACCAGCTACTATCCAGCACACAGCATTCACTGCAAGCTCGCAGGAAAGGAGCAGCAGCGAGCGTCCTAAGAGCGTTAGGCGAGGCCGTGAGCGGTAGGCGGTGCTTAATTTCTGCTTCAGCCCTGCCATGCTCGCAAGGCTCAGGGGCTGTAGGATAATGCGATAGGAGGAGGGGCAGAGCGATGGAAGTTGCTGGCTCGAGCTCAGGAGGCACCAATGTCAGGAGGCCTGTTTTATGGGCAACCCGAAAGAGGGGGTAAGCGATAAGAATGGTTTAGGTTCCAAAGATCAGGCGCGATAATGAAAAATGGGTCTTGTGGGAGGTATGATTGACACAGGCATTGTCACCGAGAGGGTACCTATGTGAATACATGAAGACTTTTGGAGAAAAGACGGTATTCAGGCGTTCAGGGCTGCGCAAGGTTATGTTCTGCTCTACAGAAGTATATCAGAACGGCCTGCACTATGGTTTTTGCATGCATTATGATACTCGCGCGGACGGATTTACTCACGCATGTGCTAAGTCCATGTCTGCCCATGCAAGTTCCGCGTTCGCTCCAATATCACCGCCCAGGGCTTCCTTGCGCGAATGCGGGCTTCAGGGTTGGGCGTGTGCCATATTCACGCTCTTCCCAAATGGGCTTCTCAACTACCAGCGAGATACTCATATACATGCTATGCGGCGGTCGGCGTGCAGATGGGGTTGAAGCAGCATCGGGACGAGCTTGAGATCCCGCCGTTGTCGCGACAGAAAGTCACCAGTTGCCTGGGTGTACTGAGCCCACCGCACACGCAAAGTGACGCATGGGAAATCCAAATAAAGGACCGGTGTGTCTGCAACGTCGTTTCGACCGCGGGTTGTCAACGAAGAGCGAAGGGGTTTCATTATACGGCACGTTGATGGTACCCAGTGAAGCGAGAGTATACAGTGCGCGTGACACCCACACCCTGAAAATGACCGTGACCGGTTGTGGTCGTGGGTGACAACCGCAATAGGCAAGTTTGTGATAGTCACGCAGGTAGTGTGACGGCATCTTGGGAAAGGGAAGTTCGACCAGAGATTGAGTTGCGCTTGAAGCCTACGTTCCGTCCTGACGACCTCGATACGATCCAGCGACGACCTTAATTCTCAAAATACCTTGCCGAGAGGCGTTGGCAACTGTACAGCGCGGCGACACCATATAACCCCGCATACCACTCTACTCTAGGCCGATACCACGCAACCTGCAGCCATACCCATCCTACCCATCCGAACGCGACCGTCTGATCCACAATAGTTCTTTGATTTGTCTCTAATCACGCCCATATCTTCTTTGTGCCTTGGAATACTCCTTCTCTCGACGCACCACACCAGCTGCCTTTTCGCATGCAGCACCATGCCTTCAGCTCACCTTAGGATCGATACATCCCTCGGAGCCGTTGCAGGTCCATCTTCAAACCGTGGATCTGCACGAGGCGGAGCCAAAACTCCAGGCTCCTCTGCCGTACGGTCAGCAAAGTCCATGCAGCGACTGCGTAGCGCATCGTCTGCTTCGACTTCGTCTACGACCTCCGATTCCGCATACGCCCTCGACAAAGTGTCGGCAAACTACTCACCGGTGACATCTACCTCGACCGCGGAGTCGGTGCGTTCTCAAACGCCATCAACATCATCAGGGTCTCGCGATGTCCTCGCGACGGAAAGCGTACAGGATGATTCAGAGTATGTCCTTGCTATGCACGACTTTGTTCCACAGCAGGAGAACGTCACATGCCTCGCCTTCCAAGCCGGTCAAGTCATACGCGTCTGCAACCGCGACGGGAGTGGATGGTGGGATGGGGAAGTAGATGGACGCAGAGGATGGTTTCCCAGCAACTATGTCACCGCAGATGTCGGCTTGCTGACGGACGAAGAGCTTCCTAAACTCCTGCAGGTGAGTGCGTGCATCTCTATCCCTTGCTGCGTGATTACATGGAGGGGCCATACCGTTACGTATTTCTGGTACTAACGGATTCGCACAGCGTTCGCGAATTGCAACTGTCTCTGCCCATTCACACACTCCGTCGGTGGCATCGCAGTCCAGCTCTTCATCTTCCACTGGAATGAGCACCATTTCCCGAACGAATCACAAGCCAATACCTTCAGAAAGCTCTATAGACGCCTACTGTCCACCTTTGATGGTTCTCTACTACGCGCCCTCTCCGTCCTGCAAAACGCGGCCAGGACGAATCGAACGACACACTTCCAGCCTTCTACCGCATACATCATCTCCAGTGTACGCACGCTGCTTTCTGAGGTGGGTTGCCTAGCACGGGACGCTCCAGTGCTCAAGAAACACGGGATGCTGGCGAAGGAACGCAAACGAATACTGTCCGACCTAGCAGCATTGGTGTCGCAGGCGAAGCGGGCATCCGAAGGTCAGCTTGATGACGGGCAGAGAGAGCTGGAGACAGAAGACATGATTCGAGGGGGTGGGCAGTTGTTTGCGCATGTTCGGGGCTTCCTTGCCGTCGCGGTGCAGTGCGGCTTGAACGTGCAACCGTCGAGCCAGTCGCAAGGTTCGGAACGCGGCTCGCTGGACACCGAAGGTAGATGGGACAATCGTGAAGACACCTTGGTTCGCGAGGAGGCTACTACGCCTATACCGCACGACTATGGGTCATACTGGGATGCTGTAAGCAAGGCAAAGGACGATAGCGAGACTACACGACGTCAGAGAGAAGTCACCGCCACTCCACGCTCTCGTGCCAGGAGTATGTCTGACCTCGGGAAAGGCAGGCCGAAGCCAGACGGGTCTGATGTCCCTCCTGTGCCGACGAAGCCTACGATGCAAAGCCTGGGTCGCGCTGCAGGCAAGCAATGGGTCACCCCTCAGTCGAAGCGGGGCACTAGTGGACCTGCAGCGATGCACAAGAGCGGCCAGCTATCGGTCAGCAGCGTCTCTTCTTCGTCCTCCATGTCGTCCAACGAGTCCGTCGGTACTCCGGCTACGCCCACATTTCCCTCCGGCCCTTCGTCAACCACTGAAGTCTTGGAGGCTCTTCGGCACACTCATGATCATTACCTATCCACTATCGCAGCCTTCATTGGCCATGCCCACTCGCACTCGCGCACATCACATGCGTCCAGCACGGGCCATATGTATGACCTCGTTCGTGAGGTTGTGGAGATGGTCTGTAAACTGCTCACTATTGTCGAGGCCGTTCTCCGACACCCTTCCATTCCGCCCCAACGAGTGTCAGACCTCAGAGCAGCGAAGGAGGGCCTCTACAATGTCACCAGTACATTGGCCGACTCTGTACGCCAGCTAACCACCGCACCTCTGGCTGACATGACAGAAGAAGAGGAGAAGTCCACGCTTCTGCGTTCAGCGACCAACGCACTGAAAGCAGGTTCAGATTGCGTCAATGCGGTCAAGAAGTGTCTGCAGCGACCCACTGGAGAAAGGCCGCTCATCATCGAGTTGCCGAGCGCAGGCGAAGTGGATCCCTCGTCGTACACGCCAAGCAAGTTCTCCCATACTCACAAGAAATCCGAGCACCTTCGCGTGGCGACGGGTGCCAGTGCGTTGCGTTCGCTGTACTCAGCGAATGGGGTTGAAGGTGACGACGAAGACCTGACTATTCAAGCTCAGACCGTGTCGTTCGTGGATACTCCCACACGGGCAGACTTCGGTGCTTCCGACGAACAACTGGCCGTTTTCACCAACTTATCGCCTGCTGCCCAGGTAGATCCATCCTCGGAGTCGGACACTTTATCGCCTACGCCGGTTGGTAGCAAGCCCTTGGCTACCTTGGAGACGCGACACCTGCCTCGCGGCGCGAGCCTATCTTCCCAAGTCTCATTCTTGCCCACCGACGACGGCACAACGTGGGAAGGCTCGCACTCCCGTCAGCAGAGCAGGCAGTCATTGGAAGAGAAACTTCGCCATGGTGACCTTCCCGCCGTGCCTCACTCGGCACCTCCAGTGACCCCTCCACCCAACCCGCTCACATGGCTCTACTCCCACGACCATCTTCCGGAAGATGTAGCTTACAACAGCGACGGCCAGCTGGTGGGCGCGACGTTGACGGCCCTTGTCGAGCGTATGACGCCCCACGACTCGCTGGCAGAGCCGGCCTTTGCCGCGGTCTTCTTCTTGACGTTCCGACAGTTCACAGCTCCCCTCGAACTGCTGGATGCTCTCATCGAGCGGTACAACCTGTTACCCCCGCCGGGGCTGCCAGAGGAGGACATGCTCATGTGGCAGCAGAGAAAAGGTCTTCCGGTGCGACTGAGAGTAGCTAATGCTGTGAAGACCTGGCTGGAGAGCTACTGGCGGCCATCGCTGGACAAGGATATTCTTCCTCCGTTGACGAGCTTCAGTCGGGATGCGCTCGCCGTCATGTTCCCTGTCCCTTCCCAGCGTATCATGGATCTCATACGGCAACGAGAGCAAGCTACCGACATTCCGATAAGTCCTCGCGCCGAGCGCATGCGTGATGCAGGCATACCCTTGAACCCCCTTCCGCGGCCATCGGTGAGGTCCCCCGGCCGATGATGACGAAGGCCCTGCTTTCCGCGTTGCGCAACAGGAACTATGTGTCGATATCGGTCACCGACTTCGACGCGCTGGAGCTCGCGCGGCAGCTCACGGCGATGGAATGCAACCTGTACTGCGCGATCACGCCAGAGGAGGTGTTGGAGACGGGGCAGACTGGCGGGGCGTATCCGGGCAATGTGAAGGCTGTCACGTCGCTCAGCACAGTTATCACCGGCTGGGTGGCGGAGGGTATTCTGAATGAACCTGATACAAAGAAGCGGACTGCACTCGTGAAGTTCTTTATCAAGGTTGCTGATGTGAGTGTGCACTTCTGTGGCCTTCGCGCATTACCGAGAAGCTGACGTCTCACGTTCATAGCGGTGTGCATCGTTGCAGAACTTCAGCACGCCTCGTTCCATTTTGGCGGCTCTTGATTCGTCGACTATTTCTAGGTTGCACCAGACGTGGATGGTATGTCACTTACCAGCTTTTTGAGTTTGTTCATGTCTGACGGAGGTGTTTTAGGGCCTGCCGCAGAAAAACAAGGTTCAGCTCGAGGCGTTGCGGAAGCTTGCAGATCATGCCCGGAACTACCACGAGTATCGGTCTCGATTACGGAATACTGCCCCACCAGCTGTGCCGTTCTTGGGCCTATACCTCACGGACGTTACCTTCTGCCGTGAAGGAAACCCGTCACACCGCAATTCGCCACACAATTCGAACAAGAAGCTGCTCAACTTCAACAAGTATCACAAACTCGCTCGTATTGTTCAGGGTACGTCGCGTCCTTCTATCCGGCCTGTGAGTTCATCTGATCCTTGTGGACTAGACATGCAACGGTTCCAAGTTCCATACAACCTGAAGCAGATACCAGAGGTGCAAGAGTATCTGAAGGACGCGTTCGAGCAGTCCAAGAACCGGACCGACCTGCAGGATCTGTATCGTCGCAGGTAAGCCACGTTCATGCACACCTGGCTGGCACAGACTGACTTGTTCTGTATAGCCTACTAGTGGAGCCCAAACGTCCCGCAGACCACCCACCCACTGGCGACATGCGACAACTCTTCCAATGGGCGACTCGCTCACAAGCGTCGGTAGCGTCATCAGTAACGTCGTCAGCCTGAGGCTGCGGAAGCTTACTCGGCCGCTGTTCTTCATCTATTCGCATTCTATCTGTTTGCATTGGTCATGTTAGGCTCATCCTCTTCGCTGTGTTTACCGTTGCTCTGCGATCGAGATAACCTCTTCATATGTTATACCTTGTACTATTCGCGCAAATTCCGCTGGACGCCCTGCATGTTCACTTTTCGATTTCATTTTTCTGGGTTCTGCCGCACATGGCTCATTCCTGCTGTCACCCTGGACTCTTTGTTGTACTTTTGCAGCCCTTCGGCTAGCTTCGCTTTGTACCGCCATGTTCGATATCTTTATCTCTATCCTTGTGACTGTCTAGCATGTTATACTGCAATAGACGTCCATCTATCAGTTCTACAGCATCTGTGAGAAGGATATGTTTTAGGTTTCCTTTCCTTTTCGTACGGGCGTTGCGCCGAAGTAAGCTATTATACAAATGTGCAGCCATCTATTTTTCCAACGTCCAGACAACGCAGAGGCCTTTCCTGTAAGTACAGCCGACACAACAGGAGGCATCGCAAGACTGTCAGTCACCAGGACGTCGCGAAGAAATTAGCGCAGCCTGCTTAATAGACACGGCTGTCGGGTGGTATACAAGGTTCCCGCAAAGATCGAATGGCTTGGATGTTCACATTCCCGACCCTCTCCACGCGCTCTGCATCGCAATCCGCCGCGCCTGCTCCAAGGTGATCGAGTCCTCGACGAGGCCGACCTTCTGCCTGCCGTCGTCCCGCTCCTCCTCCCGCTCCTCCTCCTCGTCATCGTCGTCCATCATGCGCGACGACACGCCGCCCCGGATGCCCGCGAACGCGGCCTTGCCGCCTGCGAGCGAGAACGGCGTGGACGCGACGGCGGTGCCGAACACGCTCGCGGTCTTTGGCGCGCCGAACGCGGCGAAGTCGGTGAGGACCTTCCGTGGTGGCGAGGCGGCGGGTGTGAGGGTTGGGGCGGGCGTGGCAATGGGTACTGCTGAGGAGGAGCCTTTGCGTGCAGGGAGGTAGGGTGAATATGAAGATCCGTAGGTTCGCCCGGACGTCATACGTGCGTGCAAGTATTTTTCAGTGAAGCGAGTGCCAGGTACCTAGGCAAAAACAACAGTTAGGACAAGTCCCATGGACGTCTTCAAGTTCTTACTCTTTTCAATTGCGGCCGAGCTTCCTGTAGTGACCCTGCATTCATGTACACCTGCACGTTGTGCTTCGCTTCTTCCGAATCTCGATAGATACTCTCAATGACGACGCGCTTCGTGCTCTCGTTGCGGAGGAGCAGCCGTTCATGCAGCTCCCGAGCAACGTCGTCCACGCTTTCGTTGTTGCCGAGTATACGCTGCGAGACGGCCTGACCGACCTCCCGGACGAGACGTTCCATATCCAGGTTCTCGAGAACACTGCCCACAATGGCGTGTGTGAGCAGGTCGGCCGTTGTTAGCGGCAGCATCAGCCCTGAGGTGATGTTTGTGATCGCTTGGAAGAAGTCGGTAGCATACTGCGTGACAGTCAGTCGTGTCTAATTAACGCGACTCGAAGGCTACTTACCGAGTAGCCACTGAGAGCTGGTTCGCAGGCTACAAAGAACTAGACGCAAGTCTGAGTGCTGTTCGCACGATCCATTTATCAAAGATTGCTTACCAAGACAATTCCCCGGCTCGCCATACCGCGAACTATCTGCAGAGGATCATTGCCGTCTGGAGAGCCTTCATCGAATCCTAAACATCTTTGTCAATATATAAGTTGGCCCTAGTAATAAGTGTGCTCACCGTCTCCGTACTCTCCAATGCCGTGTGGAGGCGCGTCTGCTATCAGAACAACCATCTTGCTAGCCTCGGGTCTCCAGTCCATGTTCAGCGCCTCGGCCAACGCTGCGGTGACAGCCTCTGGCCCATCTCCGCCCCCGCTTGCGTACAGGGTGCCCAGGTCCCTTTCCACCTTCGTAATGTCTGAGGAGAACCCAAAGTTCTTTGTCACATAGGTATGGTCTTGCGGTGGGTGATCACGGTACGCTACCAGGCCGATGCGCAGGTCTTCTTGGGCTTGTAGCTTTCCCGACTCGAAGATATGTTGTGAAATGGCTTGGATGTTCTTCGTCGCAGAAGTAATGTAACTGCCTTGGCTGCCCGTACAGTCCTGGACGAAGACGAGGTCTCTGCGCGAAACAAAGCAGGTCTGTGCACGGGCGTCGCGAGTCTAATTAGCAAACGGTGACGTACAGCATCTTTCTGTCCCCTGAGCCATTCGCGACGTGTGGCTGGAAAGCCGGTGGTTGCTGGAACGCAGCCGATCCAGAGTCGAAGTCCATATCCTCATCCATGTTTGTAGACTCGAGGGTAGGCTGTTCGCAGCTTTATATGCAAAAGTCAATCAGTGGAATACAAGGTTGTGGTAGTTCTGGTTCAAGGTACGTCCAGGTTGCTACGCAGACGAGCGAAGATTTGTGACTCTCTCAGAATCGATGGTGGACGTTGTAGTTCAAGCTGCTGCGTCGAGGCTTGGCTGTTGTAGGATACATTCGTCGATCTGTACATGCACACCTGTGACGATGGCCACGCCTCTAACGCCTGGCCGCTTTTCGGATCTATCCGAGTCATCGCCGGCAGCCCCAAGCAGCCTCGAGCCGGGTCCCTCTGCGCAAAACGGAAAGCAGTATACAGAGCTGTAAGATAGCTATAAAACAAGCAGACAACGCCAGGTAAAGTAAAACAGAAATCCTCTATAGCTCTCGCCGAGCACTCCCAAACAGCCAATTCGCCCACTGTGCGTACCACCCAGGTCCGAAGGCTCCTGGTCTGCTAAATGTCCGGTAGATGAGGAACAGTCCCGTCGAAACCCCGCCTAGAAGAGCCCCCACTGTCACGTAGGTCCGGAACCGCGCTGCGGCCGAGAGGGCACGATCAGCCCCTCCAGGCATGGCATTCGGATGGTATCTGCGCAAGGGCAGCAAGGTCGCAGGATAAAGATTAGATAATAGAGCAGCATCGATGAAGGCAGGTCAGCACACGATGCATCACACAAGGTCATGAAACGCACGGGTCGATGGCAGTCTGGCAGATGCGCTGGAAGACGTTTGCCAATTCCTTGGACTTTACGCTCACTGCGGTGGGCACCTGCAGGTTCAGGCGATTGCAGTATACGTCAGGTTGTACCTCATGTCTCTACAGTATGTATGATTAACACCACGCGCGACGCACGACTCTGAAAAGCATGTCATGAACTTACTTGAAGCGCGAGATCGAGGTCCGACTTTGTGGCTACGAATACCGCTGGTATGTGGTCCAGGCTGTATTGTTGCTGACGTGATCGATGAGTCTAATGGCGAGGAAAGGCAAAACGGCGTGTACTAACACGGAGGTTGCTGATATAGGAAAACGAGTTTGTGTCGCTGGAGTCATGCACATAGACGATCACATCGGCGAGGTCTGTCTTCTTCGAACTTTTTAGCATCTCGGCTTCGTACCGTGAGCCGAACTCTTGCAACTAGGGCACAGACGATCTTTTTAGTTAAGCCGACGGGTCAAAGAAACAGAGAACTTACGACAAGATACACTTCACGTCCATCCAGATCCACAGCATTGACGACAGTGTTCATGCGTTTCGTGGGCTCATACGTATCGCTGAACTGGTGGCCAACAAACGCGCGAAGCAAGGAAGTCTTGCCAGCCCCGGCCGCACCGCACACATAGCACAAGAATACGTTTCGTGTGGATTTGCCCTTCCGCCGATCGCTCTTCCTTGGCCGAGTTATGTGCAGGGCAGACGTTCTGGGTGTTCTTGAGGTGTCTGGGTATCCGAGGTAAGCAAGGTATTCGAGGGTCGTGCGGTAGTTAAGCAGTGTGGTCATGCTGAATACACCGAGATTAATTGCAACAGCCCCAAACATTAACGTCGCGACTCTTACCTCCATTGAGCTAGCCAACGTTGCAGGTTGATTTTGCCAGAGTCGCTCGTGACCGTCGTATCTGGGAATTTATTACCAGCCCATGGATTGCCGGGTGATGTGCTGAATAGGTCCTCCATCTCCGCATGGTTCAGCGCACCATCGCTGTCCTGGTCGAGTGGATTAGTGAGATAAGACCTTCGGGCAGTGACATGAATACCTTGTCGAATGCCTGAAACGTCTCGGTCAAGAACTTGACACCGAGAGGGCTCAGCTCAACAGTGCAATCGTACGGCACTTCAAATCTGGTTGCTCAAGTCAGGAGATAGAGTTTCCATGAGGGGCCAGCAACTCACTTTGGATACAAGAAGTCTTCTGTAAGCTTGAGGTCTTCACCATATCCAAATTTCCGTAACACTGTCCAGGTTGTTTCCTGTCTCCCTCGCTGGATGAAGGACGTGAGAAGGTACAAAAACCCTTCCTCTGTCAGCCCGCCAGCACGAACACCGCCAGCAGTGTGCGCCTGCACCATGTCCTTAATGCCCTCTAGTTCTTGCGCTTGAAGGGGCGTGCCGAAGCATTTGCTCTATTTCCTAGGTAAGACAGACAGAAAGATACTCGCACAAGGACACATACCTGGAACTCGTTCAATTCAGCGCTATCCAAGACGCCATCCTTATTCAAGTCGCAGAGTTTGAATATCCGTCGCAAGGCCGCCACACATTCTTTTTTGAGAACCTGCCGAAGATTTCGCGTTAACGCCGAGCTCGAGCCTTCTTAAAGCCAGTACGGTGCCTACATGATCTCGCGAGTCGTACAAAGGAGCCGTAGGGTGAATGACCGCCTTTTGCGCGTGGTAGAAGACTTCGGGGACATTGAGAGGTAACTTGGCGGAGCATTCTACACATGTGTCGACTTCCTGCGTGACTGAGCATCTCTGGTGATATAAGTGAAGCAAAAGAAACACACCTTGAACTCGTTCATAATTGGTAGAACTTCTCCTTCCAGTGCTTCGTTGGTTACTTCTCCTCCGCGCAGGTCCATCTTATTGCCTACCAGAATGACTGGCACCTGGGCAACAGAATCAATTTTAGAAATGACATAGCAGCGTTTTGCCACGTACGTTCACCCCTAATGACCGAAAGCATGGTAGCCAATATGTTGGTATTCGGTCGAATGAGTTGGGGTTGTCTATTGCATACACGACACAAATGACATGCGCTTTGCGTATTTCTGATTCTAGATGTGGGCGGTCTTCAGGGGAGCCTATGTCGGAAGTTTACATGTATTCCAGGTGAGCCATATGGCAAGGACGTACTTCCAGTATCGACAATGTACGTCGTTACGTTCTCCGGCGTGACTTCTGGTGGTATGGTGACCTCTGGTACGACGTGTTGGACCTAAATACCACAAGCACTCTAAGCACATGCACCCAAGTAGCAGGAGACAACTCACATGTGGGACAAAAGCCTCCTTAATGAGCGACGTGACTATCGTGCTCTTGCCGACACCCTCTGTATGAACACCATATGGCGACCGCAACCGTAAACGGTGAGCTCAGGGTGCTGGGCACCAGCGGAAGGCTGCTCACCGTCGCCGACTAGAAGAATGCGGACATCCCTCCTCATGGCCTCCAGGAATGAAGAACGCGCCCTGCCAGAGCTCCGAGTCGTGTGTGCTACTGCGTGTCAGTTTCGGCGAGGCGGGGCGACGGCAGCGAGGCGGCAGGAGGAAACAGCGGCATCGGCCTCGCGTGCTCACTGCTCAAGCGCTCTTCAGCTCCGCCCTTGCAATGGAACGACCACCTCTTTCCGGCTCTTCTCACTCTTGTTACCACCCGCGGCCCCCATAAATACCTCCAGATCTCGAATAGTTTCCCAGCACGAAGACACAACCCCTTAGAAGCACCCATCTCTTGTCCAAACGAACACCTTCTACTCAACGAAGCGGCATGGCTGCAGATATCATCTCTCTACCCAGCGATGTCATTATCATCGTTATGAAGCATCTGTCTGCCAAGGATTTAGCTGCCTTGGGATGTACCTGCAACGTCTACCATGAACTTGTAGGTGCTGTTCGTCTGCTAAATTTCCCACGGTGCTACGCTAAGCAAGCATCTCGATCACGCAGGTGGAAGCCTTTGGGTGGAAAGGATGCCTCCGAAATAACCCAAGACCGTCACACAGTCTTTCTCAGAGTTATGTTGTATGGGAGGCTGGGGTGCAGGTTCGGTGAGTGATGGAAAGCACGTCGACTGTCTTGTTCCCTTACCGTGCACGATAGGTACAATACCATCATGGACCGCAATTGGGCTGGCCAACGATTCGTCGCTCGACCGTTGGCCGACCGCTGGCTTGGCAAGCTTCAACCATTGCTCGCCATTAACTCCTCCCGTCTTCTGCTTGCTGCGGGGAATACGATATATTCCTACGGATTCTCGTCGTCTTCCAACCCGGACGTCTCTCCGCCCGTCCGTCTCGAATGCGCATACACCACGAGAGCATTTCATCCGTCTCAGGATATAACCAGCCTCGTTTCCGTACCCGACGAAGGCGTAGACCGCACGGTCTTCATCGGGTATGCCGATGGTAACCTCGAACGCGTTACACTCCCTCCCTGCAACGAGCTTGCCACTACTGGCGGAGATATCGATGCTTCTCTTAGGGAGCATTACGACTTCCACAACACTCTTATTGAGGGTTTATCCGCCTCGTCTTCTCACTTACTCTCGCTATCCACTACCGGGACTGCCGCACTCCTCCCTCTTACCTCGACAGGAGCCAACGCCAGAGCTGATTGACCTCGACACACGTAGCTGGTCCTGTCATCTGAACATGGACTCATCAACCCCATATGCGGTATTTGGTACAACCTCCTTCAATCCGCTCTCGGTGCACTCTATTCGGGAATCCCATCTGGCAGCCGAGCCTTCTGTGCACTTGGCTTCAACGACAAGGACAGAACGTCCCACCGCCGTATACGCCATCAGCTCTGCGCCACCAGCCTGCGCATGGGGCGCCTCAGACCAGGTCGTCGTCTCAGGATGGTACGACGGAATCGTCCGCGTCTTCGACTTGCGCTCCCAGACGCGAACCACGGCAGAATCGCCCGTGTCGTCTCTGCTGCCGTCCATGACGTTCTACGACCCATGGTCTCCAGAGCCCATCTACTCATTGGCATGCGGCGGCGGCTCGGCGTCGCACATCGCGGCTGGCTCCGCCCGGCACAGCGTCCTCGCCTTCTGGGACGTGAGGTTCCCTAAGAAAGGATGGAGCGTGCACGCGCCTGGGAACGATTCGAGTCCTGTCTACTCCGTTGTTGTGGACGGTGCTCGGGTATTTGGAGCGAACGAGAGCCGAGGGTTCGTCTACGACTTCGGTAGCGGTGTTACCGAAGACACGTACCCGCCCATTCCGTTGGAGGTAGTACCGACTACGAGGGCGAATGGGAGATGGAGGAGGAACGGACCTGATGATGCGTTGAAGAGGGCGAAGGCGAAGAGTCAGGGACCGGGATTCTATGTCACGAGATATAAGCACTTTAAGTAGAATATCCTTAATGTATTGTCCAACATAGGAGCATTGCAATGTACTTCAAGTTGTTCTTACAGTGCACCGTACGCATCAGCCTGGCCAGAGCCAAGTCATGGAACACCTGAATTGTCAAGCTTGCGTCTTTTCTTCTTCGACTCTGAATGTTTTTCACTCTTTATGCGCTTCACCGATTTGACTTCGGGAGGAGTAAGCGTTTCCGTAGCGAATGTCGCCACAGAACTGGGCACGGGGGCGGAAGGGTCGTCCTCGTCGGCGCCAGCTTCTCCTTCCTCTGCCTGCTCTGTAGAGACGACCTTTTGTAACTTCGTCTTCTTTGATCTCCTCTTCTCGTCCTTCCTTGCCCTTTTCTCTGCCCGCAGCTTCTTCCTCTCCGCCTTCGCCACCTTTGTACCTGCTTCCACCTTCTCCATAAGCTCCTCATCCTTCTGTCGTTCTCGTCTTATGCCCTTCTGGTCATCAGACCCTTTCTCTTCCCTCTTCCCCTTCTTACCCTTCGTAGACTTCGGCTTCTCACTTTTCCGTTTGCTGCTTCCCTCTCCAAGATCCACCATCTCCTCGACATCACTCTCACGCTTCCGTTTTCTCCCACTCTTCTCCCTTTTCTCTTTGCTCTTCTTCTCTTCCACAATTGCCAACCTCTCTTCCACAACTTCCACTGTCACTGTTTCTTGAATCGGCACGGCAGCGTCGGGTGACGCGGATTTCTCCTTAACATCGCTACCCAGGATAGGTCCGCGGTAGAACTTCGAGTATAGAAAGCGCTGTGCGGCCTGTTGCTTCGCGGCCGCCATTACGCTGAGTCGCGGTGTGGAAGTGCCGCTGGAGGTGGACGGTGTTGCCGCGCCAGAGAGCACAGACGTGCCTGTGGTCGGACGCTTGTTCGAGATGATACCCGTGCTTGTCTTCTGCAGCACCACAGCGGATGTCGTAGACTCCTCCGTATCCTCCTGTGAGATGTATAGTTGTGAGCGATGATTGGCAGGAAGAGAACGTGCGAAACGCACAGAGTCGCTGTCGTAGCATTTGATCTTTACTGCGTTCACCGCGGCGGTGAATACACTGTAAGCATAAAATATAAGTTAAGCACCATGTATTCATAAATGTGCACCGACACTCACTGATCCCAGAAGGGAAATGCCTCATCACGATCCTTCCCAATACCCGCCATCGTTTTCTTTTGCGCGATGATGATAGGCCGGCTGATAGCCCCATGTCGCAGCGCCGTACCTTTCCCGTTCCATCCCTGAGAGGCGAGGTGCGCGTGAGCGTCGAGAGGCATGGCAGCGAGAGGTGGTCGAGGACGTTAGACTGAAAGCTGGGCGACCAAAGATTTCGGCGTCTTGGCGCCCGCAGACCCTTCTCTCGGGCACTGCCGAGATAGCGATCTTCGTGGCGCTCTTGACTTTGATCGCCGTTTGCTCTGTCGCTCTTCATCCACGCCGTCATGCCATCCCCGGTTTCTGCTCCTACGCTCTTCCCATCTCCAACTGCTTCAAGCATTCTCGCCTTTCAGTTCTCGTCGTGGTACCCAAGGTTTGCTTCGCAGAGCATCAAGTCGACCGTCATCCGACCTCTCAGCAAAGACTTTGAGGATTATCTGAATTCGGACGGCGTCTTTATCCCCGAGGGAGCAGAAGATTTGTTAGTAAGTTCACAACATTGACATACCCGCTCCGGGGTTGATTGATTTCCCTGCTAGGCCAGTGGAGAGCACACTGTCGGATGACGAGCAAGACGAGGGCGAGAATAGTGAAGATGAAGACGAGGAAGAGAGACGGAAGTTCGCATTCCCAGAGCTGGACACACAAATCAGGGAGGGAGTAGAGCAGTACGGGGCGGTTTTTCCGAAGCTAAACTTCTCTTCTCCTCGAGTGAGTCTAAGCACGCATACAACCGCGTCCGTGCTCACTTTTCCCGGGCCTTAGGATGCTGCATGGATCCTGCCAGCAGGCTCGCCGATGAAGTGCATGTCTCCGTCCGACGTGTACATGCTGCTCAAATCCTCCGATTTTGTACTACACGACCTGGACGCAACGCAGCTCTTTGAAGACTGCGACACATCCTCGGAGCAACTCCCGGATTACCAGCTCGAGCTTGTCCTGCGCAAGTGGTACCCAGTAGACCGAAGCAGGGAGCTCCGTTGCTTTGTTCGCAGCGAGAGACTCTTAGGTACGATGTAATGCAAGGACCGGCAGCTCGCTCGCTTACAGACAGGGTATAGGAATCTCCCAACGTGATCCCAACTACTACGAGTTCTGGAATGGAGCCCCAAACGCAGGCCAAGGTCCTCAATGCCATCCGAACATTCTGGGAGGAGAAGATCAAGGGAAAGTGGGAAAGCACGCAAGGGAATTGTAAGCCAACCTGTCCAATGTGTCACCTATCACACCGTTAACCTCTCCACAGACATCTTCGATTTTCTCTTGACGCGCGATCTCTCCAAGGGACACATCATCGACTTCAATCCCTACTCACCGAAAACGGAATCGCTCCTCTTTGAATACGAAGAGCTGCTAGATTTGCTCAACACAGCCACATCCTCCCCGCAGAGTTCTCCCCGGAGCTCAGAGTGGTAGACTCTCCGAGTCATCCTGCGGCCGCTCGGAACGTACCGGCTCATCAGCACAATATGGTGCCGATTGAAGCGTTAATGCTCAGTAGCGGCCGGAATGTGGAAGAGTTTGCTGGTCTATGGCAAGAGGAGCTCCGGAGATCCGCTGTTCCAGACGAGGATAACGACATATAGCACGTTATACTGACAGAAATTTTGTGAATTTACTACCACAAACAACGCAGCAGCAGTGGGATCAAGAAAACCATATTCAGAGGCCGCATACACGAACCCTAGCGACGCTGGGGTCGTGGTCACTCGTTCTGGAGTCGAAGCTGGGTGCCCAGCTGTTCACATGAATGTGCTCAACCTCCACCTTCCTGAGCGCCACCGCCGGAGACACAAACATGTGATCGAGCTGTTCGTTGAGGTTGTCGAAGACATAGGTGTAGCGCTCGAGGGGTTCAGCCCGGCGAGCTCGTCGACCCTCGAAGACGAGGCCGTTGAACGCAGCGAACACGGAACGCGTTTGCGCGAACTCGTTGAAGTCGCCGGCGATGATGACGCTTGCGAGCGGGTTGAGCTTCAGCAGGGACTTGACAAACGTCTACATCGAGTGGCATTAGAATCGGAAAAGCGATGCGGGCGCAGGGGAACTTACAGCAATGGTTTCGACTTGGGCTGTGCGTTGGTCAACGTCGCTGTTGATCGGCGGGCGCGAATCGCCCTGCACCGACGAGCCACCTCCAGACTTCGATGCGTCATGGACGTCGATGGTGAAGAAACGGGCACCCGAAGTGGTCGTCCAAGCGGCAACAAGGGGCTTGCGACTGCTATTCCAGGCCGCATTGGTAGGGTCAATACGACCGGGGTTGAAGCTGCGCACACTGTGTCAGTACCAGTCCATATACTTGCAATATGCTACTCACCTGAGGGTGAGCTTTCCATCATGTCCAAATACCGAGCTTCGTAGCATCCAAAGCCCCACCTATCGGCGATCCCGCGACCAGACTGACCTTCTTCGGGTTATACAAATATGCTGGTCGAATGTTTCCTCCGGGCACGCCGCCGTCCTGGTTGTTAATGCCATTGATTGCGGTGAAGTTGTAGGTCACGTTGCTTTGGCCGGCGATGGCAGCTGTGAGCGTGGACAGCGTCAGAGTGGCATCGACCGTCCCGTCGTCGGTCTCTCCGGAGTTGTCTTGGATCTCCTGGAGGAACATGATGTCGGGTGTCTTGAGGAACTGGGCAATATGCGTGGCAACTGATGGGAGGTGAGGGGTGGTGGGCCCCATGTTGTCCACCTATGCAGACCATTAGCAATGCGAATACTGAACGTAGAGAGTTGAAGCTTACATTATAGTCACCTAACGTCAGAGTGCACCCGTCTGTCTTTGGCGTTAATGTCGTTGCAGGTATAGTTGGGTCAGGTGTCGTCAAAACGGCGGGAGCGGTCAGAGGAAGAACGTAGTAGAAACCGAACTGGTACTGAACGACGCCAGTGATGTCAGTCAAGGTCTTGCCAACAGACATCGGAGTGTTCTTGGTTCCATCCAAGGGAGATCCAATAATTACGGACTCTGGGTTTCCGTCAGGTATGCCATCAAGGCCTATAAGATTTTGGATGAGCATCAATGCTCCGATGAATAGCAGGCAAGCGATAGATATACCAAATGTCAAGGTCGAGCCGCCACGAGAGTTGACACTAGTCGACTTCCAATTTCCACGGACCCAGAATTCTCCGAAACTATTCTCAAATCCAATTGAGACGGGCTTGGGAACTGTGACCAGCATGCCTTCCAAACTGGACCAGAAGTCGATTCCAAACTTGGTGGGCTGTGCAGTCGCATTCACAGTATCAACTCGGCTCTGGTTGTTCGGCACGGCAAGGAATCCATCCCGGCCGACGTCAAGAGCAGAAAGATACTGCGTAGGCGGACTTCGTCAACGCCAAGAAGGAGGGGCGTGACTGTGTTGTTGGAAGACAAGACGGTAATGTTTGTCGGGGACGAGAGTTCGGTAGACAAGAGGAATGTCGGGTCTGCGGCCGGGCGGAATTCTTGGACTTTGCCCGAGAGGGAGACGAGATCTCCGGCGTGCACCGCATTGAGGACCTTGCTCGAACTCGAGAACACGAAGACACCGCTGGACACACGATTGTCTTGGGCAGGATCGCCCTGGAGGTAGAATCCGCTAGAGCTCTAAAAGATATAGCCAGATGTGAGATGTTTCTCAGTCTATAAACACTGTGCAACGCACTTTGGCAGTCACAACACCAGTGACATTCTGCACGGTCTGCCCTTCCAGCGGTGAGCGAAATGCGGGCCCCTGGATGTTCGTGATGGTCACCGCATACGCGGCGGAGAGAAGGGCGAGCTGGCAAAGCCAGACGAACCGACGACCGGCAGCAAGCATAGCGACGATCCACGAGTGGGAGAATCTCTCTGCTTACTGCGAACCGAAGGCTGCCATTTTATATTGCCACGGATAGAGCCTTCCCAGCGAAGACCAGGCACTAAAACCACCTGAGTTTACAGGGGCGAAGAGACCAACGTGCGCATTGGCTGTCACCGTATGTCCAAAAGATTGACCGAAGGGCGGTCTCGCACAGAGAGCAGCGTGCGGTAACAGGGTTGACCATGTGCACTGTGTTGCATGTGGTACGAGAGTGTGATTGCTGTGCGACGAAAGTCCGAGAGGATGGAACAAGCTTGAGCAAGAAACGCAGAAAGTTCCCAGAGACGGCGACAGTCAAGAGCAAGTCAGTCAAAGCCAGGCACCGACAGTATTATTCTTGAGGAATTCTGGCGCTTACAGGCACGTTGGTACCAACCACCACCGCGTACACCCCTTTCGCCAGCAGACACACTCAGCTGGACCGTTATCTCCTGTCGGGACCGTACGCTTCATCCGTAACGAAGGTCTACACGTGATAAAACCGGACATGGCGAAATATACCTCGGAGGCGAAGGCCCAGCTGCTAGCGAACCTCGACCTCGAAGGTATGTACCCAACATCTTATCCGCATCCTGCTCAAGACGATCATACCAGTCGCGCATCGCGCACGCCAGTTTGAAGAATGGCTCACCGATGCTCTCGAGGACTTCCGCATGCATCAAGAGGGTCTCATTTCGCGCGTCCCGCGCCTTGTCCGCGACGTCACCCTGCGTGAGTTCGCCAAATACAATGGCGATATCCAGGCGTGCCTCAAGAGTATACAGAGAGAGCGGCTGGGTGGAGAGGTGGAAGGCATTGACAAGACAACGAGGAAGAGGAAATGGGTTGAGTCTCAAGAGACTGAGGCCAAGGCTGCAGATGCGGCTGAACACGAACCCCCGAAAGCTACGAAATCTGGTGCGTACACTGCCCATGTAACTCATTTCGCGTTTGTTAAAAATGTTCTTCGTGTAGCTCGCACTATTGCTGCGACACCGAAGAAAAAAGCGGGTCCTTCGACTGGTCCAGGCACCGCGCAGCGTGCACGCCTTCCACAGATGAAGACACCATCAACTGTCCGTGCACCCATATCCCTGACATAGCACGCTAAGCTGACTTTGTTCTAGGTCCGAACAGCTCAGCGAATACCGCCACATGCGCCATCGCCCAGCCCGCACAAAGCCCTAGGGAAGCCGCTTCCTTTCGGCCGGCTTCCCACTGCTTCAAGACCAACCTCGCCTACCAAGATCCCTTTCGCGTCTCCCTCCAAGCCCGGCCCTCGCCCTACCGCCCGGGTCCCTTCGACAGCACTATTCAACCCACACATACCTTCTCATCGTCCTCCTCGTCGTTTCCGCGGTGGCCCAGGAAGGACGAGAGCATGCTCAGTGTCAACGGCTCGCCGCTGGCAAACCCCGTTGAAGCTTGGGTTTGACCTGAGCGGCTGGCTGAGCAAGGTGGTGGAGACAGGGGGTGAGGAGAAGGATGGTCTAGGCACGGGTGCGGGGGTGGGGAAGAAGGGGCACCAGCGGACGAACAGCATCATTGTCAGGACTGCGTCCACCGCCTCAGATCGCCCTGGCTCGCAAGCCAGCACGCATTCGCGCTCGAACTCCAAGTCCGGCTTCATACCGAGCCGCGGCGGCGCGTCGTCTCAGCCGAAGACACCGTCCCCGCCTTCTTCTCCAGGCCAACCTTCCGCGTCCCTATCTCTTGCCGCGCTCGTCGCTGTCCCGACTGCAGACGGACACCTGCTGGAGTTCGATCCTTTCCTCACAACGCCGGAGGAGATCGATGCACTGGAGGACATCTCGGATGGCGCGAAGACTAAAGCGAAGGAGGATATGCGCAAGCTGGTCTCGCAGGCTATGGAGCGCTGGAAGATTGCCTAAGCCGCCCGAGGTAAATGGCGCACACCCGCAGGCTGGTTCGTCGGGCTTCTTGAGACCTCATCGATGCATCTTGGAAGTGTAGTGTTTTATTCATTGTTACGCTGTCGTCTCGCTTTCCTGTGATCTGCTGACAGTGCCTGCTGATTGACTCTTGCCTCGCTTTGCGCGTGCTTGACATGCATGTAGTATATAGTGGCACCGCTGTATCGATAATATCATAGACTCGTCTTACTACAATGCCATGCCATGTAGTCCATCTCATGTGAACCCCTACTTTATTCAAGGATCTCAAGACGAGCAGCTCTACAGATCGCCTCATGGCGGTCGCGCACCTTACGAGTGGTGCTGCCCCAATGCACAGCCTAATAGCAAACAGGCATTAGCGATTATGTTATTGAACACGGACACAGACGAACCGCTTAGCCTGTTCTCTCAGCTCAAAGAGGCGAGCGACAGGGATAGCACCAATAGCAAATCCTTCACCAAGAGAAAGAGAGTAATTTCCAGTGGTAACGTATCCGATGATGGGCTCTTGTGAGGGGATCACAACGGATAGCTACCATGAGACATGTAAATCTAAGACGGTAACGAGGAATAGTGGAGGAACGTACCTCAGTCTCACCCACCATCTCCTCTATCTGAGCACTTGGACCACTCTTCCGTACTCTCTCCGCCTTGGCCCATTTGGCCGCTTCATCGTCGTCCATACCATACATTACAGCCAGATCATCGGGGCACCCGCGTCCACACAGCCGCAGCCGCACGCGCACCAACGCGTTGTTCCAGAGGTCGTTTGCGACGGCCGAAGGGAAGCGCGTCAGACTGCGCTTCTGGCGCAACTTGTTCATCTGCTCCAAGAGGCCGAACGACGGGTTGAGCATGCTCGAGGCCGCATCGATGATTGACATGGTCTCGGGCCCGCGGAGCAACCACGGCTCCACGACCAGGTCGGTGTCTTGCACCTGCTCTACAACCATCTCTTCGCCCGCGGGCACCGCCTCGGACTCCTCAGCACCCGTGTCGACGTCCATATCCGCATCTCGCTGCGCCGGGACAAACTCCCCGGGATCGTCGACACGTCTGCCTCTGCCTCCGCGGCCAGCGGGGTCCACGAGCCCAAGCACGACGTCCCAGTCGGGGCACCACGGGCTGCGGCACCCGAGCCGCTCATAGTTCAGCCGCTTCGCGGGCGGCTTGCGCGCCCAAGCCTCCTGCTCCGCCGCCGCGCGCGTCCGCGGTGTAGGCGTCGTACGACGGCGTGCAGGGGTAGTCGCGCGGGAAGTACGCCGCGCCGGACTCGAAGGACTGGGTCTGCCGCTCGCGCTGACCGCCGACGCGTGTGCCCGTGAAGGTGAGCGAGGAGAAGAACGGCATGCCCCAGCCCTGCGGTACGACGAGCGTCCAGCCGTGCACGGACGGCGTGGTCGTAGAGGCGTTGGAGGTGCCGGGTTGGGAGGTGGTGTTGGCCTCGACGGATCGTTGAATGAGCAGGACGGGTATTCGAGCATCTTGGGCTTCAGCTTGTAGGGGAGTTCCGGGCACCAAGTTCTAACGGCGCCGTGAGCTCTGGCGTATGGTCACCTTGCGTGGAAGTATGCTTACCTTGGCGCGTCGTTCATCTATATCTTTCTTCTGGAACTTGGGTTTCCGAAGGCGTTGACGGTCGAATTCGAACCAGATATCGCTCTTCGCCACGGACGAGTTTGGATAAAACGCTGTTGCTGCTGCCGGCAGGCTTGGGGTACCTCGCGTGTCAATGTATGCCTTAGCATTCTTGGGCGGAAAACTATCATTTTCGTTATGCTAAACGCGCAGGTGTGGTACCAGCAAAAGACGTACTTCAATCTAGGATCATACACCGTGAAGCCAATCACGGTGTTGCGCGGCACAGATGCTGTCGTCTGCAAGTCACCTAGTGCGTTCCAGCACTAGCGCAGCATCAGTTCATGGGAAAAAACCGTGTTCAGACAATGTTGACGCACCTTTTTGAACTCCTCCCTGTGGTCGTGCAGCTCCGGTTTCAGCGCGCCTTTGATGACTTGACTCGACTTCGGACCCATGATCTCGAAAACATTAACCTGCTCCCTCAAGTTCGCGATTTCTACCTCCACAGTTGGAGAGTCAGGTGTGCTGGCTTTCTTCACAGCTTCCAGAGCAAATGATGCAGCAGTCCGCAGCTCAATGTAGACCTCCTCGAAAACCGAAGGATGAGCCCAAATCCACACTGTCCCGTTGAACTTGTTTGTTGTCGCATCCTCCTTGGCTTTTCCCTTGGAACTTTTCCGTTTACGCTTGCTTTGAGCCTCCGCTGACGAGTTAGATATGGGATGCCTGCATGCGGACCCCCACAATACGGTAATAGGCGCGATAAGGTCAAATGGATATGCCCCCTCCTGTATAGATGAGTATCGCAGGCTCTTGCACCTGTAACGAACCTACATCATGATCAGTGAGGAAGTGATAAGAAGGAAGATCGCACATGCCTTTTGGCACCAGGACTGGCAACTTGCAGATCACAACAACTATCAAGGATGGATTTGAGAACCTCTTCCGGACCTTTCAGTTCCATAAGACCATAATATGAGGCATCGTGAAGTATGGATCCATGCATCGATGCGCGGTGAGAGGGCCTGAATGATTTCTCTGTTGGAGAACCAGCCTATAGGAACCAATATAAGAGCGAAAAACAGACGGATGCTTCCCACCAAAACTTCACCAGTCTGTAACCCCACATGTCTTCCATGTGCATCCGCTTCGCGTGCCAGATGTGAGTTTCGAGCCATACTTTGTTCTCTGCAAGACGTCAGCGAGGCAGATACCAGTAGCTCACATTAGCTTACTTTGACGCTTCAAGAATGTATCAGTCCGAGACAGACGTTTTTCCTTGCCACGTTTAGGTATGTTCTTCTTCTTGACCTTGACTGCATCCATCTGCTGGAGTCAGTGAGCCGCCTTTGAGCCCGGAACGCAATCCTTACTTCTGCTTTGGCCTTATCCCGTAACCGTGCGGGAACACGACGAACATCATGGCTCGCCGCTCGCCTGCGCAAGTGTCGAGGCAATTGTTGCCACGCTCGTTGAATGCCGCTTGCTCTGGACTAGGGTCTCAGCCAGGCATGTCGAAGCCGGCGAATCACATACCTAGCAGATTGCATAGCGGTATGCATGGCGTTGATCTCAAATGCGCGTGACTAGAGTGTATACTGAGTAAAACATGGGCGGGATTACTTGAAGCAGACGCACCTCAGCGAACCTTTCCACATCCAGAGTATCAGGTAGAGCGGGTGTAGCTGAGGTTCGTGAGTACAGAACAGGAACAGGAATCACAACTTACCATCGAAGCGCACTGCTCTGTTCGATGGCCCTGCCTCTGCATTTTGAGACGTAGAAGTACCAGACACGCTACTGGTCGACTGTACCGCGATGGTACGCGCTAAAGCGGTTTTCTGTTTCTTCTTGTCTCGCCCTGTCGTATTAGGAGACTCATCGTTTTTGCGTTTGGAAGACATAACAGGCTTGGGATAGGTGAGGGTCGATGCCAAACTGAGAGAACCGTAATTACTGCGATTGCGAGTGTGGTGGACGATGCAATGGTCTGGCTAGACGCGAGGCAAGCGTTCAGGCCACACGGCAATTGCCGTGACTTCGCGTTGACGTTGAGGTCGGCCGCGGCGAGAGCAGGCAGCTTGCACTAGGCCATGTCTGCTCACCTCACACGTATCATCTTACGGCCACAGGTCGCCAATGCCGCTCGTCGTGCTTTCTCGACTACAAGAGCTGCTCGTGAAGAGGTCGTAGTAGCCAGCCCAAACCTCGGCAGCGTCCCACCACCAAAGAAGCCCGTAGGCGCGTTCCGGGGAGGGTACGTCTACTCCTAGACTCTAAGGTCTTCACAAGGAACCTGAAGCGACTAACTTTTATGCAGCATTGTAGGGTTTCTCTTCGGATTCTCGCTTGCTTCATCATATGCCGCGTATCACCTGCTGGATGAATACAAGCAAGCGTCCGCCGCTCTTCAAGCTAGCGTTGAAGAGCTGCAGCAAAGCACTCAACGGGTGCGTCAAATGCCGCCCGCGCGAAGAGATTGTGCTGATCTCTGCATCCTTTGTTTCCCTTCCTAGGTCTCGGCTCATATCAGGAGGATAGAGGCTGCGGAAAAAGACCTCAAGGCCCTGCGTGATTCGTCTTCCACCAAGGACGACATCTCGAGGATACGAGCTGAGGTGAAGAAGCTGTACGACGGCTTGCATGTCGGTGAGTGTGCTGTTTTCTAGGTCGTAAAGTGCGGTTGTCATGATAGCTACGTGTTTCTAGAGTTCTTGGATCTCCGGTCTCATGTCTGGGGCATCCGTGAGTGGCTCGTTTGCACGTACATCACATTCCCCTAACAGTCTCACCTTTATCAGAGCAAGATCTTCACTCCCTTTCCAAGAAGGAGGCTACCACTGTTCGTGTCGTTTAGAGGAATATACCCAATACATGCGTCTCCCACATCTTGTCACTGGCCCAGCCATGCCTGCAAACCTCCGCCCACCCCCGTTGTCGGTTGCACGGTACTTACTATGCCCCACTCGCTCAATCGGCAACGCAAAGAAAAGACTTATGATATAAGATGTGATTTGGACGTAGACTACACTCATCCTCGTGTAGATGGGTTGCAGACATTATGCGATGATCACCGGTATCCCCAGGAGCCTTTGCTTTTAACCTCCTACTGTCCATGCTCACCATGGTGATATGAAACAGGATGCCCGACGAAACACGTTACTGTACGGCCACGCCGTCGAAGTTGTACTCGTGTCGTTGGCCACAACCACGACTCCTCCACTCAATGCGGTGTATATGCAATGTATATACGCCAGAACCCAGTTAGCTTTTCTCTTGTGACCATCTCATGCTTCCAATTGGCTAACCAGAGTTAGCCGTGACTCTGAAATCCTATCAGGTCGTTAGGCTCCCGCGTTGGGTTGCAAACCTGAATAGGATGCAGGCCAAGGTCTTAGTCATCTTGACCGAGCTGAAAGTCAAATTCTACTGGCAAACGTTACCATTCTCACCTTAATGAACAGACCACTCGGACATCACCCCGAGCTGTTCCCCACAGAATCAAAGCCACGGTCCGAGCGGCGCCCATAATGAAGGTCGCTGCTGTGGGCTGTTCGAATCGTGCCCTGATCCCGTTCTCGGAGCTGGCATTGAACTGGATGTAAATTACATCCCGATGCTGTTGCCACGAAGGGCGCTCCTCAAGCACCAGACTTGCCTAATCAGGCAGGAAGCGGTAGTGGACCGTGACGGTCCCCGGCTGTCGCCACCACGAGCGCAACATAACGACTGTTGCCTACGAGAACATGCGCAAATGGACACTCCGCCGGTCGGCTCAGGGCACACGGGAGCCAACTGGCCGGCATGTGTGCCTAGACGTTCTTCCCCTTGGTCGGAAGGGTCGGGTGCTGAAGGGTGCTGAGGAATGTTGGGTGAGTGAGACCCGGACCATCATGACCTGGTAACCATCCCAGCCGCTCTTTATCGCGTCACAATATCAGAATCGGATTGCGGACTTTTAAGCAGGGATATAAAATAAAGACAGGACCGACGACCATTCTACATCCCTCACTCTCTTCGCTCCTTTTCATAGTCAAGACAGGTTCTTGCCCTTACGCACCTTTTTTCCAGCTCAGCAGGTATGAAGTCAATGTCTTCTTCGCTGGAGCGTATTGAGATGCTCATTTATGCGAAAATTGTAGGTCGCGGGCACTTCCATTCATTCACTCAGCAGGCTGCATCATCCTCCCTTCCTAACTCGCCTACGCTCTCCCAACTCTTGACTTGAACAATGGTCTCTCTCACTTCTGCATTTGTTGCCGCGGCATATCTGCTGTCTGTCGTCTCTGCACTTCCTATTAAGCGTGAAGTACCACAAGGTCCGTTGACTCAATATATCGGTCGACCTCAATTTGCTCATAACGTTTGCTGCTTCAGAGCATTCTCATGAGCCTATCTTGACCACCGTGCGCACAAGCCTCAACCTGAACAACCCCAATGGCATCGTCGACCCCGTCTTTTCCCTGCTGGGTAACGCCGCCGCCGCCGCCGGTGCCGGAAAGATTACAGTGAGCTCCATTGCGAAATCTTGGCACGTACCTTGCTGACAAGGCTTTCAGAACCTCGACTGTCTTCAGCAGGCCGTGGCCGACCAGGCATTCACCAATGCCAAAGCGAAGGGTGACGTCGCCGTGAGTTAGCTCGCTCTGTGTGGCAAACACATTACTAAATGTGGCTTTCCATAGGGTATGACGAACGCCCTCATCTTCCGTGCCCTTGAGAGGAACACCGGCAAGGTCGGACTTGCCAGCGCCCTCTGCACGGAAACCGCCACCAATCCCGAGATTGCTGCCGTTCAACAGCACCAGGACCCCGCTTCCAGCGGAGCGGCGGCCACGAACAAGGCTATCGTTCTGGCGCTGGCGAAGCAGATCGCCTCCGTCGGTGGTGACCCTCAGGACGCGTTGAAGTCGGGCACGTTCGCTCCCGGCAACCTCAACGACAACACCGGCAAGGGTCTGTACATTGCTTAACACTGGTGCTTCACGTCTGATAGGGCTTTTGCAGGCAACTCCTGTGACGATGCTAACGACTCCGGAGGCTGTATTTTCACTCAGAACCTCCTGGTCGAGGATGCAACTGCCGATGAGATCAACGCTGCTGTTGCGGGTGTGTCGTCGTCAGCTTCATCCACCGAGTACGTACTCTGTGCCCTGCATGCGAATTAATGGCTTATTTGCGTCTTAGCACTAGTGACTGCGCCGAGACGACCGTGACTGTAACAGTCAGCGCTGCAGCCACCGCCACTGCCGCCGCGACTGCCACCAACGCCGCCGCCGCTGCGGCTACTACGGCTGCCTCGACTGCTTCGGCCGGAGGAAACCTCCAGAAGTTCACCGGTGCTCGTATGTCGTCTTGTTTCGCTTACCGCGGAGTTTTGATCTGACCGCTATCGTAGTTGGCGGCGCTACTGCCCTGCCGTTACCGTAGGTGGACGTGGCTTCGTCGTCTCTGGCAGCGACGACTTCCTTAACGTCGCCGCCGCCCTTGGCCGCTCTTGCGACATCCAGGTACGTACATTACGATTCATAACCTCATCTAGTCACTCACACTCCCGGCACGCATAGCACAACGCCTGCGCGAACAAGGCTAACAGCGGCGGAGGCTTCACCGTCGGTGCTTGCGACACCCAGAACACCCAGTGCCACGCCGCCAACGGCGCATGAGCGGTTGAGCGACATGCGAGGGTGCTTGATTCATCTCTTGCACCTCGAGAGGATCTTCTAGCTTAGCTGATTTTTTCTTCACTTTACCTTCATCTTGCATTTTGAATGATCATACGCGTTGAGAGTGATTGAATGGTGTGCACGTTTCACAACCTCATTGGGCAGCCGAAGATGCTACAGCGTAGTCCCCCGCGTCAGAATTCTTTTCTTCGCACAAGGAAACATACTCGCGAGTCTCGTCAATATCAGAGTTCGGTGTGAGTGATTGGGTCTTGAGTGGGTACATCGATTCCATTTCCACATGTCAACACTGAACGTGCAAGCTAGCGCGCTCCGTCTAGCTGTCCGTGCCAAAGCCAGGCGGGGCAAAGAGAAACCTCACTGTCCCTTCATTCCGCCCAAGCAACATCGCTTCCGCGTCCGCCTGCGCCTCTCCCGCTCCAGCGCTCACCCCGCGGCCGCGGGCCATGTTCGGTCTCGCGCATCACGATTTTCATCCTCATGAGCTGGTCCGGTTTGTACGGCACCGGCGGTGGTTGCATTTGCTGGACGGCACTAAACGAAGAGCGAGACGGGTGCGGGGACGACGGGGTGCTCGGCGACAGCGTCGCCGCAGGGTTTTGTGATTGCGAGATGATGAGGTCGATGATTGAATGGGCGATTTCTGAAACACAGAATGAGTCAGCAACCTCGTGCAAATGCTGGCAGCGAGAGATATCACCTTCGAGGTCCCCAACGTGTACCTGGAACTGGGACTCCCATTCACCACGTTTGCCAAGGGTGGCCGCGATTTCATGCGCCGTGTGGAAGCCGGGCAGGGCGGGAGTCGTACCCTGCTCAAAAGAGGATAGCAAAGCGGCCAGATAGAGGCATGCTAATGCTACAACGTGTGGTGGATATGAGAGATTGACGAGGGTACGGAAGCTACGATAGTTGTCAACTATTGCTGAGTGGGAGAGCTAGTGCCATGGACGTACCTATCGATTGCGAGACGCCATGCAAGCTTAGATAGTTTCTTCGAGGCTATACAAAGAGATGAACTGAATGGTTACATGCTGGTATATTGGACTTACCTCCAAACGCTCTGCATATCTTGATCACGTACGGGAAAGGCATTCTTGATGTAAAGTTGAATGATATAGTCTCCAATATCAAGCGTTCAACGGCTAAGAGCCGTTGTCGGTCTTGCTCAACTGTCTATACGAAGCATGATAAAGCAGGCAATCCGGTGGACTTTCGTATGGCTTACGGTTGGATCCATGTCCACTTCTCCCGCAATGGACTTGGATTTGGCGGCAAGCTCGGGGAAGCGAACGGCATATGAGATCATGAGGATTTCTCTCGGTTTCTTCAGGGTGTCATGCATCTTCGTGGAAACGTACATTGCCGCTAGTGAGACATCCTACACACCAGTTAAGTGACACGCCAGGAAAATAAGGGTGGAAAGGCGTACATGATAGCTGAAGTCCTTCCGCGGGAAGAATAGATGGAAGCGGTGGTACAAGTTCTGTGCAGTGGCAGTGGTCTTCCGCGGGCTGTAAGACCGTCGTCAGCTAGAGCTCGGTGTTAAACTCCAGCATATCGAGCATAAGGTGTCGAACTCACAAGCCAATCTTTGACCCTACAGCTTCGATGAACCCGCATGCCTGCTGCCTCTGCCTCTCCTCCTGGGTCATTGAAAGCTTGCCACGTTGTCTTTCAGACATGCGTTCGACTTCCTCTGGTGTGAAGTAAGGTAGATGGTGTTTGACATGAGATGCTGGCATCGCAGACGGCGAGTCGCGCATACTACCAGTGGCATGGTGGTGCGGATCCATCCTTGCTGAAGACAGAAGCGCCGAAGACAGTCCGGTACTAATCAGTAATATTTCAAGCGCTGAGTCCAAGTCGCAGCGGTCGCGCTCTGTCGCGCATGGCCAGGGAAAGCAAAGGGAAAGCTTGGAACGACCGATACATTACGCTATGTAGTTTCGACTCTCAAACATGCAAAACAGACCACGTCCGATATTTAGGTGGCTCTAGAGAGGGTTCTGTTTGTGATACAAGTGTCATATTGCAGTCACCGCGGTACCACCTCTCCTCCTACACCATTTAGTGCTGGTCTCGAGGACACATGAGCAAGAAGCTGCAAATCGACGAGACCGCGGGAGTCGCTCCCATGTTCACATTCGCTAAGGTCACTAGTGATTTACAACCATAATCGAGCTTGGTTTGCATGGGCGTCGCGAGCTTATGTCTCAGAGGAGCTTCGAACCACTCACTGAGTACGTAGGAGCGTGGTAATCTACCACCATTGTAGTACTTAACTGTCTGAATTATACCACTCGCTAGTGTGGATGTTACACGTTTTGTCTGACTCCAGGTACCAGCTTCGTCATGACCCAGTCAATGTGGGACTTAGTTCGTGTCGCGGGGAAGCGGAAGTATGTGGGAGGGATGGGGTCAAGTCCATCGTGCTCGAAAAAATTTATAGGCGGCGAAGAAGAACACGAAGACCGAGTGAATGGTACTGATAACGAGGTCCTCTGCTGAGCATGAGCCGTCGTGACCAGCGTAATAACGAGGAGCATGAGCAATAAAGAGTAAGCTTGACAAGGCGCACTCACCTGCATTGGCAGTAATTAGACCCGCGAGGAGCTTGTTCTCCGTTTGAATTTGAATGGGGTAATTGACCCATCCACTTGGGGAAGAAATCAGCTAAGACTGGCCAGTTCTGTTGTATGCCCGTCCCACTCGACGAGCTTGGTATTGTGACGGTGTAAGAGTGCGCCTTTGTCGGGCTCGTGGACATATCTTGTAGTTGCTGTTGTCAGTGTCCCAAGCCCTAGAGGCTACACCTCGTGAGTGGCATCATACTATGTTTGTGCTTGTTAGGATCCGAAGCTTCTGCCTTCCAGAAATGGGCACTACTGTAAACCTATAATGTAATACCCCGCAAGCTTCACTACAGACCTTCGAACAGAGAGCCTAGTTTACTGCTCCTCTATGGGGAACCATCAAGAAGTTTGGAACTTCGAGGAATCATCGTCGGCTCATGCATTTCTTCGGAGCGGGCAGTTTGACTAGAGGAAAAGTGACAAGACGCAACAGGATACTGAACTTGCTTGACCTCGGCATCAAGAAGATCATGAGATCTGGTAGTAAGAACGCCTTTAAGTACTTTGTGTTGTTTAGATACTATATGTTTGACACAATCGTGAGTGAGGTGAGGTACAGCGCGAGGGCAGCACTCACTGCTACAGTAATTCGCAAATAAATCTGCAATCATGTCGGGACACCCGCTAAATCTTCCTGTCGACGCCTCTCTGCACCAACTCCCTTGCACCACCTTCCCAATCATCCCAGCAAATACTGAACAGGACCGTGTCCCTCCCTGGACGATCCGGCCACTTGTCCGTCTCCCTCGCATTCTTTCCATCACGAGCATCCACAGGCGACAACACCCAATTCCACCTAACCACGCCCTCTCGCTTGAGCCCCATCCTCTCCGCCAACCGCATCGAGCCTTCGTTCTTGCTGTGCGTACACCACTGCACGCGTCGCAGTCCAACACCTGGCGGACTGGCCGTAGGCAGGTCGAGACAGTACTTCAGCAGAGCACCGACTGCGTTGCTGGAGACGTGTGTGCGCTGGAACTCAGGCAGGACGATGACAATCGCGATTTCGGCGGAGAGGTTGGCTGTCGACGCGTGGACGAGCCCGATGGTGCCCGCGAGGCTGCCTCCCTCGAACTCGGGATGCGCTGGGTCCGGCTTCGTTTTGTCGATGACCGCGAAGAACAAGTGGGCCGGGTCGCGCCGCACGTCGCGCTCGATGTGCGTCAAGAAGTCTTCGTACGTCGACCAGTGGATGGGGTAGTACCGGAACAGGTCTGCATCCTCCGATGCCTTGTCCCAAAAGTGCCTGGCATGCACTGAGGGAACGAACGGGACGAGCTTGACACGATCAGTCTCCAAGGTGGCGAGGTGGATGGGTAAAACGAAGTTGATGTCGTACGGGTTGGGCCCGTAAAGCTCTGCCTCGGGGACAACGGCACGCTCTGGAGCGACATACAAGTTGGTGTAGGACATGGCGGGCAGGGGGTACTTTGCAGACTCAAGCGATGAAAGTTGGCCTTATATCATAGCGACCGTGGAAGCGTGCTGCAGCGCAGCATCGATTGACTAGACTGCGATCTGCGTCAAGGTGGGAAGAGTGCGGAACGGCATGATCCTGCATTTGCGTCGTCGTATGTCGCAGTGTTGTAAAGATTTCACAGCAGGGAGTAGGCGAAGTCGCCTAGCTGGGCTCGTGGGAGCTAAGAACAAGTCGTATTGGTATACATAAGACCCAAGGGCGAGCGCCGAGTCATGCGTGGTAGAAACATTATTTGGTAGTGGATTCCCACCCAGCAACTAAAATGAAATAAAAACTAGCATACTCCAGCGTGTGCTTTCAACTTTGTATTGGGAGTATTATCGGACGTTCCTCTAAAGTTCGTGCCCTGGGCCCCTGAGACTGCTTAGTACTGCCCATGAAAGCAAAATGAAAAAGAAATTCCGACACGGGGAATTGAACCCCGGGCTATCGCGTGAGAGGCGATAATGTTAGCCACTACACCATATCGGATCTATACGAGGTCAACTGCCGTAAACTAAATTAAGAAAAAGAGATGAGCTCGCTGCGGACAGCTGTGCGACCCTAGGCTCTAGGACAGCCTTCTAAATAGTCGGAAGAGATGCCCGCGTTCCTTGGTATATAGAGGCTGTGACCAAACTGGGGGTCTTCTGAGGAGGGTCCCGGAGTTTGAATCGGCTTCTCGGCCAGAAATGGGTTGGACCTCAAGTGCGTTTTCTGACGACGTCATCGTCCGCGCGCGCATGTAATGCTGATTACTCAGTGCTCAAGCATTTTGTTCGCACATTCAGCTTCAAAGTCCTACCTTTCGTAACGCACAGAGTAATGCAGAGTAATAAACATACATTTTCTCCTACTTTCTCACTGGATCAGGAGTCAGCCATCCTCATATATACGGGACCATAACACATTGCCTCCCCGAGCCTCTTTTCACACCTCTGTTTGTTCCTTCATTGACCCAGGTGCTCCCTGACATCAAGCTACAAGACCTGCCAGATACGCGGTATATATATGAGCTATTTAGTTCAAGTTGCTTACGGAAAGCTTTGCAGCTTTGAAGTCGGACGCGTCGTGCAGCCTGCAGCCTAGACGATCTTCTCCCGGACCTTCCACGTGGTTGCCGTGATGGCCAGGCAATGCCTGACGTGCCGTTTCAAACTCCGGGACCCTCCTCAGAAGACCCCCAGTTTGAATGTAGACTAGTGCGACCCTGGCCAACAAGCCGACTCCGGTCAAGCTCAGATTCCTCGCTTTCTCGTCAACTCACTACGTTGTGTCAAGGAAATAGGGGTCTACACTGTAATCCCTACACACATCGTACTCTGGCTCGACTGGGAGGTATGTTAGTGTTCAACGTTTAACGTATGGCCGCACCGTCTGACCCGGAGCCAAAGCACGACTAGTTAGCATACTAGGACCGCGTCTGTATGGCGGGCAACGCAGGCGACGTTACGGCTCGCACAGAGGCCGTAGTGCGTCGCTGGACTCTCTTCCCAGAGCTTCTTGACGAGGTCCTCTCTACCTCCACCATGAGAATTGTCTCACTGCATGGGCCGAACCCTATCACGGAAAGCAGGACCTCCACTCATGCACACTGGTGTCCCGTTCATGGAACGCGGCAGCGTTCCCCCATCTCTGGCGCGACATCGTTTACTCCTTCCGCTACGAACCCCACGAATTGCCTGCCGGCGCAGCGGCTCCAGCTGTACAGCTTGACATCCAGTCCTTTGCGTCCGCTAGGCGTGACGTCCGTTACAAAACCTTACCGATGTTCTTGGCTTTCGTTAAGAGCTGCCTGTCTGTCCGGAGGAGCCTACGTAGACTTGTAATCGACGGCTGGGCGGCGTACGGGAACGACAAAGCTTGGGGTACAGCCTCCCGGGCTTTTGGCCTCACCTCCGAAAGGAGAACTAGATCCACACCTACTGGAGCAGCTTCTTTCCCTCCTTCCGCAACTTACTTGCCTGTATCTTGTCAGTATTGTCCTCAACGACAGACCTCGCGCGTGTCTGCTTGCACAACACTCCCTACGCGAGGTTCACATACATTACGTGGTGGATACCCACAATATGTGGAGGTCACGACCCTCCACAGGAATTGCCGCCCTCCTCCACTGCTTCGGGAAGCTGGAAGAGCTTCATATCGGGGTACTCCACCAAGATGGCGAACATGTTGAATTGCCTGAATCTTCGCAGCTGGAGCTGTCTTCACTGGTATTGACTGCGAAGACTAGTGTTATGTTGAACCGCTATCTACTTCGTTCCCCGACAGCACACAGTCTTCGCTCACTGGATCTTCGTGGGGTGGTAGATAGGGGTCCTATCCTGGAATTCTTCCGACGTGTTGCACCTCACTTGCAGCATTTACGCTCCCGAACTCCGAACGCCCTATTCTACGAAGGCGCACCCGGTGGGTTCATTCATACCCCTTCAAAGCTGTTGCTGACGCAAGCATGCATATCGCAGACTACAAGAATGATATTGCTTCTTGCAGCAACCTACGCACCCTTACAATAGATGCGACCCTTGGCCTTGGCCCTACTATCCACACCATTCTCGACAAGTACACTATACCAGGGCTTGTTGATGTACTTGCGGTTCTCACAACCCCGCGGCCTCGCATGGTCCATCTGCAAGAGTTCACAATTATTTGGCGTGTACCAGTACAAGTCCAAAGTTGGGAGACTCTATTTCCCACACAACAAATAGCCCGGCTTGATGGTGCCATGAATCATGTTGCTGCCCCTCAGACTTTAACGAGTCTCGATGGCGCCATGACCCGCTTTGTGGATTGCTACGGCCTGTCGCGCATCACGTACATATTCCAATTTGCCGCGAACATCCCGCCTACAAGGGCAACTGTCGAGGGCATTTGTACGCAGCTGACTCCCATGCTTTGGAGCAGAGAGAAGATAGACTGGAAGGTGGCGGACTTCATCTCCGAAAGGCATACAGGGTACGTTTTACCTTCCCCCCTGCTGTTCCTGGCCATTTAGTGACTCCGGCTTACACGTGTGAATCAGGTGGTGCTGATCTTGTTATTGGAAGGTTATGGTGCGAATACAATATTGATTATATGGGCTCCGAGTTGGCACGCACATTTGACGGGACACTGCAGTGTACACTACTTATCTTCTCTTGCAGGGCACTCGTGTTTGTTGTTGTTAGGCTCCGAAGGTTCCGCCTTCCCAAAAGGAATTTTATGCACACTCATACCGGTACTTGTCTTAACTCTGTCGTGAGTTTGCTCTTCCGTGGCGCGCCGTCATAGCCATATTCACAGATTGAAGACTTGGTTGAGGTATTCGGACTTCAGTAGAATCTTGATATCGAGGTTCAGGACCGTAACGGCATTTATTTGCGAAGACGAGAGCTACTCGTGCGCTGACAATGACATACGTATCGTCAGTATGGTTATGACAGTCTCGCAGGGAGCTTCTAGCGCATACCTAAAGGCCGTCACATTGTCTCGCCTCATTGACCTTTCACGAAGGCTTTCCATAAATGACGATCTGCGCTGAGTCCGTGCGGTCGCTGCGGTGATTGTTCCCCCACGCCTCTGGAAGACTGACTGAGGACTGACAGCGACGTCTGTGCGGAGATGCCGACGTGCGTCGTTTCTCCGAGCCTGTGCCCCGCTCAGGGACAGACCGACAGTCCTCCAAGAGGTTGATCTTCAAAATCGAGGACGAGGATGCGGGGAAATTGACGAGCGGCTCATGTCACATCCGTGACCCAGCCACGATGCCTCGTCACGCCCCTCGCTACGAACTTGGAAGGTTTCACTCATGGTTCTGCATCCGACATTCGTCCCATGGCCACTCTCTCTGGAGCATATCTGTTCCTGACCGACAGTATGACCTACTTTGTCACCAAACGATGAAGCTCCGTCTTCCCCAGGCTGGGGTTGTTTGACAGTTGCGGGGGTGGCAGATGTATAGTCATCCTATTCACCGCGGCAGTCTTTCTCACTGCAACCTCAGTAAGCGTCATTTCCCCCTGAGTTGACTCCAGCAGGACTGAATATTTGCTCTCACGTTTAGCCTATTTTATTTAGCTGGGGAACATGGGCACATGTCCAGACCGTCTGGTGCATCCATGGCTCATTGCACTCTGCGGAATGCAATTGGGCTATTCTTAGCTCCGTGCAGAAGCTACGGCCACGGGGCTGCACATGCGGTAAGTGGTGTTCTGTAACCTATCACCGGGACAACGAGCATGCCAAAGCTCACGTACCGACCTTTTTCCAGGACCGTTCAGGGCGTCAGCATCGGTGCGCTGCCAGGACGGAGTACACTTGGATCCTCCGAGTCTTCGTTCTGCCGCTCGCCACCACAGCGTCGCGTCCAGCTGCGGCGCATGACCCGTCAAATTCGTGGCGCGGATGGTCGGCTGTGCTCGGGGCTTGACGCTGCCAATCCACTTGAATTTGAAGATCACCCCCCGCGCCGGGAAGCTAATTAAAACGTTTCTTCCGTCCTCACATGTCCCGGGGCCACGACACGTCTGTCCAGGATTTCAGCGAAAATGCTCCCATAACGAGCGCGTTCTCTGGGGCAATGCGTGTACTTAAGTCCCCGACGACCAGCCTTGACCTCAGCAGTGCAACCATCCAACACTCGCCTACTATCCACCGCGATGTTCAAGCTCACCGCCTCATTCGCAGCTCTCGCCGTCCTTCTCCCGTTCGTCTCTGCTCAGTCTGCTGAGTGGGGTCAATGTAAGCCTCGTGCCTTTCCAATGAAAGTGGATGGCTCATTATTTGATATACAGGTGGAGGCATTGGCTGGGCTGGCGCCACAACTTGCGCTGCTGGAACCACCTGCGTTGCGCAAAACTCGTACTACTCGCAATGTATCCCTGGCGTGCGTATTCTTTACCTGGAACTCTTCATGAAATGACGTGATTTACGTACTGCCCGACTTCAACAGGCTCCCGCTGCACCTTCGTCCGCACCGCACCCAACAAGCACTGCCTCTGCTCCGTCGTCGTCCTCTTCCTCCACCGCGCCTGCGGGGTCTGAGCTCAACACGCTCGCTAAGGCGGCTGGCAAACTCTACTTCGGTACCGCCACGGATAACAGCGAGCTCTCCGACGCTGCCTACACCGCCATCTTGAACGACAACAAGCAGTTCGGCCAAATCACCCCCGCCAACTCCATGAAATGGGTAAGCGTCACTGTATATACTTATAGAGTTGTTTGTCTGATAATGACGCCAACCAGGATGCCACCGAGCCCTCGCGCGGTACCTTCACTTTCACCCAGGGTGACCAAATCGCCAACCTTGCCAAGACCAACGGCATGCTCCTTCGTGGTATGTATCTTCTGCCATCCTAATCTTGAGTTTGCGCTGAATGCTGTTCACGCAGGACACAACTGTGTCTGGTACAACCAGCTCCCCAGCTGGGTGACGAGCGGCAACTTCAACGCTGCCACCCTCACATCCATCATCCAGACCCACTGCTCCACTCTTCTCACCCACTACAAGGGTCAAGCGTGAGTTGTCTTGATTACTTTCTTCTTTTGGTGGTGCTGATAGGTGCTTGCTTCCAGTTACGCTTGGGATGTCGTCAACGGTCAGTAACTCCCCATTCTCAGCAGTGGCATTATCGCTCACACTTTTACAGAACCATTCAACGACGACGGCACCTGGCGTCAGGACGTCTTCTTCAACACCCTCGGCACCACCTACGTCTCGATCGCGCTGCAAGCCGCGCGCGCCGCCGACCCGTCCACCAAGCTGTACATCAACGACTACAACACCGAGGGCCCCGGCGCGAAGGCGACCGCGATGCTCAACCTCGTCAAGTCGCTCAAGGCGGCGAGCGTGCCGCTCGACGGCGTCGGCTTCCAGTGCCACTTCATCGTCGGCGAGCTGCCGCAGGGCCTGAGCACGAACTGGGCGCAGTTCACCGCGCAGGGCGTCGAGGTCGCGGTCACGGAGCTCGACATCCGCATGACGCTGCCCTCGACGCCCGCGCTGCTCGCGCAGCAGGCGACGGACTACACGACGGTCATCAACTCGTGCCTCGCCGTCGACGGCTGCGTCGGCGTCACGGTCTGGGACTGGACGGACAAGTACTCGTGGGTGCCGAGCACCTTCTCTGGCCAGGGCGCTGCTTTGCCATGGGACCAGGTGCGTGCGAGTGACAGAGATCGTGTACATTCCCGCTGATAGTGGACCTCGCTGTAGAACTTCGTCAAGAAGCCCGCCTTCAGCGCCATTGCATCTGCTTTCGCTGCTGCTTAAACGTTTCCGTACAGGGGTTAGACGTTTCCTTTTTGAGCTGGGTCGTATTTGTATTGTATTTTGTGTGTACAAAAGTTCTCGATCCCCGCATGTTCTCCTTACGAGGACGTGTGCCGGCTACGGGAATATTGAATTTATGCTCTGTAACACTATGATGACTATGACTATGGTGAACATGCTCACGATATAGTTTTGTGAAGGCCTTTCCACCACCATACCGTTCCTCAGTCTCTCCTCCGAATCAACACCGGCAACCGACCCATCCTGGTCACAAACACGTCTTCCAGCTCTTCCAACCACCGGGACTCGTCCCACCCATCCGCGAAGCGTATCTCCAGCTTCTGCATCGCGAGGCAGATGACCATCCGCATCTCCAGCAGCGCCAGGTTCTTCCCGACGCAGTTGCTCGGGCCGCACGAGAACGGGATGAACGCGTTCGGGTTGTGCGTGACCTTCGCGGAGGGGTCGTCCTGCAGGCCGTCGGCGATGAGCCAGCGCTCGGGCCAGAAGGTGTCCGGGAGCGTGAAGTTGCGTTCGTCGCGCTGGGTGACGTACGGCACTATGCGCACTTGCGTGCCTTCCGGGATGAAGCTACGTACAAAAGCATAGTTAAAGAGTGTGATGCATGTGTGTTTCACTGATGCTCACTGTGTTCCAACCACCATGCCGCCGCTGCCGCTCGGAACCGCACGCATGCTCCCGCTGGGTAGAGCGGGGTGCAGCCGCATAACTTCATTTCTGTTACCGCACGGTGAGAATCCGTCGATTTGCTAGCGTCTCTCAGTGAACTCACATGACGGCCTCAAGATACGGCATTTGGGCGTAATATTCAGGATTAAGCGCATCTTCTCCCGACGGGTAGAAGTGATCTATCTCAGCTTGAAGCCGCCCGTAGGCGTTCGGATTGCGCATCAGGTAGTAGAAGGCGTTGCTGAGAGTCGTCGCGGTGGTATCTGAGCCTGCTACTATCGCCAGCACGGCTTCAGAGATCACGACGCTCCTGGGTGAAGGTTGGGGTTCAGAGTTATCCTCGTTGCTCTAGGGAGCAACCGCGAAGGTAAGTATGGGGCTCAAGCTAATTGAGGTTAGCTCACCAGGTAGTAAAACAGGTCTTTAGCCGTTGAACCCCTCTGATATCGCCGTTCTACTCGCCCGAAAGCAAGGGTGCGGAGTTGGGATAATTCCCGTGTGAGGCTCGGGAAACGCACAACGTAGTATGCAAGCCAAGGTACGTGCTCGAATCGCACCGCAGTACTGGATAAGTGTAGGTAAAGTTACTCAGAAACCACAGCGAACATGATTTACCTCATTCCGTCCTTCAGTAGCTTCCAGAGTCCGTCTTTGTCGCCCTCATGTAGCAATTCAGTGCCGCCTCCGAATCTACATCAAGCATCAGCCCATACTGACGACAATTAGAGAAGTGAAAACGCACGCCATATCCCCCATGAAGTCATAGCTGGAAAAATCCGGTTAGCCAAGTTCACGAAACCCGCGGTCGCATGAACGTACGTGAAGAAGCTCATCCACTGCGCAAGGTCAGTCTGCCCGTCCTGACTCCGCAAGACATCTACCAGCTGCCGAGCCCGCCTGGCGACTATGGGCTGATACTCCTTCAAAGCAGTAGTGCCGAAGGCGCGATTCCAGGGCTTCCGACGAACGGCGTGATCCGACGTGTTCTGGAGTGAAATCAACGGTAATGGGTCCGAGTGCATAGAGCGACCCTTGTTCCCCGGGCCCTTCGGCCAGCCGTTTGCGCCCAGGATCGGCTGAATGATACCAACATCACAGAATGACAGCTCGTTGGGACCTGTAGCAGTGTAAGAGTAGCCGTGAGTTTGCAGTACCAATTATGAATAACAGGGCTAACCTATACGAATGACGTCACCGTAGGACCGATGCAGTGACTGCAGATAGAGGTGACGTTTGCCACCTCCAACTACCCAGGCCATCCGAAAACCGGAGACCTTGCAGGCTACAGGCCCAGGGTATCTTGCCAAAGGATGGAAGGGAGACAGGCGGTAAATGACGATGGAGCCAGCGAGCGTTGCGAAGTACGTCGCCAGGGTTACAGCAACCGCAACCGGTATACTGAGATGCTCCAAGAGCAGCAGTGATAGGAGGAACGGCGGTCCCAGCAACAATGCGCTCACCACCGGAACGTCCAATGGTTCCCATCCCTTGAAGATCATGTGAACGGCCTACGACATGGCTGTTTTTCAATAAGACAAGTGCACCGGAATTATACTGCGACTCACGAATGCACACACGACATCGAGGAGCAAAACATTGTTCAGGGTCATGCACAGAAAGGAAGCGGACAGCTCCATGATGGGTAAAAAGGAGGGTGGTGAGACATGAAGAGCCGCATACAGTTTTAAGAGCTTGGAGCCGCCGGAAGTTAGTGCATCGGGTATATCAGGCTCCGTGCAGGCCCATAAAGAACCTCACGTGTGGTAGCAACGAAGCCGTAATGGTCTAGGTTGAGTGCCTAGCAGCAGCCGAATCGGACTCAAAGCGGTGTCTGTAGATAAGCCTAATGCGATGGTCAGTCGATAGACCGTCTCGGTTATGGTTTCCACTTACGACGGAGAAACCTACAACTCAAAGTAAAGAACGATCGTTGCTGGGTATATGCGCACAAGAAAAGGGTAGCGAAACCACCCCTTTGCCCAGTCTACCATGCGCGGACTTCACGGCGACTGAGACGAACCGCGGTTACTGCTGATAGTGGACCCCAAATGAAACATGAGGCGTGCCTGCGCGTTCTTGCAGTCCTTGCGAGACGCTGACTTGAACGAGCTGGGCTTTCTATCTGCTTTTCTGGGCTTACTATATGCTTTTGTGAGCTGACTATCCAATGCGCTGGGACGGAGTGGCGATGAAACCATTATCCGCTGTTGTGAACGTGTTCGCAATGGGGTTGGACGAGACAGAATTAGCCAGGTTGGACGGATGGGATCAGAGCAGTGACCGAGAGATGGTGGGTTCAGCGGGTTCTGGGCACACGGCAAGCTATCGCATGACCGCTCGGGCATCCGGCAACGCAAGTTCAGGTTTGATAACCGCTCCGTCAATTGAGTACGCCGTCGTCATAGGGCGCGCGATTGAAATGCAACGTACAAGGCTTGTCATCCAATTGTCATCCGCACCGGACTGCGTGGACATTCGTTAGCGACTTGTCAGATGCAGTCAGGGAGGGAGTTACCAATGGCAATTCACAGTGTCACTGTCAGACCCGCAGTGAGATTGGAGCAAGGACCTGAGTTGTTGTTGGCCCGGAGTAATTGTGAGAGCCGCGAAAAGATGAATTGCTGGCTCCTTGTGTATGTGCAGGGAAGTGCTAGACCTCAAAGTGAAGTTAGAATCCCGATTGCGGTATGTACGATGTGAATGTGTGGAAACACTGACCATTCTCCGTGTTAGGCGGTGCCTGAGCCTCCTCAATGAACTCGCATCGCTTGTACGACCGCGAGCTCGTAATTAAGGTTGATCGCAGGAAACTGGATAGACTCCAGCAAGCTCTTCGACAGTCTCGCGAGCAAGATCCCAGCGTTGTGATTGTACAGAGGCTACGAATGTGTTTAGTTGGATTTTGATTATTCGCATGAGTATGACACGCTGCTTACTATCGTTCGCGGGGACACAAATAGAGGGGATTCCTGTAGGTGTGTTCACAACGTTCTTGCACCGGAGAGCAGGCGCGCGCATAGAGACCTCTTAGAGAGTAGTTCGTCGAATCTTGGATTCGCTTGGGCATATCAATGCTACAGTGGCTTGAAGCTTGTTCTGATAGCGGCAGGTGCGGCTCCTGTCAGCGGAAAATGTCGTTGCTGCTGCGTTGACCTATCGTGGGTTATGTCAGTGGCTTCAGAGATTCGACTTGGTGGGGTGCTTGTGATCTCGTCGCTGCCGAAGGTGTAAGGATTGCCCAAAGTCATCTCATAGCAATCTACGAGACTTTATAAGTATCCTCGAAGTAAACTACCCTTCTGTGCAAGGACGGGTTGAGAGCGCGGGTGGGGAGACGGTGCAATAAAAACCGAAGCCTTGCGGAGATCCGCATAGTATTCCATGCTCATAACATATGACATTGGGCTGTTGATGAGTAGTGCGGATCTCTAGCGAGAAACATCGTGGTAAGGGAATACTGAACGGATAGCTCTCAGTTGAGTGCATACCTTTGCTCCCGGCCCTTCGCGCTCAGCTCAGTAAGCTGCACTCCATGCCCACGGCGGCAGCCTTCCTTCAGCTTCGGCTACATGTGCGGATAGCAGCAAATTCTTTCATATCGAGACCACTCTCGAGCCGAGCAAGTCACTCGCGGATACTGCTTCAGAGCCGGGGGAATTATTGCATGTACATGGTTGAGACCAGACTGTACGAGAGCGCTTGCGAGGCTCTACGGCGAGCCACGTGAGAAAGCGTGAGAAAAGCTGCTTGGAGAAGCGCTACCGTCCAAGTGGCCTGTGGAATGACGACCACGACCACGACCATGAAAAGCCCTATGCATGTTCCACTTAGCCCTGGAAGCTTGAAGCTTGAGTATTTCTAGCCTGTTCTTCATGCAACGTGATTATTTCAGGTGAGACTCGAGCACAACACCACAACAAGCCAGGCGACATCGTGAGTTATAACTTCACGTCACTTCCGTCCATGCACATTGTGGAAGAACGTGAGGAGCTTCAGATGCGCTGTGATTCATCTGTGGAGGCAGCCCTATGGTGGCATAAGGGTGAGTGGTATTGGATTTTACCCATCCATACTGGCTCGCTGAACGTTCTTGATCTGCGCTTTAGAGGAGTTGGGCCAGGCCAAATCCGCGTCCAAACCAATGTGAACACCCAAGACATACTTCGCATCCTTTCGAACGCCTAATCAAGCCCACTGAGGTCTTGTTTGATGTGTAATACAATGTTGAGCTCACATTTGGCTATGCTTCAGGTCTCTCTCATCCGTTCCACTAAGCTAACACCGTGTTGCTGTAACACATCGTGCCACACTCGTGCGTGTCTGACTGCACTCTACAGCACTGAACTTTTCATCGCATCGCGCAATGTTGTATAGAGCACCAGCTCCAAGATCAGCTGTGCCTGTGCGGGATACAGCTCTGTTGCGCGGTCAGTGTATCCTAATCGCTTTGCTGCACAAGGAGTAGCTTGCCTTTTCCACAGCCTCAGGTTATTGAGCACGGTCGTGATAGCGTCTTGGATGAGCGCCTTGACTGCTGTGCCCCGACGCCGTCTGAGAATATTCCTTACCGTGTGTGGTTCTCCGTCCCAAACCTCTGCATATCCACTGCCGACAAAATTCTTCGGACATTCGTGCCGCTTTCAATTTGGTCAAACACGTCCGTGATCACCCCCTGGTCGATTTGTGAAGGCGTGGGCTTCGTGCCGCTGAATTTGGCTTGCGACGAGTGCACCCTTGATTTGTGAGTGTCTGATTCCTTGTATACACTGCCTCCAGCTACTGTACGTGTCTGCAGGGTTGGCGTCATGGTCGCACACTGCCCGGTCCGACATCCGAAGTATATTCCTGGCACAATGCATCTCTGTCGCTGTGTAAACTACGGTCAAACAAGGCTGCACTTTCCACGCTTAAGCGGAATTTCTCTGCTTTCAACAGATCGCGTCAATTACGACGCATCCGTCGCATGATTTCGGACCAACAGCCGTACCCTGCCTCAGGATCAAATTCCTTGCCGTGTCTCCCAACGACGTCCGACTCTGCCGAACGTTGTGCACCAGATCACCACTTACGCCCGCCTTGTTCGCGACGTGCCGGCACACTAGTACTCGGCACGGCTTGGGTGCCGCGGTAGCACTGGCCACTGGTCGAGCCAACATCTACTCCGGAGAAGCATCCGAACTGGTATCACCTCTCTACCCTACCAGTCAAATCCTTGCGATGCCTTGCTGCCGTCCCTCGAAATGATCGGACCGTCGCAATCGTCCGTAAATCTGTCAATATCGGTCCACAAGTGCGTCACCGGTCCGAATCCGCAGTACCACCGGCGCGACGTCGAAGGAGGTGTCTGCAGCATTCGACAATGACGGAATTTTTGTTCACCCTTGGCTAAGGCATGACTGGACTGTACGAGGCCGGTGTTCCAAAGCTTGTTTTCGCTTGCATTAATTAACGGCCATGAGGAGGAAAGCGTAGCACACTATTCATAGCACCCTACATATCCCCATACTATCCTGAGCTACACTAGCCTCACATGTATTTATTCTCGGGTTTATTCTACGTAAACCACTGTGACAGTGAGACTTCGCGTGTGCCGTATGGAACCTTCGCCTGAAAGGGCGCCACCGAGTGCGCATGGCTGCGGGCCGTTCCCGAGCCGTTCCACCTCACCCCACTCACTCAACATGGGACCCTCTCTGCTGGCACTTACTCAAGCCATCGCCGTCGAGGTCGCCGGTGCCAAACCACAAATCGGCCCCTTATGAACGTTGGAAGCTTCATATAATGCGAACGTGCCCGACCTGAAGCGGGTCCTGCCTTTGCGTCATCTCCGGCGTGTTCAATCTAGCGCACAGCTCAGATGATGCAGAAGCGCAACCTGAACCTCCGCCCAGAACTTTTCCTCCAGCCACCACCATGTCCACACCGGCGCGGACGCCAGACGAATGGCCGCACGAGATAGTGCACTCGTCGAGCGAGCCTGTGCTTTCGCCAGGGGAAGAGTCTGATGTCCTGCTGTCGCCTTCCATTGAGGGACCCGAACCGTCACCTGGGTTGGCTGGCATACCCGTCCGCTGTGAGTTCAGCGTCACGTTGCTATCCGCGCACAACATACTGATAGCCTACTCCGACTCTAGGGTACGATGTGAGTCATTCGAAGGGTGGACGCTACTGTGCAAGAGCTCACGAAACGCATGTCCATCTCTCTAGGCCAACCGAAAAGAATCATATACTCGCATTACACCCTTCCAGGAAGCACATGATACAAGCATAGAGTGCGTGGTGGCTCACTCAAGCCTCGCAGGCCTCGTTCTGAACTCTGGACCACAGATTCTTCTACAAGCCTATAACGTTAACGGTGTTGGGAGTGGCGATGGCGGTACTGGCGTATGTTGCGACCACGCAGGATATTCTGGAGGAGGGAGGAGACAAGCAACGAGTGTGCGTGCGTGCCTGTTCTTCTATGGGGCATAGAGTGTAACGTCTTCCTAGAGGTGCATACGCAGCCATCACAGGCTTCCTCCTCTTTGGCATCATTCAATTCCGAGACGGCCCCTTCATCCGCCCGCATCCAGGTACCCAATGCGCCCTGTCAATGTGCTTCCTCGACTGACCGCTCTACTCAAGTGTTTTGGAGACTGGTGCTGGGCATCAACCTCCTATACGAACTGGCCCTCGTGTTCTTGCTCTTCCAGGATGTCGACTCCGCTCGCGGGATGATGGTGTACCTCGATCCCAGCCTGGGCAGACCGTTACCAGAGAAGAGCTACGCCGAGAATTGCGAGTTCACCCCGAGAAATGTTTGGGTGAGCACCTTATGTTGATGTATGCCCGGAAATAGTGGGCTGATAGGACTCCTGTAGGATGCGATTGACATATTCTGCCTCGCACATGCCCTTGGGGTGGTTTGGCAAAGCTCTTATTCTTCGTGATTACTGGTTCTGCTGGGTCTGTACCTTGGGTTCTCACGTTGCCCTTGTGAACTAACAGTCGACGAAGATCTTGAGCATAGCCTTCGAGTTTGCAGAGTATTCCTTACAACACCAACTGGCCAACTTTGCAGAGGTACGTCCCGGAGCAGTCACTTATCGTTGCGTCAGCTTACAAGTCCTAGTGTTGGTGGGACCATGTGGGTTCTCTAGCGTTGTGGGTGAACGAACTCCGGTGACTTATCCAAAGAATCGTAGTGGATCCTGGACGTCTTGGTGTGCAATTGGCTGGGCACTTACCTTAGGTCTGTACGGCCATCATTGCGTACTCCACGCGCGTCTCCGGCGACTTTCTGACTGCTCATGCAGGCATGAAGACTTGTCAATACTTCGAAGTCAAGGTAACTCGTCATTCCTTCAAGAAGTTATCTTGTACGCTGAACAGTGTTTTCTTGGCTGGCATTTAGCAATACACATGGCGTGGGTTCAAGCAGACGCGAGGCATTCGGGGGAAAGCTCGTCGTGTTGTCAGCCAATTCTCGCCTGCCGACTGGACAACCTTCAAGTGGGAGGGTACCGCAGATTTTGTCCACTATGCCGCGGTCGTGATACTGCTGGCGGTCTTCCTTGCTGCGGAGCTCAATCCATTCTACCTGAAGGTTCGCCCGTTATCTCTCAACCGCTCAGCGCAAAAGGCTCACGCCGTGCCTGCAGACTTTGCTATGGATGGAACCTGACCACCCGTTCGTGATCGCGCGCCTCGCCGGAGTTTTCCTTTGCGCCCTGCCTGCCGTGCGAGAACTCTATCAATATGTGGGCAACCCCAGGTGTGTGCTTCCGCTTCGCAGCCCTCTCGTCCCGGACGGCGCACCTGATTGGCTGCGCCCCCTGGGATTTGTAGGCGGGCTGTGCGCATGGGCCAGCACGTGTGGCTGCTGCTGGCTACGATTGGCACAGAGCTGCTCGCCATTACAAAATGGAGCCAGGGTCAGTTCCCGGAGCCCCTGCCGAAGCGCGTCAAGCTGGCGTGGGCTGTAGGGGCGACGCTTCTCGTGCTCTACCCTGCCGTGCGGGTGCGTGCCATTTAGCCTTTCACACGCGCTTGTGGGCCCGCGAGACTGATTGGCTGCGCGGGGTGCGTCCCGCGCTGCAGTTTGGCGTCCCTAGCGTCAGAAAGTTTCTGCGTCGGCAGATACGGAAGACGAAGCCGAAGGCGCAATAGTGCTCGCACACGGATGGTAGAATTTGAAGGTGCGCGTTGTCGTGCACGCAAGTTGTTCGGGACCTGACACAGCGATGACGGATAGGAAGCTCGGTCCAACTGCTATACATGACTTCATGCTCTGCACCTACGTATGTTTACCTTGCTCAATGCGCATCTCTTCGAGCCTTCGGAAGGTCGGGACGATCGCGCGCTGTGTGAGACAAAGTACCTGAGCGACGAACATTAATACACACAAAGTCCGGCCCATCTCCCGAGATTTACAACAGCAGCCTGCCCGGTGAGCAGCCGTGATTGAGACGGTTTAGGGTTCAAGATTGAACAGCATGGAATACGCCGACCCGACACACGTCGGCAGAATGCTGTGAGACCGACCGGCCATTTGCCATAGATCGCAGGGAGATTGCGCGGGGGCACTCGGTGACTTGAGTCTTGAGCTGCCCAGCCAAGTGGCTGGGAGGCGTCCAGCCGCCCGGGCAGGAATAGTGCTCTTCTCGGCATCTGCAAACCCTTGCACTGATCGTAGCGGCAGAAGGGCACCCAAAATACTTGGACTTCGGCACCGGCGCTGGCCTCCTCGTCCCTACATACACCGTCCACGATCTCCAGCTCCAGCCCGAGCATTGCACCGAGGCAAGCCCACGTCTGCCCAGTTTGTCAACACAGCCTGCCACAAGAAGCAGCACTTCATGATCCTCGACGCGCCGTCGCCTAATTGACCTGCGCCGCCCGATGCAATGGGCGACGACGGGGATGCGTAGCGTGCAGATGTGCGAAACTTTTTGCACAGCGTAAGGAGCTCGGGACGGTGGGCCTCGGATCGTCGGGGACTAAATAGGCAGCGCGACCGGAAGCCCGCTCCGGGCTGCCGGGCAGCAGCGCGCCGCCGTGCGATTCTCTTCACTTTCCGTCCCGCGAGGCCCTTCTGCAATGCGCACGCGCCCACGGCCGCCCGCCCGATGCTTAACCCCCCGCGTTACGTCCGGAGAACCCTGGCGGCACGGTTCTGCCTTGGCAGGCAGATGCGCACGGCCGTCTCTAAAGGCTGTCTGCGAAAGGCAGCCGCGATCGCGGAAGCGGGCACGCTGATTGCGTTGGGACGGCGGGGATCTATCTGCGAATAAAAGCAAGCGAAGCCACTTGCCCCAGACACGTCATGGACTGCGCCACTGGCCGCCACTCCGCACACATCTCGCTGCTAAAGAAACAATAGTCCATGCGTTTCAAGTGCACCAGAGGGCTGAGGCTGCGCGGCTACAGTTTCACATACTAAGGAAGACCATCGCGCCGTGCAATGGAGGGTGCCGTGCACAGTGGTTGCACGCTCAGGGTCGACAAGCGCAATTACTAAACGCTGCGCGCGGGACATCTGTCAGGACATGCAGGCCAACACGAGAAGAACAGCGACCGCACCGACATCCGGCACTGCCAAACAGGCTCTCGCGGACGTTTCTGATGCGCTCTGGCCGTCGTCGCGACAGCGCACGGGGATGGGTAGATGGGCGAGGCGGCGCGCAGCGGCATGCTTCGAGCGGATGACGGAGGAGTGGACGGCCAGTGGCTTCATAGGAGCTATAGAGGTCGGCCATCAAACACCCCACCGCACTATCAGGGCCCCGGCTGTTAAAGTTGAGACTAAGGTAAGCTTTGCGCTGAGCGACTCCACACTTCCAGGGTGGGAAGGCACGTCCCTTCGCAGTGAGGGAGTCATACACGTTACTCATCCACAAAGCTGTTCCAAAGGATCCGGCGCGGGAGATGCCTTTTGGACGCGCCCTGTATACCAGGAGCCGTGCAATGCGACTCGGATGCTAATCCGGAGCTCGACGTGCTGTGTAGAGAGATGAAATCTCGTCACGGCCCACCGTTCCGAGCCAGCTCGGTTGTGTCGGAGGGCGCAGCGACGCTGGTCGGCACGCACGGCACCCTGCAGAACCCCTCTGTTCTTGTGGGCGCGCCGTCTGAACTTTCGCTTGGGGGCGAGCGCCGCGGGTGTGTATTATGGGTCGTGGAGATGTCCGTATGTGCAGGCGACCCGCGCCCCTCTGCGTTCCCGGCGACCGAGAGGCAATCGCCGTTCTAGCAGCACACCGGCGGATCGTGACATACGGTTTCTGGGGGCCGGCCGCGGGGCAATCAAGGATCGCGAGACGGCTCTTCCAGGACCCAGCTAAGCCTGTGCAGGACTTGTGGCGTCAAGGCGATCAATGCAGCCCGCCGCCGTCCGAATGAACGAGACGCACCTCGTCGCACCTCGGGACGGATTCCTGACGAAATAGCTGGGAATGGGCTGTACTTAAAATAGCTCGCTAGCCTCATGAGAGCTTTATTCGGCACAACAAGCCGCGAATATGGCCATTTGCTAGTAGCAGAGAGCAGCGGTCAGAAATACCTGCCGAAGGGGTGTAAAGTCTCAACTCCAGTTTCACTTCACCGCGCACGGGTCAGATGGAGCAATGCTCCTCAGCGCTCAGCACTTTCTGTTTAGTGGCCGACCCTGCTGCGAACATGCGATAGACGGGCTGGTATGGGATGGATGTTCAGGAGACTCGGAAGCCGTGAACGTTGCTCAGCTGCGGCGTGAGAAAGATTCTACTATTCCGGTAAAGAGCCAAATAGATGCACACAAAACCGGCGCCAGTCTAGCGCCTTCGCCGCCGTAACTTTGCCAGCAACCCTGCGCCTCCATGATATGTATGCATTCGAAGCCGACGGCGAACATGTAGAAGCCTTCGAATATTGCTGGAACATGAGCTCCAGCGCAAGGTGCGCCCCCACGGGCTCCTTGTCACGTTGTCGCTTGTGGTCTGACTCTCATTCACCAGGTGCCACACATGAAGCCCTCAGATGAGAGCTTGCATCTTGGCTGATCCGCCGAGGCCGTCGGGCTGTTGCTGCGTGCACAGAGCAAATGGAATTCGTCAGCAATTGTGCGTGCTCTGCGCACGCAGTCACAGACCCGTATGAGGCCACCGACGCCCGGCTCCCCGCCGCGACGCAGGGCCAGATACAACGCCTACAAATGCATAGGTTTCAGGGTCACTCGCTCTATGCCTGATCCTCACACAGTGCACAGTGCGCAATCGCGCCAATGGATGGCTTCGCCTGCCGCGGGCGCGCATGCTGTCCGAGACAAGCCATGTCCCCTGTCCCACTGATTGCTCCCCTGATGCAGTGGATCCCAAAGTGTATCTCGCCCTACCGATGACCTGGATCCATTTGCTTTACCGGGGCAGGCGTCCGTCTGCCGTATGTATGTGCCCGGCGGCAACCGTCAATCCTCCGGCTACTTGTCCCGACGCGCTGTCCCAGCACCTCGTCGTCGTTCACTGGCGCAGTGCTCCTTGTCAGGCCTTGAACGACGCAACATATTTCGTGCACTGCGTTCGTCCGATGTCTTGTCAGTCGCTCGGAGCTGGACGGAGCTCTGGACCTCGCCGCACTGGGCAGGTCGCCTCCTTGAAGGCGAAGCTCATGCCTCAGGGGGAGTGCTGGCACTTGCCGCGAATTGGCGCTTCATATCAGACAGTGATGGCCTCTGGGGCTTCCTCCGGAGTTCGATAGAGTGTGGAGGAGCCGTTGTACGTGTGTCCCGACACATGCGCGGAGCCTCCGGCGAGGCGTTGCATGGTATCAGTGCACTGACCGCCTCCGTCGCTATTCTTGCTGCAGGGTTACGTTACGACGCAGCGCTATTGTACCCCACCCGGTACCAACGTGCACGTCCTGATCAGAAAACCCAATACAGGACGCTGGGCCGCGACGCCACACTCTGATGTTTCATACCAGCTTCACGCCTACCCTACGGACGCCCCGAAACGGGTATATGTGTATACATATGATCGATGGCTCCGCGGATGGGCGGCTCCCCGAACGGTCGTCGACATTGCAAGATACCAGCTCATTCGGTGGGCCCGGCATTCACAGTGCGGCAAGTTGCTTATCTTCTCCGTGATCAGGCCTGCGCCGCGGCTCCTTTACGGCGTCCGGCGTCCCAGGGAAACTTTGTCCCCGCCACCGCAACAAAGCCTGCGAGCCCTGGCGTTTCGCGGTGGGGCCCGTTCAGTCGCTGCGACACGACATCAGAGCTCATATGCCCGTTCCCCCTCCAGGCAGCCATCGCGACACCGTCATCGTTCGCGGCGACGGAGGGCGGCAGGCTTCTGCCGCACGCTGACCTCGGCACTGATATACACTAGCCTGATCAAGCACTGACGCCTTTGATCGACGGGAGACTGCAACTTAAAGTGAGGTCTCCGACTGGCTCTGGCGGTAACGGGGGCCGGCCAATGGTATTGCAAGGTTCAGACCCGGTGAGGGAAATGCGTACGTAAAAGGTCTGTACAAGCCCCGGTCGGGCGCCCTCACCCAGGAGTTTCGCGAGGGGCCCCGCCCGCTCGTGACGGGCTCTGGCGGTCTGGAGGGGCGGTCATCAGGTGCGAGGGGAATAATTGGGTTTGTTGCGAGCGTCCTAGGCGGTCGGGTGTTTGCGAGGCTAAGCAGTCGGTGGCTCTGGGATCTCCGGACGTGCTGTCGCATTCGGGATTAATACAAGGCGGTGTGGGTCTGGGAATGGTACCTGGGGACCGCGGACAGGGGGGCATAGCGTGATTGATGGCACCCCGAGGTGCAGAACGTCGGCACAGTGTGCGGAATAATAATATGTTGTGCTGTGAATCTAATCAGCCCTTGCGAGGGGCCGCTGTGCCGAACGGGCTCCTTGAGTTTGAGTGTACGTTATGGCTGGTCACGGCGCCGGCGAAATCCTGGGTGGGCACCCTTCTGGAGCGAATCACACGAAGCTCAGGGACGAGGCGGCGTGTAGACCAAGCCCCCAGTTCGGCACGGCATGTTGAATGGGTGTCCGGTAGAAACGACGAACAGAGATCAAATGCATCTCGACTGCAAGCTTTTCTGGCGCTAACACCCGAACATAAAGTCCTGGGCCAAATCACAACCTGTCCTCACTTCCTCACCGGCCTCTCAACAGCTCCCCTGCCCGCCACCTTCTTCCGGATGTCTTCAGACTCTGCAAACACCACCAGCGCAGGCATGGCTCCCCTCCAGTTCAAGGGCGAAATCATGGACTTTGACCTCGGCGTCGAAATCGACCACCGCAAGCGGTATGTCCGACTTTTCACAGATATAGCAACTCGATCGCTGATCTTCTTTTGCAGTCGCCGCAACAGGACCACCCAGTCCTGCCTCAACTGCCACACCTCCAAGCGCAAGGTATGCCTCTCGCAGCCAAAGTACATGGGCTGCTGCTAACATCCTTCACTTCAGTGCGATAGGAAACGCCCCTGTTCGCGCTGCATCCAACTCGGCCTGGTACGCACCTATGCCCTTGGCATAGCTTCCAGTATTGATTGATGTGTGTCTAGACGGGCCTATGCGTCTATGAAGTCGACGACCCCGCTGCTAGGTGTGTACCATAGCACACTACTAGGCATGTGCAGTGGCTAACCACCTCTCAGGGATGACCCAAACATCGACGAGACCACCCGTCTTCGCAACAGAATCGCAGAACTCGAGAGCCTTGTCCGCGAGCTTCGAGGTACGCATCATCTGTCACCTCTGAGAAGAGCCACGCTAATCCTCCCCAAAGGCAAGCCGCATCCACGATGGGCAGACCCGTCCTTCTGCGAGGGAGACGCCTCCGAAAAATGGCACTCGCGATCAACGAGACGAACGGCGCTCTTCCAACGGCAGCGGCAGCTCGAGGGCTCGTCACCGGTGAAGCAAGAGCAAGCAAATGAGCAGCAGCAGCAGCAGCAACAACACCAACCACAGCTGTACCGTATGTCGCCGTCGCCAGCGCCACAGATGCCCTTCGACTGCCCGCCATCGGGGGACATGCACTACTCGCCATCCTCCTCCAGCTCGTCGATGAGCTACCCACATACACGACAGTCGAGTCTGTCAACGGCCCCGTCGGACGTGTACTACCACCAACCCTACGGCATGCGCTCCGACTCGCTCAGCGAGTCGTCGTGCACCTGCCTGACCAACCCCGCGGCGGGGCCACCCGCTCATCTCGCTCACGCACCAGCTGCAGAGCACGATCGAGCTCCTGCGCCAGCTGCCGGAGCACACGACGCGGCACAACTGCGTGATCCTGAAGCGCATCGCGCAGCTGAACGACCTGATGCAGTGCGTCCCTTTGTTCTCTCTCATGCGCCCGCATCACGAAACTGAATGGGTGCGCCTGACAGCGGTGGGACGGGCGAGGAGACGCCGCCGACGCCGTTCGACACGCTCTCGACGCCCGAGAGCGAGCTGCTCTCGCCCGTGTCGACGTCGAGCCACTCGAGCATGCCGGGCGCGCTCGGCCACGACTGGCCCGCGATCGCGGCGCCGAGCAGCCAGTACGACTCGTACTTCCCGGTCTCGCCAGCGGACGGCGGGATCTATCACAAGACGTATCACATCAGCTAGGCGCGCCCTTCTCCCGTGCGTCACGCGCGCCCGGCGAGGCCTTCGTCGTGCACGCCACGGGCGGCGCCCCTATCCTGCCCATCGCGGGCACCCCCGCGCCAGGTCGTTGCCGCAGTCGAACGCCGATCATTTATGGGGGCTCCCTTCCTTCTCGTCGCTCCGCGTCCATCTTGCCCTGCTCCGCTGTTGCTGTAGCTCTACGATGATATCCTCTGGGTCTTCTGGGTCTTCTGATCTCTTATTTAGACTGCCGCTCGTATCCGTGTCTTCCTGTAGATTCTCACGTGTATCTTCTCTCGTCATGCTTCATGTCATTGTACATGCGCCCTATGCTATCGTGCCTGCTCACGAACATCCAGCTGGAACTTGCGTGCCCGGTCGTTCTGCCTGTCTCCTCTCGCGACCCGACCGTCCTCGCCCAACGTCCACACGTCCCGCTCGTGGAAAGCCACCGAGCCGTCTCGGCGCACCAGGATGACCGTCGCCAGCCTCGTGCCATAGTAGGGCCCGTCGGCCGAGTTTGGCAGAAGGAACCTGCAGCGGCTCGATCTGGATGGTGTTCCTCAGCTCCGCGCGGGCGCGGGGCGCGACGTCGCTTCGCCAGCTTTCGATGGGAAAGGAAAACGGGGGCGTGGGATGGGCAGAACAGAAGAAGGCTCAGCAGACGCACACAACACGCGCGAAGGCGGCATGCGAAATACCCACGTCAAGAGCTCGAACAACCGCTCCACGAGGTCCGCCTCTGGAGTCTTCGCGCTCGTCCGCACGACGTCCTGGAAGAGCTGCGTGCCGTGTTGCACCTTGGGCCACGCCTCGGCGCCGCGCCCGTCGACGCCGTTCGACAGCGCCCCGCCCTGCCGCTCCGCGTCCGTGAGCGGGCGCGCGGCGAGGACGCCGCCGCCGCCGTGGTTCGTGACGTACGCCGCGTCGTACGCCAGCGCCGCCTCCGCTGTGTCTGTCTGCGCCCGCGGAGCGAGCAGCAGCAGGTTGAAGCCCGCGTACGCCGTGTTGCGCGCGACGGCCGCGGCGACGTGCTCGCGCAGCGTCTCGTCCGGGCGGTCGGGCAGCAGGAACGACGAGGCGAGGTCGCCGCGCGTGGACGCGTACGGCCGGTGCTCCTCGGTGATGTTCGTCCTGTCATAGTCCCATGGTTAGGTGCTACCAGCGCGCCGCGCACGCAAGGAGGACAGGGGCGGCGTACAAGAACGCGACGCGGCCGGCGCGGCTCACGCCCAGCCACGTCCCGCCCGCGCGGAGGTCCCGGCCGGAGAGCACGCTCCCGCTCCCGAGCTCAGGGGCCCCCGCCCGCGCGAAGGAGTGGAAGTGCGCGTCCGTGGTCGGGCGGGAGAGGTATTCATCCCTGTTGCTGCACAGAATCCTGGGGGGCGCGCACACGGCGGTCAGCGTCAGGGGGCGGCATGCAGGCGTGTCCGCAGCCAGCGCAGGTGCGGCGTACGTACAGCGCATACTCTGGGTGCTCCAGTGACCAGAAGCCCACACACATTGTGCGTATGGTGACGGTGCTCGAATCGAAAAAGTCCCGCGTGTGACCGGGTGGTGCTGTCCTTGTCTTGTGTTGCCGCGCTACGGCGTGTATCTGTGGCGTTGCTCTTCAGCTTCTGGGGGAGCAGAACCTGTGGGAGAGCGTGGACGAAGCTGGAGTGAAGCAAGTCGCGGTAGACACCCGGAACGATCGTTCGTATACGCCTTCCTTATTTGGGCGAGTACTCTGGTTTTCTTGGCACTGCTTTGACTCTGACTCTGGCCTCGGGCAGGCACCGGCCACACTCATCCAAGGATAGTCTAAGTGATGCCCAACATCATGTTCATTATGCCTAGGAACACGTACAAGGAGCTGAGCATGCACTCGCCGTGGGAGGCGGAGGGCATGTAACTGGCCCCGCTCATAATGCATGATTGGCACGCGGGATAATCAGCACAGCGTGGCAAGTAAAGTGCCGAGAAGGTGCCTCTTAGATTTGCCCAGATACTAAGCATAGCGTTCGCGGCACGTAAAGTACGTCTGCGGTGAAAGCAGCCGCCAGGCAGAAGATGTCGAAACCAACTGAAGCCTAACCTAGCGTCACGAAGTGCCTAAGAGGCGCGGAATACGGCAGATGGATGTGCGAGTGCCTCTTGAACTGTTTCTCTCTCGGAGCTTGATTTGCGACGATCATATTGCCGTAAGTCCGAGTGAAGTGATTTGTATATAGCATTGAACGACATGTGCGTATTTGGCATGTGTCACTTGAGCAGCGACGATCCAGAGGGTGACAAGTCAAACCTCCGGTGTCGGAAGAGTAGACCCGGAGCTGCACAAAGAGGCATGACAGGAGTCTCCGCAGGTCTTCAGGCTTGGGGTGGGGACTTTGAGACCGGGTGAGAGCACCGGTGACGACGTGAAGCTCAATTCCAGAAGCAAGGCGAGGGTGATCGTAAGTGCATGGTGTCACGGGGAGCAAATTGTGCAGACAGAAGTTCACATGAGGGAGGCGAGGCGAGAGATGTCGCGAGAGGATATCTGGACAGGGAGCTGAGTTCGTCGACGAGGCAGTCGTAGCTCATAGGAGGCACAGAAGAAATGTCAAAGAGGATAGGTCCAATGTCTTGTCGGAGGTAGAAAGCGATGCAGAGACTCGAGATGTCCCACCGGTTTCCTTCACAATACACGTCGGTCAGGCCTTCATAAGTTTGCATCACGAGCTTCTGCGAAACCTAGGCATAGTCTTCTCGGATGCCAGTCGGCGTCTCGTCGTGCGCACCGTGCCCAGACAAGAAACGGGAGACCAAAGGACCATAGACTTGGTTTGCTTCGTGAGACACGACAACGTCTTGCGAGGACCTTGGTGGGCCGATCGCACGAGCCAAATCGCTCAAGCCTGCGACGACAAGGCTCCACTTCGCCACGGGTGCCCAGAGCACCGTATTCGGATCTGCAGAGAGCGGTAACAAGTTGCAGTTCAAGCGCTCCATGCCTTCGCCTGTGTCTGCAGCGCAGAGAGGGACGGTACAGGGATACGGGTGCCATGTCGTATGATGACCTGCAGAACCCACGCTGAGTTCAACACGACATGGGATTATGAAGTTCTTCCAGCTTCCCGAAGTGGAGGAGGGCGACAATTCCTGTGGAGGGTCGTGTCCTCCACACATTGTGCGTGTGCACTACGTAATGTGGTATGTGAACTTCGCGTAGAGAGTACGGCGCAAGCAGACACTCGCGAGGTCTGTTGATGAGAGCAACATTGACAAGATACAGGCAAGTAAGCCGCGGAAGGAGGGTAAGAAGCTGCTCCAGTAGGTGTCGATCGAGTTCTCTTTCGGAGGTGAGGCGAAAGGTCCGCCAGGTTGTTCCCTAGCTGCGTCATTCCCGTACGCTGCCCAGCCGTCGAGCACAATTCGACGCAGGCTCCTCTGGACAGACGAACGGGTTTCAACGAAGGCGAGGAACATCGGTAAGGTTTTGTAGCGGACGTCTGGCCTCGCACGCGCGAAGGACTGGGTGTCGAGCTGCACAGCTGGAGCCGCTGCATTGGCAGATCCTTCGTGGGGCTCGTAGCGGAAAGAGTAGACGACATTTCGCCAGAGATGAGGGACTGCGGCGGCGTTCCAAGAACGTGACACCAGTGTGCATGAGTGGAGGTCCTGCATTCCGTGATAGGGTTCGGCCCATGCAGTGAGACAATTCTCATGGTGGAGGTGAGAGAGGACTTCGTCGAGGAGCTCCGGGAATAGCGTCCAACGACTAGTCTCCCCGAGGCAGACAGCGAACACAGCGGGTCAACCTGCGCTTTGGGCTACGGATACGCTGTTACCAACGACGCACTACGGCCTCTGCGCGAGCCGCGGTGTCACTTGCGCTGACCGCCACCATCATACAGACGTTCCGATGCTAACTGGCCATGTTTTAGTTTAGACTGTGCGGTCGTACGCTAAACGTTGAGCACAAACATACCTCCAAGTCTCCCCAGAATGCGATGTGTACAGAGACTATAGTGTAAACATCTGTCTGCTTGAGACAACGTAGTGAGCTAAGGAGAAAGTGAGGAATCTGAGCTGGTCCAATGTCGGAGTCGGTCGCAATGACTCACACAGCTTCATCGGGCTGCTTAGCTTAACCATAGCAAACGCAGCTGTGCACATTATTTAATTTAAGGAGGTCATAGCAAGTCCGATATGGTGTAGTGGCTAACATTATCGCCTCTCACGCGATAGCCCGGGGTTCAATTCCCCGTGTCGGAATTTGGTTTGTTTTGGCGGAAAACTGTTTTTGCTTTAACGTATAGTGGTAGCAGTAGTAAGGCTCCAACCATTTACTTTAATTACTCTTTTAAACTCTTTACAACCCTTTACCTTTACCTTTAAACTACAAAACGGCCGTAAAGGGGTGTAAACTGTTTAGTAAAGAGTATGTAAAGGGTATCGCCCGGGGCATGTACTTCATTGCTGCAAGCGTCCAGACAATAATGTAGGTGTAGACTGTTGTGCAGCAACAACATGTCTGATGGTGCCGACATCTTGGACAAGTCCAAACACGCAGCACGGACTCGGACGCACTGCTATAGCGAGCAGCGGATAAAGCTCGGAGATATTGCCCCACTAGTAGGTGCTCGAGCTCGTTCGACGCTGAACCAACAACTTCATAATGGTGCAGTGATAACGTCAGCAGTGATAGTTGCTGCCAATAGTTGATAGGAGGCCACTCAGACACTCCTGACATGGCTCCTTGTTGAACAATTTCTGAGTCCTGCTCTTAGATTCAGCCCGGCCGCCGGCGCAAGCAAAAATGTTCTGCTTTGACATCGACAAAACCTCCTTCTCATTAAACCACACCGGAACTGCGGTAGTTGAAAATCTGAACATTTATCTGTGGCTTTGTGGGTAACTAAGAATACATTCTGCGGACCTGGACTTGATGTGGACGCTGGAAACACTTTACAAAGTAGTCTTTACTCTTTATAAACTGTTTACTACCCTTTATTTACTCTTTACTCTTTAACTACAAATATTTTGTAAAGGTAAAGTAAAGGGTTGGAGCCTTAAATGCCATGGCCCTGGGCCCAGCAGCCACATGCGAAGTTCAAACATTCAATCCAGGACTCAGAAGCAGTGAGCAATGGGCATACGCTGGAGCTTTCAATTTTTGGTAGCTGGATGTGAATTAAATAACTAGTCAAGTACTATCTGGCATCTGCCAGAACAACCTATGTCACAGAAAAATTGCAATACATTTCAGCATTCCGTCCTTTCACATAAAGCACGCTCAATTTAATCATGTCTCCGAATTGATAGCCAGGCACCGCTTCCGATACGCTTCAACTACCTAGCACATGTGTATCTGAGTACCGCATGAGCGCGGAAAGCGACGAGCGTCACACACTCACCGCTATATTGACTATGAGAAGGTGAATGTTGAGGTGAAAGTAGTGGTCGGCATGCAGGGGCCTTGGACCGTCTGGCCATTTGGTAGGACACACGTAACGACGGCCGGCGTCGTACTGCGGGTTGAGACCGAGGTCGTGATTGCAGGGCAGGGGCCCGGCACCGTCTGGCCGTCTGGAAGGAGACAGTTCTCAACGAGCATCGTCGTGGGGGTGATAGCCGTCGGCGCAGATAACACGGAGACTGCGAACGCGAGTAGGAAGGCTGCGTGCTTCATGATGTGGTCTGGATACGTATGAGAGGACGCAAGGGCATCAATTCTACTTATGCATGAGTCCCTTGATCGCAGTCAAGATTTGCCTCCGAGCCTGCCTGGCAATATCGAACGTGCATCTGTGCCTCGATGTTGTTCGCTTACCCTTAAGTGATATGACCCATTAGCACCGCTCAGTAGTGGTTGGGGATGAGCATCACATACCTGACGGTAGGCGGACGGGGTGTGTCTGGTGTACTAAGTCCAAATGACCTCTGGACGAACAGTGCATGCACCGACCTGCGGATAGTTGCGTAAGTGCAAGGTTGGAACTTGGATCCAGTTGTTGCGAACGCCCCTCCCGACATGATGGAGAACGAGCAGGACGCCATGTCAGCACGGGTCGACCGGTGAGATGCTGAGGACAAAAAATCCCGAGCCGGTCTATGCGCAAACGCTTTGTTCAAATGCGTATTTTGGTACGTGTGTCCTCACATCGCGCTCCGCTTATACCAGGCTAATGAATGGCCTTTTCCTTGGCTTTCCATGGATGAAGACGTCGAGGATATCAAGCTTAAGTTCACCGAAGACGGCAGAGTGTCCAGACAAACACAAGAGCCCCTGCCTGTAACTGATTGCAAGCTGGCGTCTGAGGAATCCTTGCTAGCCCAACAGTGGATAGAATGCATATGAAAGTTCATTGAATAGCCGGAGTCATGATAACATTCGTTGGCAGACACCTTTAACGGGTATGGGAATTCAAGCCCGTGGTATCATTGCATGAAAGTGAACGCCCTTGGATGTTTCAGTTGATAGTAAAAGTCGGACTCCTGTTTCCAGAATCGCCTAGGACTAGAGTACGCAGTGGCGTGAGTTGAGCTAAACGAAATGAAGGGACACCTTCTTTACGTACGGACGATGATATAGTCATTGTCTGGGTTCACAGGCGGCACTGTGATTTCCACGCTGCCTTCATTCAGGTCAAAGCCTTTAGCAAGAGGATGTTCTGGAAGACGAGTTTAGGGCTCTGCAGATCGTTTCACGAGGAACGCAACATACCGACGTCCAGGTGCTCATCTGTGCCATCCTGCAGATGACCGAGGTATATCGTGCCCTGGGAGTTCGTGACATGCTGCGGACGGTTGCTCGTGTCCCTAACATTCCTCAGTGTCAGCCACGGACGTCTGAACAGACAGCGGGTAACTCACCACGTCACAGTCTCCGTTGTCCCCACGACCCAAACAGAGCTAGACTTGGGGCTGGTAATCTTGGGGCTCCAAACATCGCGTTCAGCTAGCACACGGCCTTCGGCGGAGGTGTCATTTCCAGGCTTGGAGGTAGAGTCCAGCTGCCGACTAGTAAAGATGCTGTCCAAGGTAGCGAATTCTCGTCCGGTAAGACCACTGCCGTTGACGGAGGTATCGTTCCTTGAAGAGTCGCCAGTAGTATACACCGCTCCAGAGTCGCCTAGGAGCAGAGCCAAGGTAACGGAAAGCGAGACCAGGCTGTGCCAGCGCAACGAGATCATGTCGAAGTTTTCAGAACCGTATGCTGCAGAGAAAGGACGATATGCGGAGCGCTGAAGTAGGTAGAAGAGACTGGAAGGAGGAAGGCCTGGCTACCAAGCGAGACTAGTAGGGCTTCGCGAGGCTGACATCGAGAGCACAACCCAAACGCACACCAAGCTGTGAACCGCGCTAGACGTAGAAGTTCCGTGCACGGCATTTCCCGGGAGTCCCGTTTGGGAAGGACTTGTCGTTCAACTAGCTTCGCTTTGGCTTTGCTGCTTGCGAGTGTATAACGTTCAATTATGCACCTAAGCAATCTCAGTCCAGAGCTACGGGGCCCAGCGACAAGAGTACATTTCCCACAAAAGCAGGGTCTGTTCACTGTCTGCAGGTATATCGCGCAATATCCGTATCACGCCGCAATGTTTGAACCGAACACCGTGTATTAAATATACGCCCAGATACTGCAGCACCAATATATAAGCGACGGAGATAAGTAAATTAATTATAGCCGAAAACGGTTGAGCAGTCGAAACGATGTTCAAGATCTTATTCCGCACGAGATGTTCAACGAGTCGCGGCGCTAGCAGGGCCGGTGAACTGGACAGCGGGGCAGCTCGCGGTCAGACCGGCCGCGCAGTGAGGAATCTCGGTCTCGGTGGCACCCGCTGAAGGTCGATGCGTGTCAGCTCTGTCTGCGCATATAACTCAGAGACGACTCACGATCGGTAGAGAGCGAGGGGAACGTGACGCTCTTGCAGGCGAGGGGGTCAAGGTCCTTTGCGCTCTTGGTGGCAGGGAAAGTGGCGGGCTTGCCAGAGGCGGCCTTAGGCACGGGGACGACGTCCGAGCAGTCGATGAGGTCGTTGCGGTTGTGGCCGAGGACAGCGAGCTTCGACATCGCGGCCCTGAAGCTGGAGGCCATGAACGCCTGCTGGTTGACGAAGCCCTGCCAGAAGCAAGCTGTGCGGGGGTCGCGGGCAAGGGCGAAATCGGACTGCAGACGCATCTCGCCGGTGTTGGGGTCGTCGCCTAGAGGGAGAGGAGAGGCAACTTCACCGGCGATGTGGGGATCGCTGTCATGTCCGGGGAACCCGGTACCCTTAAGGAGGACTTCGAGGAAGATCTGAGTGTCGAAGGTGAAGGGAGTCTGGATGCCGTGTTAGTTAATATCAAAGCACAATTGAATGACATTACCGAGTCGAACGGAGCGGCATCAACGGCCTCATCAACCTTATCGGCGCGAGCGACTGAGTGAGAGGCCAGGAGAGAGATAACCTCGAAAGGAGAGAAGTTACCCGCATCTACGAAGCGGGCGAGGATCTTGTCGACGCTGTCTTGAGGCTCGGGAATGAGACCGTCGATGGCAGCGATGGTCTTGTTGGGGCGACCCGCCAAAAATTCAAGACGAGGAGCACCCTATATGCGGGGACATGTTGGTGAGACGCAAGTTCGAAGCGAGTTTAAGAAAGTTCTTACCGGGCAGTTGCTCAAGGCGACGGCTCCTGCGAACTGAATGAGATCACCAGCGCTGATCGTGTTGTGCTTCTGCATCATTGGTATCAAGTTGTTGACACTGTCGTCAATTCCAGAATTGGCGACAAAGAGGGGCTCGACGGTGGGGAACAGAAGCATTGATCCATCAGCACCTCCACCACTGTTGAGATACATGGTTAGCTTTCGGAGAAAATGTTTGTATGAACAAGAAGCTCACGCCGAAGGTCCCTTGCTTTGAGAAATAGCAATGGCGTCGTCTGTGATAGACCGTTAGGCTGAGCTATATTAGAGGATCATGTATCACACTCACGGAAAGTCAAACGAATGACCTCGTGCGCTGTGAATCACGGAAAGATAAGTATTTGTAAGTAAATCCTCATCACGAGAATGCATACCATCTTCTCCACAGAGATTCTGGAAAATGGTCTGCTGGAGGTCCTGCGCGAGCTGTCGAAAAAGAAATGTTAGCTAGAGTGTCAACCACGAGTAAGCCATGGCTTACAGGGATGAAGGCGCAACACGCTTGGTTGGACACCTTGCTGCCGTCAGGGCAGGTTGCAGCGGCAGGAGGCGCAGCGCGCGCAACGGCGGCGAGAGCGACGAGTGCAAGAAGAGAAGCGAAAGCCATTGGAATGTCAGGCAAGGGCGATTTGAGACAGGAGATGCGAGAGATAGAGCTCGAAGTCCTGGAAGGAGAGTAGGAGTGAAGAACTCGAATGTCCTGACGACTTCAACGCTCCCTGTCCTAGTTTTTATAGCCTTCAGACGGCCGCCGTCAAAGGCGGTGGGTTCATTCTTGAGCCAATGAAACGCGTCAGCTCGTCTAATTCTCATGAGTGTGGGTGGCAAGGCACGGTACCGCACACAAACCAGTCCAATGGGCCGCCTTTCCATGCCCGTTCCCCTCTCCTGGGGCGTTGACGGTCGCCTGGCGCGAACACGGTGTGAGAAGAGCCGCCGTTCCCGGCGGCGTCTACTGCGCGTCGGGATGGAAGCCCGCTTGATGGTAGGTCCTAGCTCTGCCCCGGCTCTGCCACTGTCATATGAGCTGTGGGAGACCGAAGGACATGAGAACAGCGGGCGGAAGTACCGCGCATACCGCTTGCGTGGACGCGAATTGCGGTACTCCTTGACCGGATCACTGTCTTTTCCTGCCATCGAGGATTCTGCCAACGGGCATCCAAGCACGATAGCCCCGTTCAAGACTGGCCGCCTTCAGCAAACGTATCTCCATACTGATAGTTTGAAGGCACCTAGAGAGATCTGTTTGAGGGAATACAGAATACTTTTCAGTACACCTCAGACGCTACGTGGGAAGTGCATCAAACCAGATATCGTCCGTCTGCAACACCCGTGCTTGTTGCATCGCATCGAGGCCGCTAAAGCTATTCGGCGCATTCTGTGTGAAATCAATGGCATAAGCGGGTCGCGAGGTCCACTGGCGAGGCAGCGAGCTTCACAGGAGATGGTCCATTGCCCGTTTGCATACCTTGAAGAGAACTTGAAAGAATTCCATGGGCCAGGTACAACGTATCAGCGGGTATCATCGCATCCGTGACAACAGTGAAATAATAATTCACAGCCGAGATCCGAGTAGGCTGTGACTACACGGCGGTACCATAGGATGGGTGCACCCAGCCCAACGACTCACTGCAGTCACCTAGTATAGTACCACGGCGACGTCAGGCGTGTCAAAAAAGCTATAAGGATGTGTCTTACCTATCCCGGGAGTGCCTTAAGCTGGCCAACAACCGGTGACAGCCTGCAAGCTGACCGGCTACCCACCTCTTCGGGGCGGACGCCAACCGGTTTACCGAGTCTCATGAGCAGGTATCGTGGCCAAAAATACGAGACATTAGTATGAGAGTTGTTGTGTTACAGGCGGGCAGCGTGATGGTAAGGCGGACAGCAGGCCAGGGCGGGCGTAGCCGTGGTGGGAAGAAGAACCGGGCACGGAGGCATTTCAGGCACTGCCGAGGCACCACGTGACTCGGTTGCTACCTGTCGCGTCGTGCCGCGCCACAATGCCCATGGCCTACTAAAGGCGTGAAACTCCCACGCTTTTTCCTCCGGTCGGTATCACTACATTCCTGAAGACAATCACATTCTCTGCTATCATACCCAAGATGAGAAGTCTGCTGCACTTTAGGCCACTCGCCTCTCTTAATCCAATCTGCTTTCCGCTCGTCAACCATTAACATCCCCCCGTTTTCGAGCTCGCATCCTAGGCGCACGGCGACCCTCTGTCCAAGCCCACCAGAGAAGCGATTCCACGTCGGCTTGTCTTGGTGAGTACTTTTGATTCAATGCTACTGCGACTGTATTTTTGAGCGAGAGAAAGCAAAGACTTGCTCCATACTTACAAGTCGCTTCTATTCGTCGTCACTACGCTGTAACAAAGTTCAAAGACACGTGGCCAGGTGCCGCCCGCCGGCGGCCGGCCGACCACAAGACTTTCTGCCTTTCTACAGCTCATTCATGTCGCGTATAGGGTAGCCACATTGGTTTGAACGATTTACAGCGCTTTTTTGGGTCTGGCAGCTGACTCATCGTGCACTCTGCTTGGGTTACCGTGATATAATCCCTGTAACGCTCAGGTATATTCGCTTTGCCAGAATTCTAGATAACATCGAACGAGGAAATTACGGAGTAAGACGAGGCACCTCCCTGCAACACTTACATAAACCCTCGGGCCTCAGGCACACCGTGCGCGAACATGTTGAGCCCCGAAAATGTCAACTTGTGCTCGTGAGTCAGGCTTCTGGGCTACTAGTAATGTTGCACTGATCCAAAGGATAGGTAGGTATTACAGGTTTCAGAACAACCCTCCGGCTTAGGGGAATGTCTCACTGTACAGATATAGTTTGCGCTCACAAAATGCTTCGACAAACGGATGTCTGCAAGGGGTCAGCATAGTTCCCCGACTCGGAATCGGTAAGAGGGCTAGACTATCACGGTAGCTTGTTCGGGCGTACACACCAACTAATTTCTATGCTGCGGGAGGTATGATGCCTACAACTCGCGCGAAAGGCCCTGTACTGACTGGTTGAAACATAGCCACAGGAGTTGGACGACTAAGCCATAGATCGCGGGATTGCAGTTTTTAACGGCTGTAGCCCTGACGGGGCAGTTATACTCCGTCCGAGTCGGTAAACAAGGGTCAAATGAAAATAACTCACCGCGTATTCGGCCACTGGATCTCACAATGGCTGCCTTACGAAATGACTGGCGATGTTGCAAGCCGCAGTTTGAGTCGAAGCGGATACGCGAGCACCTGAAAACCTGTGGGCCGGCAACTCACATACCCTTGGTGAGGAAACACGCATTGTCTCTCCGTGGCTGACTTCTGACCTCTCGGAAAATCGGCAGATCAAACGCGTCTACTCTCATTCTGCCTACAGCCTCCTAAACGCCTCGTCTCTCCAGTTCTTTTGAACGTCCTCGGCGCATCATAGCAAACGCGAATCCTCAGGATCTGCGGCATCCGCAGAAGTCTACATCGGATGTCGGCTCGCTTCGACACATGCGTGTGACGTAGGCCTGTGTATTGTTTCATGCACGGTACACGCGGGCGCATCTGATTCAGTGCTCATTGATCACCGCGCGCGCTGCGGCTAACGGGTTTACCGCCTACCTAAACAAGCGCGTCAACTCAGCACCACATATAATCGCTGAACAAGAGTCTCAGCTCATTACCTCTTTCTACATCTCTCTAACTTGTTTGATATTGAACCTCTCGCGCACCCTGTGCTTACGCCTGTGGGACTCTCGCTGAATGTCGGATATCAAAGCTCCCACTACACACGACTGTGATGGATACTGCTCGTTCCTCCACCCAATACTGTCGCCCTCGGAATCCTTCCAAGTCGCTATCTTCGCCGCTGTTGTAAGTGACTCACTTCTAGCATGCCCCAGAGTGTCTATAAACGCGCTGATAATATGTTTAGGTCGTGCACGTCATCTTCAAGAGATGGGAGCCTATGAACATATTGGTGGTCTCCTCCTTGCTATTCTTACTTCCAAGCTCCCTTTCTGCGCTTTTGATCCCCCACTTTGGGATGGTGGTAGGCGTGGCAGCCGTCTTCGTGGTCTACTACACGACTCTGGCAATGTCTATCGTCCTTTACCGACTATCTCCTTTCCACCCACTGTATCGCTATTCTGGACCACTTCCCGCCAAAATCACGAAGTGGTGGCATGTGTGGCAAGTCTCTCGCGGGAAGCAGCATCTCTATATTCAGGGCCTTCACAAGAAGTACGGAGATGTTGTCAGAATAGGCGAGCACTTAGCCCTTTTAACCCATAATGATCTGACTAGCATTGTAGGCCCCAAATGCTATAAGTATCCGCGACGCCTCATGTATTATGCCTGTCCTGGGTGCCCAAGGCATGCCTAAAGGAGACAGTAAGTGCTTGACTCATCGTTGTGTAGTGATGCGACATTGATACATACACCTTCGCTCCAGTTTTCGACGGTCGTGGATTGTGGGCCGAAACACCAGCTATGATCGGATGTCGCGACCCCGCCGAGCATATGCGCCGCCGCAAGCCCTGGAACCGCGCTTTCAGCACTGCGTCCGTCAAGGAGTTTGAGCCTATCATTCAGCACCGCGTGCATCAGCTTATCGAGGCTCTGTCTGTACGCGAAGGCCAAGTGATAGATCTTGCGAGATGGGTTAGTTTCTTCACGTGAGTATATTCAGTTCTCTCGACACTGCCGCGGATCGATGATTGTTGCTGACCGCTCTTATGACACAAGGTACGATTTCATGGGGGACATGGCGTAAGTCAGCGCTGTTGCTGTTCTGAACCTTGTAGGCGAACTTCATGATAGCTTATACCGCTATTTGATAGATTTGGTGGATGGACGGAAATGTTACGGGATGGGGCTGATCAGGATGGTCTATGGGTTATGCTTCAAAGAGGTCTTGGGTAAGCTTTCAGGTTTGTTTCATCGAGCCACTCTCTTCTGACCGGCGTCGATGAACAAAGCGTAAGTGCGCTACTGGGCGAGATCCCATGGGTCGCCTACTACGCCAGGATGATTCCGTCTGCGGGTCGGGATCTGAAACTCATGAGGACAATGGGTTTTGCTCGTACGGAACAGCGTTACGCGTCTGGTGCCGCAACAAGGGATCTATTCTACTACCTCGTAAGTACTTTAGTGATCATGCTGCCGAGCATGAGTGGCTGAACCATTTGCAGAGCAACGAGGATGGAGCGGAGAAAATATCGCCACCCAAACATCTCGTCATCTCTGACGGCTTGCTGGCTGTGGTTGCAGGCTCAGACACTACCGCCACTGTCCTGTCAAACATCTTTTCTTGCCTGTTGCGCCATCCGGATGTCTACCGGCGACTACAAGCGGAAGTTGACAAGTTCTACCCGCCTAGCGAGAACTCACTGGATCCTACGCATCTCAAAAACATGAGTTATCTCGAAGCTGTCATGTGGGTCTACGAGAGGTCGCATAAAGACCAGTTAGCTGACACTACTATCTAGTAATGAAGGTTTGCGCCTTTTCCCGGCTGTCCCAAGTGGTAGCGTACGCGCTCCTGAAGTGGGCAAGGGTGGAAAGGCCGTTGGACCTTAGTCAGTTGCTCATCCCATACCTCCATACATTATACTAACAGCATGTACTGCGCAGCTTCATCCCTGAAGGAACCTCAACCCGCATCCACTTTTGGTCCGTGCAGCGGGACGCGCGCAACTTCAGCTACCCGGAGATGTTCTGGCCCGAGCGGTGGCTCATCGCCGAAGGCCTCGAGCAGTCCGCGCGCGCGGAGAAACTTGTGCACAATCCGAATGCCTTCACGCCCTTCTCATTTGGCCCGTACAACTGCGTCGGCAAAGAACATCGCGATGCAGGAGATGCGCGTGCTCCTTATGCCATTTCATGCAGAAGTTGAACCTGCGCTTCCCGGAAGGGTACGCGCCCGAGGAGTATGACGAGGCGTTGAAGGACAAGTTTGTGTTCCATACGGGTAGCCTGCCGGTGATCGTTGAGAGGAGAGACTAAATGCGCTTGCGAGTCTTCGCATACACAGCAAGTCTTTCAATAGGAGCTAAGCTAATGTATTTGTAGATTTGGCGATAGTATCTACGTAATTTCGGACTCGGAATGACATACGTTGGGTGACCAGAGTCTCTTTCCTCGCTGGCACCTACGCTAATGTGAATGTATGTTGAGTGAAGAGCGATGGGCCCTTCAGGGCCTCCATTGTCCAGTGCTAACGTCGGACTATACCAATCTCCCAGACACCCCAATAGAACTAACGACCGCCAATTCTTGTTGAAAATAGAACTGAATTGTGTAGTGTGATGACTACCAGACTATGCTATGGTACACTATTACAAGACGATGCCTGGCCGAGAATACGAGAGACAGATGTTACTACGTTTACGATAGCCGGTGCGCGTGCGAGATACAAAGCGGAGCGTGGATGACAGAGAACAGCAAGAACATAAGGATATCTACCCGATATGTGGATGTAATGTCCGGAGATGCGATAAGAGACGCTGTAGCCTCTATGTATGTAGGAAAGGAAAGATAGAAAGTCGGATAAGGGGCGCAGACGCTGACACAATGGCAAAGCTACATGGCCATGTGCATGGCCACATACAAGAGCGCGTGCATCGCTTACGCGAGGGCACAAGCACCTTCATCCCAATCTTCTCTGGAGATGACGCCGACGGCGCGGCACACGGGGCACGACACTTCGACTTCCTTCTCCTCGCCCTTGACCTCCTTCTTCTGGTCCGCGCCGCTCCAGCCCGCGACGCGTTCTGCGCTGACAAGACAGGCGGGGTGGAACAAGTGCTCACACACCTGCTCCTTCCCATCCACTTGTGCGCCCGCGAGCGGGCGAATGGACACTTGGCGAATCGTGCGTGGGTCGATGCTGGGAAGCGGGTCTTCGTCCGACGGACCAAGCCCACAGCTGATGTCCGCGCACCGCAGGCCCAGCAGCCTCTCTTTCTTCTCGATGCGCTCGCGGAGGGTGGGCCCGGGAGGCGGGGGCAGCGTCCATTGCCGTTTCTCCGGCGCAGGCGCAGGCGGGCCACGCAGGCGAGGCGTGTTGGGGATCTGAAACGGAAGAGGACCCGGTGGCGGCGGAATGTGTGCGTGTGCGGCGTCGGCCCCCGCGGCGCCAAACGCAGGCGGTTCCATCGTCACGAACGCGCCCGGAGGAAAGAGCTGGCCGATGAGTGATGTCGCAATATTGCCGAGCGCGTCCATGACCTGCTGCCGGTTTGGCGCGGCAGCAGCGGCACCGGGAGCTGCGTGGTTGGCTGCAGGACCTGGCGCACCGTCGGCAGGTGCATGCTCGGCGGGCTGTTGAGCGCGTGCTTCAGTCGGCGGCGGCAGCGGTCGCATCTCACCCGATTGCGGAAGCCCATGTGCAGGAAGCCCCACGAGACGCATGAGTTCCTCGAAGCTGGGCAGTGGATGTGGAGATGGAACCCCATGTTGCTGGGGTGGCTGCGGCTGAGACGGCGGAGTAGGCTGCGATTGAACGCCAGGTGTTGCTGGAGGGGGATTCTGCTGCTGCTGCTGGCCCAGACCACTGAACAGATTTGCGAAGACATTGCCTAAACCAGCACCCTGCGCAGCTCCGGCAGCGTCTGGATGCTGTGGTGCCCGGCGACCAGGTCCTTGTGGGAAGGGCAGAGGGAACGAGTGCATGAAAATCTGTGGGGCGCCGTTAGGACGAGCGGGAGCATTCGCAGAAAAAAGCAGGCTGAGGCCGGAGCTGAGGGCCATTGATGTTCGACGGTGGCGGCTGGGGGTATATAGGGGCCATAGGAGGGGGAGGAACCGATCCTTGACCAAACATGAAGTCGCTGATGTTCAGGCCCGCTGGTAGCGGCACTACCCGTGGTTCGGAAACGGGACGTGGAGTGGGCTGGCTACCGGGCGCTGAAGGAGGCGGAGGCGGACCAAATACCGGTGCTTGCACTCCTTGACGCTGACCGTGCATGCCTATGGGAACGAACATATTGAAGTCGAAGACGAGGAATGGGACGTCAGGAACGCGCTGATGTGTACCATTGGCGGGCGCAGGGTCTGCACCAGCAGCTGGAGAGGGCTGAGGCTGCGCTGTTTCGGGAGCTGGCGCAGGGTTTGCTTGAGCCCTGGATGCTATGGCCGGATCTGGGCCTCCCGCAGCACGTCGTTCATTTGTAGTGGAGGCCGGATCGTGAGTAGCAGCCACAGATGGCGCAGGTTGAGGATGGGGATGGGGATGGTGTGGTCGCCGTTGCCTTCTTGGAGGGACATACGTCAGAGAATCAGGGTCGATGTCAAAGCGACAGGTCGGGCATGTCGTTCGGTGAGGACGAGTAAACCATGGACGCAGGCATGAAGCGTGGAAAACATGAGCGCAAGGCAGGACTAACACCTTGTGGTCAAGATCTCTGTCGGCTTGCCTCTCTTCCTCCGAAGAGGCGTTATCACTCTCGGCGCTATCGGATGGCGACACGGGTGCTGGAGGTGCATCTGCAACCGTCGCATTGTTTCGAGATTCGTCGTCCACTGGCGTAGGCTCGTCCTTTTGTGCTCCGGGAATGCGGCATCCTCTTGAAAAAGCAGGTCCTCGAAACAAACAGCACAAACGATCTTCTCACGCTCGTCAGCTCCAACCTTCTCCATGCGTTTCACCAAGCCCTCCGGGACCGCCTCCAATCCACTCAGCAGACGCTTGGCGCGTGCAGGGTCCTCCGGTTCTTCCCCATGTAGTCCGGCGAAATTGGCCCATGGCATGTTCGCCATACGCTCGCGCAAAGTTCTGAGGAAGTTCGCAAAATCGTTGCCACCTGGGCTGGGTTGACCTGTTTCGTCTGCGTGCGCGTGCGATGCTTCCCCGTTTGCGGCTCCGGGGACGGGAAATGGCATGGGAGGGCCGAATGAGAACTGCAGGCCCGGAAGCCCGGCAAGCCCAGGCCCCTGCCCGGCTTGACCTGCAGCGCCGTCGGGGGCAAAGTCGAAGGTAAAGGATATCCGATTAAATGGTATGCCCGGACGAGAGTAAGGAGCGGCGTGAGGATGCTGGCCATGCTGATGTTCTTGGGCATGGGTATGCAGGTCAGGATGAAAGCGATGATCGTTGGAGGGATGATCATGGTCGTCCAAGGGCGCGTGCATGCGCTGCCTGTTCGACTGGCGCCGATCATCCTCGTCGTCAGCATCCTCTACTCGTGCACGGCGTGAGCTTTGCGAGGCATCCGGCGCACTTGTGGTTGGTGCAACAAAGGGATATGCAGGCTCGAGAGGAGGCATGTCCTCGTCCTCGTCCTCGTCCGGAGAAGAAGGGTCAACGTCCATTCGGGATGCGACTGCTGCAGAAGCAGCAGAAGAGCTCTGCGATGCCATATTAATATTTAGAGATGTGGATAGCTGGCTGGAGAGACTTACCGCTGAGTCTCTCTCTCGTCGTACCTCGGAAGATGTTGACGAAGACGAAGCTATTGTCTCGTACGGAGGTGGCAATTGTGGCACCTCAGGGGCTGCACCGGTTCTGCCGCCGCCAACTGAGGCCGCTGCTGCAGCCGGTGAATGAAGGCTACCTTCAAGATAGTCGCCAATGGCTTGGTCGATTTGTTGTCGCAATTGCGGGTCCTCTTCAAGCAACTGCTGGAAGAAACCAAGGTCGTGTTCATGATGATTGGGGTCGTTCTGATCCATTATGGATTGAATGCAGGAATATGAATAATCTAGGCGTTCAGTGCGACGGAGTGAAATATATGCAAAAGTAGAATATGGCGTGTGCAGTGGTGGTGGTGTATGAGAGAGAAGGGAGAGGCCGGAGGTGGGAATCATGTACTCTCTAGCTTACCAAATGACGTCCCGCACCGGCTAGAACCTTCTACGATTCGGACCAAAGTTGACTCAGCAACGCTACATTAGGACATTTCAGCGTAAATTCCGTAGGCGCTTCGCAGAATAGTGCAAAAGAGTTACAAGAGTTAGCAGTTTCAAGCTAGAGTAGAACGCTGCGGCTTTCTTCTGCTTCGACTCGCAGTACAAGAAACGTCTTGTATCCTATCCAGTGATGGCTGCCGCAGTAGGATGACAGTAACTTCTATCTCGGCGGCGGTGTTCTTTCTCAGATTTCGGTAGGTAGTAAGGACTACTCAGCTCCCACACGTCATTTGCAGTGCTGCATTCAACCCTGGGCCAGTCGAAATTGAGTATCGCTTATACTTGGCGACGGAATAGCAAAGTGCATAACGCGCATCTCAGTCTCTTTCTGCGCTGATACCCACTATAATGTTAAGTGCACCGGCCAGTCTTATGCATATCGTCAAGTCTGGTGGCGGGTCTTGTTAGGGGTTCCCAGCTTCCTATTCTGCCATGTCGTAATGATCGCCGCAGCGGCCGTCTCTACCACACTTTGCTTTGCGTCGCTCACAGGTTCGTCTACAACCTTCTCAAGCGACATGGACCCCGCACGGCTGAAGGACAAGCTGGTGCAAACCCACTCTGAGGGTACATGGGATGCCCGAGCTGCAGTTGCGAGCGAGGCGTACGAAGTGTTCAATCACGCTACACATGACGGTCATGCTTGGTCAATACTTGTCGGAACGGACATTTTGAGTGGGATACTTCACGTCCTCTTCGACAAACATCTGTTTGGATGCACCAAGCAGGAGCTCAGTGACCTTAGCTGGTACACGGAGCAGAAAGCAGTAAGTAATATCCTTTTGGTTGTGATTCCGCTTTCCGGATGCGTTCGGTATAGTTCTGAATCCCATTTGTTTGTGGCAGTCCTACATCTTACAGATACTGGACCTACTTTCCACTGTGCTGCTCTTCTGTGAGCCTTTACAGTCGCCGGACATTCCGCCTTACCAGAAACGTGATGTGTCACAGTAGGCTGCCGCACATGAGCTCGTGAATAGGATCTTGAACGAGGCTCCTCAACTGTGGAAGGCTTTGTGGGAAATACGAACCCCCTTTCTGGATTCTCGAATTCGGTTTCTAGAGGAAGACGGGAGCATCCGATATAGTCAGCACGAGCTCCTGGCAAGCATCGGGGACAGCATTTCGCACGGAGTTTTGTTCCAGTCGAGGCACCTGAGGTAAGATCTCAACGACCCCAATCGTTCACTAGCCTGTTACCGAAGCTGAACAATCATGTTCAGACGACCACCGACGTACCTGGGGTCCAGTGGTAGTGCCCGCGTTCAACTGGCTATATGGATACACGCGGAAGATGAGGAAGTCAGGTTGCGCTCACTACAGGTATTATGTGTCATGATTGTCAGGGACCACCACGCGCAAGAGGCCCCGGTCTTCGACGGGGTAGCTGAGGGCTGCACGAACATAACGTTCGTGACCAATGCTGCCATACGAGATCTTAAGCGGGAATCTTCCAAATTCCCGACACCATTCATAACACTGCTGAGGGTCTTTCAGGCCATCTACTTCTCGTCCGACAGAGCGACTGCTCCCTACTCGAAGATGGACCACGCTATACTTGTTCACAGTCTTGCAGCGGCTAGATCTTGCTTTTGCATGCATGATGAGGCAAAAGTTGAAGATGGCATTCTCCCGCCCATTTGTCTACATCTCTTGTACGGGAATCTGCCAATATATTACATAAGGTACTCACGTCATTCGTATGATACAGGTTGTAGCTCGAAGGGTGGACATTTCCGCTCGAAACAGTTGGTCTACGCGACCGTCCCCATCCTAGCAAAGTCTATTGTCTGGTCGGCATAGAACTCTGGAGCTAACCTAGGCAAGTATTATATTTTCTTTTGACCAATTATCGGATGGTCTTACTGGATTGGTTTCCAGACGGAGAGTTCGCCCCCGTTTTGACGAAGGTTATTAGATATTGCACTAAAAGCACCCGATTTCACAAGACCGACAGCGAAGATAACCAGTCGAAAAGAGATCCCAAACTTCGTCAGCTTCACCAGGCAAGCTGCAAGCTATGGTACTCGGCGGAAGACGAATTGCGCCACATTAACCAGCGATCGTATCTCCTCTGGAAACCAATCAAATTTTCTTGGACCGTTCTGGGTGATGTCCTCGACGTCAAGGGGTACGACAGACAGAAGCCTGCATGGGGTGGTCGAGTCTTCGAACCTGTGGAACGATGCGGCTGGGAGGAGTGTCTCTGTAGTGTGCATAAGCCAATTCATCACCTTAGGCTGTGCAGGGGCTGCTCAAGAGTTGCATACTGCAATACAAGATGCCAAGCGAGGTATTCCATTGATCGCCTACGCTGCTCGTTCTTGCACTGAGCCGACTCACAGGGATTGGGAAGATGGTCATAAAGATTTCTGTCGCAGAGCTTAGTGTAGTGGACGCTATGAAGGCACGCGTATGCAGGGCAAATCAAAATATATCCGTCGAGTAGTTATGAATATTATCAATGACCATGTACCACATGTATACATATTTTACTCTTCCAAACCATCACATGTGCGATTAGTGAGCAGGGGGTACGTAGTCGTCATCGCCTTCCCCGTCGTCCTCGAAATCCATGGTGGTATCAGCCGCATAAGAAGACTCGTCCTCATCATCTTCATCGTCGCTCTCGTCGGTAGCGACGGCTTCGTCCTCGTCCAACTCCGCCTTGGGGTGGTGCGCTTGCTCTATGAGGGCTTTGTACGCCTTGTTGAGAGCTTCTTGTGCTGCGTGCCTCTGAGCTTGGATGACTTGAATTACGTCTGACAGCATCAACGCTCAGTGATGTCGATGCAACATATGGCGGCGATAAGCCATACCTTCAGAGGCTCCGCTGTTGCGAACGTCCTTCAAAGCCTTGTCGGCCTCGTCGACAGCCTGCTGCGCATTGTGCACCTCGGTCATCGCTATACGACCTTTCTCTGTCGCATTGTCAGTCCTGCCGTCGACGAGCACGATGAGGAGCCTCACCAGGGTCGCAAGGGCAGATGCAGCCGCAGGGGTGTGTGGTAGGCATGTTCGTCGTGGAGGGTTGAGAGGTGGTGGGGGTTCAGGAGAAAGAGCTTTGGTCGTGGCCTCGATGAAGCTTGCGGCTTATATAGGGCGGCAAGAACAAGGTTCCACGCGCAACCGTCCAACTTCAGGCTCCGACTTGTCCATCAAGGACGCGACTTTAATGAGTGGTATCGCGTCTGTCACGTGCGCGTGGGCGAAAGGTTCTGGTCCGAGATTGGTCCGGTTCTCCGGCCATCCGCCCGGTCGGCAGGACCTCCGGCATGCATGGTGTGCAGCGTGGCAGGGCTACAGCAGCGCTCCGAGCCGCGAGCTGTGAAGCTCTGCAGTGTTGAGCACTAGATAGAATACTCGAGCAATAGCTATCGATCTGAAGTTCTCTGAATACATCTCAATCAGCTTTCACCGACAGTCATATGACATGAGATATTTACCTCCAAGTGAAGCTGAAGCAGTGGATTGTTTTGCCCAGTTTTTGTGTTTGCTTTTTGAGAATGAGAGTGTCTTGCTTGCGTAGCCAGCTTATTGAAAATCATAGGATCAGCATAGGATAGCCATAGAAATCGCAGACTGACTCGGAGCTGCTGGCGCATGACGATGTTCACTGCTTCAAGCACTGAGTCGTGATTAGCTCTCTTTCCACCAACATGTCGAAGTCGCTCGGTTTCTCTGATGCGCGGCTGCGAGTTATGGAATATACAAGAACCTGATGCAGCCTGTGCCATGACAACGTGTGAGCTTGCGACAGTGCTGTAACAAAACATCGCACTGCGCTTACCGAACGGGATTCAATGATCTTGTTGCACTGCAGCGAGGAATTATTCCTGCTAAAGGTCTTTACCAAAATATGTGGTGGCCCCGCATTGATAGTAAATTTGAAGGCGGCCCTTGAGAGCAAAATGTGTGGTTTTCTGTGAGCAGAGCTTTTATCCAGGTGTTCGACTCGCAGTGGTCACAAGAACCAATCAGCGGCAGAAATGATGTCGCTGCACTCCAGCGCTTATAAACCCGGTGTAGGGGCTGCAGTTACTGCAGCCGTGACCCTCACCTTGAACACACCCATATCCGCGCTCCCGTACTCGACCTCGGACGGCTGACAACGTATCTCCCCCCTACAGCTAGAACGTTTCCGACCCGTCCGGGCTGATTTTGCTTCTTGCTACGCCTTTCGTCTCCTCTGAGGCGGCTGTGACTTCATACTCAATCATCGACTAGACGAAGAAGGCACTCAGCGAGCGAGACCGCGTTCAAAGTCGACATGCCCCCAATGGTCTCAACTTGAAGCAACGGCTTGCTGCTCTTGCAACATCTGCGTCCCCCTCCTCTTCGAGCTCTACTTCTGATGATTATGGTAGTCCGAAGACCCCAACCCCGAAGCGGCGGGCATTCTTCCCTATCCCCCAAAGGAAAAGCACCCAGAATTCCTACAATGGTAGTCTTTCGGAGGAACAGCTGCAAGATGTTATGAGCAGAGTCATATTTCAAGCCGGTGTGGACTACGAGTCAGTACTTCGCTACGCCGCTCCCTGTCCGATTGACGAACCGCGCTAGGGATCCAGAACACGGCCAATGTATGTATTATCCACTGCAACATACTCCTATTTGTTGAATTGTTCCTGCACAAAGGGTTGTCATGGCCGCATCTGCACTTCCAGACCCGAAAGAAGTGGACTATGATGTACTCTTGAGGTAAGTTTCATATGCATCTGCCTCTACGTGACACTTAGTAGTTACCAGCCGAATTCTTGGCTATCTTGATCTTTATGGTATGCGTTCTTCGTCCATGAACTGCACGCGAATCTGAGCCATGTCACAGTGGAGTCGGACTACACTGTCGTCTTCTTCGCGGCTGGTGGTCGCCACAGACCAGCATGGGACTGGGTGTGGAAAGCATATCGAAGTCTTAGTCGGAAGTACCGCAAGAACCTGAAGCGCCTGGTGGGTCCACTCTGGATTAACAGCCACTCCTGGTACAAGTGGCCCTCCTAACCGCTGCTACTTAGTTAATCGTCCACTCCAGTTTTTTCACAAAGAGTCCGTGCTTCATCCCACTTTGCAACCATGCCCCCCTCCCTGACCAAAGCCAAATCAGTGCTGTTTTCTTTGGCCGGAGCGATTATCAGGTGCGTGCCGTGGCTCGCGCTACCATTCATGACACTCTAACCGTGGCCATCTCAGCCCAAAGTTCTTCCGCAAAATCACATATGTCAATACCCTCTCCGACCTCGCATACCAAGTACCCATTACTCAAATTGACATACCGCCAGCAGTCTACCAGTGAGTAGGTAGAATGCCTACAGTGACTTGTCGCTCACAAGCGGATAGGGAGAACCTCAAGTATGAGAAGCAGATCAATCTGCCGGTACCCCAGCGAGCGGATCTATATGGTGTGCCACTTGAAGACTTGATGGGTTTCAATGGCGAGAAGGGCGGAATCCCAAGAGTTGTGAAGGACTGCATACAGTTCCTCCGAGAAACAGGTTCGTTTAGTCTGTGAAGATGTACTTCTGTAACACTGAGATCTCTGTTAGGTATGCGAGACGAGGGCCTGTTTCGTAGATCGCCCAGCACGGCGTTGTTGAAACAAGTCCAGGCTGCATATGACCGAGGTACGGGCGATGTTCACCAAACGATTACACTTACTGATTGAACTAACTGTACTCATTGCACCCTTTCAGGTCATGTTGTCTCCCTGAGCAATTTCGGGGACCCGAACCTCGCGGCGGTGCTGTTGAAGAAGTATCTCCGCGACCTCCCTGAGCCACTCTTCCCCGAAAACCTGTACCCCACTATCCTCCAATGCCCACAACCATCGGACGACCCAACTGATATGTCTGCCGTGCAGTACATCCGCGACGTGCTGTTTCCCACCTTACCGTTCTGTGCATACATCCTTCTTAGCTCCGTCATTCGTAAGTGACTCAGTTGTTGGAAGATGTCACGCCACTCACGCTTCCGAAAGATCTTTTGCATGAAGTGTCCCTACGTTCGGCATCGAACCGCATGGATGCCTTCAACTTGGCTGTCGTCATCGCTCCCAACCTAGTGAAGGGTCGCAATCCGATAATAGACATGAACATGTATGTCTTGCCCAAGGCTCAGTCAGCGAGTCCGAACCTTCCTCGAAAGGAAGGGAAGACTACACTTGGCGAAGTCATCAAGCTGTGCATTGAGCGGTATTACGAAGTTTTCGACGACGTCCCCGACCCTACCGACGTAGCCTTTCGTCCCCCTCAACCCATTATTGGCGAGCCATCACCTTCGCCGTCGAAACAATCATTCACCGGCTCTGTGCAGTCCAACCCCTCGGACCATAGGCGCGACAGCACGCTGTATGACGACGACGAGATTGACGACGGGATGTTAGTCATGCCGATTGGGCCCCAGAGTGCGCAGGGTGCACAGGGTGCATCTGCTGGTGCTGCGCCGCCGACCGCATGGCATCCCGCGCAGGGGCCTAGCTCGCCGCCTGCGTACAAGCCGCGGCAGCGTCTTGCGAATTCCAAGTCGAATTCTCGTGACATGACTACGAGCCGGTCGATGTACACCGCGGCGTCGAACGGGCACGGGTACGGGTCGGGGCACAACACCATCGGGCGGTCCGCGCGGTCGATGATCAGCATAGAGAAGGGCGGTGCCGGCGGGACTGCGCGCAAGGGCTCGATTTCCGTAGGGAGGGGCACAACACGGGGGAAGAGCAGTGCGTCTGGCGTGGAGGCCATGGGTATCACTGCGAGTGGGTTCTTTGCTCCTCCGAGTTCGGCTCCGCCAGTGCCGTCTCTGCCTGGGCGGTAACGGTGCCGTGGTGTTGCGCAAGCATTGCGGCATGCGGCTGCTGCCTCTCGGTCCCTCAGAGGTGACTCAGGTGGCTGACCCTCTGACGTGCCGCTGAGTCCTAGAGTTGGATTTATACTTCATCTAGCTTATTTATGCCGGCTTCTTCATGGATCGTCTTTCTCAGCAGACTCGGAGGTGTTTCTTCTCTTACTGTATGCTATAGACTTGAGTTTTTTGTGTACATAATTCTGTCTCAACTTTTCCATATTTCTTACATTTCCTGCCTGATGCCCGTGTGTGCGCGATCCTTCATGCTGTCGGGCGTCTGAGGTGGCATCGGGCACCCGGCCTGGCCCAGCCGGCATCCGGAACAGATCTACGAAGGGCGGCTCCGGCCGAGGCCCCGTACCGCCGAATCACCGTCCGGAAGCGGCGTGTGTCTGGCTTGGAGAGATGACTCGAGCGAACATATATAAACACCACGCCCCTCAGGTGCGTTGTCCTCCCTTGCCCCCTTGCCGCCCGCCCACACAACGCTTTCCCGCTCTTCTATTTTTCTCTCCTTTTGATCCTATTTATGCCCCCTCTCAATGTGCTCTTCTGTCGATTTCAAGGTCCCTTTGGACGTTTTCGAGCCGTGGGAATGACATACCTCTTTCAAACAACGCTTCGCCTTCGTGGCGCTGGTCCAGACCATCCGTCCTCCCAAACTCGAGGCTGTTTTGGGAGTTGCTTTTGATATGCTATTGTGTATGACGCTCTTTACACAGCCTCATACATCTACGAACTCGCACACGAGCATAATATAAGGTGTGTGACCGCCGCTGCTTTGGTACGCAACTCTCCCAGCACGTGCAGCCTGAACAGGGGACGCGACTTCAACGATAAAGCAAGCGTTCGTGCATACGGTTATATTGCCAAGACTATCTATCCAACAAGATTTGTTAGAGTGTCCAGTCTTAGGAGATGGGTGCATGCTAGTGTTGATGTGGGATTTAGGCTATGACCAGGACGGTGAGCACCTTCCGTCTGTCCACGCCACATTCATGCCCTGTGTATAGGTTCCTGCGAACGTATGCTTGCAACATCGTATTTTCCGTCGCTGCGCATGCTATCACCAAGGCGAACTATGTCGGACACGCGTTACCCTCAACTCAGCCCTCCACATGGACCCCATGGCCGGACGCCTCAAATGTTGACCGCACAGCCCACACGTCCTCTGTTCACGGATCCTTGTTGCACAGCCCCTCGTCATGGACATTAGTCCCCACCGACAACCTGGGGTACACGGTCCTTTTTCGCCAGACATTCCCAGCGGCATACCACTCTCGCTCCCACACGGCTTGACCAAGGAAAGAACAAGTGGTCTCGAACGCTCCGCTATGACTCGGCTACATACCACTTCGCATCACAACGGATCACAACTTCGAGTCATTGCTTGCGAAGACCGCATGCCGGAACCCTCCTGCCCACTGAGGCTGCCCCTTAGGGTTCCTGATCACGGATTGGATAGTGAGCTTCGCTCGCGCCCAGCGACGAATGCAGCTTCGCTGTCCTGTCGGTCATCGGGAATTCGCTCGCGTCAGACTTGCGACAAGGTCGGACTGTTGACTTGGGCCGAACGTCGTGGGCGGCAGGGTTTCGGTATGGCCTTCGCTCACAATCATGCTGCATTTGAACATCCTCTGGCGGCCCGTGGATGAAACATACCGGAGTCACAGGTGCTCAACAGGTGTTTTCTCGGTCGCAGACGACATTCTCACCTCTCACAGGCCGACGTTCATTGGCTGCTCAACGGTGCCCTCAGCCCACGACCATCGTCCGCCCACGCCCGAAAGGACGAGCCCTAATCCAACGCAGACCGTAGCTCATGAATTCCAGGAACCCATCAGCAACGATCCGGAATCGCAGCGTCTCGGATGCTTGATGTGTGAGCGTCAGCCTCGAGCTAGCCGAAACCCTCGCGGAGACGAAATGCGAAGATGCGGCGAGTGTGTGCGCGCTGCGGCGGGGGACCTGAAGGCGGTGCGCAGCCTGAAGACCTGGTCAAGTGCGGTCTGACCTGGGTACGACGTGTCCCTCATGATGTTCTCGCAGCATCCACAAGCGTCGCCGTCCTTCTCTACGCTGAGTGAGCAGAGGACGCGTCAGCCTGCGGCTGCGCGAACGTCGTCTGGGCTCTGCGTACGTGGTCAGGTCGGCCGCCCGGACTGGCGGGACGCAGCGAACTCTAACCACTTCGTCTCATCGATATCCGGCGGCCTTTCTCACAGAAGGTTCGCGTTCGGACGGGCTGTGAGCGTCACGACGCACAACAGAAAGCCCCGACTGCGCCCCGGAACGTCTACAGAGAGCATGTGGATTTCTGTTGCGTTTCCTACGGATGATAATTGGCAACACATCGGACGTCCTTTGCTGTTCCTGTGCGGTCTAGACTGCAGTACATTCCTGCTCCTAGCCAGCTTGCTCTGCAGCGCACCGCCGGACATGCTTAGGTGGGTGTGATTGAACACAGCGAGGCGGTGGCCGCAAAGCAGGTCGCAAAGCGTTGTGAAGACGGGGCCCCGACGTGGGCGACGGGCGTGTGCCTTGGACGTGCCTTATCTCTGCACCGCCACATGGACAATGTGCTCTCAGACGCTCAGACGCGTCCGACTCAGCACGCTTGGCGCCCATTAACGACGCGTGAAACGGGTGATTGGTCATCAAGAAATTGCCTGAAATGGACGGTGCGCATGACTCGAGTCCCGGACCCGTGGCTGTAGCCGCTCACTGCGACTGACTCAGCTTTGCGTCGCGACAGGAATACGTGTACGCTGCACCGAGAACTGCTCACAAAATATTCGTTCACGCTCAGCAGCTCCTGAATAATTTCGAGGGTTGCGCATACTGCAGATGAATATGTTTATGCTATCTCGGACGTGCTCGGCCGTGTGGCGGCAATATACCTGCAATTTTGACGACGCTGTGCCTTTTTGGCTGGGTGGGAAAGCGCCGGAAGCGTTGTCCGTCCGAAAAGGCTCTATGAGCGCCTCTGGGTGTGAAATGCTGTGAGTGAGGATGATAAAACCCCTTCGAGTCACCGGCGGCCGACTCTCTCGTCACCCTCTTCCTCCCCACACACAACAACTCCGGACAGTCACTGCAGCTGTTCGAGGAGAAGATCTGAACCAGTCCACAGGACTCTCAGTGAGTACTTCTACCTCGCTGCGTCCAGTGTCCGCCATAAGGCTCTGCCGTGCTCTTTCTGTAAGAAAGATACGTTCTACGTGCACAAAGCGACTGTTTCTGCTCATCTCCGCGATCGACGATGTCGTCCGGCATGTCTTCATATTCCCTTCACTCGACCGCGGTGGCCTCCTCGAGTAAGACAAGGTGCTCGCCGCCAAGCTTCTTCGTGGAAGAGCCCCCGGTCAAGTATGAAATGAGGACCCCCAGCTCGATGCATACGATGCGTTCCCGGGTCCTTCTAACGTTGGCGAGGTCGCACGGACGGCGGACACTCACACTGAGTCGTACTTGAACCGGTCACTGATATCGTCGTCATCGCCTTTCAGACGCTCCCAGCCGGCTACGTTGCCGCCTTCGACCATCCACCCTAACACCACCACCGCCACCTTGTTTCCTCAGTTCATACAACCCACACACCATCCTCAGCAAGATGTTCTTCACTCTCTGCTAAACGCGTCGTTTAACAACGACTTTACGGAAACCGCTGGCCACCATGGTACCTCGCATCCGCCCACTCAACACTCACCGCCCTCGCGCTCAGTAACCTCCCCCTCAACATGGCCCCCTAAATTCTTCTCCTCGGACTTCGTCCTACCCGGTATTTACCAGTACCTCGGATCTCGCTGCGCATCATGGCATCCCTCAATTCCTTCCCCCAGTACCACGTACGACTCGTTATCTATCAGAAAAACCAGCAGTACCTTCGCCCTCGTCGCCTAATAACAACTTCGACTTCTCAAGCCTTTGCTCGGATTACTTGACCATGCTTTCACACAAAACCGCCAACCCTCACGCGGCGTCGTCCGCCTCTTCGACGAGCGACGACAATGCCGCCGCACTGCAAGCAGTGCTTGACGTGATCCAAGGTGATTACTTTCCGCTAGATCATGGCATCTCACCGCCTGACGCGTTTGCTCTCGTCACCGTAGCCTCTCCGGAGTTCCGCCAGATCCACGAGTATGGACACTCTGGCGAGCTCCCCGGTGACTACGACAGCTTTCCTCACCTCGCCGATGGACGACTCGCCGTATGAGGACATGCTCACCACCCCTGCTCTCGGATCGGCCGATTACGATTTCCTCACGTCTCCCGCCATCGCTGATGTTGACGATTTCGGCTTTGGGGCGGAAGCACCCCTTTTCGGCGACTCGGCGGCGTACACCGCTCGGGCGATGGAGCCTATAAAGACAACTCCTCCCGTCCCCGCAGTCCAGCACCCCGACTTCGACGGGATGTATACGCTGTCGCCAGAGACCCCTGCGCTTGACCCGTCATCATTGCAGACGTCGCCGCTCGCCACTCCTTTCACCCCTTCCCTCGACGCTCCCGATCTCGATCATTCCACCGCTCCTCGTCGCAAGAACCCTCCGACAGGCACCCGCAAGAACATTACGCCGGAGGCCCTTGTGCCCTTGACGCCCCCATCCAGTCTCGCAAGTACGTGGTCCCGTCTGCGACGTCACGGAAGGAAGTACCGGCTGGCTTCGCCAAGAAGCGCGGGCGTTCTGCTGCGTTCGGCCAGGAAGGAGAGGATGAGCTTGCGGAAGATCTGTCCCTCGACCCCAACGACCTCAATGCCATCGAGGCGAAGCGTCGTCAAAACACGCTTGCAGCGCGCCGAAGTCGCAAACGCAAGCTCGAGTACCAGCGGGAGCTCGAGGCGAACCTCGATCGGATGGCGGATGAGAAGGAGGTGTGGAAGCGGAGAGCAGGAGCAGGCCGAGGCGGTGCTGCGAAGCCATGGGTTCGATGTACCTGGTTCGTTCTAAGCTCGTCGTCAATCCCATCTTCGTTGCTGCTTTCTATCACTCCTATACCTTACACTTGGCCGGACTCATCGTTTTCATCATTCTTTTTTTTCCATCTACGCCGCCGTTCAGTCCAGGTGGCCTTCGATACTCGCTGTATTCCAGGTTCGTCATCATCATTCCCCACCCATTTGCGAGGAGTATCGTCGTATCCCCCATCCCCCCAAAGTTGCTTCACGTCGCGTCGCCCGACTGTCCATGCTCATTTCTTACTTTTACCATCGTCCACCAGTAATGTTGTCTGTCGCTGTGGCCCCTTTCTGATATCCCTAGTCTCTATGACCTCGCATGTACCAGGTTTTTCATCACAGAGCAATTGAAAAGTGGTTTTCCTGAAATTTCTTTGTGAAATGTGTGATACAGTGTCATTGGGCACTGCATGGTGTCTCTGCATGGCACGGGCAGATTTGACGTCGGTACGAATATATTGAGGAGATCGCAGACAACGGCCGAATGATGCCGCCAAAGTCACACCTTTGCGCATGCCACCGACGAGGGAATCTTTCACAGTTCCCATTACGACCTCTTCCACCGTTACTGGCCCCTCGTCTGGCGTACCGGGCTCCAGTATCGACGTCGGTGAATCGTCCGCAACACCGACCCCGCACGCGCGGCGGACATCTTAGAACATCGTCACGAGGCAGCAAGACCGGCAGCATGTTCTCAAGCAACATGTTCTCGCCACGCTCTAGTAACTACGAACGACTGGAAGGCGGAATGGGTCCCAGCCGCATGAACAGTGTGCGGAGATTTGGCTGGAAGAAGTTCGCGGTCGGCGCGGTGGTGATCATTGGGCTTGTGTGGGTCTTTGGGCCGCGAAAAGAGGACATTATCCCGGAGAAGTACATTCCGTCCATGCCCTGTGCGTACTGCCCTCCTGTAGGCCGTGTTCCTTCGCTGACTGTGCGTACGACAGCGTTCCCTAAACCTCCCTTTGGTGGTGTCGCCGAATCTACCGTCCAACCACCTGTCACTTCTGCATCCTCGCATCCAATAGTTCCGCCACACATAGACGATGAAGAGATTGCTGCGCCACCGAAGCCTCGTCCCACGTCGCCCGCAACAGACCCGGACCTCACCAAGACCATACACTGCACGAAACCATACAAAGCGTCGCAGGACCTCGTCCAGTACGCTCTCATGATCGACGCAGGTTCGACGGGCTCGCGGATACACATCTACAAGTTCAACAACTGCGGAGCGTCGCCGGAGTATGAGTACGAGGTCTTCAAGCAGACGAACCCCGGTTTGTCGTCATACGTCGGGCGTCCGCTTGACGCGGCACAGAGCCTGGATGTCCTCCTGGACGAGGCCATGAAGGTCGTGCCGGAGTCTCTGCGGAAATGCACGCCGGTCGCGGTCAAGGCGACGGCGGGGCTGCGGCTACTTGGTGCGTCGCAGAGCGACGAGATCCTGGAGGCGGTGCGGCACCGGCTGCACGAGAAGTACCCTTTCAGCCTGCAGGACAAGGACGGCGTCGTCATCATGGATGGCAAGGACGAGGGCGTGTTCGCCTGGATCACCGCGAACTACCTCATGAACACCATCCGCGCCGACACGCCCGCGAACACGCCGACGTACGCCGTGCTCGACCTCGGCGGCGCCTCGACACAGATCGTCTTCAAGCCTGTGTTCGACTCGACTAAGCCCGATGTCACCCTCGAGGAGGGCGAGCACAAGTACGAGCTCAAGTTCGGCGGGAAGACGTATGTGCTGTACCAGCACTCGTATCTTGGCTATGGCTTGATGCGTGCGCGGAAGTCTGTCCACCGGCTGATCGACTTTATGAGCTCGATCCAGCCGCAGCGCAAGGATGGGACGGTCGGGAATCCCTGCTTGGGCAAGGGCACGACTCGTGTTGTGGAGGTTGAAGACGAGAAACTCGGTCAGAAGAGGAACGTTACAATGGTCGGTGCGGACGTTGGATCCTACGAGGCTTGCAATCGCATTTTGGAACTTGTCATGGCTAAGGATGCGTACGTCCCACACGAATTGTTATCCATACAAATCACTAATTATTTGACTCAGGATCTGCGAAGTCAAGCCTTGCTCGTTCAACGGTGTATACCAGCCATCTCTCCTCGATACTTTCCCCAACGGCAAGGTCCTACTTCTATCATACTTCTACGACCGCCTTCGCCCTCTTCTGCCAGACTCTAAGTCTGCGCCACCCATCAAGGTGTCTACGCTCGCCACGCTTGCCGAACAGCTGTGTATGGGCAAGTCGTCGTGGCAAGGGCACTGGGGTAGCAACACCGCCCTCATGGCGGAGCTTGACGATCGTCCGGAGTGGTGTCTCGACATGACCTTTATGCACGCGTTACTTCGGCTCGGATACGAGTTCGGAGACGACAGGGTGGTCGAGATCGGCAAGCAGATTGACGGGACTGAGCTGGGGTGGTGCTTAGGTGCGACCATTGCCATGGTCGGTGCTGATTTGAAGTGTAGAATATGATTCTGTACCGTCTGTTAATTTTTTCAGATTACACGGACGAGTATCTTGTATACGGATAGACTAAAGCCTTCACTAGTAATTTGATTGTATGTGACCTTGGAACGTTTAATCGGTTTCGCTGGACCCTCTGCGCATGTTTTGTAGTGAAGATGCTGTGAGCGAATTACATAAATGCCAAACGAAATAGCGGCAAGAATTGCAGCGGCTTGCTCAATATTAGCCAACTCAAGTCTCATGTCCTCTCATGCTGGCCCTGCAGTGAGCGCTAATTCCCACGTGGTATATACCCACGTGGCTGGGTTAATGGGCATTGCCATTCATCCCAGCCGCTCCCTTCATCTCACCTCCAGCCTTGTCCTCGTCCTTCCCGTCGTCAAGGCTGGATTGTTCCTCAACTCCCCCCGCACTTACTTCCACTCACTTCCGACGCATGGCGATGAGAATCTGCCTTCTGTCGCTTCATTGTCGACCCCGAAGAGCTCTGGTGCTGAATTATAGCACCTGTAGCTGGCGTAAAATTGCATGTATGCGGTTTCGCTAGTGTTACAACAGCTCATTTCTCCACTTCATGGTATGTTACCTTTCGTGCCAGGTCTCTCATCACGCTCATCGCACGTTTTCTCTGCGGGCACAGTAAGGGCTTGCCACCCGCCGGTCGAGCCCGATAAAGGTTGTCGAGGGGCATAACACGTCGTACTGACGTCCACTTCTTTTAAGTGAACAGCGATGGTCAAGGATGTGGCAAGTGGAAGTGGGGAATGTCGGTCGGGAATGGTCTGCAATCGCTAGGGATCATAGGTGCGTGTAATTACTCGCTGCGTACTGCCGCAGTCTCGAGACGACGATTCTGACGGCTAGCTTTCTACACAGGTATTTACGCAGTATAGTACACCCTGATGTATATAGAGCGTTTCTTCCCCGCTGTCGCCGCTCCTCTCGATGGGGGCTGCCTGCTTCACCGCAGGCGGGCTCTCGCATCGGAGCGCCTACACCGGAGGTAAAACATCCATAAATGGAAATTGATTGCTTACATCATCCGCCCATTATTCGCTTGCGTCCTCGGGCCGAACCGGAGAACCCTAACCAAAGCCCCGGCCTCCGACTCAGCGCGCCTGCGCCGTCGCCGTCGCCCACGTTCCACGTAAGGTCGCACGCCCCCGTAACTTATTCCTCTGTGGCCTCTCCCCCCCTACTCGTCTATGGCCCGAGCTCAGCATGCAGGCCCTTCCACGCTACGCAACCGTAACCGAGTCACGAACAAAACCCGCCTCAAGATCATTAAGGAGAGCATCGATGCCGACCCGATCGTGCTTGATGAGGACGAAGAGAAGGCCAGGGTCATTTCTACAGCTGGTGTGGATGCTGAGGACGCAAATGTGAGTCTATTCACTGTTTTTCGTCGCCGTCCGCGACGTTGTTGAAGGCTCCTTCCGTGGCTCACGCTGATTGGTCAATCGGCGTGGGAAATCGATCCATGGTTTGCTGACTAAGCTTCCCTTTTAGGAACACCATCTGCAAGCAGTCCTCTCTGCGGCGGCCACCAGACATCAGACCACTGCACGATCTACGAAGGGCATTGGGAAGGAAGCACCAGCTGCCTACATCCCGACACCCGACAGCACCGGTAAGGTTGAAGGCTATGAGACCATCTATCCTCCAGGGAAATGGAAGGATCCGGTAACCTATGTGAAATCCTCGGACACCGTCGAGGAGTCTATCTCGTTTGCGCTCGCCAATGGATTCATCTATTACATGGACGAGCGCGATCAGGAATGGCTAGAGAAGAACAACGAGGAGGCGCGTGGCGAGGGTACTAGCGCTCAAGGCGCTGTCTCCAGCTCGGGCAATCGCTCAAGTCGTAGCACGAAGAAAGGCAAGGAGCCAGAGGGCAATCATGCGCTTGCTATTACTGAAGACGAGTTTGAACTCGTAATGGCGATCTTTGAGAAGATCACCCACGAGAAGACAGAATTTCTGCATCATGTCAGTGCGCCTGTACTCAGTCTCATCCTACCTTTCTTCTCAACATACTACGTGTGTAGGGACTCGAATCAGGATCACCTTTCCCTCCCTTCTCTGATTATCAAGAAACCTTCGCATCTCCTCTGTCTCCAGCGTTGTTCGCTATTTTCATGGTACCGCCATGGATACCGCAACCCTCGGTACTCTTGAAACATGCCACCGCTATCTATCCTCACTGGAAAGAACGACGTGTAGAACGCGGCGGTCATCCCATAATACCAACGGTCAACGTAAGTAATGTTGTCTCTTGACAAGCGCATGGTGCTAAGCTCGCGTTACAGTTGGACGAGACCGATACAAAGAATGATTCGTACATATGTTTCCGAAGACGTGAGGGCAAGGCCGTCCGCAAGACTCGCGCACAGCAGGCGACGTATTCAGACAAGATGATTCGTCTACAGTCGGAGTTGTCGACGGCGATGGAACTTGTCACTGGCGTGCTGCAGCGCGAGGGCGTGAAACGGGAGCTAACTGCGTACGGGAAGAGCGTGTGGGAATCCCGATTTTCTCTGGTTGATCTCAAGCGCAAGTTTCCGAGCTTGGGTACGAAGGAGGACGAAGAGCTTTTCCAAGACAGAGAGCGGGCACCGAAGAAAATCAAAACCGAACAGTCTGGGTAAGATTAGCTGGTGGACTACCATCGTCCTTGATTTCTTACCTTTTCCGTAGACGCATCCCTCTCAAGCTGCGTACCCGGGATCCCACAGAATATGGCACCCCTGCCGCACAAGAACCAATCATGCCTCCCAAGGAACGTGCAGCGCTCATCCGTGCACATGTCGAGCAAGAACTTGCCAAGAGAAAGGAGCGGGATCACAGCTGGGACAACGTCGTCGACGTACGTTTATCTTCTCTTCGTTTTATCGAACATAACGCTGACATATATACAGAATCCCTACCAAGCACCTCCTGTACCTTATGCATCTCGTCTCTTCAAGTTCATTGCGGCATCGCGGTCGTCGTCAGAGCCATCACAAGGCGGGCATGAACTGTCGCCCCGGAACAACCGCGCCTGTCGCATGCGAGTCGGACGCGGTGGGCGGAGGTTCATTGATCGTCGCCTGCCTCGTTCCCTTAGCCGGCAGCTCGAATCATCTGACGGCGAGGATGACGAAGATGTCCGTCGCTTGAAGGAGCGTTGGGCATATGACGCAGATGATGAACCCGGGATTGGTCCTGAGGGACAAGAGGAGCATAACAGGAAGCTAGTCGATGACTATTCCACTTCGTATGTCCACCTCTATCTCCAGTATTATTAGTCCACAAGTTGACAGTTCTCCACAGCCATCTATGCACCTCAATATCCCTACTAGACGACAAGGATGTTCTCTCCATGACGCTGGACCCGACAATCACCATTCCAGGGTCCGATGGCCGCCCGCAACCATACGTTCCGTTCAGGCTGGGTGCTCAGTCCTCATCTGTGCGTCGGGACCACCTAAGTCGTTCCGGACCGTCACCGTTGGCCTCAGCTGGTAGCATGCCTTCTCGGCATGTTAATGGTTCGGCGGTATCTGTTTCCTCCAACGGCTCTATCCGTAACATGCCCCCGCCACTAGGTGTACCACAAACGCGCATGCCGTCGAATGGTGTGATGCGTCCACCCGTCACACCAACAATACCCGCCGTTCCCCAGCAGGGCTCTCCTCCCCATCCATCTCCGACCACACCAAACGGTATTCGCAGTGAATCTACGCCGTCTGCTGATCAAGACTCGAAGCATGCCATTTCCATTCCGGTGCAAGGTCAGGCAGAAGATGCCCAAGGCGATCTCCAGATGCAAGGTGCACCGATAACATCCCCCGTGCGCCCGAAATCCCAAACACCCAGCATGACCCCAATACCCAATGGTTTCACCATACCCTCTGTCACTAATTTCGCTTCACATATCGCAAATAGTCCTCATTCCCAGTACGCGCATCATGCAAGTATGCGCAACAACAGTTTGATGAAGTCGGCGCTCGCGGGGACCCTCACTGGGCCAGACGGCACCACCGGGCATGTCGCAATGCGCCAGCCTGCGGCGTCGTACTACAGCGCGCAGCTTCAGGCAGCACGGCAGATGCAGTACCTGGTTCACCAGCCGCAGCGGCCAGCCAGTATCAACATGGGGGACGCGAACGGCCTCGACACCAACCTCTCGTTGTCCGCGCCTCCTCGAGTGCCCTCCGCCAACAGTACCCGTCCAGTCCAACTGACTCGTGGCCTTTCCTCTCCTGCTCTTGCGCAAGCTATGGCCGCTGGTAGGGTGTCCCCGAACACTCCGCACATTGGTCGCATGACGCCGCACCCACCGCATTCGCCACCGAACATGCTCAGTCCAGGTCTCGGAGTTGCACAGCCGCATTCTTCGCCGCCTCGACCGCCGACTATGCCGTCTCCTTCGTTGCAGGCTCGCCAGATCATTGGTAGTTCTGGTGTGGGGTATTAGGTTATCATAGTTACTTTCTCGTATGGATTTTATGATGTTGCTTTCCATGATCCTTCCCTCCTCAGTCGTTACGTTCTTGTCTAGTATAGCTATCTACGTGTAACAGTTGAACTTGGATCTTTGTATATGACCTCTCTCATGCAACTTCGAGTCGTCAAGCTTTCAAGCCCAGGGAGGGCCATGGGCTGCGCCTTCAACTAGCGTTGTGACAAACCGCGCCGTGACGGCAGTGACCCCACAAGCCGTCGAGGCGATGCTCCGGATCCTAGGATTTGCTTGCCCTCTGCTTCGTATCTCGACCATTGCCCAACTGCACTACACGACGACTTCACCTACACCTCTGCGCAGGCTACTTTTATGCGCTTGTTTTTCAAGCTTTATCGAAGACATACATGTTCGCGCTGTGGTGAAGGGTGCCATCCCTGTCTACGCTTAACGGAGGTGCCTCTATGCATGCGCCCTCGTGAGTGGACCACATATACACCCATTCTAAATCCCGCCATTGCGAGGACATTCCGTCAATCGTCGCTCTTCATATATGCCCTAAAATTATTGTGGCCGAGCCATGAGCCAACCACCGTCGATGATCAGGGTATGTTAGCATGAGTGTACTGTACTGAATCGTCATCCACCTTCATACATGCGCCTTCACTGCCTATCTTCAGATTGTAGGTTAAATCCTGCTCAGCAGGTCAACATGCGGCGAACAATGAAGTGGTTCTCCTGATGCTGCAGTTGCCTCAAGGCCGACCTACCTCGGGGACGCAAGATCCCTATGTGCGGCGAAGACCATATCTGCAGGCTAGTATCTGCATCCGAGGCTCTCGTGACGTGAAGGTTCACAGCGGGGTTTGCTCCTGGACTCTGGACCGAAACTAGCCGGACCGTGGAGGTGCGTCTGGATACTCTACGTTTGTGACTGCGTATCGCTCACATCCTGTTAGGGAAGCTATGATGTCGCAGGCGTCCACGAGTATGCGACCCAATCAACACTGCAAGATTCTACCGCGTCATAGCGTGTTCGAATGCCTCCTGTTCGAGGAGTCAATGCTTAGTATGGGCCGTTTCTCCGGGAAAATGCTGACGTACCCGTCAGTTAGGAAAGCGTGTGGCGAGCTACCCGAGGGCACGCGTTGTGCATTGGTGTGGCGAATGACTGCAAAGGTATTGGAAGTGTCCAGGTTCAAGGGAAAGATGCATATGGCTAACAACAGTTACAGACAGCGATTGCTACAATGAATGGTGTGTGGTGATGCAGATACTGTACATGTGTGGGTGAGCTGGATGACCGAAAGCAAACGGAGAACATGCAGTGCAAAAGGGAAGAATGACCCAGACAACGACAAGGAAGGTTTCGAAGTGCTACTTGGCGTGCGAAGGGTATGGGCGAAAGCGAGGCCCAGGCCGACGAACATGCGATTAAGCGAATAATTGGGATACAGGATCCCGCCCCAGAATATGTGTAGAATCAAGCCCAGTCCTGCGAACGACATGTAAGTCGCTCAAGCTGGACGGCCTCAATAGTATCACTAACCATGAAAAAGTGTAGTACTCCAGGGACTAGAAAATATAGGACCATACCAAACCCGCGGTACTCACACGCCTATGCTAGCCTCATCTCCCATAGGTCACATCGGTCGTCTTGAGCGAGGCTCAACCCGGCGAAGAGTCGCTTGCCTTGCAGCAAATCGATTCGCTTGAGCCCCTGCTTCTGCGCGTAGGCATTCAACATCGGAGCGTCCTGGCAACGCTTGGCGAATGCTTTCTCGATGGAGTTACGGTTCCGCTCCGTCACTAACCGCTCCTGCTCCGCGGGAGTTAGCGGCGTATCCAGTGCCGCGTGAATCGCGTCAAAGACATGACCGCAGGTGATGCCCTTGGAATTCCGCACGACAATGTCCCAGTGCTTGAGCTGGGGGCAACGGATTACCATCCGCTGCAACTGGACACCCTCCACCGCTGGCTTCTCCCAATCCTTGAACCCCAGCGCCAGCGGGCCTTATCGCCGATGTACTTGCGCATCGAGTCGACCGGCAACGCGATGTCAAACCGCAAGGACTTGCTGATGGCGGGATTAGGAGGCAACAACTGCCAGTGCAGTCCAAATGACTGCGAAGGGAGGGGGACGGGCGGGGGAGAACTGGGGGGAGATGGGAGATCGTGTGGTTCCAGCAACGCGGAGTCGACAGACGACGGCTTTGGGGGCTTCAAGATCCCTTTCAACGGGCGTTTCGCAGAAGACGCTGACGTCCCTTCGGTCGACCGTGATAGCGACCGTGCCATGGGCGTCTGGGGAATGTCCGGGCGAGGTGATTCCGCAACCCGACGCGGTTTCTCAGAGTGGCGCAACGACGAGGATCGCGGACGCGCATGTGGCGACGTTGGCGAATGCCTCTTCTTCAATATCTCTGGCGACTCCGACCTCTCTGACCAGCGAGACGTGGACGCCCTTGAGGGGGCTTGCGGCGTCATCGACCGAGGCTTCTCCTTGAGTACTTCTGGCGATATCGACCGCTCCGGAGATGCGGGCTGTCGACGGCCTCGCGGGGATCGACCCTCTGCGATTCCTGTCCTTCAAAAGATCGGGCTCGGGAGTATCGATGTTGCGCCAGCCCTGTTCACGGAGAGCCGGTGCGGTCTTCCACTTTGGGGTGGGGGCAACAAGTGTCGGGGGTGGGGAGGGGGCGCAAAACTGAGGTGTGGAGGGACGGGAAGCACATACCGTCGGTGTCGACGACCGCGACAAGACTGACCCAAGGCGGCGGCGCACAAATGGTGTCACCGGGGATGGTGTGGAATCGCTTGCCGTTGAGCCCTCATCGTCCAGCTGCTTCCTCGCCATGTCCAGATTCACCGGGTAGACAAGGGTCTCATCCTCAAGCTCTGGCAATGGAATACCGCCTAGCTTGGGTGCCTTGGGTGTAGAGACAATGTCCAGTGTAGTCTTAAGCTTGTTCAGGAAGCCCATCGTATCGTAGGTGAGTCGTCGTAAACGTTATCGTGAATGAGGGGACGGAGAGTATCACCGAGAGGGGGAAGTGAGAGGGCTATATGACCAGATCATGAGCGGATACCCCAGTGGCGGAAGCGAAATAATGATAGCTCACCTTGTCTCGACTTCCAGAGTAGATGCGGAGCTAAGCAAGCGGTCGTCGGGGTCGTCAACCCTCGGAGACAGCAGCGCCTCCCAGTCGATCTCCTGCGAGCGGATGAATGACCGGAGGGCCTGGCGGCCAGCCGTGACAGACTAGGGGAGGGGCGAGGGATGGGTATCATCCCTAGTCCTCGCCTTATACACGAGGCGGCTCACGCACATGGCGAAACTCAGCCAAGTCACTTTATTCTTCGGCGGCTCCCCGGTTTTCGCCCTTCGTCCCGCAATGCGTGGCATTTGTTGACATCTATTTGGATCTGTGGGTGCGGCGGAGACATTGTTCTTCCTCATTTCGTGCCGACTAACTCTGCCCTTTTCGAGGCTGCTTTCATGCCTGATGTCCACCTTTGAGTCTGCCTTGTTCTGGGACTAAGCTGCAATGCTTACCAAACTGATCTTGTTTTCAGCGCAGGACTGGAAGCACCACGTTCATCCAGAAGACCTTTCACACGAGGACATCACAAGCCTGCACCGTTGGGTTCGGTTCTGCCACGAACACACCATGCCCCAGCAGCCCGTCTCAGGTTTTCCGACCCGTATCATTCTGGCACGGCATCCGTAGCCAGCATCTTCGCTAAACGGCCACGTTTGTTCCGTCACCCCGGGTAGTCATCAAGTCCACACGCCTCTACGCATACCATACTTGTGCATCTCCTCTAGCTTGCCATGGCCGCGACGGTGTGTATCAGATAGACATCCACACGGGCGGTGTATTTCGACGCATGGAACTTTCATCTCGGTCAGTTGCTGTACCTGGAATGCTAGGATCCAATTGATCTGATTACAGATTAGCAAGGGCTTCGTATTAATAGGACCACCAGATTGGCTGGCATGCGAGCTTCCGTCTTCTTAGGCCAACTGCTGCCATGCCTAAAGCTACCAAGCTGCGCAATCGTTCGTTTACCAGTCAATGCACCATAATCCGTCGCCCATCGGACGCGGCGCGAGAGCGGCGCCGCAACAAATCTTCAAGACGTCTAGGACCCGTCGATTGCTGGCTGTGCACTAGTAGTGCAGAGGTGTTCGACACGGAGCGCCTGTTGGCGGAAGATGAGGTGTGGTGTACAGTCGAGGTCCAACATGTGCCGGTGAGCCTCATGGTCCTTGAGACACCAAGAGATTGCTGACATGCTTTAGGGTCCCGAACTGGACAACTTTTTCGCTGATCCGGACACATATGTGCTGTACCTGACCGTCGCCACATTGGACACTCGTGACAATTCGAGCGCGCCGCCCTCCAAAGTTGCATTCCAGACTTATGAGGGTTGGAACACCAATGCTGGTGCTCCTGATTGGACCAGGCGAAACCCGGTCAGAAGATGATTTTTCGCCAATCGAAGGGAGAGCTTACAGAGTTCCTCACACGCGTGGCGGCTGCCCGAACCAATTTGGAGGTAAGTCTTCAAGGTTCGAAAACCCATTCGTGGAAGTTGCTAATGCACGTCCAGCCTTTGCTCAAGCGTATGGGGTCCATGAGCCTATGAGCTGCTGCTGATAATGCTGATGTCACTCTCAAGCTCCAAAACTCGGTATGATTCCGTGCTGTAAGCTAACTCGATAAGTCGTTTGCTCGCCGAGACATTGTACGATGCATGGTTTGTATTGCACACTGGATTCTCTTGTCTGATTGTATAGTGTGAACCGTTTCCACCGTAGCATCATATGCGGAAGCTAAAACATGTATAATACAGCGTTGTATAACGTTCGTACCCCAACTCGCTTCGGCCCAACACATGACATTCCGAGATACCACGTCTTGCGAGTTAACGCCACAAGCCAGCTTGATGGTGTAAATGTCTGACAGGGAATGCATGACTCAACGGTCGTCTTACGGAGCGGAGAATGTAAGCAGTTGCGGAGCTCGCGGATAATCAGGTGTGGGAGACAGAGTGGGAACCCTGGCCTCGTGTACGCAGGATCTGATTGTGCATGAGTGTGAATCCATAGCTTTCGATAGGGTTTGAGTCTGAGAAAGACTGCGTGAAGATCACGGCTTCATATGACTTGTGTGGAGTCCCCCAATGTCGTCGGAGTCATCGCCCATCCCTGTGGTAGGGGAACTTTACAGCGAATTTGTAGGAGAGATAACAATCAGACGCTTTCTCTATAGATTCGTGGTGGATCAATGCACACCTTAGGCTCTTCCAGCGCATCGGGGTAGGGTAAAGTTCATATATGTATGAAGTCTTCTGCCGCAAAGGACGGGACCGTGCTTCGCAAACTCATGTGACGGCCTCATGGCAGCTGTGGCGTCGCTTGGTCGGTTGAGCACACCACTGTGCGGGGTGTGATAGTCTTCCGTTGGATTGCGCTGCGCATTGGGGGTATTCTACGGCCGCGAGGTGCGCGAAGGGGCCAGCGCAGACGCCCTTGTCCTAGGGTTCTCGTCTTCCTGCGATCGAAGTTCAAATGTTCACATCTTGTAGGGTAGGCGTGTAAGATATGCCCCTGTAACCCGAGATCTACAGCCGCTGGGAATTAATCGCATTTAGTAGTAAGTTATGTAGATGGTTATTGACACACGTTCACTGTGGTTAACTGAACCGCGCAACCCGCACGTAACTTGAACGAGATGTTGATTCAGATACACTCGATTTGACTCCGGCCTCGCGTTCTGCCGATGTTGTACCGTACCTACAATGTTGATCTGGTCGGTAGGTGGTATGTGCTCGCCATAAGCAGTACCATTTGGATGATCATACTATGCCCCTGCAGCTGCGGGCGCAACCGCAGTTTCGCCAGTGATTATAACCCCTGGTCTTCAACCCGTCAGTCCAAGCGCAGCAAGAATCAGGTTGTGTAATGGAGGTTATGTACAGGAAACCCTCCTAGAACCTACGACTCTGAAAGCTGGGAGCAAGTATCTTGTGGCAGCTTGGGTGAGCACGTTTGTCTAAGACTAGCACTCCTGGCGTCAACCTGGTGCCATATACCATCAGGTCCTCGCGTGTAGCCGTCCGAGTCTAAGTACAGTCTGAGCGAGAGCAAAGCAACGAAGGATTCAAGTTAAATGAAAGATACGGTTTAAATATTGGACAGTTTTATTCATTGCGTCGCGGATGCTGTTGGATTTGTATGCAAGACAGCGCATACGACATGACTGTAGGAATCTGAAGCGGGAAGCTGCACAGGCGCTTACTCATTATTTCGGCGTTAAGATGCGCTTTTATTTATTGAAATAATAACGCTTCTACTAAAGGGTTGTTATTGCTTTATATGTAACTTATATTATACCCTTGTATGTTCGCGAGGAAATCATTCCGCTTTCCTCTTCTGTATCGCACTCCCGTACCAAAAAGTTTCCTACCTCCGGCTCCGTGGACTCTGGTGGTGGAAGGATGGTCACCCACGTCCTCTTCGAATCTGCTTCGGGCTATGCGGTTTTCGAAGTTAAGCTGCAAGATGCCCTCGGCTCGTCAACGAAGGCTGTCCAGGACTCAATCGAGGACTTGGCGAAATTTGGCAAAATGGTGAACCTCCTCAGTTTCTCGCCTTTCAAGAGTGCAGCGCACGCTTTGGAGAATGCCAATGATGTTTCTGAGGGTGCGTCAGGCATGCCATCTTCTATTAGCTCCATTGACGTTGGGGACCAGGTATTCTCAACGAGACCTTGCAGTCGGTCCTCGAACTCAACCTGTCTAAGCCAAATAAGAAGTCAAGGGTGGTTCTTGGTGTCTGGGAGCCTAACCTTGCTGCCAACGTCAAGAGCACTCTCGGTTTCGACTGCACATTTGATGATACGACGAAGGACCTCATTCGTGGCATCCGGCTGCACGCTTCCAAGCTCCTCAAAGGCCTTCAAGCAGACGACCTTACCAAGGCCCAGCTCGGTCTGGGACACTCGTACTCACGCGCGAAGCTGAAGTTCAACGTCAACCGGATTGATAACATGATCATCCAGGCAATTGCCCTTCTCGACCAACTCGACAAGGACGTTAACCTGTTCTCCATGCGTATCCGCGAATGGTACGGCTACCACTTCCCCGAACTCGTCAAGCTTGTGCCCGACAATCACCAGTACGCCCGCACCGCGCAGTTCATTGGTGCCAAGGAGACCCTCGACGAAGAGAAGCTCCCTGACCTCGCTGCCATCCTCGACGACGACATGACCCGTGCCCAGAACGTGCTCGATGCCGCCAGGGGATCCATGGGCTCGACGCTCAACGAAATCGACATGCTTAACATCATGGCGTTCGCGACACGGGTCGTCTCTATCGCGGAGTACCGCAAGTCACTCATGGCGTACCTCGCCGAGAAGATGAACCTCGTCGCGCCAAGCTTGACAGCGCTGCTGGGCGAGCGCATTGGTGCGCGGTTGATCAGCCATGCTGGTAGCTTGACAAATCTGTCCAAGTACCCGGCAAGTACGGTACAGATTTTGGGTGCGGAGAAGGCATTGTTCCGGGCATTGAAAACGAAGGGCAACACGCCAAAAGTACGCCACGATTTTCATTTTCATGCTGCATGGATATGTAATCTAATAACCCCTCAGTACGGCTTGATTTACCACTCGTCCTTCATTGGTCGCGCAGGCCCCAAGTTTAAGGGTCGGATCTCTCGTTTCCTAGCGAACAAGTGCTCAATAGCGTCCCGTATCGACTGCTACTCAGGTGAGTTCTGCGTGTAGCCAAAATACGTGCATGACGCTAAGTCGTCCACAGACAAGCCCACCTCCGCCTTCGGTGAAGCCCTCCGACAACAAGTCGAGGAGCGGCTTAACTTCTTCGAGACGGGCGAGGCACCCGCCAAGAACGCCGATGCCATTCGCAAAGTCCTCGACCAGCTCGCCCTCGACGACGACGAGGAAGACGAGGAGGAGGCGCCAGCTCTTCCTCTTATTGAGCCGTCGCCCAAGAAGGACAAGAAGAAAAAGCGCAAAGCTGACTCGGATGAGGAGGAGGAAGAGGAGGCACCAAGGAAGAAGGTCAAGCTCTCCAAGGAGGAGAAGAAGGCGCTGAAGAAGGAGGAGAAGAAGAAGCGGAAGGAGGCGGAGGATCCGTCAGACGAGGCTCCGAAAAAGGAGAAGAAAGACAAGAAAGAGAAGAAGGAGAAGAAGGATAAAAAGAACAGCGAGTAGGCCACTCCTCTTTTCTGTTGTTTGTCGCTCTATTCCACTCTGTCTTGCTACTTCTTACACTTGTCTGTACCTTATCGTGTCCCATATATTCTCTCTTTTCTGCCCGCGGAGTACATTCGTGTGGTGAGACAGTTCGGTCATCGTATTTTTTCAGTGAATATGGTTTATGCTACAACGAGGGCCATGCGAGACGCTACTGACTAGAAGGGGCTATTGCGTCGTAATCGGGATTAACGTTGTTGTGAGATCGAGGTTAGATGTACAGGAACTAAGTATGAGCAAGAAACAAGTGTAGATGGGAGTATGTGGGTATGCAGGTCGTGGACGGGTCGTAAAAAGTCATAACAATGTGACTGTTCAATCGGTGGAAGCGTTCGCGGCTTGCATAACGACGATGCTGGCCTTGCTACCTGTGACGATGAACGCGGAAGCGACGTCGCCGACAGTCTTCTTCACCTCCTGCGTGACACCGCTGTGCTCCTCCATGAGTGTCTTCAGCTCCATGTGGTGGTTCTCCACTGCCAGCCGGCGCGAGCGTCCGACCACGACCATGAGCCTACTCCGCCGCTCCGCAGTGCGATCCTCCAGTACGGACGCCTGTTCGAGAACGGAGCGCAAAGGACCAGCAGTCGAGGTCTCGAGCCACTCGACGCGGGAAAGCGCCGACGTCGTCATGTCGTCGAGACTCTCAGCCATAGATGGTGACGCGTAGCGCAACCAAGTGACGTTGTCGGCCGTCTCGGATTGGAGGCGAGTCTGTGTCGTAGCGTGACCATACACGGTGTCGGGAAACGCCGTTGACCCGACGGTCAGCATGTTCTCCCGGGCATGGACCTCGCCCTTGTCGTCGCCTTGTACGTGTGCTGGGTCAGGCTTGTCGATCGACGTGCGCCTCGGGCCTAGTTCCTCTCTTGTAAAGCGGACAACGGTGGCGCTGACTCGCGGGTTCGCACAAAGCTGAACCACGAACTCCAGAGCTAGACGGTCGTCCGGTCCACCGAAGAAAGGTAGGAACAAATGGTACCGGCCGCCGGTTCCTGACGAGCCTGTGGTAACGCGCCTGACTTCGCCAGGGACGTGCTGGTCGACGAAAAGGGCGACGTCGATGGCACTCTGGGCGAAGACGTTCCGTACAAAGTGGGAGTGCATGGCCGAAGCGGAGTGTCCGGAGTTCCCGCCCGCGCGGAACATCGAGTCGAAGGGATTGGCGATCTGGTGGCGAGGGGTAGCGGGCTCAGAGCTCGGCGACACCACGTTGGCGTGGGGATCGTGGTGAGGAGGAAGCCATGGAAGTAAGACAAGCTGCGCGCCGCTCCTTCCTGCGACCTCCGCAACGGTGGACGCAAGTTCGTCGTACGAGACCATCGCAAGCGAGGTTGTTACGGCCATGCCGTGCAACTCGCCAAACGTACGGAAAGTACCGAGCAATGGGTCCGTATAGATAAGCGAGTCCCACGTTGACGATTTCATGACGGCTGAAGTACGGTCGGACAGCTCGATCAGCCGCAGGGCTTCAACAAAGATGTCTGAATTCGCGGACGAGTTCTCCTCCGCGAGAGCTCGGGGCGGAGGCTGCATGAACTGTGTGAGGGCCAGCATTCCGGGAAGATGTTCCATCTTGTCGAGGACGACCGTGAACCTGGTCTTCCATGGCTCAGCGACCTTCGTTGGATCTTCGTCACGTCCTGCCTCCGCAATAGAAGCAGCTTGACCATCACCGGCACCTACTACATTCGCGAAATTCGCGCCGGTTGCAGAAACACGTGTCCGCTTCTCGGGAGGGTACAACAGTACCACGGCGGGTGTTGTCATGAAGGTCAGGAGCAGAGCTTCGAGCACGAACATCGCGAAGACTCTTGGAGATAAAATGCCTGCGGACAAGCCAACGTTGAGAACAATGAGCTCAACGAGACTATATGCATTGTATAGTCAGTCATATCGGCCTGAAGACGACAGCAATGGTGCTCACCCTTTGCAGCTCATCAAAGAGCCAATGGTGCTCGCTTCGCGCCAAGAAAAACCAGCATATCTCGCTGCTACAGTGCAGCCACCAAATTTGCCGGAGTATGCAAGAGCACAGATCGCGACCGTGAAGCCCCACGTAATGCCGTTGTTCAATAGCCCCAAGTCCGTCGATAGGCCGGAGAGAGTGAAATACTACCAACGTAGATGAGCGTGTGACCAGCACTTCGATAAACAAACTGACCAAGGGAAGGAAGATAATAGAGACCATATCTTCGAGCTTCTCGGTCAGTGCAATAGTCAGACCACCTTCGCGTGGCACAATGATCCCGGCCAAGAAAGCACCTAAGGAAGGCCATCAGTGCGTGTTTATGTTATAGCAGATGGACGAAAGTCACCGAAGATGGCATGTACACCAATTATGTCGGTCATAAAAGCAGATCCGAACAGTATAAGAATCGTAACAGTCATGAAAAACATAGTCGGCCCATTTTCAACCGAACCCGTGCGTCTTGAGAGCCATGTCAGGGTGTACCTGACAGGAAACAAGAGGAACAGCGTCCAGCCGACGCATGTAAGAAGGATCCAAAGGGCCATGAGCCCCGATCCAGCGTTGACTAGGGCTACAGAGAGAGCCAGTAAAGTCCATCCAATGATGTCGTTGCCCACGCCCGCGGAGAGGACGACGATGCCGACAGTGGTGTCGAGCAGCTTAAGTTCTGTGAGAATGCGACAGAGGACGGGGAAGGCGGTGATAGAGTACGCGACACCTGTGAAGAGCATGAAGTTCGTGAACTTGACGGAAGGGTCGATGAAGGTGTGGTACAGCGGTACGGAGAGGCCGGCACCGAGACCGAACGGGAGGGCCATGCCTGCTAGTGCGACAGTCACCGAGAGACGAGCGTTCCGCCTGATGACAGCCGCGTCAATCTCAAGACCGACGAGAAACAAGAACAGGCAAAGCCCGATGTTCGCCACGAGGGACAGGTAGGGGATCGATGACTTGGGGAATATATGCTCTTGGAACCCCGGAATGCGGCCGAACGCGGTGGGACCTTGATGGTCGCCAGTCAGTACAGGCGTGTGATGAACAATATGTAGACATACCAAGGAGAATCCCTCCAATGACCTCTGCGATAACTTTCGGTTGGCGGATCTTGCCCAGGACAAGAGATAGTAACTGCGACGTCAGAACGATTACTCCTACAATGTGGCTTCAGTGGCAGATACGTTCTGTCCTTGGGACCCCCTACGTACCGACTTGTATAATCCATAATCGCAAAGGATCAGCAGTGTTGAAGGCTGAAGGATCTTGACCATTAAGTAGCCCTCCCTGTGACAAAGTTCAATTTCAGGGAATGAGGTAGATTCGCCCGTGGTGTCACGTACTTGTTCTGAAGCAGCCCTGTTGAAGAGGGCTACTTTCGCGCCTTGAGCGATCTTCAGAATGGGTCCCGAAAACTCGTGCATCCTGGTCGTCGTAAGACAAGGCGAGCCTGTAGAAATCTGGTAAGCTTCATTCCACGGCAGAATGGGGCGGCTCAGCCGGCATACCGTGATGTTCGTGTTCTTCGCGATGGACGAGGCGAGATAACGGGCCTCGTGAGATGGATAGTCGCTGAAGTGGCCTATGTGCGTTGCAACATGGATGTAGGTGGAAAAGAGCCAATTCTTTGCGGTGGGTGAAGGGAAACCAGGGGAAAGGGTGAAAGCATGTTCCGCCCTCACTAGTATGGGCGGCTAGATGTGGCGTCGGGCCTATAGCAAATCTGGTTATCTCAATCTTGCCTATTCGAGGCAAGTCTTGCCGGTGACAACCATCATCATCTGTCATGACTCATGATCACTGTCACGCACCTTGAGCAGCTTTGAGCCTGAAGTCCTTGCTTAGTGTTTCCAAGCTTAGGTATCGCACATACTCTTTCTATCCACTACCTTCAATTTCCCTGCCTTTTGTGCTGCGTACAGAGTCTTACTCTCCGTATTGGAACCAAACTATCTGGTCTCATCGACTTGGAGAAGCTTGGAGATCTCAAGCAGTCTCTTAGCACGGTGTGTACCATGGCCATGGTTCTTACTGCAGAATATTAATGTTCAGATTTTGTACAGATTCGAGCGTAGTTCACTCTGGGATAGCGTTTCTCTTTAATGCGAAAGGACGTCAGCTCTTCACCAAACCGTTTGCCCGCATGGGAGCCCTCTACACTGCATTTCCTCCCACAAGAAATTGTGGATACTATCATCGACGAGGTCCCTATACGAGTGAGAATTCCGGGTAACGGCGTAATAGTGCACCAGCAACCACTATTCTGCTGCACTCTTGTCTGCAAGGCATGGCTACCTCGCAGCTCACAACGACTGCTGAGGCATGTTAATCTGCTTGACCCTGGAGGAGAGCACGGACACAAGTTGCTAAGCTGGTTCCTTGCACATGCGAGGCGGTCCGAAAGGCTGAAAATGTATGTATGCGAGCTGAATATTGCGGCTCATTGCACGGTACCCGAGGTCGCTGCAATCGTCTCAGTCCTCTCCTGCCTACACTCCCTCGAGATCTACACTCCCATGCTGTCTATCCCTGCGGCCGCACCATCTTGGACAGACATCCCGAAGCTTAATGTCACTTTCGTCAAGATGTGGAGACCGATGTATCGCGGACCCGATGTTGCTAGTCAGCTGTTGGACCGATTTCAGAGCATTCACACTCTCCATTTGGCTGGTAATCGCCTTTCGACGCAGCGAGCTTATTCCAAGGCCTCCGCACGCCCAATCCAACGTTTGGAGCGCCTGAAAGTGAACGACCTGCGCCTCGACTTGCTCGAAATCCCGCTTCTACGCCTCCTGAACAAGATCTTGCTTCCCACAGCTCTGCGCTCCTTGAAGGTGTCTTTGTCAGGGTTTCAAGTACCAAAATGCGCTTCCGCTCTCAGGAAATTTCTGGAGAATACGGGACAGGAGCTGAGGCATCTCACGGTGCATAGTTCGCCGAATGCAAACGACGAGGAGTTATGGTCTGCCCTATCCATTGTCGAGAACGTGCAGACTGTAGAAGTCGAGTTAGCCGATAGTTGGGAGGTGAGTAATTTTCTGCATTCCTATGCTTAGCTGGCTTTACTTTTATTGATATCCTCATGCAGATATACGCAACACCACAATACCTGGAAGGCCGAATACTGTTGCACTTACCACCAAGTGTCGAATATCTTCACCTATACAGAGCCCCTCGGACAGCGGATATCTGCTATATTGCGTGGAATATGGGCGATTTCACTTGGAATCTCACTATGGGCCTGGATCGTTGGCCGGCCCTAACAGCTATAGAGTTTCGTGATGCAGGACCACACGAACACGTAGAGAAAATGGAGGTAGTGCTGAGGTCATGCGTGCCAGCACGTCACAAAGGGAAGATAATGGTAAAATCTGGAATCTGAACGCTGGGAGTGAGTGCGAAGCTCTGCATTTCCTGGTGTCGATACTGACTGTGCGATAGATCTTGATAGATCCTAAGTGTCCGAGAGCCTGAGGACCATTTACGAACATATCGTCAAGTCATGCATGAATGAAGGGGGAAGCTATTCGTGTGGAGAATCTCTGGTGTAAAGCGGCTCAAGAGAATGTGAGTAACTCGCATCGGTATTCGCGCCGACTCGGTGCTCGTTGCTCAGACATTTATTGACCATGTTGGTAGGAAGGTTTCGCCACTATTCTCGCGAGCAACAACGTCCTCTTACTTCACTGTATCAAAGGACGCGCTGCCGTTCAGCTCCTCCGCTGTGTCTCACACCCCAGAGAGCTATCCCTATGCCGTCGTATATTACAGAAGAACATCTCTGATTGGAGAGGGTCGGGATCGGGTGGCGCTTGTTTGGTTGCTGTCACCTTGCTGCTCAACCAGACAAAGGGCGGTTCATCTCTGCGCAACTTGCACTGCCTCAGCCACAAGGTCGTTGATGCCACCGGCCCAAGCCTTCCCAACCGCCGGAGTTGGGTGTGATACTTGCCTTTTGTTGACACTTTTCCAACTCCGTCTCAACATCCTGGCCGAAGACAATGGCCATCATCCGTGTTGGACCTTCGACAGTTTGCGAGCACGTGCTAGGCCACATCGACCCGCTCTCTCAATCCTACTACGGACATAAGCCCGTTCATCTCTCCACTCTCTGTTCTCGCCTGCAACGGCTTCCTGTTCCCGACATCTGCATCGCACTGCACTCCCCTTCCTTACAATCCCGCTGATACAACTTCCCTATGCCGTTCAAGAAGATCCAGCTTACCAGCACATGGTCAAATCCCGACTTAGAGTCACCTGTTGGAGTTGATCGGCGGGGTCCAAGGTTGGCGATCCTTGCATTACCCACGGTAGCAGAGCGAATATCCCTGGCCTTGCGCCTCCGCGGCATCTCCGAATCCGTCTTGGACATGGTTGCTTCTGAGTTGACCGAGGTACGCTTGTGTTGACCGTTTCATTCTCTTTGCCTTCCAATTTGCGTGGCCTATATAGAGCAAGGCCTTCTGCCGTCTCTGTCAAACGGATATGAAAGACGACGACAAGACCATCAGGCGGCATTGCAAGACTGTAACCCACACCACCAATATCATCAACTACCTCCATCTGGAGGCGAACAGCTTGGAGATTGAGGACGTCACGACGGTGGAATGTGATTGGTGTGGAAGTAGGTCAGTACAACAGTCTTTACACCTGCGTGGAGCTTGTGACCTGATGCTGCATGCTGCATTTTTCTTTTCAGCTTGCGCAATCGGTCGGACGCGCTCACTCGCCATAAGACGCAGTCATGTTCGATGAAGAACAACCCAGGGCAATATTCCGGCACAAGACCACACGAGCTTGGTAAGCGGCCAAGGACTCCTTCCGTGTCGCCCACCCCTCAAGAGCAGCGTCCTACAAGTTACAATACAATCCTGCCTGAGTTGAAGGCTCCATCGAGATTCAACGTAGAGTCAGACTCCGAGACAGGCGACAGCACGGACTGGTCGGAAGATGAACCGTATATTCCGCCTAAAGTGGAGAAGCGATCTGCCCACCTATTTACTAGAGGACGCGCTGTATTACCCCACGATTCTGCATCACGACTGGCTGGAGTTGGCGGGGTAGCCAGGTCCAGTCACAGTGGGAAGGCTGACGCGCCGGTCTCATGTGCCGATCAGGAATCTCGTGGCTCGTGTACATCCTCTGGCCGAGCCTCTGACGACCACAACTTCGCTAATGGACCGGGGCGGCGGTATGAAGAGGACATAGAGAGGCCCTACAAACGCAGAAGGTCACGCAGCCCGGCAGAAGAGGTGAGGCACGGCGGCTACTGGGAAGACGATCATAATTACAGTGACGACGAGCCATACATTCCGCCTTCTGCGTCTTCAACCGTCAAGAGTCGCGTGTCGACTGAGGCCGAGCGGCCGACGTACACTGGCATGAACTACTGGTCTCCAGCGCCCTCGCCACTATTGCATGCGCCTCTGTCGCACCCACGCTCAGGCACATCTACTCCGGAGGACGTTGCTAGTGCTTCAACTTCACAACACCGCGGTCGCTGTAACCCGGACCAATCCAGCTCTATCCTTCCATTGAGCCATCGCTGAACGATTCACCGCGTATTTGGTGAGTACCTTGTGTTCTGTTGTTGCTGTTGCCACTCATCATGACGTGCTGATTGTTTACCACTCACATGGTCCAGTGTATATTGTCGATTGCATATTCATTTCCCGGTACCAACGAGACTTGCATTCCCGTTCTTCAGCAGAAACATCTATTTGCGATACAGTAGTCTCCTGAATAATTTTCTGCAAATCACATAATCCCCAGCAGAACGTTCGCTGCCCGGTGTGACTTTAGCAGGTACTCATCCACACGCTAAGTACACGATTACCCATAGCGGATTATGTTAGAGCTGTCGTGGTTTCTGAGTCTCACTTATTCTTCATGTATAGCACGAGTTGCAAGGCTAGTCTCACACTCTCAAGGGATCAAACCATGTGTACTAGGAAAGCCACTCGGTCGACCTGAGTGGACACTATCAATACGCCACTAGTGGCTCTGGCGCTGGCGAAATTTGGTCTTTGAGCTCAGTAAGTCTCTTTCATTGTTCATCTTTGCTTTTACCAACCCCGGAGACAATCGTTCCGGGCTAGATGGCGACCAAGATATGGCTTTCCCTTGTCTTCAAGAATGCTCAGCGCGAGATCACCGCTATATAGCAACCGGCGCACACGAGTGGCCACTCCGTCGTGCTTATGCATATAAGGGGAGAGGCGTTCTTCGGGCCTGTCACTTGGCAGCCCATCTCGCACCTGCGGTAAGTCCCTCCGATACTTACGCACTCCCAGTCTGCTCTCACACAGCACACACTCAGCTTTCCTGCCTCAGCGCTGAAAATCACTTCACGATGAGCAAATTCATGCCGAACTCCAGCCTCGACGTGAGATGGTCTAAGCGCGAACTCGAGGTACTGAGCGCTATCAACCGACAAGAAATCCGATTGGAGGTCCCTGCGTTGCCGACGTTAGAAGAGCGCATCGGGTGGGCATTCCAGACTCGAAACGTGCCCATGTCTGTGTTGGACATTGTGCCGATGGAAGGTCTAATCAACGTAAGCGAAGCCTTGCACTATCTACGGGATTTCTGCTGACACGGAAAACTACAGAAAGTGCACTGTCGCCTCTGTTTCATAGAATTCAGCCCGAAAGCCGTTGACAGTCATTGCAAGACGGATGCTCACCTGAAGCAAATCGCGCGGTGGCTGCATTTGGATATAGCAAGCCTTCAAGGCAAAGACTGGTTTGTGCCATGCGACTGGTGCGGGAGAAAGTACGCGTATTCTGCATTGTGGGATTCGATATTGTCGACTGACACCCGGTGTTACAGAATCTCGGGTCCTCGTGCTGACAAGATGAGACGTCACAAGAAAACCAACTGTTACAAAAGACCTGAGCACGAGGAGGATCAGCCTTCCTCATCGCCGAAGACTTCCAAGGGGCAGATATACTCTCCGCAGAAAGTGGGAACCCCCGCTTCGCAACCAATGCCTACTCCGCAGGCTCCTTCGAACTTAGCCCCAGAGCCGGAAGAGGGATCTCTGTTGACGGCAGCCCAGCCGCGCTCGCTCAGGAGCGCTTTATCGAGTCACGAACCAGAGCTGGCATCTGAAGAGAACCTTGGCACACCCCGTTCGCTCGAAGACGAGGCTTCCGACCCCGTAGAGGTGGCGAGTCAGTCCACATACGCTCTGTCAGGACCTTCACGAGGACGACCCGGCTATCGCCAAATGCACGCTAGTCCCATCTGCAGCGACGAGGATGAATACGGTAGTGAAGAACCTAAGGGCTCGTCCGAACCATCCCGTTGGACACCATATAGCCTTAGTGCTGGAGTCCCTGAAGGCAGTGAAAGGGGACGGAACGTCAAGGGTGTGGAGTCCCGACGCCCTGAGGACGAGGACGACAGAGCTATGGCTGGCATCAACGCGCTGACTGAAGCTATGCGATTGCGACGCTATAGAAGCTGTAGCTCCGATAGCGAATCCCCTTATCGTCCACCCACTCTTTCCCCGTCGCCGCCACCTTTACTTTTACCGAATAGTTATGGTCCGCCCAACTGAGGTTGCCCGGTCGGCCTAGGGCGAAGAAACGCAAGCCAATGCAATTACCGTCGGAAGTGAAATTTGCATCCGCGGGCGATGCATCGAAGAGTTCCTCTGTAACCACTCTCTCCTCTAACATATTAACAACGGGTCACGCCATCGAAGATGTGTTGGAATATGACTTCCCACTTCCGTTCCTTTTGTTGTGAATGCTCTATTCTGATTTTCATGCGCTGCCGGCATACTTTGTTCTTTGGATTTGGGAGCACATCAATGAACACTTTTTTTCGGTACTGCCTATAGTTTCAAACTCGCCTGCATTTTATTCTGCCCTCATTAACGTGTAGTCGACTGCGTATTTATAATTTCTACACCATCCATCTATGCGAGTTACGGTTGTTTGTCAAGATGTAGCAGGCCCTTCCACCGACGACTGTCAGAACGCGAACTGCTCATACAGAGCCGCTCCTGTCCACTTCGCTCCGTTGCTAAAACCTCCGATAACGCTTCCAATCCAGCGGAACGTGACTCCAGGCTGGACCGAGATGACCTGTTTATGAGTCACATCCATCTCCAGCGTGCCTTCTCCCTCGACATCGACCGTCACATGGAACCCTCCCGGCTCGCCGCCGCCAGGAAGAGGCGGGAATACGGCGTTCGACTCCAGTAGCGCGCACAGTAATGCCACTGCAAGTTGACGTAACAATCTTGCCTTCACGGGCGACGTAGCTACTGACGTGCTCTGTGCCGTCGGGCGCCACAACGTCGAACCAGACGATGGACAATGGCCCGAGGCGAGCATGGCCCCAGTACCACGTTTTAACCACTTCGTTCGTAGGGGCGGCGCCCCAATTCTACATGAGGATGTTGTGAGCGACGCCAATGGAGAAGAAATAAAGGCACCACTCACTTTGTCATGATATCCAGGCCCAGAGAAGGAGACCTTCGTCCCGTTGACCACGAGGTCGACAAAGGCATTAGCGTCCGGTATGGCATTAATCCACCCGAACTCAGGGCCGAGATGAAGCGTTTGTCCTGCAGCCGCAGTGGCCGGAGCGCAAGGGAAGTGCGCTGGGGCGACCTACAAGAGCAAAGAAAAATCGTGAGATAAGACAGGCCTTCAAGGGTAGGGTACTTGCAGATTGGAGTGTCACGGATCCTTGCATTTCCAGCTGCGTCGAGTTGATGAGGATCTCGTACAGGGACATGTCGAGCGCTCCGACCCAGCCAACACCAGATCCCACCAGTGTACCCGAGCTCCCATCCCTTGTCGTAACGACCGTAAGCTGCTCGCCGATCGCTCCACCACCGAGGGATGTTCCATCCGGCAGAGTAAGGTCGATTGAAGCGTAGACGGACGATCCCACGTCCGGTACACCAGGCCAAAGGCCAGTTGAGGCCGCTGTGAAGACAATCATGACGAGGCTGTAAGCCATGTCCTGGGATAGCACATCGAAGTACCACCAGTCAAAGGCGGAGCTGTTAAGCGACTGGATCTTGGGAGCATCGAATGCCGACGGGGTAGACGATAGCTGCGCAGTGCTTGGTCCCTTACGGGGGATAGCGGGGATAGTCACGACAGACACTGGCGTCTGCTGAGAGGTGACGACGGCAAGGATCTGTAGCAGGAAGAGAGAAGTTAAAGTGCACATCTCAACAGCGGTACTGCTCAGTGCGTTAGGCAGTGCAGACTTTTTATATGCCGTTCGCGGAGTTACGTAGGTCGCACAGAAAGCCAGGGAAGGATGTTGATAGCCAGGTATACTGTGCTGTACTCTCACGACCATAATGAACAGGGCCCTGACCCCTGACAAATCCCTATTAAGGCGGCAAGGCGGCCAGAATGAGCCTGACCCCTGACATACGGGAAACACTGGCCGGTGCCCAAGCACCCGGCCAACCCCACGTCATGGCGGCCGATGTTCAAGACAGCCCACCATTGTGTATGCAGTGCACAGCCCGGCCAGGATTTTCCAGACACCCCTCCTACGAAAACCGGCCGGCCAGAAGATACACGACATCTGACCGGCCGCTTTGGTTGTGAGAGTACAGCGATGGTAGCCCGGGCCGTCAGAGCTTCGACGCTGTCAATTTATGTTGGCGAGATGAATGGGTAATGGAAGGCCTGGGGTGCATCTTATGAGATAACGAATAAGCAACATTACAATACGAAACTCAAAATGTTCGGGTGGTTAGTCCATTTACCTTGATACCGAGTAGCAGAGTATAAGCCTTGGGGGTGGAGAAACTTGAGCGGAGGGCAAGTATGGTTATCATGCGTACTTCCCAGCAGGGCCCTGTATTTGCCGATTTGCCGGTATCAGAACCTGCTTGACCCAGAGCTTAATGAAGCAAAGCACGGCATATGACACAAATCTCCATTGCCGAAATGAAAGGAATTGTACTGACGTGATCCGCATGGCTTGAGTTAGCAGGGGTGCTCTATCCGAGTCTCTTGGGATCCAATATGCCAGTAGCGCAGCATCCGTAAGATCGAGAGAAGTTTAATGTATCATCCAGCACTGCAAATCACCGGTGACCCTCGTCTGATACCCCTTCTCCAGTAGCAAATGACGCGCTGGCCTTACGGTGGACACCAACCTGGAGAACTACTATTGGTCGCTCACTCCGCCGAGTGTCCGACCATCGCTGAGACCAGCTTCTGAGAGCGTCCGCATGTGCTTATCAATAATGGATGACAAAAGTCTTACTCACAGGCAATCATTGGCAAATGCATTCGGCCCGCACAAATGTTCCATTACTGAGGTTTTTGAAAGGAGGGATTGCAGCGGCGAAGGCACTGGGTGGAAACGTCAATTTGCGAGGCTAATTTGATTGCGATACAAGCCTTCCCAACTTCTGGGGACTTCACCAGACCATGCACTTCATTCAAAGAGTGCTGAATAGGAAAAGGACGTATGGGTGTGGAAGAAGGCATGATGCATGATGACGGTACGCAGCAAGAGAAAGGCGCCTAATCGTCGCCTCCGCTCAACTTGGAAAGCAGTGGCTCCCGAGATGCCCGAAGTCATTCTCACGCTTTGCCTTCACCTTGGGGATTATCCGCGCATCGTAGACTCGGCGGGCCGTAGTCAACCAACACAGTGTAATTCGAGTGAGTCGGTTTGTGCTACATAAATCCAGTCAATCCTTCCTTCAGACGCTTTGTCAGAACCCCGTTAATTCGCTGAAGGAGATCCTGAGCAGCGAAAACGTCATCTAAAGGGGTATCAGTATCCTCTAAAACTGCTTCATATGCACTTTGAAGCGCCTGCACTGATGCAGACCTACACGTTCTTGACCGCCTAGAATTGCTGCCCGATTGTTCCGGTAATACAGGAAGTGATCGAGAGCGAGCCAGCGCGCAGTCATCCGGCGAGAGGCCTCCTTCTGCAGTAGATCCAATGTGCGGTGCAGACTGCCCTCGTAAAGACGAGCGCTCGCGTTCACCTTCTATCTCTTGAGTTTTCATGCTTGTGGAATGCGCCTCGTGATTCTCCGGTAAGGGGACTTCCTGCGACATTGACTGCGAGGAGGCTGGGAGCGGGACTTCAAAGCTCAGGGGTGGCGATGGAAGGCTGTGTTCCTCTGGAGATCGTCGAGTTTCGCGATACGAGGGAGCAGCTCTATGCCATCAAAGAGCATTTTGGATGGCAGCCTATTTTGTCGGGCATCGTGGTTGTGATGAGAAGAGGAAGGTCCTGCTTGTCCTGGACGGAGATCATGCTGAATCATCGAACTCTTGATATTAGGAGACGCTTCGAGATGTCGTTGCCGTTTGCGAGGAGAAGATGAATGATATCGTCGCTTTGTCATTACTGAATCTGAAGCAAGGTCAGTACGATGCTGAGACGCTCAGTGTAACATAATGACTTACTCTCCGAGTCCGAATCGCGCCGGTGCTTGCCTAAGGCAGAGTCGGCGGCGCAAGTATCTGTGGAGTGCGCTTCACGCTGCAGAGACGATGAATAACGTGACTTGGAAGATGTTAAACAACGCACATCGTCGGAAGAAATGGTAAGAGCTCCGAGTCTGTTCTCCACAAGAGACCCTCCCATGTCAACGGCTCCTCTCTCCACGGGGAGCTTGTTCAACCTCAAAGCATCAGTCAAAACCGCTCTTTGCACGTCAGCCGCACGTTGCGGAGTCTCATCATCCGGCTCTACGCTGGGTGCTATCTCGTCATCTTCAACGTCATCGAGTGGGCTTTCGTCCAGATATGAGGTTTCGACGACATCATGGTCCTGGGAGTGCCATTGCGACTGCCAAAGGTCACCGTCAGATCATACTAGGTGAGGAAGCACAAAAAGGTTTACCTGCCACTGCGACTGCGACTCCGAGGTCACAGGCAGAAACGATGGTCGCCCTTCAGGGTTGATCGTAACATCGTACCAAGCTCCCAATGCGACCTTGAGTCCTTCAGGAAATATGGCGGCAGGATCCGGATGTCCGCGCCAGATGGTCTCGCAATATTCCTTGAGGAGCTTGGCCGCTGGCGTGCGAGCGAAAGTGAATGATGGGTGAGGTGAGAAATCTCTCGAGGGCATGGAGGGTGTCTTCTGGTGCTGAGGTGACGTTGCGTAGGCTTTGTAGGGCATTGCAATAGAGCTTCATTATCTGATGAGGCTGCCTAAGTATTTGACACATGCAGAGAAGGAAATTGCGCACGATATTCTCGTAGTCGATCGTGGAAACAACGGCTTCGTCGGCAGAGACCCAGGTTGAAAGCCCCTCAGAGAGGAGCGTGAGGATAGGTAGGATAGCATCGTGAGAGCAGCGCAGGAATAGGTCGGCGAAAGCCTCCAGGGTGTGCAGAACGGGGTATATGTCTTGCGGGGGGTATATGAGCAGGAAAGCGACAGTTTGTTTGAGGAACGTGCTCGGAAAGTTGTTGTAGTCGTGCAGAGATAAATGAGTAATAAATAGGGGTATGAGTTCCGTCGGTAACGTACTAAGAGGTATACCTTATAAGCGAGGTACTTCGAAACGGGAGTAGTACTCACTCTAGCGTGGACGCGAGGCGCTCAACGACTATATCTGATGACACGCCGGATGTCTTGGCCGCCGCTATGCAATGTTCGAAAGCCTTGGTCCAGAGCGTCTTGTCCACTGCTGAGAAGCTCCAAGACCTGCACGCACATTAGTTTGACTAATAAAGAGGCAGACAAATGAAACACAACCTTAAAGGCATTGCCAGCGAGGGAGCTGGTCCTCCCATGCACGCGACGGCTTCATGGACAGCCACTCTGCAGTCACCAGGCCCCATAAACGTCTCCTCATGCCTAAGCTGATGTCTTTGGATTCAAGAAATGCCAGGGCAGTAGGTGATCCATGGGCAACGAGGTCAACAAATACAGTCTCCCAAACCGGCGTCGTTTCTTCAGTCTTGCGCTCATTGAAGCGGCCAAAAATCGGGCCGAGAAGTTCCTCCGATGCTTCAGCTAGCCAAGCAGGGCAGAAGGTGCTTCGCATGACTGTCCATAGCTTATGCATGGTCTCCAGCCGCTGGTCGTTAACCGTTGACGATTCCTCCTCGCCGGCGGCTTTCTGAGAGCCTTTGGGAAACGACCATGTCCAGACGTCCTTGGCGATTGCCACTGCACGATGCGCGAATTCGGGAGCCGTAGTGAGCCGTCCATTGTTCTGTGTCAGTTCGACTTTCGCGAGCAGAAGAGCGTGCCATGTCGTCAACAAATAACCCTGTCCGCGGAGCGTCAGTAACACCCAACCAGTCGAGATTGTGCCGACATACGCTCAGCTCAAGAGGATCCCCGTCCTTGCACGCTCGCTTCAAAGCAGTCTCCCACAGTGCGACGAGGCTGTTCCAGTGTGCGTCCACCTCTGCTTCGCTCATTGCTCTCAACGCGCCCGGTTCAAAATCTTTGCCTGAGCGAAGCTTGTGGGCCAACTTCTCCGGATCTCTATGTCGACCAAAGATCCGTTCAGCAGAGCAGGTTCCAAAATCTCCGCGAGATCGTAGTCCGGAACGACACTCGGGCGGTCGGAGAACGTGACGCCGCTGGTGAGTCGGTAAAGCACGGCAACGCCCTCGTTGTATAACGCCTTGTTAGGTTGAGCAACGAGGTCTTGAACCACTAGGATTGCCTTACTGATGTCGTGGTCATTTGACACCGCGGGACTATGTGTCGTTGGATCAGGCCCGATTAACGCGTATATCAGAGCCGAGCGCACGCCAGGCCCTCCGTCCTGGCGAACGACAGCAAATGCTTTCTTGCGAAAGTTCCCTTGTGGGCTTCCAGCGGGTCATCCGACGGCGGATACCCCTCCAGCTGTGCTGTACGTGCGAAAGACCAGATCAGACAGCGCCAGACAAAGGAGTGGAGGCGCTGCAGGGGAGCATGCTCGTGCCGCGAGACCCCCGGTAGAGCGTGAAGGACGAGTCTCAAAAGAGCCGGAGACGTGAAGAATTGGCCGTCGGAGAGAACGGTCATGCATCCGATGACTGTGAACGCCCATGAAACATCCGGGCCGTGGGGCTTGTCTTTTCTTCTAGGAATCGCAGCCATGATGAAGTCTCGTAGCGTGGGCGCCGGTGACTTGGCATCTTCTTTCCGCCATGGACCTTGGGCTGTGGCGAACTGGCACACCTTGTCGCAGATATATCGACGAGCTGACACAAGCCTATGCGTTCCTCCAGGAAATGCCTGTGCACTATCGGAGTGGGTCCAAAGAGCGGCATGAGTGAACCCTGCAAGCGCAAGGGCAGCACGAAGGCGAACAGTGCGCTTGGAGGAGACGAGGCGAGGAAGAACCATTTGACTTAGCCGATGTGTGTCCAGAAAGAACAACGACGGGTGTTTTACTAGCACAGCATGAAGCAGCTGCGCAACCAGTACGTCAATGAAGGTCATCCACGGGGTATATGCTTGTACGCACTTTGAGACAATCCCCAAGCAGGTATTCATTGCACCCCTTCTCAATCATCACGGCGGATACGACCGACACGATGCGCGATGTGGCTCTTTCCAGTACATGTACGGGTAGTCGCTGGCTGGCGAGGGCCGACATCGCGAGAACTCGTGTCTTCTCTGCGTTGAAGCTCGGGAGATCTTTTGATAACGATATGTCGAGGAGTTTGCTGAGCATGTCATCAAGACGTTCATCTGTGTACCCGAATTAGGTTGTATGAGAGGTAGGTGGAGACATACTCGTACCTGAGAAAACGGCAGACAGGGCGGGAAACGCAAAGATGCACGATAGGAGCCGGATTGCTTGGTGGCATGTCGTGGACATAGCCTGGGCCCATTGGAGATGGCCATCCGAAATGTCCCCCACTTCGCTCTCGTGTAGGGAGAGTGGGTCCTCGAAGGAGAGAGCAAGGTCGCGAACCAGACATGTGTGTACGATGTCCGTGTGTGTCCTCAGGTATTCCAAGGCCCGTGATGTCGCAAGATCTTTGGGTGGTACGGTGATGGCGAGTTCTTTGATCCTGTCACATAAAACACCGTAGCCTTCTGCTACATCGTAATAGATAACTATTTGAGTGAAACTGTCGCCGACAGACTTCTCTAGAGATTCAACAGGAGACATGAGGAATGCCGGATGTTGCTGGGGCGAGGATTGCCCTTGATGGTGCTCTTCAGAGCGCATATATGCACGATAGCGAGCTCGCAAATGCGTTAAATGATAGTCCAGGTGTCGATGGGGACGAAAAAGCAACAAGGAGGTCTATGCCAACAATGCCGTCGGCTCGCGAGTACGGGGTTTGCGTCCGACGTAACTTTCTGCAGTGAATGGAATGGGTCCGGGGAGATATGTACAGGGAACCGATGGTGGTAGAAGAGAGTGCATTGAAACAAAAAGACCGTCGCTAGACCGTAAATCCAGGGGCCACTCGGGGGAGCTTGCGAGAAATACTTCCGTGGGCGAAACGATCGGCGGTCAGACCAAAGTGGCAAAACTGTTTACTGTCTTGTGCCTTCCGCAAAACGAGACAGCGCCCTGTAGGTGTAACGAAACAGCTCCTTGTTATTCCTTTCCGTAAAGGCTCAATATAAAACACTTACCTTACCAGACTTACACGACCACTGAAGATGTTGAACATGAATCAGCGTGGGAAAGCGTTGAATCGGAGATCTCGCTCGCGTCTCTGGGTATCGGCATTCGGCATGATTGACGCTCACTGGCACATCCACCAACCACTCAGTAGTACTACTCAGCGCTCAGCACTGCCCTGGTTACTACCAGGTCCACTTCAAGTTATATCCTTTTCCTGAAATCGTAGTGACTAAGCCAGACGGGCTGTCCCTTGAGCCTTCGTTGGCTCACAAGCGGCAATCTCAGAAGTGTCCATACAAACCACTACTTCAAGGAGATAGTATTTTTCAAACTCACGAGCGTTTTGGCTTAATGGTGAACGGCTTCGCCTTCTGTAGTGCAAACTTGTTTTCCGATGATACGCGAAAAATTCCGACAGACCAACAAGCATATACAATTACATTTGACCATTTCACTTAGATGGTCGGACCAGTGATATACAAGATGGGCAGGAAACTCTGGTGGTCAGATCGCAGATGGGATGCCATGAGCCTCGCGCTCAGAAGTCACCCTCCTTCACAGGCGCAGAACAAAATTCAGCAACATCGTGCATTTAGGGAGGGAGACAACTCACTTTGCGCTCAGTGCCGCGCTCCTGGAGATTGCGGTTGCCAGTCATCTTCCCGGCCACCTTCTCCATGGATCCTAGTCAGAAATAGGCGTCAGTTTCAGCATCGAGGATATCTTTGAACGCGTCAACATACCCATCACCTTGTCGCCCATACTGGGCTTGCCAGCATTACCACCGGCACTCTGGTTGCCGTACTCGTCACGGTTGGCGGTCCCGGCGCCCTGGCTGCCGTACTCGTCTCGGTTGACGTTTCCACCACCCTGGCTGCCGAACTCGTCACGGCCGAAGCCTCCACCGGCACCAGCAGCGGTGCCAGTGGTCGAACCATCGAACCGGTCGCCACGGCTGGGGTCGATGCCGGCGGCGGAGTCACTGTTCCAGTTACCGCCGGCGTTGTCGTCGCGCACGTCGCGCTGGCGGTGCCCTTCGCGCCCGGTGGCACCGAAGTCGCCGCCGGCGCCAGGGGTAGAGAAGTCTGTGGTGTTTCCGCCATAGCCGGTGCTTTGGTTGCTGCCGAGCTGCTGGTCGTCGAAGCCCTGACCTTGTCGGCCGCCGTCGCGGAGGTTGACGTCGTTGTACGAGTCTGCACCACGCACTTAAAGTAAAGGTGAGTCGGCGTAGTCAAATAGAAGACATGAGGTGTACACACTGTTTCCGCCTCCGCCGACGTTGGGACCACCGGCGTTGGAGAAGCTGTTAGGGTCGTTGTTCAGGCTGCTCTGGTTCTCGTTCCAGGTGCCATCGTCGCGGTTGTTGAATGCCATCGTGGAAATTCGTGAAGTGTTGAGAGAGTACTGAATGTGAGGTGGTTCAGGGGTAAAGCGTGTCGGTTAGTGAGGAATGAACGTTTGAACGCCGAAAGCTCCCTGTTTTATACTGAGTAAGAGCGATGCTATGACGCAACGACCCTCACAGATAATTTCAAAGATGTCTGAAGGTGAGGTACTCGGTACGGTACACGGTGGGTCCAAGTGTCCCAGGGGTCGAGCCGTTGCTGCGTTTGGCGGGCTGGAGCTTTCCTAAAGCCGAGCGGCTCGCTTCATCACCATGGTAAGGGTGCAGCTGACACCACTCGAGGCGTATGGTATGACACGCATACGAGGTCACTTGTATGAAATTTCCTACACCAAAAGTCAGCATCCAGCCGAAATGCAACGCCGGAACCAAGGTCCGAGGTTCGTACCGTGCGCGTCATGAGTGGAGTACCTACCCCGAGGGCCGACGAGAGAGCCTGGCCGTTGATTCAGAGCGCTGCGACTCCGAGTTCCACCGCCCGTGGAAGGGGCATGTGATAGCTGCGGAAAGACTCCTCAGCGAGGCACGAGACGTCGCGCCGCCAGGGGTGCCGAGAAAGCTTCACCACTGTATTTGTCTTCGTTAAAATGCTCGCTCGGTAGCGAACCCGTTCCTGAAACCAGATGGTGACATGGCAAGGTCTGCAGCCAGAATCACTACGTCACACTGCAGAGCAGTTCACGCGAAATAGATGGCTGATAATCCTGGCAAACGAGATGGTGACGCGAGCGATTTCTCGCAGTAGTTACAAGACATCCTAGTGCAAGCGACTTGATGAATATTAGCGGTTCACAGCATATGAAGGCGTACGACACACGTTTCCATTACTCATACTGCAACCATAAAATGCCACCCAGAAGGACTCTTCGTGTACTTCGGTGCGTCGGCCAGGCCTAACGAGCGAATGGCAAGAGATGATGGTCGTTCCCGCAAAGAAGTGTACAAGCGCTTAACAACGCCCGAAAGGGAAATGCCGCATCTGATGCGCTGATACGCCACGACGGCAACCTTAACCTTGTCTGCTTTACGTGTCATCTTTTGCTGTGTTACCACATTGCAGCCTGCAAGCCTCACGCCCTACCAAATGCGTAACAGCTAACAGCGATGCGTGCACATATCATGGCAGCCGCAACTATCGTATGAGCGTTAGGTAACGTCTATACGATCTTGCCGACGTCCCGCGGAGTTTACATAACTTGGTTGTAACTTGGAGGCTTGCACAGGGCTGCCGCCCTATGCAGTGCTATCCCCGTCGACCGCGACATCACCCGCTCGCTATGTCCTGACGCCCACCGTAATACCACCTCTATAAATTGCATTGAGGCCCGATGCCGCATTCTACACATGCCCACAGGGATCCCGGAGGGATGGAAGGCCTTCTGCACTCAGAGCACTCGGAGATGTAAGTGACCAGTACCCTCACAGCTGTACCTTTGCAGTCTGACACATACTTCTTTTCCCGTCATTTGCACACAGGGTAAACTTGGACAGGAAGGAGCGCTATGCGGAGTTTTGGGGCCCTTTGTCTGGCTACTTCTCTTCGCCTTTCCTGGCTTCGAGACTTTGCCAGCTCTTCATTTCGGTACCCTGGCGCGCCGAGTTCGACCAATGGTGGTGCGCACACTTATTTTCACCAATGAAAAATGTCTCATAAAATGACCGCCTCAGGGAAAACCCCGAAGCTACCTTAGCGGAATATGACCTGGCCAAGACACATTCCAAACTCTTGGCCCTGCCTGTAGAGCTCATTCACTCCATCTTTGACGAGATTGAGGACTTGCAGGACATCATCTGCATGTGTCTTGTGCATGAGCACCTAGGGACTATCGGCCAGTCTCGGCTTCGCCATGCGGTCACAGCTCAAATCTCGCCATGGGCGGGTCACCGCATCCTCTTGATGGGAAAATACACCCGAGACAACGACCTCCCACCGAGCGTGGCGCCCTCATTGACATCGGAACCGATGTCGCCTCCGAGCGGAGTAGCAACCGACGACAGTCGCATCTTCCACGTTATCCGCACTCATTATGCCACCTCATACCCGATGCGCTGGGACTCCTCGATCATCGCCCACCTCAACAGCAAGCTCCCTCAGCTCCGCCGCTCTCTGTCAGCCCGCGATGCAGGCAAACTTGACCTTCTCCTCCGAGAGCTCGAATACATTGACATCACGCGCGCCGACCACTCCCAGCTCATTCTCTGCAACCTGTCCAAACGCGAACTCGTCCGCGCGGACGCGCTGGCAAGATTCAACGGCAAACACCCTACCGTCCCGGAGTTTCGTCTCACACTGGGTCAAGTTCTGCTCTCCATGATCTGCTGGTCGTCTCAGCCGGATCGTCGGCCGGCCTGCCAGGTTCCTGCTTGCGAGCGTCAGCTCACTCGCGGTGCTTGGGCTGGAGACATGATCGAAATCACGACGCGGGAGGGGTTGCGCCAGGACGTGGAGTGGAAAGACGTCTCGCCTCGGGTGTTGGCATTTTTCGAAGACATTTGGCCCGCGATGTCCGCCTACTTCAGCTTCAGCTTCCCGTGAAATATGTTCATGACATTCAACGATACAATCCCCGTGCCTACTGTACATCCTCTGACCTTTGCATCCCTGGAAAAGGGGGCTACATGAAACACTTCTTGTCGCATTACATGACGAGTGTCACCGGGCTGTTTGAGCTTCTTAACTGCACACTGCCCATAATATGCCCGGGGACTGGCTCGCCCCAACTCGCCCTCCCACTCACGATGTACGAGCCCCTTTGGTTCTGCTGAAACGCCACATTTCGCTGCCTGCCCATGCCTGCGGGATCCCCGGCACGGCTATTGCCCTGCACCACGGACGGAAGCGCGTTCGATGTCTGCAGGTTGAACTCTCCCTCGTAGGTCTTGTGCATTTGGACGTTGACAGGCCCGTTCGAGGTTTCTGCGGTCACATGCTGCACCGAGTCGAGAGGTGCTTGCGGGAATGACAGGGATACGGGTCCGTTCGAAGAGGAGGCGGACGTCCTGAAGCTGCCGCCGGACCCGCCTTGGGTGGAGGAAATAAGACGGATACTTGATGTGACGTTGCTGAGGCAATCAACAAAGGTTAGTGATGTGATGTACGGGACAAGAGAGAGCCCACCCGTTCTGTGTGCTGAGTCCTAGCACAGTGCTTCTCGTGCCATCGGACAACAAGGTAGCCTCTGTTTGAATCGCGCCGTTTGAGGTCTCAACGTTGAGCGAGGAAGTAGCCATTATCACCCCCTGTACAGCACCGTTTGACGTCTTGAAGGTAGCCCGGTCGGCGAGAAGCGACTGCGAGAATGATGTGCGCGTTCATAGATGCTTTGTGTACAGGTCGAAGCAAGCTCACCTCAGAAGTGATGCGGCTGTTGGACGTGCGCAGAGAAATGTGGCCAAAGTGAACAGTATCCGCCAGATTCCTCTACAGCATGGGCAAACTGCGGGAGGTTCGTTTCGAAATTTGAGATGCGCAGGGGGTGCGCACGAGAAGTGCCCGATGGCAGGTGAACCTTTACATCGAAGAACATTTCTTCTCCTTGACGGGAACGTTGTGGGGTCTACACACAGATGAAATGGTTATCTACTCAGTCAAAGCTTTCTGCAAAAATATAATAACGTACCACAATACCAAGCCCCTTTCGCCCCTCTGCGGGCTGCTGCCTCCAAACCTTCGACGTCTCCGCGAGGCTGCGAACAGTGTAGTACATTCTGATCTCGACCTTGACAAAGTCGACGCCTGTCTGGCCGTCATTGTCAATGTTGATAAATCCAGAAAATCCGCTCCCTTGGGCGGTCAGGAAAAGGGTGTCGAACGACAGGGAGAGTTCCGCTGAGGCGTTGGCGGCATAGGGGAATGTCCGAACACGTAGTCCCGTTTGGTATGGGTGTCGATAGCTGCCTTCGGGTAGGATGTTCCAGTCAATTGCACCTCCTGACTCATTAGGTTGTGCGTTGTGTGAGGTTGAGGGCGACTCTCCGTAGGGCATTGTGACCGAAGTTTCGTCGTCAAGCTTCTGGTGACCAGCAGTCTAGAGAACAGCTGGCTGAGTGATACAGCCTGAAGAGTGGGTTCACGTACTGTGAGTCTTTTGAGCGAAGGGCCGTACGGCAGAAGCAGGAGCAAAATGAAGACGACGGGTACTGCGACAAAGCAAACTTGAACGCCCCTGGTCAGCTGCCGACGTGCCAGATGACTATCTTGAAGCATCTGCGGGTGTTATCGACTGCGAGAAGAAGAGTTACAACATCGACCTGCTACGCATTCTCGAAAGGCCCTTGTGCCTCTGTGATCGGCCCTCCTATTCGAGGTTCCACCCAAACAAGCCGAGCCGATGTAGACCCATTTCAGCTGCGCAAAGACACCACGGCTGCGATCACAGCATGCAGCTCCTAGCCACGGGACGAACTCGCTGTTCTGACGATAGGGGCTCCTTGAAATCGGTACCCAAACTCAAGCATCAGGTCGACGTGTTTGCCAGTGAACCCAGTCGTGGTTATATTTGAACTGTGACGTGGAAATTTGGGCACAAGGCTTTGTGGCGTCTGATGCGCACCAACCCCGCCTGATACGCCTTGGTTTTGTCTTTGTGACATCATAGCCGCTGTCTCTCGCCCGCGAAACAACGAGTCTTTGATAAAACCAACGCGGCGCAATGCATGTGGCTCATATAATTTCCATTACCATGACAAACTATGGTCTTCCCATAAAACGACTTTCTCAGCCGGTCCAGACAGCCTGCAGTGGGAAAGTATGTCAAGTAGGATTCAGTTCGACAGTCGAGCACTGAAAACGTACCGGTCCTGGTTGAGTGTAATTCTTGGGCTGTAAGGCGGAGTAAGCACCCATGATATACGGCTATAAACTCGCCGTAAACACTTACAATGGGGCTGTAAATGTCTGCATCCCGAAGTGATTTTAGCCTCACCACCAGTTGTGTATACAGCAGGATACGCACTGATGAGGATACCGGGCTCGCGTCCAGTGTACACGCCGGGGATTGAGACCAGAGGGCTGGGCTTTCCGCTTCCGCCTCCGGTCACGTTGATCTGGCCACACGAAATGTAGAACTGGGCGCCGCCAAAGTTGCTCGCGACCTGGATGGATACATTAGAACACTGTTGCGCTTCCACGGTGAGGACGAAGATCGTACATGTAAGGCAATTTGCTCAGCACGGACCAAGTACTGGCCGCTGGGGAGAGACTTTAGGCAGCGTAAAAGTCACCTGAGTCAGACCTGCGCCGGAGTTAGTTTGCACAGTCACATAATATCGCCGACCATAACAGACGCACCGTCGTCGGGCCAGGTGATAGACTGTCCACCGTTGGTGACTGCGCTTATTTCGTGCACTTTGAACCACACCGGACCGGAGCCGTCAAAAGCACTTGCATCGCCGGATGCCTTGGCCAGATAGACTGATAATGCACCACGTAGGCATGAGTTTTGGCACGCATGAATGGAGACGAATGGACTGACTATTCACAACTCCCTGGTGATATAGTCCCTGGTCCAAAGCGAGGCCAACGACGGAGCCAGCGGTGACTGCAGCCGTCTGCGTAGTCGCTGCAGCAGCTTGAGAGCCCGTGTTGCAACGAAGATCATCGGAAGTAACATCCGTGACCTATAAAATGCTTGTATGAGACTTGCCAAAGGGGGAAATCGAGAATAGATGCGAACGGGAGAGTTATAGTTCGTGTTCTGGCGGACGTATTGGTAAGCTGGCGTGACCGTACTACCCGTCACCAGCGAGGTCCAACGGTCTAGAGAACGCCGGAATGAGCCAGTCACAGCATGACGAACCAATAGCAAGCTTACAGTGTGCGGATGCGTAGGGAAGAATAGCAAAGGCGACAGGGAGTATAGCTTGAAGCTTCATCTTGTCGGCGAATAAAGCTAGGCAATAGTGTCTCGAATGACCTCGGTCTCCTTTTATATGCTACGACGGCATCAATACTACGGCAAGCGGCTCAGTAGTTAAGAATTGCGAGTCATGACGAGGAGATTCTCAGCCGCTAAATCTCGGGCTATCGTCGTCCTGTTATTATAGCGTGATAAATCCCACAGCTGACGACAACAGTGGGACACACCTAGTGTCTGATACTGCTTTGCAGCGACTGGAGCTTGCCAAGAAGGCGGTAGCTCCGCGGATCAACGGATGCAGCTGACTTCTGCGTGTTGTGCACCCTGTAATCTTTGTTAAGGACTAGGAAGGACTAGGAAGGCGCAAGTAAGGGACCAACGTCGTAAGGTCGGAGGGGTTTTGGTATACCGTGTTCCCCAACAACAACCCGAGCCCAGCGTGGGATTGGGGTGTAACGTACCGAAGATACAACGATATCTTCCGGGCTCCGCAGCTTCCTGCAGCCTAGGCGACCACCCCAGACAACCAGTGCCGCTATGGCGCGATAGAAAAGCGCATAGGTGTGTTCGACACGCTTCTGGTGGGCCTCTTGCGGCAAGTGACCTGGTGAACGCTCGTGGTCTTGTCCCGAGAAACATTCGGTGGGCTCCACCACTTTATCCAGAAAGAGACCGGTTCCTAAAAGGTTCGATGCAAAGGATTGAGCATGATGGTGTAATCAGGCGTGGCGCATTATTGCGGTCTCGGTGGAAGCCTAGGGATTCTCTTCAGCATGTCTCACCTCATACTCCAAAGAATGGATGAAGTCGGACGTGATGCCGCCTGCCACAAATGGTGGAGAGAAAAGCATACCATGCGCCATGTTGTGAGCAGTACGGCCCCCGAAGTGATGTAACATAGGATACATTGAGGGAAAACTAAATATCGAGCCTTTCGTTGTAGAGTGAGCGACGCGTGGGACTGTAGGCAAAGGAAGCTCACAGATCGGCATCAATTACAGTGGCGACAACTGCGGTTCAGACGTCTACGTGGGCGTATTGTGCGAAGTGGTCAACGAGACGCTTCCACTTACCCCCATCCCAGCTACAAATCCTAGCCCACTCCGGCGATGCCTCTCCCATCGACGTCTTCGCCCACATAAGACAAGACACCATCACAATGTCAGCGAAGCAGATCTCTTCGCCCATGACCAGATTTTCATTTCCCTCCGCATTCGTCTTCAGCAGTTGGGCGAACCGACTGAGCTTCTCCTCGGCATCTTTCCACTCCTCCTCACCCCGTATTTCCTCTAGCTTCTTCTCTTCCTCTGCCTCGCGCGTGCGCCGAAAAAAATCAGCACTGCGCGGATTCAAAGAGTAGCAAACAGCGCAGACAACGAGGCTCCATATTGCGTTGTGCGACGGGCCCCACGCACGAGCAAACGCTACATTCAGGGAGTGTGTGCCCTTCGGAATAAGACGGGGGTGTCGGGGTACGCCTTGTCCAGATATTTGACGATTGCAGCAGAGTCGGGGATAGCGGAGCCGGTGGAAGGATTATAAATGACAGGTAAGGTGTAAAGAGGCGAGCCATCACTGTTTGTGTGCAGCGCAGAAAGGTTGTGCTTATGATAAACGTCTGCGATGTCAGGATATTCGACCCACTCCGTCTTGTATGGGATGCCTTTGATGTTCAAAGCGAATCTGGGAAGATAGCGAGCAAGCCCATCGGTCTTTGGTTTCGCGTGTAAAATGACAACACGTACCGGACTTTCCAGGTGCTGGGAGACCAACATTTGCACTCGGGCTTATTGCCAGGAATGTCGTAGAATACGATCGGCTCTGCCATTGGTACGGAGGGGGCTTGCCAGGGATAAGCTGGTCGCCTGCGTTCCAAATCACCGCTTTTATGATGCACACTGCCACAGCGTCCATGTGCTGCTTGAACCAACGTGAACGTCGGAGACTGCGTACTGCGGTGGTATCATAGGCTCCCACAGCGCCATCAATTGCTAAGCAGCGTAGAATATCACTGCGCCAGGGCCATTTGATAGGTCTGGAGTTGTGCTAGGGCAGTGTGTTGCGAACACGGACATTGTGGGTAAGTCGTGGGTGTCGGGGTGATCAGATAACCCATTCAAACTGAGTGCAAAGCACCGGTGAGAGATAACCCAGTATCATAGTCTACAGACGAGAATACATTGGAAAATGAGGATTGTGGAAGAGAATGAGTGCTGTACAGTAGCCCGTGGGCCCGAAACGTGACAAGTGTTAGCGTTACCTGCGTTACTGTGGTGCGTTATGCGTGATGTTACACACCGGCTGCGCTAAGCGCCCTTCGAGCCCACGGCGACTCTCAGTCTGCGCAGGGCTTCATACTTTCAGACAACCCTTCACCTCATCCTCCCAGTCTTACGTTGCGCCAACTTGTACTTGTTAATATGGCATCGGATAAGCCGAATAAGTTGGCCTTCCTGTCTATGCCGGCACCGGCATCCTATGTTGCAGGTTTAGGACGAGGGTATGTCTCGTTTCTAAATGCTTAAGTGTTGCACAACTGACTTCGCTTGTAGTGCCTCGGGTTTCACAACTCGGTCAGATATTGGTCCTGCGCGCGAGGGTCCATCCGCCGAAGTCGTTGCGTAAGTTTATCAAGTGGCGTTGCACGGAGTGAAGCTCATTATTCTGTAGAGAGGCTCAGGCGAAACGCGGCGAAGAGCAAGAGGTCGACCCGGATCAGTTTCAAGACCCAGATAACGAGTACGGTCTCTTTGCAGGCACCACGTACGAAGCAGACGACGAGGAGGCCGACAACATATACGAGCAGGTAGACCAAAATATGGATGCAAGGAGACGGCTACGAAGGTGCGTCCCCGAATCCTTTAACACGTAGGAGACTTCACTAATTAACCTCTAGAGAAGCACGAGAAAACGAAGAACTCGCAAAGCATCGGGCAGAGCGTCCCAAAATCCAACAGCAGTTTGCCGACTTGAAGCGTGGGCTTGCCGTGGTCACAGATGAGGAGTGGGAGAATATTCCAGAGGTGGGCAATCTCACCAGGAAAAAGCGTAAAAGGGACGAGAGGTCATTTGTTGTACCGGACAGCGTATTAGTCGGCGACAGGTCTCGTAGCGAATATGAGAATGCGTTGGATGCCAAGCAACAAGAGGTGCGTCGTACAGCATCTTACTCGAGATATTCTGTTCACTGAAGTCTACCTCTAGACAGGTGGATTTGAGACTCCCGCAGAAAACGGTACCTTGACGAATTTCGTCGAAATGGGTCAGGCCCGGGACAAGATTCTGTCGCTGAAACTTGACCAGGTAAGCATCTGTTCAGTCGCTGCGACGGTTGCTAACGTTCTACCAGGTATCTGGAACCTCCACCGCATCTGGTCTTGCAACGTCTGTTGATCCCAAAGGCTACTTGACCTCTCTGGATAGTGTGGTCATCAAATCCGATGCTGAAATTGGCGATATCAAGCGGGCTCGAATGCTCTTCGACTCGTTGGTCAAATCCAACCCGAAACACGCTCCTGGTTGGATTGCCGCAGCGTGCTTGGAAGAGCATGCAGGCCGAATGGTCGCTGCCCGCAAGCTCATCAAGGCCGGATGTGAGCAGTGTCCAAAAAGTGAAGACATCTGGCTGGAGGCTGCCCGATTACATGTAAGGTCATTCTTGCGTATTTCCTCTTGTACACGGTTACTGACATCTGAGTATTGCTACCTGCAGAATAATGACGACGCCAAGGTTGTTCTTGCCAGTGCCGTACAACACGTCGGACAGAGTGTAAAGATATGGCTAGCCGCGGCTGATCTTGAGCACGACATGAAAGCCAAGAAGCGCGTGCTACGTAAGGCTCTGGAACACATTCCGAACTCCGTTCGATTGTGGAAGGAGACGGTCAATCTCGAGTCGTCTGCTGCAGACGCAAGGATTCTGCTCTCTAGGGCCGTCGAGGTTATCCCTCTCTCGGTGGAGCTATGGCTCGCGCTTGCTCGTCTCGAAACCCCTGACAAAGCCCAAGCCGTTCTCAACAAGGCGCGCAAGGCCGTACCTACCAGTCATGAAATTTGGATTGCGGCCGGTAGGCTCATGGAGCAGCAGGCTATGGATCCTTCGAAGACCGACGACCAACGCAACACGGAGCTCGGCAACGTCGACACGATTATCGAACGTGGCGTGAAGAACTTGAGGCAGCACCAGGTCCTGTTGACGCGTGAGCAATGGCTCAAGGAGGCGGAGAAGTGCGAAGAAGATGGGTCACCACGGACATGCGAGGCGATTATCAAGGCGACGCTTGCTATGGATGTGGAAGAGGAAGATCGCCTGGATACCTGGATGGGCGACGCGGATGCTGCTGAGGCTAAAGGCAGGATCGGTACCGCTCGAGCGATGCTTGCATACGCACTCCGCGTCTTCCCCGACAGGCGATCTCTGTGGCGCAAGGCGGCTGACCTTGAGCGCACACACGGAACCCGGGAGTCGCTCACCGCTATCTTGGAGCGTGCGGTGCATCACTGTCCTCAGGCAGAAGTGCTTTGGCTGATGTGGGCCAAGGAGAAGTGGCTGGCGGGCGACGTCCCCGCTGCTCGTGAGGTCCTGGAGAAGGCGTTCGTCGCGAACCCGGAGAGCGAGCAGATTTGGTTAGCTGCTGTCAAGCTTGAGGCGGAGAACGGCGAGCTTGGCGTTGCGAGAGAGTTACTTGTTCGGGCGAGAACTGTTGCTGATACTCAGAGGGTGAGTCTTTTCCTTTCGTCCCAGAGATGGATGTGTACTTATATCTATTGTGCAGATATGGATGAAGTCCGCTGTCTTCGAGCGACAACAAGGTCAACTGTCCACTGCGCTCGAGACTCTCCAGGCGGCTCTCAAGAAGTATCCCAAGTTCGCTAAGCTTTACATGATTCAAGGCCAGATTCTCCAGTCCCAAGGGAATTTCGCTGCTGCTCGGGCATCCTTCTCCGCTGGTATCAAGGCTGTACCAAAGGATGTCACCTCGTGGATTCTGGCGAGTCGGTTGGAAGAGGCGGACGGGAAGAGCATCAAGGCTCGTGCGCTGCTCGACAAGGCGCGGCTAGCCAATCCAGCCAACGACTTGCTGTGGGCAGAGGCGGTCGGCGTGGAAGACAGAAGTGGCGGCGTGGCGCAAGCAAAGACGGTGCTGGCACGAGGTGGGACTCCTGCTTTACGCATTCACGGTTCAATACTGATACTGGATGATCAGGTTTGCAAGACTGTCCTACCTCCGGGCTCTTGTGGTCCATGGCCATCTGGGCCGAGCCACGGCCGACGCGTAAGTCTCGTTCCGCGGATGCTCTCAGGAAAGCGGCGGACGACCCCCTTATCATCTGCACGGTGGCACGACTTTTCTGGGCAGAGCGCAAGATCGAGAAGGCTCGTCAGTGGTTTGAACGTGCCGTTAAGACCAATCCGGACCTGGGCGATGTGTGGGGCTGGTGGCTGAAGTTCGAGAGGCAGCATGGCACACAGGTACGTGAAGCTCTTGAAGTTCGGGCCATTATGAGGCTGATTGGCGATGTAGGAGTACCAGGAGGAAGTCACCAGACGTTGTGTTGCTGCAGAGCCTCATCATGGTGCTGTCTGGCAATCGGTCGCGAAGGACATGAAGAACACCGGCAAAACCACGAAAGAAATCTTGGAGTTGGTTGCTACTGCACTACAGTAACTGGGCGTCAGCGAGCAGCTAAATGTGCTGTCTATGGGTGGACTTTGTTCAATATTTGTCATTTCATGTAACCTCAGCTGTCCTTTTACTTTTCACGGTGGGCTTCCTCGTAGCAGCCTTCCATGGAACTCATGTCAAGGCTGGCGATCTGTACCATCATCATCGATCTTTTCAACGTTCATTCACTGTGCCGTCGATTACTATTTCGCCGCGGAACTAGCTACTACGCTATTGGAGTACACGGATCTATCACTCGATGGAATGCTAGCGACATGGAACAGTACGCCGCTATTCCTGTGTTTACGCAGAAGCCAGGGACTCCGAACGGGCGTTGTCGCACATCACGACCTCGAGCTTCGCCGCCATAGAGTCCGGAAGTTTCCTCTGTAAGACTCTGCTGATGGCCTGTTCGCAGAGACAAAGGTCCATTGGCCCTAGATGAGGACAGGCAACCACAAAGACGCCTAGGCTCTCGAAGGCTTCGCATCCGGCGACACTACGGTCCAGGCGGCCCCACTCCAACATGCCAACGCTGTTCGCGACATACCGCTCTGTGTCTACTTCCCTATTCCCAAGCTTCATCTTGACGATTATGTTCAGCGTTCGTAGTGTTGAGCGTGAACAGTGCCCAACTGTTTCCAACATAGTAGACCAGTCGGCTACCTCCGAGTATATGATCTCTTCTCCTACCAGAGCTGCGAGCGCTCTAGTGTGCTGATTGCGAAGTGTGAGCGAAAGGGCACAGGTAAATTTCTTTAGTTGTGTGCTGTCGTCGAGTAGCGATGAAAGAGAGCGATGTTGTTTCGAGTCGAGCAAGTGGTTTTGGGTGATAGAGGTTAGCCGCGGAAGGTCAACCACAGCTCGGAGAATAGCGTAGTATTGTGGGATATCGAGGTGTGGACAATGCCTGACTAGAAGTGCCGTAATGAGTGTCTTTGAGAGTTGTGGGCTCACAGTAAGGCGGCGAAGTCCATCCAGAGGGCGAATCGTGACGCTACTAATGTGCTCGAAGATCAAGGTGGAGATCTTGTCGAAATACGCGATGAGAAGGGTGGTGCAGACTAAGTCTGGCATTGAAAAGGTCAACTTCAACGTGTTGAGGCTTCTATCAGATCTCCGGTATGATCCAGGCTCCTTCGAAGTCGGACGACCGAGGTGTGTGTATATACACTGGGAGCCGTAGAGATGCAGGGCTTTGTGTCAAAACAAGGGGTCGCGCGGGTGGGAACGTCGGCGGCGGGAAGGCAAACGCGCGAGCGTTCACATTACATTTCGAGTCGCTATGTAGTCTAGTGAGTCACATCCGATAAATCCGATGTAAATAAGAATAAACAGAGAGCGCACGAGGCGCCCGTGAGTTCAAGCTCGACAACTCAACCAATAAATTCAACACTTTGAGCCGCGGTAGAGCATCTAGGAGTACCACCAGGTGATCCAGCGCAACGGCGCATTCCTCTAGCGGAAAATCCGGGCTGCGAGTCGCTTTGTAACACTCCCGGTAGCCAATGCGTAGTTCGCGAACGGCATTGAGCGCGCGCGGGCAGCGTTGCAAGAAGCGCATGAAGGTTGGGAAGTTATCCGTCTCATGCTTGAGGCTGCAATCAGGGATCGTTTCGAGGACGCCGACGGTATGCGTATGGGAGCAACCCGGCCAGGATACCCCGCGAAAGATGTGCACGGCAGTCGCGGTCGCCCAGGAACGGCGAACGAGAGAGCACTGCCGTAGAGTATGTCTGTCGTCGTGCAGGTAGCCAATAATGTGGTCAACTAGCTCCTGAGGTAATCTTCCACGGGCAAATAAATTGCTTTGCTGCACATATTCCGCGGACATCTTTGACCGTCTTCAACGACCCGGATTCCGAGAGCGGCACTTGAGTAGAAGTTTCGCCGCGTCTGTAATACATTCAGCGTCAAGTTGTTGCAAAATCTCTGGAATTATATTCACACCTTTCTTGACTGAGAAGCTGTAAAGCAATGGGATACAGGTGGGACGTAGTCAAGCTGTAACCGAGAGATTGCGGCCCGCGCAGTAGTTGCGCGCTAGTGCCGCTCTATTCTCAACCAATCAGCACCCAGCGCCACAATGGCTTCGGGGATGCCCTCGTCCACCGAGTACATATGTAGGCAGTTGTACGTTTTGGGAGCCCAGCATGCCAGGCTGATGGGGAAAGAAAGAAGTGTCCTGAAAATTGTGCAGCGCCTACTACAAATGAACATACACGAAGGTACGACAGATACTGTAGACCCTAAGCCTTTTTGAGACCCACGACGATCTCGTTCATGTTGAAGATTCCATCGGGGCATCCACTTGAAACAGCGCGACCTCCACTGGCAGTGTAAATTACGGTAGAGCCGGAGAGAAGCTGCATCGAGGGGGTCCCAGCGCCACCCAAAGGCGTCGTTCCTGTGTTGAGACCGGTGACGAGGTTCGTGTACTTCGTGGTGCGGCCGCCATTCGAAACGTTAAGCACGTATCCCGAGAGGTTGGTGCCGGGGTTGATAACGATGGCCCAGTTGATGTTGTCGTCGCCGAGCTGGGAGCCCGTGGGATGGTCGTTGTTAGGACAGACGGAGCTCTGTAGGATGGACTTGTACCACATGGCGCCAAGGGCCGTTCCGCCGATTTGGCTGGGCACGGCCATGGACGAGGCTCCTACACCAGCGATATAGGCGTTGCTGAAGGAATATATGAGCGGCTGCCAAGCTGCGTGGGACCAGACAGCCGATGAATCGACGTAGCGAGCTGGGTCAGCGTCACCGTTCGCTTCGGGCCAGATGTTACCGATATAGTGGCTCTCTGGACCGTCGTTCTGCATCAATTCCGTCAACCGTTAGCGGCTACTCTTCAAAAGAGTACGAGGAAACATACCCATGTGATGACAACCACGATGTCGGGTAGGGGGGACATGCCAAGGATATTCTTCATGCGATTGACCAACGTGAGGCCACCCGGTCGGTAAATATTGGCACCATACTAGGTGTATGCGTCAACACAACTCTTCACAGAAACACAGAATAAGCTCACGGCATCCTTGTATTGTAAAGAACTCAATCCTATAAGAACAAGCTGTGAGCAGTGGCGACATGAGAATGGAAAACTGGCGTTTACCCATCATGTACTCCTTTCCATGGGCCTTCGCTGCCGTGAGGACCGTCTGATCGATCTCGATAGAACCGGGACCAGCCGAGCCAGCACCTCCGGGGAGAGCTTGCCACGATGCATCCCAGCTGAAGACGCAGTCTACCGTATTTCCCCAATATGCCCTTCGAAGTAAAAAGTCAGCGCGAGATTAAGCGGAGAACAGCAAACCAACGCGCACCACCAACCAGGATCAGCCGTTGTGTACCCCTGCGTACCATCGAAATCAGGACAGAAATACAGCTTGTTGGCAAGAGCTGAGTTTTTCCAGTCGTTCCACTGCGTGTTCGTCAGCCCTCCATCGCTAAACGTGGTGATGAAGGGCTTCCCAGGGGCCCCTTGGAAATACCCTGGTTTCGCAACATAGCCTTGGACAATGTTGTTGAACAAGGCGGGGTTACCACCACTGGCTTCCACATCCATGCTGATGTGCAGGGAAAACCCGACCGTAGACGCATAGTCAAACATGAAGTTCAGGGTGTCGATCACAAACGACTGTGTCGGGGCCCCGATGTTCAGCGCAAAGCCAGTAATGCCCGAGGCTCTGTTCCGCGGCGGGTTAAAGCGATACGCGTTAACTTTGGGATTGGCTTACTTGGCATTGTCGATGTCGGTCTTGACGTGGGCTTGAGTGACAGTACCGACCTAGATGAGTGTTCAGCCACTGCCTGCCGCCGACAACTCAGAGAGGGACGTACCAAATAGTGAGCAAATACTTCGCGAGAGGCGGCATGCCCGCACAGTGCAAAAATGGGGATAAGGATGGCAGATCGGAAGCGCATAGTGGGTGTAGAACGCGAGGTCAAGGTGACTAAGATGCCTGTACATTGGTATTTTATATGAACGGTAGGAAGTGCCGGCTGACCGTGTTCTTGACATCTCAGCGACTTCACAGCTTCGTGCTTCTTGAGCAGCTATATTAGCTGGCAACGCTTACAATCTGGATGATCTTGATGAACGGCATATGTTATGACAAGGTGATGGCTTACCATTGATTTCAATGGTGCCTTGTTGTGTAGAATCACGAAGAAGTTGGGATGGCCTGACGGCACTCTGTGTATGTAGCTATATAGGACGACTCGAGGACATAGACGACTATGCAGTAGTCTCACAACTCCGCCTAAGCAGGCGAATTCAAGGAGTGGTGACGAAGATGGGATGCACGTTCGGCCGACCGGAGTAGTATATTCGCTCCCAACAACGGCGAACCTGACATGGCTCTCCCTAGCAGAGTACCCGCATGGTGCAAACTGATCTGCGAACAGAATATGTCACATGTCAAGCAAAAAAGTAACACGGCGAAATTACGGACCACATCGAATCCAACCGGAGTGCTGACAGGGAGACGGCTTCGCGAGTGCACTTGCAGTTCAGATGACTCGGGGGTGAAATGGCCATCTTATTTGACTTCACATCAGGCAGGAAGCCCTTGATTGAACATCTTCAGCAAGATGCCCGGTCACCGCGGTACCATACGGCGGAATCAAGCTTGTCCTATTAATTGTTTCATGGCGGTGTCCAGTCTACGGTCGATAGTTGGCCAAAATCTCTGCGTCGATGCGCAACATCTGCGCTAGACAGATGCTCAAGGAAAAACAAGCCTTACGGCCTCAAGGGCTGCAGTCACCGCATCATCGACGACAGACAATTCTGCAGGAGTATCGGCTCAGATAAATTCGCTACATCTGAGATGCACATAGTTCACCCCTGGAGGGCTGCACGGCTGCCATGGCATGATGAGCGCTGAGCGCTGAGCTCTTAGCTTATTCAACGGGATCCGGGGACTGCATTATTTTATATAGACTGTGATTGCATCGTCAATGCACCGGGAAAGCGGTAAGATAACTGAGAGCTCACTCACGCATGTTCACAGCAGCTCGCCACCGCCAGCTTTTGAGTCGCAGCGCACGCATGGTATCCGCCATCGCATGTATGCTGTTGAAGCGTAGGACAGGCGCCTCAGCACACCTCTTCTCCGATAAACGTGCTGAAGCTATGTTGAACAGTAGGAGAGAATGATGGTGGACAAAGACTTACAGCGAAGACTCGGAAGAGCAACCGCCAGCAGCCCCCAGAGCGAGCTCGGAGATCTGCGTGATATCATCAGCGCATCAACGTGATGCGCCTCGGACTCTGAGCTTCGGACGCTCAGCGGCGCTGCAACTCATGATTAGGCTGCCACCAAAACACCGGATCATCGACATTCTGCCACAGGATTTGAAATATAGGAGCTTGGTACGCTATGAACACAGATCATCATCCTTCATAGAAAACGCTACGGTAATTCTGCGACGCATGACGCAACACCGCATGATCCGCAAAAGTTCGTGGGTGACTCAGTCCGTGGAGGAATACAGTAATCACAAATTCGCATCAGCAAGTACCGTACTACACGACAAATTGATGAGACTATAGCATGGTCCATGCAAAGACCAATGCGCTCACCTTAGCTGAAGCAATAAGTCCCGCAAGTCCAGACATGGCCGAAGGAGGGCTGAAGATAGAGCCCCCTTGGTTAGGGGCGTACCAAACAGTTCCAGGAATCTATACAAGAGACGTCAGTTAAAAAGACTGAGAATGTTGCTGCGCATGGCAAGATAGTAAGGCGTACATTGTCAGCACGCTTGGCGTAGTGTAAAATGGCTGAGCCCTGAGACGCAATCCAATCGCTGTACTTTGCCGTACGTGCAGGGTCGCTGTGGCAATTGTCAGTATATGACGACACTGTCCCAAGGAAAAATCACTAACTTTGCTTGATCGAGATAATACTGAGGAAGCCTCAACAAATGGCTTCACATGGCGGGTAGAAAGAGACGTACCTCGAGATGCTTCATAAAGGTGCCCTATATAAAACACTTTAGCCAAAGAAACAGCGACAACCTGTGAGACATACCTTGAAGATAGCCTGGTCATTATCGCAGCTTGACTGGCTGACATTGTCGCAAGACTCCTTGAGGAAACCGCCGGATGTAAGGAGGCCGGAGTTGATGACCGCGTCGATGGTCTTTTCTGCCTCGGTAAGGTAGGTGACGTTCTTGGTCAGAGCGTAGAGTACGCCGAGACCAGAAGATACGATGCCCTGATTCCAAAGGTCAATCGAGCGACAGTACATAGAGTAGTCGAGATGACAAACCTGGTTGTAAGTCCACAGTGTACCATCCGGAGAGCCACAAGCGCCGTTGTTTACGTGAATTCCATCGCCCCAAAGATTGTTTGAGCCTCTAATGCCGGACTGCGCGACTGTGGAACGGGCGAAGGGTCAGTTTGGGACAGTTGAAATATGACGTAATCTAGCGTACGCCATTCCCAGGCCTGTGGGAGGAGGTATGAGTCAAAACCAACACTAAAAGCCAAAGATACACTGCACGCACCTGGATTGCGTTGGTTTTGTAACTCGCTATGGAGGGATTTCGTAGCGCAAGAGCGGCCGAAGTGTGCATGTATAAGCCGTTGGTTACCGTGTTCTTGTAGTCGTGCTTGCTGCTCCACCAAACTACACGAGTTGACTCAGCTCTAAATCAGACAAGACGTTGTTCAGCTGACTACTCACCTCCTCCACCACACTGCAGCCCAATTCCTACATTAGCAACGCAAAGCTGTTCGGGAATGAAGGACAAAGGCTCACAGTATTATCCCAGTTGGCCGCATAACTGTAGACTGTCTTGGAGTCTGCGACTGCTTTTGCCTGTAGGTACCAAGAGTTGATGAGGCGATACCAAGTCGGATTACAGTGGAAAGTATTACCTTGGCAGCCGCATCTCCGGCACCAAAGTCACCGGCACGGATGGAGTACAATACGAACCACTATTGACCGCATGAGTCCGCAACATTCAAATAAGTACTGCAGAAATCTTACTCCAGCATCATCGTAAGAGCCTTGGAAATAAGAATCCGGGAAGCCCGGTGTCGAGTCAGCAGCTGAGCCGAAGGCATACGCATCCGCCTTGAAGTCGGTGTTGTGCGTCAAGTCCATCAGAGTCAGCAGGCTCTCGACGCCATTCTGCATGGGGTCAGTATAGCATCGGTGTAGGGCGGTAGAGACGTACAGCACCCGTCCAGTGAAGGTTGCCCCTATTCAGTTCAGGACATTAGCATGGCTGTTGACTGGTCGAAAAAATGAACTCTTACTGGAAAGAAGTCGCCAGATGACACCCAGTACTCGTTAATGAGCGCGGTGGCTACACTCTAACAATGCAGGTCAGCACGCGAAGGCGGGTATAGTTTGAGCGTAATAGTACTCACCTGAGCCGTGCTCAGGGCCTCTGCGTTTCCAAAGCAGGAGGCCCTCGCGAGGCCGGCGATGGCACTAGAGTTCAAGAACATTTCGTCGACTGTTGATGCCTGTGGGGTCGAGCCTTGAGGGTTGGTGCGGATAAATGGTGTAGAGCAAAGACAGGATGTGCGTAGTCACGCTGCGGGTGCGGGACACAAGCTTGAAGTCTGGAAGATTGGGTGGGTCATATTTAAGCATGGTCTGGAAGCGTGTGGATAAATCGAACTCATTACGCGCAACAGTGTCGAGAAATGATCAAGGTCATACACGAGCAAAAGATCCACTAAGCACATGAGCGGGGGCGTCCATCTGATGATCCGAATACACTCGTAAATTGGCGATGCAATGGCAGTAGAAATACAAGCTCAGGACCATCGTGGAGCGCATTCGAAGAAGACGAGGGTCTCATACGGGCTTTGTCCTGGCGCTCTCATCGCAGTGAATTTCTGTGCGTTGACCTGTAAGCCTCATTGGAAAGATGAACGCAAGCAGAAACGCACTCTTTGGCATATATCTTGATACCGCTTGGCAGATGGCCTGTTTCCGCGTAGGCATCAAGGATGGTTGTTGCCAGCACGGATGAAGCTTTGCGAGATAGACCGACAGCCGCAGCGTCCAGCTGTGCCGCGGCCCGCATGACGCCAATATGACCCTGGGACATCTCCATTGATTCATTCTTGACCTCGGACCCGCAGCGCATGTACAGAAGGGATGAAACAGCCTTCGTTCTGTTCCATTTGGCATGGTGTAGTCAGCAGACGCATCGACTGATCAATGTACAGGAATAAGTAGACGCACCCACGCGGCTACTAGGCATCTTGATAGAAAGCGTGAGCGGACCGCAAGCATGGGGCCGCCTAGTCATTCGGCATTATGTAGTGAATGTGTGTAGATGCGTGTGATATTCGTGGACGATGTTCGGGGTAGAGTGACCTACGAGCACTGAGCACAACGACCGTCTCCCACTACCTAAAGAACGCGCTCAAGGCGAACCGGAAGAAATACCGGAAGGCCAAAGAGCGCAGGGACGGAGAGGACCCCGGCCCGTAGCGCGACCGCTCGAGACCACCTGTACCGCCTCTGGCTGGGTGCAAACTCGTGTCGTGTCTGTGCAATCGAAAATCTCACCTTAGCTTCCATCGGGCCGGCGCGCATCTGCATTATCACTTGTGTGGCGACGTGCTTTTGCGCTTATCGCGCTGCGCGCTTTCTTGCCGGGAAGGCTCTGTGAACCGGGGTGACTCCTGCGGGGACCAGATGTCCGGAAACTCGGGCCGACTTACGAGCGGGAGGGGAGCAATCCTCTTACTGCGACTGAGGGAGCTCGTGAAAGGCCTACCATTTTCTTAAACCGACTGAGTTGGTTCCTTCAAAGCCGCGCCCGTGCCTAGGTCTCACATGTGTAGCATAGGGCATGTTCCCTGCACTTTAAATACAATTTGGAGTAAAAAAATAAAAATAAAAAAAAAAGAGCACAACGACCGTTCGAGAATTAGGCGCTTAGTCTGATCCATCAATTGATGCGCCGTTTAAGCCAAATCGGCCGCGGTCGGCGTTGTCTCGGACGACGACGAAAGTTAAGCGCCACCGGCGAGCGGGTGCAACGTGTATACTGAACGCCAGGGCGGGGGATGACGTCGGCCACACGGTTCGTGATGATGACTCATGACACGTTGTACCGGCTGTTCCATGACTTACTGGTACCGACATTCCGGTGCCGGAAACGCCACAAAGACACCGCGGCCAACGATCTCACCAACATCACATCCACGATCCATATCGCTCGTTTCATGGCTACAATGCATAATGATATTGAAACTAGGTAATGCAACACCAGGAAGGCCCATTACATCACATTCCTCATAGGTAGGCATAGATATTCCAAAGAGTAGGAGACAAGGGTGAAGAATCGAAGAGACAAATCGAGAGGACCTAAACGATACAACGGAGACGAGTGTCCAAAACGAGGGGTGATGTTACAGACACGATGGGATTGGGGAAACCCGGTAACAGGCACTCATGAACGCTCGCCGCGAAGACGGCGCGCCAGTGCGAGGTCCTTTGGCTGGCTGTGAAGATAAGTCATTAGCAAAAGCTCCGTTTCCGAAATGGGTAAAGCCGACGCAATGACCGACACGTACATAGTGACACGCTTGGCGTGGATGGCGGCAAGGTTGGTGTCTTCGAAGAGAGATACAAGATACGCCTCAGCAGCCTCCTGAAGGGCCATGACGGCGGAGGACTGGAACCGAAGGTCGGTCTGGATTCAACCAGTCAGCAACCGCTCCACACCGCCGTGCGAAGGCACCGGGAAAGATCTCAAACAACGACTCACCTTGAAGTCCTACGCAATCTCACGAACCAACCTCTGGAAGGGCAGCTTCCTGATCAACAGCTCTATGGACTTCTGGTACCGACGAATTTCACGAAGGGCGACTGTGCCGGGACGGAAACGATGGGGCTTCTTGACACCGCCAGTGGCAGTGGGCTACACGCGTCAAAGTCATCAAGAACGATGATGAGCTACTATTTGGTGCGAAAAGCAGGTGGGGAAACGACGTACAGGTGCAGTCTTCCTAGCCTTGGAGGCAAGTTGCTTGCGAGGTGCCTTACCACCAGTCGACTTGCGGGCGGTCTGCTTAGTACGAGCCATGTCTGAGTGTGGGGTTTGTTGGGTAGTAGGTAGCTGAAGTGGCTGGGATGGTGGTGGTTGTGGAAGAAGATGCTGAGCTTGCTTGACCTGCAACTTATATACCCCGCCGCGTGACGCGTAACACGTGACAGTCAACGCAGTCGCGTCGCGGTCGTCGCGCGTCGGCCAACGGTCACGCGTGACCAGGTGCTTCCTGTTTGGGCGGCGGGCCCCGGCGAGTCGGACCTGAAGCAGAAGCGCCGAACTCTCTGAGCTTTGCAGTCACCGCCTTCAGTTCCAGCCGCATACATGGCGAGCAAGAGTCAGCCCCCCGTCCTCGCCAGTGTTATCTTAAGAATGGGTACAGTGCTACATTTCCGTTGCTTGCTCTCCCCTGCAGCCTCTTCCACGAAACTTCAAGTCCACGGGAATGTCGGAGCAGGAGGAAATCTGCAAGCCTGTCGCTGAATGGCTGCATATGTGTCCGCAAGACTTCTTCACGATCTGTACGTGGGTATATCTTCTCTGCGGATAAAACGATCTAACTCTCGCGCCTGCGATAGTTGGGCTTGCTTGTTTCATCCTCTACGTACTGTTCGGTGTGCAGCTGACCATCCGCGGCTACCAATGGTGTAAGAGCAGGTTGTCTGGCAAACGAGATGAGGTGGACTTGGAAAAGGATATAGGCTCTGGAGGGGAACTTGTACTAGGTGCGCCCTCACTTCCAATGTTGTCTAGCATTCGCGCCCTGACCTAGCAAATCATGCAGATGGCCAAGGCCCGTATCATTCGTCTACGAACTTGCTCAAGCGGTTTCTCAGACGGGACGCCCACAACACGACGCGTTCGGCCGGTGACCTCACCGAGCCTACGTCGTCTCCCCCTAATCCATTATTTTCTGTGGTCTTTTCAATTGCTCCCGTCTTGGTGCCGTCCCGGCTCAAAACCACCAGCATCTCGGACGACACCTTCCCCACCCACTCGGAACGTCGAAGAAGAGTTTAAATCCCATCTTAGAATGGCCAACTTCTGCTTCCCCCAAGATTCGCATCGACAACCCTTGACTAACACCTCCGGCTCATCTGCTGTCATCCCCGACCTGTCCCTTTCGCGGGCAGCTAACCGGGGTTCGCAATGCTCGACGGAGACCGATCTATCGACCTTATACGATATTCCGCTCGACTCCGACTTCCCCACTGGCAAACTGAAAAAGGCTAGCTCGCTTTCTCCTGAGTGGAAGGACGTCAATGGTACTGGGGCCGACAGCTATGGTGACAAATGGCTACCTAAGACGAAGACTGCGAGCTACTGTAAGGCGCCGCCCCCTGCGCGCCTTGACTTGGATCTCGAGATGGAGCCTGAACGATACGAATATGTGGACTATTGATGTTCGCAGGTAGCTTCGGGCTCGTGTGTACCTCGGCCAATACACAATCTTTTATTCACTTGGATGTAACGTCCCGTCTCCCATAAGACTCGAAGTGGTCATCTCCACTTCAGAAGTCCATATGATCACTATACATTCTCCCGGTGACACCACTGATCCTTCGCCGCCCAAGCAGATATGGATGTTCGTGGCTGGCGAGTACTCTCGGCACCCATACATATCATCCTATCAAGCAGCTCACATCACATAACTTTGAGCCTTGTTCATCAACCAATGTCCGCGATGGCTACGTATAGACCCCCAAGGCACTGTTGGCGTGTACCGCCACCATATGCTGAAGTTTGGGACGTTCTCGCCGGCGCCATCTACCGATGGCCGTATGGTTTTCCCGGTCCTTGCATTGAACATTGCCCAGACCCTACGCGAGGTTAGTGACTCAAATGCACTCTACCGAGCCAAAGTCAACATTAAATAAGTTGACTCCCAAGACACGCAAGCAGCATTCCCATGCCCTGTCATGCCATAAATGCATTTCGTTGCGCCGCAGTATATGATATCAAGCTCGATGCTGCGAAAGCAGATGTGGTTCAATGATAGTACTTTCGTGACACAAATATTGCCGTAAGTCTTCTTCTCCTCGTATGGGGGCGAGTATTTTGCTAGATCTATTCCCACAGAAACGGATGTCATCTGTAGTGGGACTGAGCATGTCCGGCCGTCTTCCGCCACCGCCCATGTCATCGTCATCCAGCCTGTGAGTCAATATACCCTGCGCGCTATGCTCACCTGTGATAACGCCGCGCAGCTGTAGGCATAGGACAACTGTTCGCCGGTGGCCCACTTCAAGCCCAATATATAGTGCGTAACCTCAGGCCGTCATGCTACCTGCCCCACCTCTTCATTCACTCCGAGTTTAGATCTAACGCTACACTAAAAATCAAAGTCGCCGTCAGAAGTCACTACCCCAGGAGAGCGCGCACATGATGTCGAGTCTGGAGCCAGCGATAGCAATGCATTTGTCCTCAATGTATGTAACAATTGTCTCCTTGATTTAGCAGACGCTTATATAGACGTCTACAGGGTCACGGACTATTACTTCGGATATGCGTTATCAGGTACTCTTCCTGCGTATGGTTCAGTGTAATGCCATATTGACTCTCATGTTCATCCAGTGGTTATGCTCTATGAGTACCTGCTAACTTTCCATTGGGAAGTCAGTACGGTGTGGAAGCGCAAGTTTACCCTATCTTCTGTACTACTCCTATCAATACGCTGGGTTATGATTGCTCGTGCCGTGATGCAAATACTCCCTGGCACTCCAACGGTACGTCGTGCAGTAAAACCTTGCTTAGTTGCTGACCATACAGTCCCCAGACGTAGGCCTGCTGATATTTATGGCTCTACATACGTCCTAACACGGCCCTACGACCCCTTCTGACAGGTGCAAACGCTTCAGTGCTATCATTCACGCCCTCGAAATCATTGGATATGCGCAAATGTCATGTGTGTGTCTCTATCCTCGTTAGCTGTGTTTTAAGCTAAAAATTTTTAACAGTATTCTCTGCGTGGCGTGTGTACGCTATAAGTGGACAGAATTTTCCGCTGTTCTTCCTCATCTTCGCACTCGGGCTCGTTCCGATTGGAACAAATCTGGTAAGCGTCCAGATACGTGTTTTGATGTTCTCTACAAGACTGATACCAGTGGCGGCAGTATTCGCATACTCGAAGTGTGTTCATGCACGTCAAACAGCCGCTGTATCGCTGCATTGTGTCAGCCAGCTACAACACTCGGACGAAGAACATGTGCGTATCGCAGTTGTGCGTTTGGTCTGCACTCTCAAACTCACAGGTTGTGCCTCAGATGTGAGCCTTGCCGCAGCCTGCTTCATGAGACTGGCCCCTAACTTGCCATCCCTAGTGAATTTGACCACCCGCTGTGCTCTTATAACATCAGATGTTGTGGTGCTCGGTATCACCTGGCAAAAAACGTTCAAGATTTGGCGGGAAGCACGTCGGCTACAAATCAAAACTTCGGCGACTTCCCTCATGTTGGGCGACGGTGAGTTTAATGCCCTAAAACCTTTCCATGGCGAGGCTCATGCGCTTAACATCGACGCCAAGGTAGCCAGTATTTCACGTATGCTTCTGTATTCTTGCGGTTACCTTTGAGCTTCTAACATCGTCATTCCTACAGAATCGTTCTCGTGTTGAACTCAATTGACATGATACCGGGTGGCATGGGCTCAGATTGGGTACAGAACTTTGCTGCTCGGGAAGAGTGCGATACACTAATCCTGCGCTATTTATAAGACCTTAGGAGGACCAATGGTTACGTTAGTGAAGTCTGCGGTGAGTCAAAAATACTTCGGCCGATATGTAAACCTGTCCTGACGGATTTGCAGCCATTAATGTCAGCAAATGCGATGATGATACATCTGCGGCGGCTGAGGGAAGATCTTGGCTCGACGACACAGGGTTCTGGCCATTTCTCCGAGTTCGGCGCCGACTTGGAGTTCGCAGCCACTCACACTGGCATTCGGAACTCTGTAAACGACCCCAACCTGGACGTGGATGTTGAACATAATGTCGATACGCCGACTGGTACTGTACGCTGAGAAGCCCGCTGTAATGCGCACTTGCAGTAACTTTTGATGTACGCTTGTCAAATGGTGTCGTCGCTGAGTGCAGCCTCTGCGTATTGAATTCACACTTAAGCTGAGAGATCGTCCCCGGAAGCTCAGCATCTGAAGTACGATGCACCGAGTAGTCACCGCGCTGTACCATGTGCCTTTCAAGACCAGCAGGTTGTAGGCATAGAGCTGCCAGCGAAACTCCCAGAGAAAGAGTTGGCATTGCCTTCGTGATGGAGGCGTTGCTCCCACCGCCCCCGCCGGAACTGAGCTTGTCCCGACTCCCAAATGCTCCCGCGGATCACGGCTTAGCCGGTAAGTTGAAATATATTTATGCGCTTGCGCGTGCCGCTTACGCTGTACCTATACAGGAAGTCGTCGTCCTTTCGGTACTTGCGACCTTGGACCACCTTCATAAATGAATGTGACTTCGTCTGCCTATCTGTCGCCTCCGCCGCTCTGAGTGAAGCTCAACTCGTTCGAAACAAGATACGCTCACCTCCGCCGTTCTGAACATGTCTGCAAGTGACACTTCCTGGGTGGCATCGCGCTTCTATACCATGTGCGTGAACACTACGTTCATTTCTATTGTCGACGGCGTTGTGCTGACTCCAGGTCACAGTATGACAGATTTCTACGTTGGATACGCGTTGACGGGTACTAGTGGACCGCTGTTCGTTTGAACAGTCCGGTATTGATTGTCTTGCTTTCTGCAGGTCTACGATTTTACGACTACTTGCTTACTTTCGATCTGGAAGTAAGCATAGTCTGGAAGCGAAAGTTCTCTGTGGCATCGGCGCTGCTGGTATCGATACGCTGGGTCATGCTCGCTGGCGGGATTCTGCAGGTGCTGCCTAATACAGCAAAGGTATCGTATCTTAGCACCCTCTGCTTGCCACTCATCTGACTCTCAATGCCGCAGATGTACGCCAATTTCTTAGCTTTCGTTGCGCTGGACCTTTTATTGAATTGTTCACCTTGCTCACAGGTGCCATCCACTCAGTGTAGCTGTGCATGTCTTGGACACTATCGGATTCGTTCAGATGTCTCGTCAGTGATTTGGTGCTCTGTAGTCATATTGTGGGCTGACAATTGCGAAGTGTTCTCCGCGTTACGGGTTTATGCCATATGCGCTAGCAACTTACCGATGTTCTGCGTCGTGTTCGCACTTGGTCTGGTTCCCATCGGCACTGGCGTGGTAAGCCATTTCTTATATATATCAACGGGCTAACGGATGAGAGGTGATGCAGTATGCGTATACTCGCAGCGTATACACGTACGTCGAGGAGCCTTTGTTCCGTTGCATTATATCCGGGACTTATTCAGAACGTACGAGCACAATGTGCGTTTCGTCTCCTCAGCTGTGATGTTGTCCAAGCTCACGAATTTCGCAGATGTGGGTCCCGTGAACGTAGCTGTATTTCTAGCAACGGTTCCACTCACTCACTGTTGATAGTAAATGTGACCACGCGCTGCGCTCTCATTGCGTCGGACGTTATTGTGCTGACACTCACTTGGATGAATACATACAAGACATGGCGAGAAGCACGGCGGTTGCGGATGAAGATCTCAGTCATCTCTTGTATATTACGCGGCGGTGAGTTCGATGTCTTCTGAGTGCACAATTTGCGTTCATGTTCAACGGTTCTACTCAGGCACACTATACTTCATGTATGCGTTCACTGCAGCGATCTTTCGCTTACGTCGGGCTTACAGTGTAATGCTTTCCCTATAGATTCATCCTTGTCCTAAATGCCTTTCAAATTATTCCGAGCGTCAACGGAGATTGGGTACGCACTCTCGACCCTCTGCGTGACGAACTACACTAAAAACCTGTTCCAGACACTCGGGGGTCCGATGGTGACTTTCCAGAAGGGCATGGTGAGTTGAGACCTGTGCCGCTGAACCACACTACCCAGACTGATGAATGCAGCCACCACAATTGGCGTACAGGTTTCTCTTCAACCTGCGACGGTTGAACGATGGCCTCGGTCAATCACATCAGGACACCCGACATATGTCTGAGTTTTCCGCTGACTTGGCCTGGCAAGAGTGGACTCTAGGCCTGCAGAAGACCCCGATGACGCTACGGATTTCGAACTTACGTCCGAATCGGAGGAGGACCACCAGCAACTACGCCTAGCGCCTCTGCATGGTGTGGCGTAACATCATTGTTGTTCACGCACGAGGCTATAAGCAGCGAATGGCCACAGGATTGTATCTTGGCGTAGGGTCTGGACCCCGTGTTTTTGTGGCCGAGCAGCGGAGTCTGGACGTTCTTTGTGTCCTCTCAATTCCGCGCGTGGCTCTCAGGAGGACGTATAAGACCTCTCTAGTTCCAAGGAACCCTCATCCACATTCCTCGAGAGTCGCAACCCGCATTTCCATCCCTTTCGACATTCACTCCGAATCTCTAGCCATGCCCGGCAACGAAATTTACTACACGACATTGCGCCCTGCCAGTGGCGACAGGCGACCGACAGACCACGGCGGACGATACCAAGACATGCAGCTCGGACACGTCGAAGTCACGCTCAACATGCGCTACTATCCACAGGGCAAGCGGGGCGGCGCTGGGAGCGACATGAAAGAGGTCCACTGCTTCATCACCTGGAACGTCGGACGCGAGAATGAGGGCATCCGCGTACTGCAGCTCTACGGTGACAAGGCAATCGCTGAGACGTACGACAAACGGGACTTCTTCGCTAACTCCCAGGACCCTGCTCCGCCCTTCGTCGCCCTGCAAGCTGTCCTCGGATCGCTCACACTCGATCAGCGCGGAGCACTTGAAATGGCCTCCCGGGATGTTGTTCGCGAAGAGAAGGCACGGCACGGCATTCGGTGCTCAAGGGACTGGGCGCTGAGGCTGCTGTACGCAGCAGCGGTGAAGAAGACCGCCCCGCTGCTCGATGTGAACCAGGTGAACAAGTGTCTTGGTCGTGTTGGAGAGAACCCACAGTTGGGCGTGCTGGGCTTGTTGGAAGAGTTGGTCCCACGGAAGTAGTCGCGTAGTTGGGATGTCGTGTTCACAGAGACCTGGGTTTGTCGGTAACAATCAATCAAACTGTTTGCGAGCGTAAGACCCATAATTGAACGATGCTCGATTCAACGAGCAAGTACACACCAAAGATTAATATCAGTAATATTAGAATGTCCGTTCTGCGATCCGAGTACTACCTATGATACTGCCTAGGAACAGTCCGTCCACAGCGCCGGAGGTAGATAGTACCCATGGCCAATTTTCGCGGTCTAGCGCACCATCTGTGCCGCCTCGTGATAGCTCGGTGGTGCCACACTGCCTTCCGCATCGCGTCCAATGGCACTCGCATCAGCCTTCTGCCAACCGGATCCATGTGTCGGTCTGCCTTGCGGCTCGGCAGCGCCATCGTCTGGAAGAGTGCGCAGGTCCTGCGAGGCCGCGGGCTGCGCTGGGGGCTGCGCGGTAACGTAGTTCAATGCCGATGACTCGTGGCTCGGCGAATACACTGCTTTCTCCTCGCTGGCTGCCGTTGCAGAAGACGGGCTGGAGGCGGGCGGCACCTGGTGTGGCGCGGTCGAAATGGACGACGGACCGTGTGGGGACCCGGATGACATGTGGGTAGGTGGGATGGGAAGTAGCCTTCCTGCTTCTGTCGTCTCTGGATGGTGCTCTCTCCCGGGTAAAGCCTGCTCGCGCATAGAAGCAGCGTCCGTCCTGGATTCGCCCGAAGACGACGAGTTGGCCATAGGAAGGTCGACTATGGTAGGAATGCTGGGTAGTGCGGTGTGTTGCGCTCGCTTCTGTCCCATCAGTGAGAGGGGCACAACGTTGTCGCTTGTGACTGCAAACGGGTCAATAGCCCAACGAGATTCGGCACCTCTCGTACGCTCCTGATTCCAGGCGCGAGGGCCGAGCGCAGTCATACGTCCAGGTTCATGCGCCGATGACGTGAAATACGCGTCTGATCCACCATTGAGTACTGTCGACCCTGTGTTGGCCGCCCACGGTGGGGATGGACCAACGAAAAAGCCGCGAGTAGGAGGACGAGAGCGACGGAGGTGCCTGCGATGATACATGGCGCCTAAGGCCCAAAGGGCGAGGAGCATTATGAAAATCGGAATGAGGGTTGCGAGTAGAATTGTCCGAGTCCGTGTCCTCGTGCCGTTGTTAGCCGAGTCTCCCCCAGAGGGTTGGGATGTAATGACAGGGGTTGCAGCTCCTATAGCTGCGATGAGACTGCAGAAGGCTGACATTAACGGATATATCTAGACGAACCTGTAGAACTTTGGGAGCTTGTGGATGATATCGGTTCGGAAGGCGAAGATTGATCTCTGCGCCGTGTTAAAATGGAGCTGTTCAGAAGCTAGGTCACTCACGTAGTATACACCATGTAGTCGAATAGAATTAGGCTCGACAAGTCTGAAGGCTGGCCGTTCTGAAGCTTGATTGTGTGCTGCCCATTTGACAGGTCCGTGACGTGGCCCAATAGTACGTTGTAGACAAACGAGCTATCACCGCTTGGTTCATGCTTGAAAGTATCGACTTGACGATTGTCGAGGAAGAATGTCAGGTCGACGTTGCCACTTGTCTGGATGCCGTTGTAGAGGATGCCGTAAATATATATTGCGGAGCCTTGTCCGCGCATAGCAGATGAACGTAAGGACCAGATACACGACACTGTATAAGAGAGCGCACCGGTGAACGTGAGCTCGACTGTTTGTTGTGTACTTTCTTCGGGGTCACTTGGGGAGTACAGCGTATCGTGCCAGGTTCCTCCGCTCGCTTGGTTAGGGTCTGGCTTGACCGTACAGGACGAACAGTCCTGACCAGCACTCCAGTCGTCTGCTGGTATGTACAACAGCTGTGTGTCGCTATCATCCACCGTCTTGTTTAGCAGCACAGCCGAGGCTGGTGTGAAGGAAAGTAGAGCCAGGCGCGAGAAGAAAAGGAGTGGGTTTGGGAAGATCATCGTATGAAGCAGCAACATTGCTCTGTACGGGGTGTTCGGTCACCGCTGGCAGACTCAAGGAAGGAAGGTCAAGGGTGAAAAGTCACGAAGGAGACATACCGGCTTGAGCTGCATGGTTCAAATATGGAGTCTAAGGGCGTAATCAAGAACAGGGTTCTATGCCACGAGCCAGGGGCGAAGTCTCGTGCCGAACTGTGATGAGCTGCAATGCCTCGTTGTTGAATCCGGACTGATCATCTGAGTTAGAAGAGCGATTAAGCCTGGGCATGCATGACGAAGTAGAATACAACCGCACCGCGTGCTATTTTGTAATTGACCGGCGACACAGCGCTCTATGTCAGTCGTCTGGAAACGAAGGTAATGCTGTCACTTCCGCTCCCGACGAAATACAGTAACATAGGCCGGACAAGGAGTAGAGCTCTCCAGAGGAGCAGGGCGTCCGCCGGTATCGGGCAAAAGAAAGTGGTCGCTGGCAATCGGAAGGATTCGATATGAGATATCTGATATCAGTGATACTATCTTGCAGAGGTGCAAAGTCAAGATGAACGCCTATTGATGAAGTCAGTCAGGTTCAAGGAGGGTGTCCGAGGAATCTGGAATAGCGATTCTCCTCACAAGAGAGACTAGATACGTGTCGGCTCCGCCGACAAAAACCTGCTTGGGTTTGTACAGGTGTAAACGTGTGCTGATTAAGCAGGACGACGGCGAGGAAGGGAACGGCCGTGGGAAAGGATGGGCGTCAGGCAAATGCCGGTAGGACGAAAAGTGGCGTCACATTAAAGGTTTCACAGTTACCTTGGTGATGGGAGTGGGAGAATGAGAAGAAGGCGCTTGATCCGCCCTGCCTTATACGGATGGCGGCATTTGCCGCCCATCTTCCGCCCAAAGGTTAACCGGATCATCTGCTCTTCTCGACACCCTCCCGACGCATACAAACCACCCCGCCCTCCGTGCCGTGCCCCGACCTCCCGGCCCCTGAGTCCCATCTCCCACTGTCATCTTGTCGCTCTTACTTCTCGCTTAGCTGTCCTTACCATTTTTACACAGATTATAAGGCGAATCACACTCTTTATGGTATGTGCCAGCTTGGTCGGCTGTGAATTGAGTAACACTGGTACTGACTAAGTCGTTCATCTGTACCAGATAGGGCCGACTTGTCGCGCATATACCCACTCAAATCGACGAATCCGCCCACTCCCTCCATATTCCAAGCCGCTTAGTTAGTATGCAATGCCTCGCGTGCAGTCTTGTGTTATGGATTCAACGTATCAAGTCCATTTGGAGGCAGCCCGTGGGATCTTGTGTCGATTTCCGCAGCTATGTAAGTGCTGGATTATAAACTGGATTACAAACCTACGAGTATCAATATGGAATAGGCGTTGCAATGAACCGACGGCAAATATGGGCAGGACCACAGCGTTCCCGCGCATACACCGGCAGACGAGGTGAGATCTGCTTCTAAGACGAGGGTATATACGGGCAGTGCTGCTGGGGTCCGCAATCTGATTCTTCTCATTCTTTTCTGCTCTCATCATCCCTCAACTGCCCGGCAGGATTCATTCAGCCCTGGGTAGCACTGAGTACTGACGATTATCACAGGCAGGCTGGCAATGACCGGCCTGGAAGGCCCCAGGTCAAAGCACGCATCAATAAATTCTCTCGCGTACGGACCCAACCCTGCAACAATCTCCTGGAAAGGCGGTAAATCGAGCATATCATGGTTACGATATGCTGTTACAGGATAGTATCCGATCTGGGCATCTTCCGTCGTAGTACAACCAACTCCTCCAACAGCCTGACCCATGCAACAGCTGAGCCGCCCTGCTCTCAGCCCACCTAAATATGCAGCCGTACTATGACGTATTCTCGGGCACGCTGGGCTGCTGTAATAATCTTTGTCGCCGATGGTACACAGCTGGGGCTTGGATCATAAGTGTGCAATACTGATGTTGTTTCCCCCCTCCGCAGGCGACAAACCAGTCAACAGCTCAGCTACTTGTGACATGGCAACGTCCTACTTCGAGTACTGGGTAGCGTTGGCATGGGCAGCTCTCGCGATTCAGTTCGTTCACAAACTGCAGCTCATCGTCCATGGTAAATCTTAATCCGCCATGCACATTCCCAATAACTGAAACATATGGCAATACATCATAGGGTCATTAGAGGTACCCATACAACTGGGGATTTCGTGTCGTAATTGGCTGTAGGCGCGGTATTGAAACCGCGCAAAGCACTGAATGAGGTTGCATCATCGCTGTTGCGGACACGGTCAAGCAGGGATGCACAAGAAGATGCAGAAACAGCAGAGTTCAGTGCCTTATTGACGAACTTTGCCCTTGTAATCACTATCAGCCTTTCCATGTCTTAAGTACGCACTGTGCACTGAGCTTGCTGTGACACGTCCGGCCAGTACCCTGCTATTACGCCTCTGGATAGCTCGAACCATACCCCGACGGCCTGCTGAACGATCAAAACAAGAGCACTCGGCTTGAGTTTTAAATGGCGGCAACCCATACTGTGGATGACAGAGACACATGGATAGACTTCTCTGCAGGGTGGAGGCTGCATGGCAACTATCCTGAGTATATGAAGTGAGCTCCATTTGAAGTTTTGCCAAGGCTGAAATTCACGAGGTGTCACCCTTCAAGCACCACTCATGCGGCCATGATATCGGGGTCTTCATTCACATACACTTTCTTCGGTGCGTAGAGACTTGAAGAACATGTTAGAATATACTAACCAGCGTGTTCGCTTGTCTATCTTCAGGTACATCCATCTCTATCTACGGCACTGTAGCAGCTGTTCCGTCGTCAGGTAATTTGCCTGATGTTACCATGTATACCCTCGATTCAGCCGGCACCTGTCAATTTCACAAGTCCACAGACCACTACGATTATATACCGGTATCGATTCTACACCTCGCCTGAGTTGGCGAATGGGGTACACACGCTAACTGTAATCGCTGCGTCCGTCGAACTTGAATCATCTCCATTTTATTTCGATTATCTGGAATACACAACACATGCTCAGGAGTCTGGTGTCATCTCCTCCGAACCTTCTGTCGTCTCCTCTGCAGCGTCTTCCTTGCCAACCACTGCCCCCACAGCGGTGCAACATCCCTCGCGGAATGAAATGGCGTCAAGTGCGGTGTCTCATTCAATGCCGGCTGGGTGACATCCTTACTGCAGTCATGGTGCCGCTGTGCATCATCATCTCGGCACTCCTGACACTCTTTTGCTGGCAGAGACATTGGTTAGTGTGCCAACAGGTCGAGGCAAGACTGGGTTCAAAATTGAGATACAGTAGAAGTAAGGTGATGAATGGTTTATGTGCGATTCAAGGCTGAACGACTAGTGCACCAGGTCCCAGACGAGCCCCATCAGATATATATGACACGGCTCCATACCCTGTGGACATCCAACCTCCCTCCGTGCGAGAAATTGCCTCAGGTGGCGGTGCAATAGGGCGACCTGACGCAAAGCACCCTGGGCTTCAACAAAATCAGACATGGCAACCTCCATCTCACCCTGTCAGTCACGGTGTGTATGGTGGTCCGGATCAGGCGAATGGTGCAAACCTTGTGCACAGTGGTACGGACCTGGAAGATAGGCCATTGACGTTCACCGTCCACTACGAATTTAGCTGAGGATGATCTCCCTCCCTCATACGCTTCCCAGTAATGCATCACTCATTGCGGCCCGTCTACTTCTGGGTTTCGTACTACTCATTTTTAGTACGTTGCGTTCTTACTGTAATTTTCTTTCAATGACTATTGGTGTATCATCGGCTTCCAAACAAGCAATATATGCCTATTGATTAGACCCATGAGGCTATTCGGCTTTAAGCTTTAGGGAGGATGTCCGTGGCGTATACCATGATGGTTCTCCCAGGAAGCACTTGAGGTACCGTCCCGGAGCAGAAAAGGGGCTCGCGTCGCTCGATCCGCCCTGCCTTGTGTGGACCGCGGTCTCTGCCGCACGTCCACCGCTCTTGACGCTGGATGCCACATTCGAGTACGAACTCAAGTGTCTAAAAAGGCCTGTCCACGCTCCCACGCAACTCCACGGGATGAACCACCGTCTGTCTCTTTCACTCGCGAACCCAAGAGATAAATCCCGGGGATTTATGGTGTAAACACGTGGTGGTCTGAAACAAAATGGCCAGCATAAGTCATGCGCATTAATTAGATATTCCTTTTGGGAGATATATCCCTTAAATGAACGTGTAAATCTACCCGACTAACTCTATATCCTTCCTGATAACTCACAGAGCTTTACTCTGAGAATAAATCCCTCATATCTCTCGTAGCTTTTCTGTGGATTTATAATGGGCACATTACTTGTAGGCAACAAGATAAATTGACTAGATAGATAAAAAAACAAGTCACACATGTATCCAGCATGAACTAGGCGAAGGTCTTCAGAATACGTCTGCAGGATTTATTGTGGCAATATATTCCACCTAACACAGTGAGAGATATTGAGAACACACAGTTGACATAAGTAAGATAAAGAACACAGATATATTTATCATAAATCACATATCGCATATCTCCAAGGATAAATCCAGCAGGACCTCAGACACTTAGAAACATAGATGTCTGCAGAAGATAGTAGTTAGTCGCATTCAACATAAGCCTTTTGACTATGGACACTAAACACACAATGTGCATTGGTAGATTCACATACAATTGCAAATCTAGTGAGAGCTATCAACTTTTGTATACTTTGCACAATGGCGGCATACTGTACATTAATGACCTGACAGGGGCCGGTTGTGACTGTGACATTTTGCAACAATCCAGATGAGCAGCGGCAGGGTCGAGGCCTGTGACATGCTTTCAGAGACCGGTGGTGAGCAGGCTATCTGGAGCCAAATTTGGTGTTTACTCACCGTTATTTGGCTGTCATTGTGCAGCATCTACCATGAATACAGCCATTTGCGAGCGTCAGAATGGGAAAGAAGGCTCAATGCGCCGCAGGCTCGAAAATTGGGAGTAAGGACTTATCTGTCACAAACCGGCAGACCCATCTGTGACCGGTGACAAAACCCGGATAGCGGACAGGCGGGACCCTCTGTGACGTGCGACACCCTGTCAGGTCATTAATATACAGTATTTGTAGAACTTTGTTGCAGTTAACAACCTTGGCCAGATTGCGCTGTTTTGACGTTGGCTAGTGTTAGCATCATCAGTATCTGGCCGAGGTTGTTAACTGGGCAGTGAAGTTCTACGAATACGCCACTGTGCAATGTATGCAAAAGTTCAAGATAGTCCTTACTAGATTTGCAGTTGTATATGAATATATCAATGTGTGTACTAGTAAGTTTGTTGTCAGTAATCAAAAGTCTCATATTGAATGAGTCTATGTTTAACTACTACATTCAGCAGACATCTATGTTTCTAAGTGTCTGAGGTCCTGCTGGATTTATCCTGGAGATATGCGATATGTGATTTATGATAAATATATCTGTGTTCTTTATCTTACTTATGTCAACTGTGTGTTCTCAATATCTCTCACTGTGTTAGGTGGAATATATTGCCACAATAAATCCTGCAGACGTATTCTGAAGACCTTCGCCTAGTTCATGCTGGATACATGTGTGACTTGTTTTTTATCTATCTAGTCAATTTATCTTGTTGCCTACAAGTAATGTGCCCATTATAAATCCACAGAAAAGCTACGAGAGATATGAGGGATTTATTCTCAGAGTAAAGCTCTGTGAGTTATCAGGGAAGGATATAGAGTTAGTCGGGTAGATTTACACGTTCATTTAAGGGATATATCTCCCAAAAGGAATATCTAATTAATGCGCATGACTTATGCTGGCCATTTTGTTTCAGACCACCACGTGTTTACACCATAAATCCCCGGGATTTATCTCTTGGGTTCCGCAGTGTTTTACCTTTGTTCGTCGCTTGCCAGTTTCCATCACAAAGCCATCCTTAACAGCCTGTCACCTCATCTATCATGATCGCGGCGGCGTTCTACCGCAGTTGCCAGTGCATCAATAATCCTCTCGCTCGTGAACTTGTACGCTTGGTTCTTCTACAACAGGCGGCAAATTGGGATGTCACGGTGAACTATAATTATGGTTCGTGGTAAGTAAGTCGCAGCTCACTACGCATGTCCCTGTTGCCATAAACATATGGTAATGCATTGTAGGCATAAGTGATCGATCGTAGGGGCGCCAGGTTTGAACCCACACGAAGCACACAATGAGTTCGTATCATCGCTGGTGCGGTCAACTGGGGATATTGCCAGGAGAAGATCGCAACACAGCGAGCTCCGATGCCGTGCCAACGAACATCACCCTTATGCCCGCCATCAGTTATTTCCACATCTTAAGTACGCGGCTTCCGTTGAATTTCTTGTGGCACGTCCGCCGGTTAACGCTCCGTTCTAACACTGTGAGTTTTCCCAAGCTATACCCCGTCGGCCTGCTGAACGTTCGAAGCAAGAGCATTTGTTTTGAGCTTCAAGATGGCGACAACCAACATCGTGGATGACAGGAATGCGGGGATATACTTCTCTGCAGGGTGGGAGCTGTTTGGCGGTTATCCGGAGTATATGAAGTGAGCTTTTGTCTGATTGCTACCTGGGACTGAGCATTTATAGCGATCTTTCAAGTACCACTCATGGGACTTGGACATCGGGGTCTTCGTTCACATAGACTTTCATTGGTACGTACTGACTTGAAGAATGTGCTGTAGCATAAGCAGTATGCTCACTTCCCTATCTTTATGTACATCCATTTCTGTCTACGGCACTGTAGCTGTTTCACCATCGGACCATTTCCTTGACGTCTCCACATATACCCTCGATTCAATGACACCTATCAATTTCACCAGTCCGGAGACCACCACGGCTCTGCACCAATATTTGTTTTACGCCTCACCGCACTTAGCAAACGGGGAGCACACTTTACTTGTAACCGCCACGTCCGTTGACATGACGCTTCCATTTTGGTTCGATTATCTGGAATTCTCAACGTCCGCTGAGGGAGTCACTGCAGCTGGCGCCATCTCCTCTGGATCCACTGCTACGCCCTCTACATTATCTTCATTTCCGATCACGGCCTCAGTACCCGCTCAGGGAGTCACTACAGCTGGCGCCATCTCCTCTGGATCCACTGCTACACCCTCTGCATCGTCTTCCGACTTTCGAACTACAGCACAAAGTCCCCTGCGGAGTGCAACTTCGCCCAGTGCAGCATCTCCTTCAACCTCGCTGCCAGTGGGCACCATCCTTGCCGCTGTCATGGTTCCGTTGTGCATCGTTGTATTGGCTCTCCTTATACTCTTCTTCTGGCGGAGACGTCGGTCGATGCACCAACAGCTCACGGGAAGACCAACATCACAATCGGACTCTAGCAGGAGTAAGGTGTTTAACATCTAATACGCAATCTAAGGCTGATCGACTCGTGCATCAGGTTCTAGACAACCCCCATCGGACATGTATGTTATCACTCCGTACCTGAACGACACCCATTCCGAGCCCAAGCGGGCTGTTGCCTCACGCGGCGTTACAGCAGGCTTACCGAATGCGAAGCATTTTGGGCTTCAGTCGAATCAGACACGGCATCCGCTAACTCGCCCTGCCAGTGCGCATGATGGTCCGAACCAGGAAGGCAGGCCAATGGTATTCTTGTCCGCTACGACCCCGGCCGATGACGATATTCCTCCGGCATACGCTTCACAGTGTTAATACAGCGCTAATTACGGCCCCGGGCCCTTTGCTGCTGAGTTTCACATTATGGTTTCACGTGTTACATTTTGCTGTAGTTCACCGCGCGCAAGTATGATAGTTAGCTTTATTTGAAAGAATATCGATGTCAAGCCTACTGATTCCTGCAAGTGCGCTCAGTGGTCAAGTACATGTAGTATCCATGTGTTATTGCAATACCAAGAGAAAAGCCCGGATATAGCGCCAAACTCGAGCCTTCTACCGCAGGATCTGTCCACGCGGAGTGATAACATTCAACGGGGCATTCGTGCAGCCTCGTCATAGGCGGGAGGAGCCACATTGTCCTCGAGATCTTCGGTGTGATTCTCAGCTGTCGATCCCAACCTTTGTCCAAGGGTGCCATAGGGCAGGCTATTGCCAGGGAGGGGTCGTGGCTCGTAGAAAGGGCGGTCTGGTGAGCGCGACTGGTGTTGCACTGGGGGAACAATGACGTGGGTTGCCACAGGCGAAGTGTAGTCCGGGGGCAAAGGTCCCCTCGGGATGTTCATCGCGCGCGTTGCAGCATTTGTGAGAGATGTAAGTGGACTTTGTGGAGTGGTATGGAATATCTGCGTGAAGCGAATCATTTAGAATGTCAGGCATGAGGCAAGCTAGGAAATCTATGAATACCTCGATTATTTCATGAGAGTCTCCTGGTTTAACCATAAAGGCCTCCGAAGCAACAACGCCCGTGTGAGCAGTCTGGCTGGACGTCACTGCGCCGAAATCATTCCCCTGAGCCAAACGTGCTAGTTCTGCAAGGTGGTTGCTGCTGGCTGCGCCTCCGATAACTATAATTTCACTCCGTCGTTGCGCTACGTCCGGTGCTAGCAGCATTGTGTGTCCCGTGGGGCCGTGCGCATCCGTCTCGGAGTAGATGCTGACCGACACTTCACTACCGTCACGTAGGGAAGGCTCCATCGACTCCATAAAGCCGATCTGTGAAGGCGAAGGATGAATGACTGAGCCGCCGCCGCCGCGAGGGTAGCGTGAACTTTGGAGGCGTCTGCAGTAATATAATGTCCCTAGCGAAAGAGTCAAAAATAGCACGGTGACTGGAACAAGCGTTGCAAGGAGGATCGTTCGCGTCGGTGCGCCGCCATCGGTCTTGATGGTTACGGTAGAGCCAGCTGTGTTGCTATGCGGCTGAGAAGTCACAGAAGCGATAACGGTAGTAGTGATAGATCCACCGGTGATCACGATGGTCGTACTGAGTGGGGAGGGGGAAACACTGGCGGGCGCGGGCAAACTCGGTAATGTGGAAGGAAGGGGCTGGGAAGAGGTACCTGGAAGAGTTCGGCTGACATCTGAGGTGACCGAAGGCGAGTTGGAAGGCGAAGACGTCCCTGTGTTCACTGAGGGAGATTTTTCGGCGCCCACCGCTGCAGGAGCAACCGAGGACGGGCTTGAGGACGTTACCTGAGGCGAAGACACCGGGGAAGCAGATGGCGGCTCGGTATCAAACCCACTGCAAAAGTCATGAATACCACGCTGTATCTTAGGTGTGCGCACTTACGACGTATATATCATGTAGTCAAACAACGTCAGACTGGATGAGTCCGAGAGCTGCCCATTTTGCAGCGTGATTGTGTGCTGGCCCTCGGACAATCCGACTTGAGAGTATAGCAAGACGTTGTAGACGAATGAGCCGTCTCCACTTGGTGTATGGGGGAATGATTGAACTTGTTGACCGTCGACAAAAACAACTGGTCACTGTTTCCGCTCGGCGTATCTCCCTGTATGCCGTTGTAGAGAATGCCATACACGTAGATGGCGGAACCTTGTGTATGAAGGGAATTTAGCGGTGTATCGAGGGGACTTGGCAAACACGTACCAACAAATGTGAGTTCCACTGTCTGCGGAGCACTGTCCCGTTGTGTACTTGGCTCGTACAGTGTGTCATGCCATGTTCCACCGTGCGTCTGGCTCGAATCCGGTACAACTGAGCAAGTCGAACAGCCTGGCTGAGCACCCCACTGCTCAGCGGGGGTATACACCAACTGCTGCGTATCGCTGTCATCCACAGTTGTGTTCACTGACGCAGCAAGAATGAGCCGTCTCCCGACTAGGGCAATGAAAAAAAGGAGCGTGGGTGTATTTGAAGGAATGAACGAGGGGCGCATGGTCGCCCTACGTGGTAGGAGGGGGTTCAGACGCAGACAACGGGGGAGAGAGGGAAGAATAGCACACACCCAGTTATATGCCTCCAAGCCATTGAGTTCATACGGTAGACACGATGGATCTATCACTGAATCTCTGCTGGTAAGTGCTGGTTTCCCTGCATCATCGATGGTCATCTTGAATCATCATTCATATATGGAGGTATCAATAACTACCACATATGTATGCCTGATGAAGAAAATGTCGGTTGAGCTTTCTGCCTTGTTCGCTTTCTGAGAGAGTGAACATGCTAACCACATTCAGATATTCGGGTTGGGCGTCCTTGTTGGTGGTCTCCAGAGCTCGTCGGCACCGACAGCGGTGGCAGTACCAATACTTCGGTGCTGATAACTCGCACAGTCGCCACAAAAAGATCATGGTTCTAGGGATGTTGCTAGCATAACCAGATGCCAACTGCGGTAAGTTGCAGATCCTGAATGGGACTGGCGGCAACTTGAATTGTCGTGCACGCCACGTGCGTCTGAACAAGGCGCCACAAAGCCGTCGCTTTTTTAGCGTCGAGCAGACTCGGTTTCGCCTGCTTCGTGCCCAGATTCGATAAGGCTAACAGCAGTTTGCGTATTCACTCCATTGAGCTCATTATCGAGTGACATGGTCATCTATTTGTAGTTATTAGTAAGGGATTTTCAAACCATATTGAACGGAAGGAACCTACCTGTAATTTCCATGCACAAAGTAATGTCCAAATACATCACATTAGAGCGACAAGACATGGAAAAGAATGTCCACTATTCATACGAGCGAACCAAAGATACAGATACAGTACATTAGATGTGTTCCCTAGATAACAGTCAAGTCCAAGATTCTCAAGGAATGCGGCTCGAGCTTACTATTCAAGAGTTTACTTACGAGATTCCTACACGAAGTTCGAGTCTCCGGCGTAGTACCATGTACAACGATGAGGAAGGTTTCCAAAACTCTGAAGCGTGCGAGGGTGTGACCCAATAAAGCCCAGTCGTAACGCCGCAGAGTGGTGTCTACAGTGTCTTCAACATGCGCGAGATCCCACTGCGACGCGATCTTCAGTCGAATATTCAAGGCGAAGGCCTTTACCGCGTCAGCAGGGCAACTATTCAGGTGCGTAACTACCGTTCGCCAATCCGGCAGCGCTTTCGGCCTGTGGATGTTCACTGGATGTGGGCTTAGGCTGTAATCGAGATGATCCATGTGAGTCGCGTATCCAAGGAAGTCGTCAAGTGGGTAGTTCTCTTCGGGGAAAGTATTGGGATGCAGAGTTAAGTTCGTGACGGACGGCATGTGAAGGACGAGTCGCAATCCTCCCAAATATCGCGCTATGGTTGGAAGCGAGCACTCCAGGAGCTCTAGGGACTGAACTTGGGTACCCTGTGCGCGGGGCGGGCAGGATAGCACAGTATCGGAGTCGACATTTGGAAGTTGGGTCGCCCGGAAAATGACTAGGGAGATGCGCTCGAAATACATGACAAGCGCAGCAGCCAAGTATGGCGGGAAGTGGAGCATATGCGAGATGGTTAACTTTTCCAGTGCTCTACCTTCTCGCCGCACTACCGCAGGATCCAACGCCGTTTGTGTTCGCAAAAGAATGTCGGAGAGCTCCAAAGACTTCAGTCTCGGAAGCAAGTCCATCACCTTGAAGAGCTCGTTGAGGTCAACGGCCGCCAACATCATACCCACACCTGGTCGAGCCCCGCCCTGAAGACAATTGTAGGCAAGCGTAAGCTCTCGCAGTGTGTTGCAAGCGCGAGACGATGTTTGGAGGAATGTGATGAGTGGAGGGAATTCGCCTGACTCGGACGCACAGATAGTAGGGATGTTCTTCTCGGTTGGAATGAGCCAATGGTGCTGGCATTTCGGAAAGCGCCGGGAGTAGAAGAAGTGGTAAGCAGTCGACGTGGCCCATGTGCGGCAGACCAAAGAGGAGGATCGTAAGGAAGGTTTGTCGTCGCGCAAGTAGTCGATGATGAGGTCTACCAGCTCGCGTGGAAGTTGGGGCATGATGCGGGGGCGCGGGGCGTCGTGGTTCAAGGTGTACGTTCGGGTTCTTCGACGAGAAGATAATGGGGCAAAGCTCAACCACTGCGAACGGACCGCGTCCAGTTTGTCCATCGGCACCCTGCCAATGGCCAATTCGTCATCGGGCAGTGGCGATTGCATCCCAACTACATCACCTTAACGCATGGTCTCTACGCACATTGGGGTGGATGTTGGGAGCGTGAACGACTCCGGAGGGCAAGTCGCTCAAGTAGCGCCAAGAGCGAGGTGCCGAATTGTGAGCGTGGGAATTATCTTGGTAATTAAACGCATTGACCGACCTTGGACCGATTGAAGACATATAAGCACTCGAGCATAGTGGGTCTGAGGAAGTGTCGGAGATAACAAGAGTCGGCATATAGTACTACATCATAAGCAAGGTTGTACGCGGAGACACGTACGGCTATATATTTCTTCAGGAAAAGTACACGAATCATTATTGAGCATCATCACTGCGAGATGTACTCCGGCCACCGCTCATCTTGCAGCTTCATTCCTTCCAACACAAATGCAATCTCCTCTGGAGGACATAGCGCGCTATCCCCAAGAATGCACAAATCGTCTACTTCGCGAGGGAGCGCAATAGTCAAGTTGGGTCCGAACTCCCTGTGTAGTTGATCATAGAGCAATATGCGCGGTATTTGTAACCGGTCCAGTATACTGGACAGCCCTGCCCATATGGCCCTCACGGCGATGGGATTCCCGTTCCGCAACGCTTCAGAGGGCTGCTGGTCAGCAAATATTGAGTGAAAGATAGCTGGTCACAGACCTCGGTTGCGCTCTACCTGGAATAGTACCTCGTCCCGATTCGCGCCCCCACTTTAGCTTGCCATCGCGCAGTTCTAGGGCCCTTGGGGATATGAATTCCTACGTCTGGGTGTGGGCGGGCAGTATGAGCTATTCATTGAAGTCGTTTTTAATATCAAGGAGGACTACTGCGGATTTCACGTACGAAATAATCGACTTGCTCGCCCTTCTCTAGTAGCGACAGCTGAGGAAGCATAGCTGGAGACCGCTTGTAGTTGGGATCAGCGGGCGGGATCCAGCTCGCTGGCTGGCTGTATTGGAGGGATAACTTCGACGCAGCGGCGGCCAAGTCGTCGTCCTCTGTTGAGAGCGTGCCGCAAACTAGTTTGTGAAGGCGTGGCTTCCCCTGCTTCCAATCTTCGACTTGGGATTCTCTACACTTGTCGTGTCAGAACGGCCATTCCGACATCGAGGGGCACTGCACGACTTACCGAGAGCAGTACACGATCTTCCGATTCACTTGACGGCACTTGCTGCACGCCTGCATCTTCTGGTCGGAAGGCAAGTCGTTCTGGGACCGTCCGCAAGCCCAGCAGCACAGAACTCCCTCCTTCCTCACTTGGTTATGAGCTCGCATAGATTAAAGCACCACGTCGCGCATGGACTCAGGAAAATTGCTGACATCCGCGTACTTCGCTCGAGGCGGCCGGTTTGCTATCTGGACTTCTTCTTGCCCGTACTGCGCAGTAATCAGCGCTTCAGATCCTCAACAACAGTAGAAGCACTCACGAAGACGAGCAACGTGTTCCAAATGATGGTTGTAAGTACGTACATCCTGCTGTTCTTGAGCCAGCGTGATGTTGCTTGGTACCTTGGATCGGATATCTGCGCCTCACTTAGAGCGAACATGCGATCGGCGATGGGATGTGAGACGTGAATCGGCTCAGTGACGGTTTCGTGTAGATTATCGGGAACGAGGTTCTTGAGCGCACGCAGATACTCCGCGCCGTCTCGGCTGGTTAGGTTCTTCAGTGTCGACTCCGGACACATGCGCCTGCGGAACTCCATGTCAGGGATGCACATCGTGCGATAGATGCCCTCCAGCACAACTTCCTTCCGTCGGTTCGGCGCAAGGGCCATTCACTTGCCCTCAAAATCGTCGACTGCGAAACTCTTGGCGGCCTTCTTAGCGAGGTCTTGCTGAAGCTTGCAGAGCATGCGCGTCTCAGGCTCGAGTTCCAGCGAAAGATGAGAGGCGTCGGAACTCGTCCCTATCAACTCCTTCGGTATAAGGTTGACAAAAGACCTCCTTGCAAGGATAGGTGAGTTGCGCTCGAAGTCGCGTTCCCATGACCTCTCCCACAACTCTTTGCGGGTATGCATGTCCGGTCGCTTTTCCGTCCAATGATACGACATAGCGTTGGGATGAAAGGGGGGAGGGGGAGCTGGCAATAGTATGGGATGCTAAGACCTTATATCCCATTCAGGCGCCATTGCCGATCTGGTTAAGGATCCAGTACTGCCGCCTTCAGTGTTCAAGACGTCAGAAGTGCATGAGGCTCTTTGTTTGTACATCGAGAGATTCAGTTTGCCCCACACAGTGTATCGAAAGACTACCCAGTCAAAATTATCAGCAAGATGTGTAAGAGGGTGGTAAAGGAATGGAAAACTACCTACCTGTATAGTTCAATTTGAGCAACCTCGTGTCACGAGTTGGGATAGTAGGCATTGCACGTACCATGTTGTGCTTGCACTTCTGTAGGTTGTGATACGATGACTTGTTTGCGTGAGATAACTTCGCCGTTGTCAGTAGTCGATACATACATATTCGATGAAGACTTGTTCGTACGCTCGTCGTCTAAACGGATACGACACTGAGGCCGCTTCGGACGACCGCAGGTTGAATCTGCATTAAGTGTGATGAAGTGCGGTTCGGCAAAGAGGTACTAAGCGCATCTTTTACACGGAGTGTCAGCATCTTCGTCGTCTGTGCAGTAGAGTGGACGCACAGCATATCATGTATTCGCCTCGTCACTGCTGGGTTCATCCTAGCATTGCATAGTCAGGACTCAGCAGGCCACTGCACCACCGTTGCCCCAGTAAGACTAACCAGATGTCACTCGCATTATCAGACTACACAGATGTCTGCACGGAGGTGTTCATGAACGGCCCGCCATAGAAGTAAGTGACAAGACTAAGTGACAGTCGCATTTCCGCATTTTCTCCAGCGTTTCTCCCAGCAAGGTTCCTGACGCCGACGGCCTCGTCATCAACTGATGCGCCCTTACCCTCCCATCAATTGATGCGCTCTTGTAGCGTACATGCGCGCTTATATGCTTGCATCTCTCGCTCATGGGAGTGACCGACTCGCGTCGCACTACAGGGTCCGTCCCGAAGCACCCCTCACAATTTCGATCGTTATTGAGCTAATGGTTTTGATCTATAGCCAAGAAAACGCGGGACAGCGCTCTCATGCGATATATAGTGGAAAAGGCGCCTTTGCCGACGGCAGTGGCTGGAACAACGACGAGGTGTTTGGTGCGTGTATCTCTGGAAACGCGTATAACCCTTCCCTCACGGGATCATGCCAGACGATGAGGATGCCAGTGGTGAATCCGAGTATACCGAGTCCGACAATGATGAATCAAGCGAAGAAGACGTGGAAGAGGGACCTAGTCAGCGGAAGGGCAAGGAGCGAGCAGTATCTCCAGCTGAGGAGGAGGTCGACCAAGACTTCGAGTGCGTTTTGAAGCTCTTTATACCAAGATTCATGTGTGAATCAACATTGCTAGCCGCTTGGTGCGCGAGATTCGGAAAGGAGACGCAAATACCGGTCCGCTTAGCAAGGTCTGGGACTTTGACCTGAAAGATCGCGACGCAGAATTCAAAGACGACCTACGTGAAGCTTCTGGCGTGGGGAAGAAGAGGGGACGAAAGGTGCGTTCAGCCAGTATCTAGTGTGATACGCGAATAACGATCCTTGCCTAGCCAGGTCGACAAAAGGGCGTCGTCTTGTCCACTCAAGTAAAAGCACTGATTGGTGAAGGAAACCAAGCATATGTAGACAACGACATACCAGAAACTCTCCGCATTATGCAACAAGTCATCAAGATTGAACCGCAAGCAGGCCCAGCCTGGTCTGTTCTCGCACAATGCCATGACGATATGAACCAATATCATGAGGCGTTACAACTACGAATTGTGGCAGCCCACTTGAACCAGGATCCGGAAGAGTGGGATAGATTGGCAGAACAGTCTAGGTGCGTTACTTTTATCCTTACCCCTAGTTTGACCACTGACAACGCTCAGGAGCAAAGGCTACCACCAACAAGCCCTATATTGCTACAGGAAGCTGCATCAACTGGACCCTACGAACATCAATGCTCTGTGGGAGCGAGCGTCCCTGGCGAAGGAGATTGGCGAATTGAAGATCGTGAGCTTTTTATCAACCCCCAGTTCCCGACTCAGTCCACTGAATCATTGAATTTTCAGGCACGCAATTCCTTGCTCGCCATCCTCAAACGTATTCCGCACGACCTCAACGTCCTCGCTGAAGTTCGCCCTGTGCTCATCGAACTTTCCGACTTCGTCGTCTGTGCCACGCTCTTTGCGGATGCCTTGACGCATTACCAGGCCGCATTCCCCTCTGGTCAAGTTCCGCCTGCGGACTCCGCAAACCCGGAAGGAACCGGCTTCGGGCTCATGGAGATCCTTGTCCTTGCGGACCTGCAGAATACGCTTGGTGAACACGAGCAGGCAGTACAGACGATTAGGAAGGGTTGTCGTTGGCTTCAAGGGCGTGCAGCGCAGAAGTTATGGGACGCGATTGAGGATGACAGAGAGTGGGATGTTCCAGGCGAGGGCGCGAGAGCTGTAGGCGAGGGGGAAGTAAAACCAGGCATGTATCCCCTCGATGTCAATGCCAGACATCGGCTTGCAATAGCACGAATAAAGATGGGTGATATAAACGAAGGGATGGTGCGTATGGGTGTAGGCAGCTGGTTATATGCGCTGACTTCGGGTTGTAGATGCACGCAAACACAATCTTAGCGCAAGACATCATGGAATACGCCCCTCTATTCGGTGAAATCGCGGACGCCTACTTCGAGCGTGAAATGTACGCTGATGCCGTTAAGATTTACGAGATGTTAGGTGCAGATGCTGGCGTGCGTACTTACCTAGCTTCTTTGTGCTCAGTATACTGACGTCGGCCCTCCATGACAGACAAGCAGCATGCATGTTCTCCTGCAGGCGGCAGCTTGTCGACGCATGACGGATGAAGCCGCGGAGGCAGCTGAGATATACGAGCATGGTGAGCGCTTTGCTGGAGTCTTCTTTGGATTATCTGTCTTACCTATATTTTGGCAGTGATTAAAGCTGATCCAACGCACAACGACGCCAAGATGAAGCTAGCAGAGATTTACGAGTTCTTTGGAGAGCCGAGAAAAGCCCTTGACCTTGTCATGCAAGGTAGGTTTGTGTATCCATTGCTGGTCACCGTACTCTGACATCTTTTGTAACAGTCATCGACTCCCGCCGCCGGAAGCCCGGCACTCGGCAGGGTGAAGGCGCGGACGGCCACGCGGAAGGCGCAACTGGTGCATCTCTATTCGAAGAGAAAGGACGAAAAGGAAAGCAAACGAAAGCCGCGAAAACCGGCAAGCTTACAACGGCACAGCTTCGTGAACTCGAGGCGAAGAAGGAAACGGAGGCGACTTTGTCGTTCAGGCGTGTAAGGGACCTGTGGGCACGCATGCTTGCTGGGGATAACGAGGCGGATAGGGAGTGGATGCATGAGGCTGAAATGCTGGTAGAATCGTTCAGGGAGACCAGAGCGCTCTTCTTAACTACCCGGGTGAGTTATGACTGGCAGTTGACTGAAAAGTGTGGGGCTTAACGATATTTTTAGCACGCTGGATTCAAGGGAGTATTCCCGAAGTCTAGTCGGAAGAAGATGAGTGCGGAAGCGAACGAGGAGAACATGGCGTCCCGGCTTCAGCTTGACTTGGGTGAGTCATTCCCCAGCTATCATAACTGATGCGACAGGCTTTGAACTGCGAACACATCATGCAGGGCGTAACGCGATGGCGAAGAAGACCAAAGCGGACGGCGAACTTGACCATTTCCGAACTATCAAGTTCGATGACTGGCTACGTATGTTTATGCAGGTAAGTTTCGTTTCAAGTACTTGCTGGCCAGAGTTCTTACTTAAAATGGCCAACCAGTATTCATTCAACCTGACCCAAGGAGAGCAATACGATGAGGCCCAAGAAATCCTCAGGCATATCCTGTACTCGAACGCATTCCAAAAGCCGCATCACCAGGACTCAATCCGCTGCGCTCTCATAAGTGCGTCAACCTGCAGTAATGCGTCATATTCTGTCCTTACTAACCACACTCGTACGAACAGCTTGCTCGGTCGCCGCTGGTCGTTATGACACCGTCGTCGAGCAGTCACGCAAGATCGTGAACAACCATCAATTTAACAACGAGCCCCTCCGCATTCTCCTTGCCTCCCTCGCGAGCGGCTTCCGCCCAACAGACGGCTTTCTCGACTCGAAGCTGTCCAAGCATCTGCTTAGAGATCTTCGGACCACCGATGCAGCGATGAAGGCGCCGGAGTCGCTGAACTGGAACAACACGACAAAGAGGTATGCGCTGACAGGCGTGAAAGCGGAGCCTGAGGAGGAGGATGGTGACGCGAGAGGCAGCATTGACTTGTTGGCGAGCGCTTCGAGGCTTCCGTCCAAGGAGAACCCGATTGGTGTTGCGGTGTATGGGCAGATATGTCTGGCGGCGAAGAGCTATCAAAGTGCACTTTGTGAGTGCCTGTTCTACGGTTACAAGTGGCCGACTGACATAACAATTCTGTCAGTCTATCTCCTTCACGCCTACGATTACTGCCCGCATGACCCCATCATTTGTCTGTGCCTCGCAGTCGCATCCATCGGGCGCGCAATGCAGCGTCAAGCAGATAACCGGCATCATCTCATCACTCAGGTACGTGAACCGAAGTATGTGTCTCGAACGTTTTAACACCTCATCTAGGCAATGGCGTTTCTGTCAAAGTATCGCAATCTACGTGGCGGAGATGCCCCGGATGAAGTCGAATACAACTTCGGCCGAGCCTTTCATCATCTGGGTGTGTTGGAGCTCGTTGTCGGCCGTGTTGAAACGATCTCAACTGATTTTCACAGGATTGCTTTCCCTTGCCGTCAAGCATTACGAACGCGTCCTCGCACAGGTTGACCAGAAATTGCAAGCAGATCCTAATGTGAGTGTCACAGCCTCGTGTCATACCACTGCTCAATTGAACGACAACTTAGGCCGACTGTGGAGTGGCTCGTGAAGCTGCCTATAATTTATCCATCATTTATACGACTACGGGAGCAACACCTCTTGCGCAGGACTTGTATCGTCGCTGGCTCTCGCTGTGACATCTCGCCACTGTATCATTACGCATCTTGACCTCTGCATTGGCCGAGACCACACAAAGTTTGCACCATTCCGCGGCTCATTTTATTCCCTCGGATCCCAGCGTCGGTATCAGGGGGACCCTGGACGCCGCTCCAGCAAGATTGCGCAATAGCATCGACAGCAAGACAACATAGCAACGCAATAGCAGCAATGAAATACATGTCCAGATTCTGAACCGCCGCCGCAGCCTCACAGCGTCAAGATCTTGTCAAGCAGGATGGCCCACTCCATGACCGACACGCCCTTCCTCAACGCCGGCTCTCGTAACTCCCTGTTCCGCGTCTCCTCGGTCAGCCGCGCCACCGCCCGAAGGTGTTCCATCTTGAAGATTCCAAGCCCCGATAGCACCGGACCGATGTGCAATAGCGAGGGTTCGCACGACGATAGGATGAGGTCCACGGGCGAGGCGTGCGCGTGCGGTTTCGGCGAGCTCTGTGCACTCTCTTGGCTGCCGCTGTGCGGCGGAGTGTGCAGGTACGACATCATGTACTGTAAGGGATCGGGCGCAGTCAGATTAAGTTTCGTTTTGCATGATGTCAGCGCGGGCTTCCTCACCTCTGTGCGCTCGTACGATTTACCCGGCGAACGTCGCGGTGAGGGCGGGGACTTGCTCGTGTGCGTGTGCGACAGGACTTTGGACGCTACGCTGCCGCGTCTGCCGCCTCGTGGTGACAGAAGGCCGACTTCGGAGGACGTATACACTTGCTGCGTCACGCCAACCTTGTTTGCGGGCTGCTGGTATGATATGATATACTACAGGCCGTATTGTTAATCCGTGCAGTAAGACGTAATAGGATACATACCTCCGTACGTTCGTAGTCGCCGCTAGAGCCCTTTGACGTATGTTTTGATTTGCCGCCGCTCCCGGAGGATTGCCCTGTCGTCCGACTTGCGACGACCTGACCCACGAGCGCCTCTTTCGAGGGCATGCGTCTGTGGACGTGGCTGTTCGCCGCGTCGCTCCTGAGGTCACTGCTGTCCTGGGTGCTGCTCTTGGCAACTCGCTCTCTCCAAGCGGAGATGCTCCGGTCATGCCCTGCACGCCTGGGAAGCCTACTACGTCCACAGTGACACTATTGCCTGCAAGCTGGCGGAGGTTGTCCTTGCTGGCGTAGCTCCGGAGGCTCCCGCTCCCGCGCAGGGTCTCGTCCGGAGTGGGAGCCCCGCAAGCTCTCGGTGCGAGTGCGGCCTGCGCGAGGGTCCTTGCGCGGCAGGCTGCGCACGGAGTCGGCGTCCTCGTCGAGGAATCGCTCCATTTCTTGGACGTAGTTTCTGTACCCGCTGATGGATATTTCGTAGTCGCGCCCTTCCACGCCCTCGACGCCCGTGGTATTCCATTCGGTGGGCGCCTCAGTGGGCGCGTCGAACCCGTCGGTCAGCGCCGTGCTGGTTGGGGCTGCGTGCCGACGCTTGGCGTAGACGTCGGGGCTGCGTGCCTGCGAAAGATGTTGGTAAGAAATATTGGCATCTGGTGCGCGGCCCAACAAAGCTATTAGCTTTCCTCAATCCGTGAACCAGCCATACGCACCGCTCATCATGTCATTAACGTACATTCCTTTGGAGACTTGTGCAGATCGAGTGGGAAGGCAGACAGTCGTTCTCGACCTGAGCAGAGGCGGTCGGACCTGGGTTGACACCAAGCGACATGCGTCAGAGGTGCGGTGGCCTATATGATGGACGACATGCGTTTGCAGCGTGTTCGGAGTCCGGGCCACGTGTCTCGTGATGATGATCGTCGTCCTTTCCCTCCCTTGTCCTCGACAGAGCGGCAGTCATCGTGCAGGCGGGCGGCTGCACCTGGGCGTACCTCTACTTCTCACGTCACCGCCGTCGCCCAGTGGGTCGCATTCAGTCCCAACTGTTGGTGGCGGTCCCCTCGCCCCTTCGCGGTCTTCTGCTGACCGAACAGCCCAAGCGACGATTGGTCGACGCAGGAATGAATTTGAAGACGGTAGTGCCCGCTTTGGTGGGATTTTGACATGGCGAGAATTGGGCGAGAAGATCCTCCGCGGATGGTGTTCGTTCGTCCGCGACGACAGCGCAGGAAGCCGCCACCGCCATGTGCAGCGGTGTGAACACTACCCCAGCGCCGTCCGTAGCTTTGTTCAGCCTTGCACTGGCCCAATTGAAGTCGGGTTCCAAGTCCGTATCTCATTGGCCACGCCCACCGTCCTATCCGCATCCTTCTCCCACACTAGCCCGCGGTCGGGCTGTGGCTTCTGTGCACCGGAAGGCTTGTAAGCATCAGCATTGACCACTGGTTGATAAGACATCAGAGTGTAAGCTTACATACCGCAGAACAGGCTATGCGATAGCTATACCCTGCTGGGGCTTTGCAAAAGTGTATCGATGAGGATATTCACGCGTTCAATTGGACTTCGAGCCTTTGGAGGAACTTCGGCTTGTGGGGGCCATCCTCGGCTGGCCAATAATCTTGTACAGACATGACGAGGCACCTGAGCCAGCTTGAACCTCATAAACATACAGATAGTTGGTGGTAATGATGAAAGTCGACTGAGAGCAAGCATTTTACCTCGAGAGCTGCGATTCGGCCAAGAAATGGGGTTAGGGTTGAGCAAGCGCAACCAAACAAGACGCTGATTCGCTGGCACTGTGGGCAAGGTGGTTCGCGGCGGCGCAACAGAGCAGACTGCGGCTTTCTGAGTCCTGACCATCGCAGAGGTGAGCCTTTGGCAGACATACGGCTGAGACATTTTGATCTGCTTACATTGGCCATTTTGTCTCGCAGAAAATGTGCTAGATACAATGTCACCACCTCGCACCAGCTCTGGTCAAAGGCCTCCAAGTTTGACATGCTTATGTAAGCCTTGAACAAAACTTGACGTTCCGTCCCGCCGTGGCCATGACCCCGTCGTCATATTCCATGGTGACTATGACTTCACTGGAAACCTATACTGTCGGTCTGCAAATTACCAGAAGAGTTTCAAGTCTTACAACGTGACAACCTCGGACGATGTTACCGCAGAACGGCGGCATACTAAGAAGTTATCTCGATGGCCCACTACCGCCAAGGTTCGGGTTGGAGGTTAGTGTTACACCATGGCCTCTCCCTGAAAAGACACTTAGCGGACATGAAACAGGCCCTGTCAGTATCCGGTGTTTGTCTTGGGCCCATTTGGCCGTCGTCCCTGGCTTAAACCATAAAGCGTGGCCGTCGTGGCCTCTTACTCCATGCTAAACGGCATAACAAGAAAACAAATACGGTCGATCGAGTCGAGACTGATGGCCCCGCTCCGAACCGTATATAGCGTGACGCATGCCCGTCACAACGTGCCGGCAGCGCCATACCCCGCACGTCCCTTGAACCCATTCATCTCTTTCAATCCCCCCGAGCAGACAGTCTGTTGCGCCACCTACCACATCATCTCGACATCATTCGAAATTATTATGCCTTCGGAAGACTCATCTTCCGGTGTGTGTCATTCTCTTTACTCGGAAGCCTACACTAATGTGTTATGCAGCCAGGCGCGACCCCTACAGTTCTACGATAACTCCAGCGTCGTGGAAGACAACCGCACTGGCAATTGACGACGTATACAGCGACTCTGTGGAGAAGTCTTCAACCAGTGGTAGCTCCAAGTCTGCGAAATCTAGGTCGAACAAAGACTCGGGGTGCGTTTTTTTCTTTCTTTTTTATACACACTTGGGTTGATCTATACTCGCGTATTTACTCCTTTGATAGTTATGCGGAGATTTCTACTTCGGCCAAGCAGGGCACATCAATCAGTAGGAGGTCGCCTACTTCTGAACAATGGATGCGTGCAAACGTAACCGAGGGGGAGGCTCTTGAGTGGTCAGTATGTCTCGTGGAGCGTCGTCAACGCTATGCCTTGTCAGACAGTGTACCTGCCCTGCGGCCTACCTCTCGTCGTGCTTCAACAGATAGCGCCATTTCCCCGCGAGCATCTTCTCGGCAACTACATACGCCATCCAGCACCTCTGAAGCAGCCCCTGTGCGACCTACCCATGCCAGAGCCGCCAGTGAAAGTGCTGTTTCAACGAGGTCGCCCTTGCGGTCGTCGAACGCTTCGCATCTCAAGCCCACGAGAATGCGTGAATGCTTTGGGCCGGAAGGTCTCGGCTCGCCGCGTCCTCCTTCCACTCGAGCCGATAGCCAGAAGAGCGTTCCGTCGGCGACGTCTGCCAAGAACGCAGAGGCACAACAATCTTTCCGCAAGTTGGCAAATTTACTATCGGCCGCAGACAGGACTAGTAGCCAAAGGTCGAAGTCCCCGGTTCTCGTATCCCCGCGGTCCAGCCTCTCCAGATCAGGCAGTGTGAAGAGCGTTCACAGCCAACTATCTAGTCGCAGCCGTGCTAGGAGCCTGGCGAGCATCCCCAGCATCCCCGACATCCCCAGCACTTCCAGTCAGCTATCTTCCGCTCCTCTGGACTCCCCATTCCCAGACTTTGCTTCAGTGCGGCCGGATTCAGGGCTATTCGTACCTGTGCGCTCTACGACCACTCGTCGCGATAGCCACAGCAGCCGTGCGTCTTCGGGCAGCTCCTCCATAAGGCCACCCTCCACTGCATCGCGCACCGACACTGAGATGGAACGGCGCTCTGACGTGTCATCGGCGCGGTCCGTCAGTATGCGTACTGAGAGCGAGGCCAGCTGGTATTATCCTGGCAACAGATGGAGTTCCGCGGCGGAGTCGACGGACGCCGCCTCTACGCGGTCCAGCGGTACCGGCTCGGAGACCGAGTATCCTGTCCAGGATCACGATACGCGTAGCTGGTTGGCTGTCTCGCCCGTGCCGCTGTCGCCCATCTTCGAGAGGGACTCGGAGTACTCGCGGCCGTCGTCGTATACCCGTGGGTCCTCCAACGGTGGCTCTATGCGGTCCAGTGGGGCCCGTTCTGATACCAGAGTAAGTACGCGCTTGAGACGTTCTGCAAGAGATTCGGATGTCTCAACGGTCATGTTGTCATCAGTTGGCGAGGGAGAGCGTTCCTAGGCAATTCCGTACGGTCATTCTTTGGACGCTGCCGGAGTCTGACCCTGATTTGCTTTGTCCAGGGCTGGGGGAGCAAGATAGCTGGAGTAGATTATGCACTATGATTATGAGTGAAGCCTATGAAATATCATTTTATATGCCCAAGCCATCTCTTCCAACAAACTAACACAAAATTGCGTGACTGCATGGAGTCGTCCTACGAGATATCATCTGGACCATACTAAATATCATAACCTAAACTTGAACCCGCAGATTCGATGCCCTTGCGCACTACTCATGATCATCTATCCGAGTCGTCGCTCCTTCCATGGGATGCCTGCCTTTCAATGCAGTGTCGTAACAGTGCAGTGCACCACGCCGATGCACGCTTGGTAGGAGGGACTTCAGCTCTTCGCGGAAGTCCGCGACACCGGGGTCTGTATACATGTACCAGTCCCCCCAGCGGAATGTACCGTCGTTTGGGACAGCCCTAGGAAAACGCGCGATTGTCAAGTGGGTGATTGTAGTCAACTGATTTCGCTCCAGCACCGCGTCCAAGTGCAGCCAGTCTCGTCCATTTGGCTCTAAACAGTGCCCCGAGTACTGATCGAACCACAGCTCGAGAGTTCTGAGAGACGGGCAGTCTAGGCATGCGAGTAGGCCGACCATCCGCGTAAAGGCTGGTTTATCATATGGGACCTGGATAAAGAGAAAATCCAGTCGAGACATAATGGACAACGTGATACCAACTGCTTTAATGAAAGATACCATATAAGCGATATATTTCGACGTCTATAGCAGAATACGCACGGTGGCTGAACTCCACCTCAGGGCCTAATCCAAGGACACAGGACTCCAAACTGTCCTTGCACGCTGCAATGACAGATTGAACGGCTGAGAGCATCCGACCGTCCAGGATCATCATCCACAGCACGTCCATGTTTGTGCACAGCGTCGCAGTCCCAGATTGGGCCAGCCAGTGTATAAGGTAGACCGAGCGATTGTCCATTAGCCATGTGGCACTCGCAGCAATGTGCAGGACGTCCAAACGGGTGGGGGACGGAATGTGCGATGGAGAGAGTGATTGATTTGACAGAGCCTCGTGCCAAGCCGGCCAGTCGAGGAACAGCTTCTGTAGCTGGCCAACAGAAGAAATGAAACGGCAGAGGTCGCAGGCGGAGTAAAATACAACCCTATGAAGATCCAATGCGGTTATGGACTGAAATTGGCGCATACAGACATGAAGGGCCCGACCATGAGGGAGATACAAGACACCTCGAGCGAATGCAAGCCTAGTTAGCTGAGGCAGGAGGAGTGGAAGGCGGGTAACGACGGCATGGAGACCTGGACTGGCTATACTGCCCGCCTCTGCAACCACGGTTTCTATGCCTGATCGAATCAGACCGGACTTCGTGACCAGTCTCGTGAATTCAGCCAGCGTCTTTTCTCCTGTGACTTCACAGCGTATCTTCATCGCGCGGAATAGGTGGTATTGACTTCGCGGCACCCATGCGTGGCATACTAATGAACATGCTTTCAGGGTTTCCATGGCTTCCCGGTCTACCCAGTGAGATCGCCCTACGAATTCACTTCTTCCTGCTAGGAAATCGATGATTTGCTCAAAAACCTCGATCGCGAATATGGGCTTCGGGAGTGGAAATGGTACAGCCTCGAGCGCCGCTTCAGGTCCCGGCCAGTAATATAATATCTGTCGTTCGTGCGCAGCGGGCAGTAGCTCCGTCAGGTCCAAGTATCCACGATCCCGCTGGTATGGCTGCCAAGTATAATCATCTCCCCAGCAAAACGATTCATCTCCCGGAATCGCCAGAGACACCCGGCCGACTGCTACGCTTGTAAGGCAGCCCATGACTTGGCCGCAAAATATGTCGTCAAGGTATCCCCATTGAGATGCAAGGGGTTCGATGCACAATAAGGAGTGTTCGAACATCAGGAGCATGCTGGAGAGGTTTGAGTCATCCAGTGCTTCTAAAAAATCCAATAGTCTCGAGAAGACGAGCGCGTGGTAGGGCATCTTCAGTACGAGGGCTTCGAGTAGTTTGCAATTAGACACCGCGTTCGCAACTTGGTTACTGTTAAATAATACTCAACACACATAAACGAAGTTTGCTCACTACTTCGACTGCTCATATTGGGCCCGAAATATAGCTTTAGGAGTTCGACAGAACTTGAAGAGGCCTCGATAATTGAGCAAATTGCGTCAAGTATCGCGTTTTCCCCAAGCACCATACGTTCAAGGTTGACCGCAGCGAGTGAAGTAGCGAGCCCCGAGCGACCAAGCCATTCGGTAAGAAGCACCGTGCGTTCGTCCGATGCCCAGGCTGCGTCGCCCCATATAGTGAGATCTTTCAGACGAACGTCGGCCTGAGAAATGATCTTGCAAGAGATGTCGAGGCCGATGGGAGAGTTCCAACGACAGAAACGAATGCAGAGTTTCTTGAGCGCACGCGTGATGGCTAGGAACCTTCGCAGAGAATGAACACATGAGAGTACGATCTTGCAAAGATCCAACTCCGTGATCGCCCAGAAGTGGATGGGCGATGGCGATGTCGGGATGGAAGGGCTGAGAATTGCAGCGAGGAAATTTCGTCTATCGCCATCGGACATTATCGTACTCTGTTCTATACCGGGTACCTCGGCGTAGAGTCCAGAGAAAGCGCTTTGCAAAGCCTCCGCAGCAGCGCGGTCGGCATAAAAGTAGCTCTGAGCTGCGGGCGAAGTAATCCTTCCCTCCGCTACCTAAAGACCAATTAACATTACAAAAGATGGATGAAGACGATGGCGGTACCAATACACGAGCAGCACTTCGCAAAGGAATTGAAACTTACCACTGCAGTAGGTTGGCGTTACCTTAGAAAAGTCACGCCAGTACTATGAAGTGCAAGGCAGAGCGTGCCGTGTACAGTGAATGGTCTACAGGCCCACAGGGCGACTTCCTATAAGCGAGGTAGAAGTCAGGAATGAGTTGGCCAATGTCCGGCCGGCGGCGTGGGACTCACTGGCAGAGTGACCGCGATGGGTCACGTGGGTAAGCGGGCGTTAATCTCCCGGCGCGCTTGGCGCCCGCAGCTCGTCTTTGTCGTCAACCTCCACTGGCCGCCGCTGGCTGGTATACGTGTTTATACCATATCCCCCGTGGACCTCGCCCGTATTCTACTGGGGCAATCACGGAAATTACTGATGATTTTCCATATGGAGTATGCGCTCTGTGATGCCAGCGCCGATGCTCAGCCTAGGATTGTAAGCTTATTCGTCCACCCCAAGATTGGTCCCAATTTGACAACGTCGCAAGATTATAGACACGTATGATCAAGCTTCACTTCATATACGAGCAATATGTGACCATGAGTCCTGGCGATTATTAATAAATCTATTAAGCTGCATTGCCTCTGCTTATGACAGTTAGCTCATGCATCTCCCAGGCCGAACGATATCTGCGCTGCATTTGCTATCAACCCGCACGCAAATGGCTATCGAAGTACGCTACGCCGACCTCATATCTTCTTATTTGAGTCCTACACCTGCGGCTTCAAATGGTGTCTACTCAGTAGATTGCCGTGACGACAATATACCAGCTTTTCTTGAAGGACTCGACACATCCTTACAGTGAATGCGGCTTACATTCACACATGTCTTGAATTCACTCTGCCAAATATCAAGACGTTTATAGGTACAGACGAATTAACTTCTCTGTCGGTGAGTAACACTCGAATTGGCTTCGTTTTAGCTGGCACATTAAATCTAGAAGTACTAGTATTCGCCATTTCCCTTTGACAGAGGCTTTGCCGTTAAATCGCACCGCAGCCACTGAATTCATCAGGTGAGGTAAGATAATATTACACGGACTCACTCGTGACCGATAGCGTGGAGCTCTCATTTAGTGACGAAGTCCGTCAGAACAGGATAAAGGATCGCATAGAACAACAGACCATTCGACACTGGTATCTATGCTGCCACTTTTAGGGCTAGAAGTACTCAACCTTCTACAGGCGCGCCGCAGTCACAAGGCCTCATGGCAAAACTCGGAACCCTAATATCAGAGGATTTCTAGCCTTGTCCCAGAGCTCGGAATCCCAATAACAGGGCGTCCCTAGTCTCGTCTGCCCTATCTACCACCACCACCACCACCACCACCATGTCCTCCCAGGCAGAAAGCAGCCCTACCGACGCCCGGCCAGTTGTAGATTCAGTCGAAACGCTGGACAGGCTGATCGATGAGGGATACATTCCTCCTGGAGACCGCATTTCTCCTCATCCCTTTGACGCCTGTTTCCTCGCCGCGTCACCCATCCAAACTCGTCTGAGGCGACTTCTCCAGCTATACGGAGCTCATCCCACCACAGGCCAGTTTTTCGCCAGCACCAAGGACTATTCCGTCATCGCTTTGGAGCGTAACCCACAGACTTATCTCATGAAGCACGCCCAAGCTCTCCGTCAGATCAACTACGAGCAGCATGGCATCTTCGCCAACGGTGCTGTGCGCCACTTCCTTGATCTAGGGTGCTCCCCTGGCGGATTCTCCTCTTGGACGCTGCGATGCAACCCTAACGCCACGGGTATTGGTATCGCAGTGCCCGATTGCGAGTCGCGATGGAAGATGGTGGTGGATGGGACACATCTTGCCGAGCCCCGGTACGAGCTGCGATACGAGAACGTCGCGTCGCTCGTACGTGGGCTCATCGAGAAGGAGGAACCATCAACCATCACCCCACAGCACCTTCCCCTCGACTCCGCTCCGGATTCATTCGACTTTGTGATCGCCGGGTACACTCCCATGGTGGGCCCTATTACGTGGAAGACGGAATCCCTCCACCTCCTTAGCAAATTGCTCATCCTCCTTGCCAATATCCAGCCGGGAGGACACGCGATTGTTGTGACTAGCACGAAGACGTTCCGGTGGATCGTTGAGGTGATCAGTATCCTACGCCATTGCTTCGAGAGCGTATCCTCCTCGAAGAGCCTGCAGCTGTATAGTCAGCGATCTGCTTGCTTTCTCGTGTGCAGAACCTTCTGCGCCACGCAGGAGCAGGTCGCCGAATATACTGCGCTACTCCGTCATGCGCTGTTATCTCTCTGGGCGGTCGTCGAGGCTCGGGAGAATGCCAATAGCCCTGAAACTGCCTCAGACGAAGCGCAGAGGGCTGGAGAAGCTGTGGACGCGGACGAGGGATCAGCCGACACTAAATTCGAGCTGAGAATTTTCGAGTTCCTTTCGGATGACGAGATTTTCGAAGCCGAATTTCCCTATGTGTTAGAGCTGTTTGAGCCTATGTGGCAAACTCAGTTTCAGAGCGTGTATCGAGGCTTCGTCAAGAGTCTAACTGGGGGAGGTAAGTGTTCAAGCCTTTCATTTATCCGTTTTGCCAAATAGCTAACGTTCTTTCGAGAACCATATCCGTACAACCAATCCCCGGTCTCTCCTACGTCATCGTTGGGGGTGCAAATGGGACGCCATGCCGGAGACCAGTCGTCCAACGGAGATGATCACACTTGGTTCAAAGCTGGCGCAGGAACTTCTCCGATAAAGACGAACGCTTTTCCATGGACGGCGAAACCCCCAAGCCCTACCCAAGGCAGGGGCAAGTGGCAGATTCCTGCTCGTCGTGGCAGTGTGTCGAACGGAGAGGGAGGCTTCGGCGGTAGTTGGCGTAGACGGGGCGGATCTCAGAGCGGGAGTCCTACTGAGCTCAAGGTCTTCGACTTGCAGAAACCCACCGGTTCGGCGGATGGCAGTTCATCCTGGAGGTCTAGGGCAATATGAGTGGATGATGTTTCTCGAGGAGAATTGTTGCGTCGTATCCAGTATCAACACGATTGCTTAAGGACTATGTCCAACGAAGTAACGAGCCGCGCCATGTACACTAGTATTTGCAGAGATGATTGATGACCGATTCCGCCGGCGAGGTCCTGTACAAACACGCAGATACTGCGTTAAGATCTTAAGAGCTCTCACATGATATGATATATCTCCAGAGTCCTGAGTGCGCTTCTGTACGACACCGGTACATACTGATTTGTAGCTCGCAGCGTCCGATTCCTCTGACTAGCGCGCACCTTGCAATGCGGGCCGCGACAGAGTGCCAAACTTGCGTTCATCCGAATCGCAACCGCAATGTGAGAGTCGCGTGTAACTGGTTTGCGGTGAAAATAGCAGGAATTGAACTCCCATGGCGAGTATGGTGAAAAAATCAATAGGCTCTAATGCTAGCGCCACGAAGGCACACGTGGCTACGCCTATGGCACGTGACGGAGCGCTTCTTGGTCTGTCCGCTGCGGTCGCCGTTGCCAACTCGGACGCTCTCTAACCACGTCTTGCATTCACGCTCTCATACTCCAATAAACAACATGCACCGCAATGTTTTGCGTCAATGCAGAAGGTAATATCGTATTTCTATATGTTGTCTTTTACAGCTTCTCGTACTGATGCTGAACAACCACTAGCAGGCCATGAATCATTCCGACCAATTTGACCTTGGCGCCGCTCAACCTGTACGAGTGCAAAGCGTCCCCATACTCCGGCCGTGAAGGAATGCTCGCCGTCCCCAGCCATAGGACTTCGGCCTTTGCCGTCTCAGGGATCATCGAGGGCACGACTTCGGGCTCTCAAACCCAGCCGCCGAACCCAGACAAAGAAGCTTTCGAAAGCGAGGACGTCTGGGAAATGGTGATTCTCCCAGGAGAATTGGGAGAATTGGGAGAATTGAGAGAATTGGGAGGGCGCTTGTTAGCCTCTGTCACGGCGATCGCGTTCAAACGGCTGAATTGGGACTTGCGCTTGATCCGCCTTGCCCCGTTTAGGTACTACTGTTTGCCGCTCAACCGCTGCTCGGCGTTGGACGTCGGTGCAGGGTTAGTATACCACCTCGTAGTGATTAAATCATTCCTATTCCGCTACCATATTATGCCTAATTAAATTTGCGCTCTCTCAAGCCAAGTCAGGCACTAATATAGTGCTGGTTGAGCACCCTTGCAGTCTGAATACTGTTGGCGCTGTGTATAACTTGCGCTGTGACTGGAATGCCTGCCTCCAATATCGTTTGCCTGCTGTATAATAGCGCAAATATACTGCTAGATTATCTGATACATTTAAAACCCTCAAACACATGCTTCTTTCTTGTCAGAGGGCCCGCTTTGAAGCTGAGGTGTGAGGCGCTTCCGGAGACCTACTTAAAAGGCAATGATACGGGGCTAGCGCTATCCCGCCAGGAGCCGTATTTGGGTGATCGGGAGGGACAAAGTGGCTGTGACGTGATGGTCACGCCCGGGCATTGCCGCATTCTCCCATTCTCCGGGAGAAAAGGAGAATCACCATTTCACAGTCTTTCTGTCGAAAGCAACCGCATGGATGCAAACCCGGCCACATTCAACCAAGAGGCGCTTGTGTAAAAAGTTTATGTCTTCTGCACAGGTATTCGAAGCATTCACGCCGCCACAGACGGATGTTTACGCACATCAACCCAGACAGCTACCGTCGAGTCCGTGCAGTCCAATGAATCAGTGCGTACATAACTACGCGTTGCACACGCATGTCACTCACACATCCTATGTCACAATGACTCCTCAGGAATGGCGGACCAGGGCGCGCTGAAGCTAAATTGGCCTATACGCCCCGCTGCGCGACAGGCCCATGCGAGTCATATGCGTTGAATCAGCAATATTGAGAGATTTGGATGGCAATAACGCGAAGGCGGTACCGTGGCTGGAATGGGGAAGGCGAACGGAGCAGGCACCATCTTTGATGGTGTTATGTTAATATGTGATTGGAGAAATCGCATTAAAGGTCAAGGTCAGACTTCCCGTCCAGCTTTCTGCGCTCTGACCCCTTGAGTAGCCATCCTCGGCGTCGAGGACTCAGATCAGCTCGAAACTCAGCCTCTCCCTCCGAACTTCAGGAGTTTCGCCGTTGACATCCTTCTTGCACCTTCAACGAGATGTCTCGGACTATTATCGTCGATGACAGGGATATGGGAATTAATTACTACTGGGGTCAGTGGGACCCGGCGGGAGCATATCCCGAGTACAAGAAGTGCGCCATCCTTCACATGACTCAGCTCCCTCTACAAATTCAACTGATTTCGGGGAAGCACCACTCATGGGACGTCGGCGCCTTCAGCAGCCTTCCACTACACGTTTAATGGCAAGTAAGAATTAACTTCCTATCCAACATGTCATAACATTCTGACATTGCGCAGACACCTCGGTAGCTGTATATGGTACTGTCCTACAATCACCTCCGGACAACACTACTGCCGCTATTGCATTTTCTTTGGACGGAGCGCAATCTGTGAACATCACGTCTCCGATCACATCAACAGTGGTTTTTAACCATTCATATTACGAGTCCGCTCAACTGGATGACGGCGAGCACATCCTTACCGTTGTTGTCACCAAAGTCGAACCTTCGACAACATTCTGGTTTGACTACCTGGAATACTCGGTGAACTCGACAACCTTGCCGGCATCTCAAGCGCCTTTGCAGAACACAACTACCTCTAGCGCATCCGGTCCTGCAAGCTCGAACACGACAGGAGCGTCCCAATCGATTTCGGACCTCCATCTCGGCGCGATTTTGCCGGCGGTGATTGTGCCCTTGATGTGCAGTCATCCTCTGTCTCGTTGTACTTCTGTGGTGGCGCACCTCGCCACCACGATCAAGACGCTTGAGCACAACATATGGGAAGGAGGAGCACATCCTGGACGATGAAGGTAATGTTGTGTTGATATGGCACGCGTAGATCAAGCTCACTGACAGAGTCTTTAGACGTGGGGAGTTTGCCACCACATGTATCGACAGTCACTCCATATCGTGGTGAGCTGCACTCTGGCACCAACGATACCGCCCCTCTGCCGGCCGCAATCATATCTACGACGCAGAACCCTTCGTATCCCATATCCCCACTTGCAGTGCTTACAGCGGATCGTCGCACTCGCATTGTCGCAAACCCTTCTCCTCAGCGAGACATACCTACTAGACGCTCAATTGAGCCTGCTCCGACAGAGGCTTTCACCTCTGCATCAGACTTACCTCCTGCCTACGCCACCGCAGAGTGAAGTCCTTGTCACTGGAACATCGCGCCGCTTCTCACTTTCACTTTGCCTTTTCCGCTTCACTCATCTATGGAGAAGTCACTATCAATTCTGTGACCATTCGACTCATCCCTTGTTTTGTCAGAACTCATAATACCCAGCCTTGGACTTGCTTCGGACACAGAATTGGTGTCCTCATGTAAAACATAGGACTATGTATCGATCTTCAGGGGCCTCATGCTTGGTGCGTTATTCATGATTGTGATCCAATGTTCGTTGGGGTGGTCGTTCAACGTCTCAGTATCATCGGCGGGGAAGTACCGGCTCTCCGCGTCGCTCACCGTGCAGTTCACCAAGGCCCGATGTACGTAAGTGTGAGAGCCTATATCATAACCTAATCAGCCTGATTAGAATCACCATATCAACGGTGCCGTATCACGGTTCCCGTGCACGTTGGACTACAAAGACCTTTACCTCCGACGGAGCCCCATAGTGCGTATGTTTGTATGTTCGCGAGTGATATGCATCGCTGACGTTGTTCTCCCTCCTCGCAGGCTGCGGGCCAGCCAATCGTTTCATCTACTTGCGACTTGATTGAATCTCGCGACGCGCTATTAGAATATCACTGACAACTCTCGCAAACCAGTTCGCCCAGGAGCTATCGTCGTTTGGTCATCGTAGGCCACAATCGCCACAATTCACCATGCATGTTTTCGTGAATTAAACATTTGGCAACGCATTGCAGGCATATTCGGAGGTATCTACGCAACTGGGAATCACGACTGTCGTGAATGGCCGCAGCCAGGGTATAGAAGCGGCGGGAAGCACGGAATGAGGTCGCATTAGTGCCGTGGCAGTCAGGCAGAGATGCGCGAGAAGATCAGGACATAGTGGGGTTCAGCGTCCTGCCGAGTCCCGACGAACATGGCCGCTATGCCGCCATCATATCCCTATGTCATAAGTACGCAACTTGCGCCGACCTCCTCTGTCATATTTCGCCAATACCCTACTGTTGCGCTGCTGGGCAGCTCAAGCTAGGTATACCGTCCCGCCGGACTGCTGAGCCGTCAGAGCAAGAGCACTCGTTTCGACTTCCAAGATGGCGACAGTCAACACAGTGGATGATAGAGACGCGGGAATACACTTTTCTGCGGGGTGGGGCCTTGAAGGCGGTTACCCTGAATATATGAAGTGAGCTTTGTTTGTCTTTTGCCCGAGATTGAGAATTTACAAGTTGTTACCCTTCAAGTACAACACACGGGACTGGGACGCCGGGCTCTTCCTTCACATACACTTTCACTGGTGCGTAGAGACGCGAAAAACGCGTTACAGCATATTCGGTCTGCTCACTTTCCTACCTGCAGGCACATCTATATCTGTCTACGGTACCGTATCGGTTCCGCCGTCTGGCCATTTCACTGCGGTCACCACGTACGCCCTCGATTCAGCGACACCTGTCAATTTTACCAACCCGGAGACCACTACGAACTTATACCGATACCTATTCTACACCTCGCCACAGTTGGAAAACGGGGAGCACAAACTCACTGTTACCGCTGCGTCCGTTGACAACCCGGCTCCATTTTGGTTCGATTATCTGCAGTACTCAACACTTGCTCAGGAAGCAGCCACACTCTCCTCCGTCTCCTCTACCACCACTGCCACCGCTACGTCTTCTTCTGCCTTGATAGCTTCCCAGACCACGCAAGGACCGACACAGAATGCAGCTGCGTCAGGCGCGGCGTCTCGATCAACCTTGTCGGGCGCCATCCTTGCTGCGGTCATCGCGCCGTTGTGCATCCTCATCTTTGCCCTCTTCGCACTCTTTTGGTGGCAGAGACGTCGGCTGCGGTCAAGGTACCGGCAGACCAAGGGGAGACCAGGCTTGATACTGAACTTCGGTGAGAGTAATCCGATTGCTCTCTGCACTGTTCACTGAGACTAGCGCATTAGACCCTAGTGAATTCCCATCGGACGTGCAAGTCATTACTCCGTACCAGGACGGTTCGCAAAGCGCTCTTAGCACCCATTCCGCTTCTATGCAGGGCATCGACTCAAGTGGCGTTTCGGCAGCTCCGTTCAGTGAAAAGTACGACGGGCTTCGGTCGAATCAGCTACAACGTCCGCCGTCTCTCCCAGTGTCCGGTTTGCTTGGTATCTCGGAACGTCAAGACAGGCCGACAACGTCATCATCCACTGAGGCCTTCAACGCCAATGATGACGCTCCTCCCGCATATGCTCCGTTGTAATGCTGCACTGTTTGTGGCCCCCTTGTTGCTGCTGGACCTTGTACCGCACTTGTAGGGTCGCAATGCTGCTATAGTGTTCACTTTACAACTCACGCTACCGGTGTATATTGGTCAAGCATTAGTGGCCACTTCCACAACTAAGCGCGGTCTTCGTGCGAGAAAGATGTTTGTGAAACTTCAATGTCTTAGATGGGAAAACGGTAAGACGAGTCCGTACAGGGAGCTGGCATAGTCCCAAGCCTAATTTCAAGGTGCCGGTGTGGCATACAATTAGCCATTAATATTGCGGGTTATACAACGCGTTCACGTGCAGAACATGGTCTATATATGGTGTTGGCGCATCATTTGATGGCGGGTGCTTACCTAAGACGTGCTAGCACCGCATCAGCATTCGAGTCTCAACTTGTTACATATACACTCGTCACTCAGTGAACGTTTGAACCAGATTCCACAAGCCGCGGAAGAGACAATGCCATCATTCACGACTTGCACATCCCGCCAATACTTCGCTGTCGCGCTGGTGAGTAGCTCAAACTAAGTTGTGTCAAACGCAAGCGAGTCTGATGGCCGCACCGCCGTGTCGTGCTCGCAGTGTTTTTCTTCCGACTAGTATCATACCCGTAATGTGCGGCACAGTTCGCTGTTGCCATGCACACGACGTACGTGTATTACCGCTCGTGTATCACATATATTACCATCTCGCTCTAAGACACGCTTCCAACCGTTCACCCGGCCTAGGCCATCTGAAGCGTGAGTACCTACTATGTCGCATTCAAATTATGTGCTTACCACATGTGCTGATACATACCGGAGTAGGCCTGTGCTTGCAGACTCTCGTTAAAGCTGGAGCCCACTTTTGGCTGGTTCCCTGAGTCTCCGGCTCGATTTCTTTGAACCATTGCAATTATCTGCATCCTACCCGGGCCGAGCTGCTGAGCAGTCGGAGTAAGGGCACTCACTTCCAGTTTCAAGATGACTACAGCCGTCACTGTAGATGATAGAGACCCCGGGATACACTTCTCTGCAGGGTGGGATCTAGAAGGCGGTTATCCTGAGTATTTGAAGTGAGCTCTTTTTGACTGTTTACCAGGTGTGGAGAGTTAATGAGATGCTCGCGCTTCAAGTACTACCCATGGGACTAGGATATCGGGATCTTCCTTCACATATTCTTTCACTGGTGAGGGGTACCTCGATGAATATATTACTCTACGTGCTTACCGTACTAACGCCAGGCATGTCAGTCTCTGTCTATGGCACTGTTCAGCCAGTTCGACCATCGGACCATCCAACCGCTGTCTCCACGTACGCCCTCGACTCAGAGACGCCGGTCAACTTCACCAATCCAAATCCATCTTCCAAGCGATTTAATTCTCTGCTCTACGCATCACCTCAGCTAGGAAACGGACCGCATACTCTAACCGTTACCATCGGATCCGTCGAGGACTCGGTTCCATTTTGGTTCGATTATCTTCAGTACTCAACGCCTGCTCAGGAGATAGTAGCACCCGGCTCCTCCGCTGCAACTATCTTCGGATCGTCTTCGTCCCAACCCGCAGCCTCTGCATCAACGCAAACTCCTTCGCAAACCGCAACTGCCTCCGGCGCAAGCTCGCGCCCAACTCCGTTAGGCACCCTCCTGGCCGCTGTCATTGTGCCATTGTGCATCGTCATCTTAGCCCTCGTCGCACTATTTTGCTGGCAAAGACGTCGGGTGCAGTTGAGGCACCGGCAGTCTAGAGAGAGATCAGGTTCAAATGGGAACTACGGTAGGAGTGATGTGATTAGCACCTCATGCGACCCGAGGCTAATCAACTGGTGGGCAGATCCTAGAGAATCCCCGCCGGACATGTATGGCATTACTCCATACCCGGATGGTAACCATCCTGGTCCCATGCGGGCCATTACATCAGGTGGCATCGCAGTAGCACTGCCTAGCGGGAAGCGTGCAGGGCTTCAGTCGAATCAGATACAACATCTGCCGTCTCGTCCAGTACAGTCGCAAAGTGGTACGGTTTATCACGACAGGCCGACAACATCCTCAATGGCCGGCATTTCAGCTGACGATGACATCCCTCCTTCATATACCTCGTACGTGGAAACACCAACGTAGCGCTAGCCTTGGTACCGTACAGCTCATTCAAGTTCGTTCGCTGTATGGATTTCGTGGCCTCCAGGCGCTAACGCAACACGCTCTTGCTGTAGAATTATCAAAGGTGTATTTATCTCCGCATCACACAACAGCGTTGAAGGTTGACTCCCTGCGGGCATGATTAAGACATTCAGAGCGTAGTAGGCATGATCACTCGCATGCCAGTGAAAGGAACATGGAACCATGAAAATTAATTTAATTAGGCGCTTTAGATGCCGTCAGCGTGATTACACGCTGCTAAATCGCGCGTGCGCTCATAGCGAACTTGCTGAAAGCCGTCACTGCCATATTTCTCCACTTTGCCCGTGAAGCCTCTCGCTAGACCAAAATGGTGAAGAGGGAGGAAAAGTTTTCAGAGACCGGTCGCACAGGGCCCTCGTTCTATCACTCCTTGGCCGTGAGCACTGCCTCTTGCCTTCTTGTCAACGGACTTCCAGAGCTTGACAGGCAGGTGGACTGGCAGGAACGTCCGTAGACCTCCTCTTCTTCCCTATCGACACGGTGAAGACGCGTCTGCAGTCTGCGCAAGGCTTCATCAACGCTGGAGGTTTCAAGGGGATATACAAAGGGATAGGAAGTGTTGTTGTAGGGAGTGCGCCTGGAGGTATACTTGCGATACGTCTACAGGAATCGTTCTAAGCTTATGAACGATTTACCAGCTGCGCTGTTCTTCTGCACGTACGATACCCTAAAGAAGAACAGCCCACTACCATCACATCTCGCTCCCGTGACTCATATGCTGGCCGCCTCGACCGGCGAAGTGGTCAGTGTGGCTGTCCTTTTGACGAGGGTCCCTGCTTAACAGTATGATATACAGGCAGCATGTTTGGTGCGCGTTCCCACCGAAGTCATCAAAACCCGGATGCAAACGGCGAGTTATGGGACGGTGGCGCACTCCTCCTACGCGGCGGCGAAGCTAGTCCTATCACAAGAAGGGCTGAGGGGTTTCTATAGGGGTTTTGGGATCACTGTCATGAGAGAGGTATGTATGCGTTATCCCATCTACCAGGCGTTAATCCCTCACATGTGCCAGATACCATTTACCTCCATCCAATTCCCTCTATACGAGATACTGAAGTCGCGACTATCTCGCATTGTCGGGCGAAAACCTCTACACGCCCATGAAGCAGCGATTTGCGGCAGTATATCTGGGGGTTTTGCTGCGGCTGCGACCACACCGTTGGACGTACTTAAAACTAGGGTCATGACCGATGTTCGGGTGCGTCTTTTGGTCTTATTGCACTTCCCGTCGCTGATCATACTCTGTCGCAGAAATCATCCGAGCAAAAGATGCCTTCACTGATCGGACGGCTCACCCATATTTACCATAACGAGGGTGTAAAAGCCTTATTTTCCGGTGTCATACCGAGGACCATGTGGATCTCTGCGGGAGGGGCGGTGTTTTTGGGCGTGTATGAGTGGGCAGTGCATGGGCTGGCCGGCTGGTGAGCTATGGAGGCTATTATATTGCAGTTGCTCGCATTGGAACCATGATAGAACATACATATAACGGGCATTGCCTTGAGCATTCTAATTACAATATATACGCACGAAAACAAGGTAGCGCTCGCGCTCCAGAACCAAAATGCCGCAAGGTCAAGACGTTGGAGATAGCTCTTTGCCTGGGTCTGGCCCCAGCTTCAGCACAACTCTCGGCAACTTCTTCGGCGCCACTTCTGGTGCGATAGCGGGCGCAGCTTCGGTTGCAGAGCCCTCCCCGTCACTCGTCGCGGCTTTCGTCTTCTTTGCTGCCTTCTTCGCCGGCTTACTTGATGTCCGTTGAGTTTCTGCAGTGGCCGCCGTACTCGTCGGTTTCGAGCGGTCGCGGAGCGCCATCGCTAGCGGAGGTGCGACAGGCTGAATTATTGGAGCTAAGGTGTCGATCTGAGCGAAGTATTCCAACGTGCGTTCCAACCAATGTTCATGACTAGTGACCGACGGTCGCCCGCCTCGCCGTTTCTTGGTGGTCTTCTCGAGCTTGAGGAGTTGAAGACCATGGTGAGTAACATTTTTGATAATTTGTGGCAATGGCTTACCGAAATAAGGTTCTCAAGCTTCCACCACTCAGCTTCTGCTCTAACGTTCTCATCTTCAGCCAAACCAGCGAGATGAGCGATAGCTCCGCTTGTTATCGCCCGATCGCTGTATCCGCCTTCCAGGACGCTTATCAGTTTTCCATGAGCGACCTCGTCTGCGAACCTCCGCGCATCTTGGGCGAAGCGGTGATAAAAGGATACTGGGACTTTGCGTTGATGTCTCGACATGGATTCATATTCGTGTTCGCACGCATCGAAGCCGCAACTAGTACACGGTGTTAGCATTGCTTTAACTGCCGATATTAGAGCGTTGAAGGCTAGCCTTATGAATACAAGTACATCGTCTTTCGGTCCGCCTGTCGAGTCGATAAACTGACGTGCTTTGTGAAGCAGTCGCGAGTATTTTTGTTCATAGAGCTCGTCCATGAACTGTTCCTCGGATTTGTAGGGCTCGAGGTGAATGTTCTCAATGTACTGCCCATGAGGGCCATGGATGGAGATTGATGCAGCCTGGACGAGTGCTAGTTTCCGTCCTTTGGTGAAAACATTATGATCCAAATCTGTACGAAGGGGAAAGGGAGGCTCACTTCGCAGGGGTACGATAAGACGTCGTGCAGACTGCCATAGTAGACTTGCAAGTGAGGCTTTCCTTGAACAGCTCCATGAGACTCCTCGAGCTTCACGCGATATGCCTCTTCGTTAATTTGCCAAACGATAGACTGAGTCCCGTTCCCTGTTGAAACGCGTTTAGGTCTTGATATGTGTCAATCAGGAAACCAAATGTACCATGATGAAGATCAATATCGAAAATGACAACACGAGTGACATTGTGTTTCAAATGGGCTGTATGGCGCATCTCAGGTGAGTTTTGGGGCCCCAACGAGGCAGAGAACGCTCACCATGTGCAGCTGCAACAGCTACGTTGTTCACAAAGCAAAAGCCCGACGGAGTGTCCTGTATGATACCTGCGATTAGACACGGATAAGGTGCAGAGGGCCTCATTTCACCTCTCCACAGTGGTGCCCGGGTGGTCGAACCGCCACAAACGCTCGGGGTGTAGACGAAGATGGATCCATCACACCGTCAACGGCCTCGCACATCGTCCCCAAAGCTCCTTGGATTGCCGTAACAGACTCGGGACAGACTAGCTCGTAGCGTAAGCCTTTGAACAGGGCAAGTACACCAAAATATCCCACATACGATAGAGATCTCCTTGTGACAGTCCCTCCGGAATCTCCGTACCATTGGCTGTTATATTGTCCCTGCTCTCTTTGGCAAGCTTTACTAGCTTCTCCAAATATATATCGCCGTCGATGTCACCATGGATGAACTTGACTGCGGCGTTGTTCAACAGGTCCACTTGCGCGTCGCTCTTGACGACCTCCACGGCACCTCCTGTTAGAGATGAGCGCGATTCCTTGATGTTCATTCGCTCAATTGCAAAAGCTAAAGTATCGGGGTTGTTCTTCTCTTCCGCTGCCTCCTTCGAGGCCATGTTTTGCGGTGTGCCTGAGCCTGACATCCGAGCCATTACGGTCGCAACTCCCACGTTCAGGGCGCGGAGACGCTCTGGCCTTTCGACAACATTTGAGATATCTTTTGACCTTATGAATTGATGCTTCAAACAAGCTTCCTGGAGATATACTTTAACCATTCTGTTTGGTGGATTTTTCGTGGCGGCTTCACGATTCGCACCCGCAAGCCAAATAAGCAGAGTCTGTGTGTTGGGGGATGCTTGTTGACCAAGGTTAATAAGCTAGTTGTAGCACAGCAAGTTTAACAGCAACCTAAAAGCGATGGAGGGCACATACCTCAGGAGGCTGTAGCGTACTGAAGACAACCTGCTCAGGTCAGGAACCGAACCAGCTACGGCTTTGTGGCGTCCGGCTACTGCCGAACTGTGGGAATAAGACAGACAAGGCGCCGATAAATATAATGAGCGCCCTGTCAGCTTGCACGGATCCGCCTTGTTGAACCCACCTTCCCACACCCTCAGAATGGAACACAACCACGTCTCCAATGTGCCAACCGAAGGAGGCTCATCTCAGGTCACTCCAGACGCTGCTCCCGACACATCGACGACGTCCTCCAACTCGGGGCGGATAGAGAGGACGATCTCCGAGGCGCAAACGGATGGCAGCATGCCGACTTTGTCGACCATCTCGGACGGCTCAGACGAGGAGTGGGAAGATGAGGAGGAGGTTTCAGCATCGCCGAGGTTTGGCGCACGGCCTACATGGCGAACTCCTGCCGGCCTCGCTGAAGCCGCCCAAGGGCTCCTGGAAGCTGGCCCGGTAGGCGATGATGTGCCTCCACCTCTGGTACCATTTTCGAGGTCTGCAGGACACGCATCCACTACAGAAAGGCGGCACCAGAGGCCAGCAAGACGGACGGGGGACGAACAGTACGAGAGCGACAGCAGCTTACCTTCGCTGCAGACGGTGTCGGACTCATCAGACGAGGATATCGATTTTGACTCGGATGAAGAGGACAGCGATGAGGAAGCAGAAGACGGGAGTGGCGACGAGGGGAACGTTGAAGGTGCGCCATTCCCTGCCACGATGCCACCTCTCGGCCTCCCCACTCCCGCTGAGATCCAAGAGTTGGACGAGAGAGAAGCGGCAGCATATCGCCGACTCCAGCAACTCCTCAGTATAAGGGACAGCATGGGACCTACGGATAATGAGGATCCCCATGCCTTCGACCTCGCTCGCATGCTCGTTGGATCTGGCGCGGCCCGAGCTGATGACCCTCCAATTGGGGCTACCAATGGAACTCGAGCGCCGTTCACGCGGACGCTCTTCGAGGGGCTCAGGCAAATTATGGGAGGCGTCGGCGCACCAGCCATTCCAGATCACGACCCGAAGCGAGCAGAGACCATTCTCAAAGGTCTCGAAGTTGTACCGCAAGAACTCACACGACGGTATGAGAAGGTCCGTGCTGGTAAGGAGGGCGAGGACGTTGATGGATGCGCTGTGTGTCGGGAGACCTTCGTGGGTCCCGTAGAAAGTGCAGAACAGGCCGTGCTTCCGCCCGCCCAGGTACCATCCCCGAGTGGCGAAGCGCCAGGCAAGCAGTTGCCATCGCCATCCGCGATTCTTGCCTTCCCATGTCCTGGCATGCACCTCTTCCACTCGCACTGCCTCTCCCCGTGGCTAGGGCGCAAGACTACATGTCCGACATGCAGGTTCGACATCGACCCGGACTCTTTAACCTTGACCTTCCTCCGAGAGATCCGAACACGGTCCGGGCATCCTCTGATGAACAAGCTATGGTCTCCGCCGAAGGGCAGGGGCTTCGAGCGCTGGCTAGTGCGGGAGGAGCGGAAGCTGGAGGGAGGCCACGACGGCGAACTTGATGCAGGTGTGTGTAAGAAATCCTGGGATTCTGCTCTGTACCGTTGACCGCATGCCACGCATGACAGAAGATGAAGTAGACCCAACTCCGACAAGCTCGCAGTCTGTCTCGACACCTGACAACGAAGACGACGGTGACGATCTGCCGGCCCTCATCCCTGACCAGTTTTCTTCGGCGTTGAGATCTACCCCCGGAACGCAGCCTGTATCACCATCGGTCCGGTTTTCACAAAGTACAAGTATTCCCATTAACTTGTTCGACTCTGTTCCGCCCAACCCCGAAGTCGCCGATTTCTACAACATCGATCCAGTAACCAGAGAAAGCATGCTTGCCGCTCTCCTGCCGTTCCTGAATCCGAACATTGGACTAGACGCACAAGCGCCTCCTCTTGAGGACGCGGGGGAAGATGAGGAAGACGATGAATGGCTGGAGGAAGATGACGAAGAACTCCCGGATCTTCTGCCTGTCAGCCATTCCTTGGCTGCACCATCTTCGCCCCCGTACTCTCCACACATTGTCGAGGATGATGATGAAGCCGACGATGAAGACGACGACGAACTGCCGGATCTAATCAACGAGGTATCCCTTCGTACGCCTTCCTCAAGACGCTCGTAGCGAAGCATCTCGCGGCTCGAAGTCAGCCGGATTTAACCACGATGCTTCTTTTTCGAGACCCTCAGACGACCACTACTACTGGCCTACTCGAGTCGCGTCAATAGAGCCGTTTACTAGTCTTGCGCCGCTTGCAGAGAAGGGCGTAGCGTCTTACTGGCTTGTCTTTCTTCGTCATGAACTGGCGTCAGTTTTATTCGAGTAATGTGAACAGTTGCATCTCGCGCCCATTACTATTGTACTGTCAATTGTAATATACGTTGCTACATATGTGAAGGAAATTTACGCGTAGTACTCGCGAGGCCAGATTACATTGAGCTCGATCGTGACCGGATCTGGAAAACCAGATCTACGGTGTTTACAATTTGACCTTGACTCTACCGCTCGACCTGACTCGAGCTCTCCATCCCACCCCATTGAAATATATCCCAACGCTTGCTCTCGTCATGGACGACACGCTTGAAGAACCAAATGCTGTATCCAAGCTCTCACTTGATGACAAGAGGGCGCAAGACGACGACGACGAGTCTTCGGGAGATGAGGATGAAGGGCCAGACTGGACGAAGCTGCCGTACGTTCATGGCGCTCCAGTCCAGTTTCCTGAGCTGAATGGAGGAGTATAGGACTGTTCTAAGGCCAGTGATACCGAAGCGTGGAGAAAAGGACTTTGAACCTACTGTGAGCTCTGGTCTGCAACGCCATAATCTGGACCGTGCCCGGTCGGCCATGGTGGATGCTCTGCGGTCAACGCGCACAATTTCCAGGTATACTGGCTCTATCCTCGCCCAGTGCGCTGTTCCGTAACCATTTTCCCGCTAGTAAATCCATAAGCTATGGAGTATGGCATCCAACCATCGCCCGTGCGCACGTCACGCTGGCTCGCGGAATCCATTTCTCTACTATGGGACACTCCGTCGCACGCATACCGTCATCAAATAAAGAAGATTCTCTTAAGGTCGCGAAACGCCTGGAACTTCTACCAGAAGAAGCACTATACCTGGTAGAGAGGGGTGCCATGTACTGCTGGAACGAGAGCGAGTTGGTTCAGAGCGGGCAGTCTGGATTGGAGGAAATGGAGGGGGTACCTATGACGGTGCAGCAGGCGTTTGCGGATATGGTTGGAAAGGAAGACTTGACATTGGAGAAGTACCAGGTGCGGTTGGCTGTCTATGGTAGGGACGGCGTAAAGAGCTGACAGTGTGCGACTTTTTAGGTGTATGCATACCTCAAACGCTTGGGTTACGTTGTTACGCGAACGACACCACCGTCGGAAGCATATCCAAAGGCGACGCCTTTCGATACGAACATAGGAACTCCCCAAACGTTTGGGGCGAGATGTTTTGCGGCAGCTCTGTCTCCTCTCCGGACCCTCGTCAGTATTTTCAAGAGGAAACTGGACTGGTGGAGGCCGATACGCTTCAACCGGTGGATACATCACAATCTGAGTTATCGTACGCACGCTACATTACTCTCTGGTGTCTCCTGACTTACCGTATATAACAGCTTCACTGTACAAATCACTCCGCCTGCTCCCGTCTGGGTTTAATACACCGCTCCATGTCGAAAGACCCACTGAGCCGTCACCATACCAAATCTTCTTCAACCTCTACAAACCATCCACACCGTTCAAGAAGACAGCGCCACCAGCTCCGGACTTCTCGGTAGTCGTGATCAAGTGAGCTCACCGTGTCCCCGTATGTCTGTCACTTTCTCACAGATCATTCCAGTGCACGCACGACACCTATGCCTTCCCTTACGGAGCTCGACGATCTATTCTCGGTTCTCCCTGAGCTTCCGCCACCGATCCCTCGACGACGCGCCCTCCAACCTGTAAACCCGACGAAGCCCACATCGACACCGGTCCACCCTTCCCACCCTCACGGCATAAAACCTGGCCTGATTCAACGGCTATTCCCTTGGGCGTTCACCCCTCCAGTCGACGCGAAGCCGGTCCAGCGGACCAATCCTTTCGCCGTGCTGAAGAGCGGGAAGAAAATGGTTGTCGTTGCGGTGGTCGATGCAGGGACGATCAGCTTCTTCCGGTTTGGACAAGGGGCGTTCGAGGATTTCCCCATGAACTGAGGTGTCGTGCGGCCTTCGCTTCCGCTTGAAGGACGCGCGCGGGCGCCACGTCCTTGCCTGCGTGCGCGTCCTCCGTATAGCCTGCCGGCTCTACGAGTTAGGAAGACATGGCTGTTGCAGACGCATTCTCTATTCACGTCGTACGTGTCAGGAGTACAAATGACCCGCCGCAGCCGGTATCCTCAGTCTGGATCGGGTCTCGGGCATCCTGTAGCCTACTAACATTTGGAATCGCGGTCTGAGACCATCCCACTCCCCTTCGAATTAAGGATGTGTTGCTGCTGCAGAGGGCAGCCGTGATGTCCGCGAGTGGCCTGATTCCGAACGTATGCTAGATGTGTCCTGACTTCCCTACCATCAAGAAACAGGGGGTAATCTTTGAAAATGCTATGTTTTGCTGTGAAGTAAATGTTGCGTGCTGCAGCCCAATGCCCGACAAATTGGTAGCCTCTGATTCTCCCGCTTAAAAACGCCACAAAGCCTCAGGCCTCAGATCTCAGAACCCGCTGGCAAGCGCCTATATCCTCATCATGCCGCCCACTGCCAAACCGCCACTACTCTTAGCAAATCCATTCTCTGCTCGCATGCGTATAGTGAGATTCATTCGGGTTGTTGTTGTATGTCTTGATTCTGCTGCTCTCGCTAACAGCAAGCGGTGCTCGGTAGCAAATCGCATCCCCGTCAAGTCCGAGTCGGACGGCAGGAAAAAAGAATGCGTAGATGTGTCTCTCTGCAAACATTTCCGCGAACCACTACCAGGGCGTTTGAAGCAGCAAGCGTTCACGATATGTTGAAAACCCGCCGGATGTTGTTTCAGGAATATTCGTTGGCAGCTTCAGTCCGCGATCATTCCCGTTCTGAGAAAGGCTGTGCAGGAGAAAGCCGAGCCGTCGTCTAGATCTGCTCTGGGACGCTCGTCCTTGGCCAAGGCTCAAAACCTGCGGCTTGCGGATATCACCGCCCGTACATATCCTCAAGCCCCCGTCCGTCTTTCAGGAAGCCTCACTCTCCTTTTCTTCCGACCTGCCCCCTTCCCCTTCTACGGCGGCACCGTCGTTCTATTCTCTCCCGACCACAAACTTTCTATTCCTCCGGCTGGCCTCACTGAAGTCGGCAATGTTATCTCTTTTGGCTCTCGGTTTGGGGCTACAACAGCCTTCGCCCAGTTGGAGGGTCACTCTCCGGGTAGTTTCGAAGATGGGGGAATACGCAAGTCAGCGCAATGATGGTATGTCACTAATGCTTTGGAGTGGCAGGCCTACTTACGCTTTGACCACAAAACTAGATGTTCCTCGGTAACGACGAGAAGGTCTACATTCTCGACAAGTCAGAAGGCAATGCCGTCAAATTCAACGGCTTCCCCGCCGTTGGTGCTGTCTATGACATCGCATCGAGGACTGCGACTCCCATTGCCGTCACCTCGAACCCTTTCTGCGCTTCCGGCATGCACATGCCCAACGGCTCTTCATAACGTTTGGTGGAAACAAGGCCGTAGGCCCTACCGGCAACGACGGCGATATTGGACAAGGCAGCTACGACACTACCTTCGGAGACACCGACGGCCTGACGGGCGTCCGGGTCATGAACCCCGGCAGCTGCACGGGCAGTGACGCCGCCACCTCGGCCTCGTGCCAATGGTACGACAACGCGAACGTCACGCACCTGCAAGCCAAACGTTGGTACTCGACTGCGGAACCATTGGGTGACGGCACGGTCGCTATCATCGGCGGTTTCACCAACGGCGGCTATGTCAACCGCAACTATCCACAGGACGATGATCCGGTCTGGCAAGGCGGCGCGTCGCAGCCCACGTACGAGTTCTGGCCCAACAATGGTCCAGCGTCTCAACCCATGCAGTTCTTGGTCGATGCCGGCGGTCTTAATTCGTACCCGCACACATTCCTCATGGCGTCCGGACAAATGGTTCTTCAGGCCAACGTGTCTACCAGTACGTACTCTCGTTATTTGTAATATAGCATTCCATCACGGCTTTCGCGGCGATGCTAACTTTACGCCACAGTTCTCTGGGATCCTGCCACCGGTCAAGAGACCCCGCTGCCCCCCATGCCCGATGGCATTGTTCGGGCTTACCCTGCTTCTGGCGCCACGGCTATGATGCCCCTCACCCCGGCGAACAACTACTCCCAGACTGTCTCTTCTGTGGCGGCAGTGACCTGCCGGACGTCGCATGGGGCAACTATTCTTGGCCGTTCGTGAATACCTGGGAGCACCCGGCATCGAACAAGTGCCACCGCCTCACACCTGAGCCGCAAGATGGGTCCGCCGTCGCGTACGTCGAAGACGACGATATGCTTGAGACGCGTACCATGGGCCAGTTCATCATACTTCCTGACGGAACGATGCTTGTCCTCAACGGCGGGCTCAACGGCACGGCAGGATACTCCACGCAGACGCTTGAAACGTTGTCGTACAGCGATATGCCTTACGGTATGTCGCTATCGTCCGGACCTGTGGGACAGCCAGCCATTTACAACCCTAAGGCTGCGGCCGGCAAACGCTGGTCTAACGCTGGGCTTGCAACTTCGAACATCCCTCGTCTGTATCACTCCTCTGCCCTCCTTCTTCCTAGCGGTGCAGTTATTATCGCTGGCTCGAACCCGAACGTCGACGTGAACACAACCACTCACTTCCCCACGACTTACAAGGCCGAAATATTCTATCCACCATACTTCAACGCCACGACTCGTCCGGCACCATCAGGCGTCCCGACCACCATCTCATACGGCGGCTCCGCATTTGACATCACCATCCCCGCGTCCTCGTACTCCGGCTCCGCCAACGACGCGGCAGGCAACACGATTGTTTCGCTCGTCCGCCCGGGCTTCACGACGCACGCGATGAACATGGGCCAGCGATTCATGCAGCTGAACAACACCTACACGGTCAACAGCGACGGCTCCTACGTCCTGCACGTCGCGCAGGCGCCGCCAAACGCCAATCTTTTCCAGCCCGGCCCGGCCCTGTTCTTCGTGGTCGTCAACGGAGTTCCCAGCAACGGCACCACGGTCACGGTCGGCAGCGGACAGATAGGCCAGCAGCCAACGGCCGCGGTTGCCGAGCTGCCAGCCGACGTTCGCGTGGACAGCGCAAAGGGCAGCGGCGCGAGTTCCTCTAACAGCACTGGGAGCGGAGGTAACAGCAGCAGTGGCGGCGGCAGTGACGGGAGCTCAACGAAGAACGGCGCAGCCGCTCTCCGTGTGTCTGGACTTGGAGGAGTTATAGCAGCTGCTGCGTTGATTGCTGCACTTGGTGGGTTCTTTTACAGATCTACACGTTGATGCCGTTGTGTTTACTCATTGTCGGCTTCGCCTTTGCAGCATAAACCTCGCACGAGTTGCAACCTCGTCACATCAAGTCTCGTGTCCCTCGTTTACGCCCCCCTACGACCTTCATCACAAGCCAACCTCTACCGCTCTTCTTACGCGATACAGCGTATCGCTTACGGACTAGATTTTAGTAATCTTCCCATCGTTTATCCACATCGGTCTTTTCGTGGTATTTTGGGCGTCGTGTATACCTTATGGACTGGACTCTATTATTGGACTAAACATTATTGCAGTACAATGTCGCACACACATCGTCGTCTATAGATTGTTGTCGTAGCACTTGCTATGTGAACCTTGTACTCACTCCAAAACTCTGCTCTGGTCATCGGTGTGTTCAGGCTGAGCTGTTTGCAGTAGGCGCAAAAATGGATGCGTGGACCAAAATAAATGTAGAAGGGCAGAGATCACTCCAGTCACTGTCCATAGAATCCCCAAACGTCAGACGACAGCCCCATTACAGTACTGGCTCTAAATACTACAGCTACCAATTAAATCCCGACCATAATGTTCATAGTTCAACGGCAAGAAGCAAACCATAAGTCGAAAAAGAGGTGGTACACACGTTTGTCAAATCGAATAGGTGATCATCCTTGGACCAATCGAATCGAGAGCACCGTGCATCTGTCCGACGAATCTGTGAACGCCACAACGGTCGCTTTCCACATGCTGCACAAGGGCGCTCAGGGTGGTAAACGTGATGCCACACCCGCTGAACCGAGACGGGCAGCGGAAGATTTTGTCGTCGTGCGCCGGGCTCTTGAGGTGCGCGTTCAGGGCTGGGAGCGTGCGGAACGTCTTGTGGCAGAGCACGCACTCCCACGCGTAGCCGTTCCACGAGTCCTCGGTGGCCCACCGGTCCTGGACGACTGGCCCGTGGTAGTACCCGCCGGGGCCCGCGATGAGGCGGCTCGGGTCCGTGAAGACGCGCTGCTGGTCGAGCCTGGCGACGCCGTCGTTGAGCTTCTGGCGCGTGATGCCCGACGAACACGTGTTGGACTTCCTGTGCTTCACGAGGTCGGCGCGGGTGAGGAAGGCTTTGTTGCAGCCGTACCCTGGGCATTCGTGCGTCCTGAGCTGGTGAACGGACGAGTTGAGGTGGTAGTTGAGGGCGTTCTGGTTTCGGAACAGCTTCTTGCATGAGATGCAGTAGAAGTGCTTCTGGCGATTGTGCTCATGAAGGCCAAGCTCAGAGTCGAAGATCTACAGAAAATGAGCGGGACCCGATGCACAAGGCTAACAAGTTCACTTACCTTGTTACAAGCCTGGCAGTAGTAGTGTCTATCATCATAGTGGTCCTCGAGATCCTCAATATTGTCGAAGTACTCGCTGCACCGTTGGCAGTAGAAATGCCTCGGGCTCTGAACATAGTGCTCCTTGAGGCCTACCCATGTTGGGAAATCGAGGTTACAGAATAGGCGGACATTCCCTACTACGAGCAGCCGGGGTCCTCTTGTAGTACCAACTACTACCAGGTGGCAAGCACTAGACTATAACAGTGGGTGGTCGGACCAAGACTCCAAGACTCTAAGTTTAACAACACCACCACGAAAAGAGCATATTTAATCATTCTAATTTCTTGGTCAGTCGAGACTCGACAGTCAAGAGTCAAGACTCGGCGGCAAGAACAGTCAGCTCATGAGAGGCAAAAACAGCTGGCAGCAGCTTGTGATGGCCCCTACAGGGGTCGAACCTGTGACCTTGGCGTTATTAGCACCACGCTCTAACCGACTGAGCTAAGAGGCCTTGCATAGCATGTATGTCATGTATATAACAACCAGCCATTGCGCATCACTGCGCAATGGTGCAGAGCTTGAGCTTGAATCACCTTGCTTGCAAGGTAACTGTGAAACCTTTAATGTGAAGCCACTTTTCGTCCTACCGGCATTTGCCTGACGCCCATCCTTTCCCACGGCCGTTCCCTTCCTCGCCGTCGTCCTGCTTAATCAGCACACGTGTACACCTGTACAAACCCAAGCAAGGTTTTTGGCGGCGGAGCCGGCACGTATCTAGTGTTGAATCGCCTTGACAATCCTACAGTTCCATACCCAGCCTGGACGATGTAAAATGGGTTTCTACGCTACCAGCCGTGCAAAGCTCTGAAATAGTCTACGATATAATAATGCAAGAGACAGTAGCGGGATGCATCCGCTCGCGAGGTCAAGTGCTACACACAAACAGACAGTACGTGTACAAAAAGCGTCTATGATGTCTTTACTAGCACATATAAAGCTGAAGAAAGAGAGCGGGTGGTATACAGAAAACGAGTGGGTCGTGGGTATGTCGTCGAGATGATAGTCTATATCACAAAGCAAAGCAATGGAGTGTGGGCAGAAGCAATGGGCGCTGAGCGCTGAGGTCTAGCACTGGCCCAGAAACGAGTTCAGCGGCCACGGCTGCCCATAGTCGCCGCGCCACGTCGTGAGGTTCGGGTTCGTGTACGCCTCGATGTGCTCCTCGATATACGCCGCGGTCGGGAAGTCCTTCGGGTCGCACCCGACGTTGCGCGCGTCCGCGGGCTGGTACACGCGGATGTAGTCGACGCGCAGGTGCACGGGGAACGGGATGTGCGCGAGGTCGATCGCGCCGAAGTTGAACGACATGCCCAGGTTCGCGATCAGATACTGCAAAAAGACGGCGTGCGTTCCGAACTGTCAGGCCACGTCGCGTGAGACTGAGACGACTGGGGACGCACCATGGGCTCCTGTGGGACGGGCCGCGCCGAGATCTGCGTCGCCGTGTCGGGCCCGACACCCGCGGCGTTGATGCGCCACGCCATCTGGTTGTTCGCCCACCACGAGATGTACGCGTCGTCGAAGCCGGCGCGGTACTCCACCCCGTACGTCGCGTAGCACCCCGAGCCCGCGGGCGGCACCCGGTATCTGCGCGGGCAGCTGCGCGCCGGGCACGGCGACGGGCACAAACGCCGGGTCGGGGTACTCGTAGCACTGCGGGTTGGTGTTCGTGACGACGGACGTCGCCTGCTGCGTCGCGCTGCCGATGAACGTGTTTTGGATGGAGATGTCAGGGTTTGGGATGATCTCGTTGTCCGGCGTGTTTTCCCAGAGGTAGCCTGCATTGAACGGCTACAAGAGCGACGGATGAGCATCAAAGAAGGTCGCGCAACATAATAGTGCAACTTACAGCCCATTGTGCACTCTGTGAGACCTGGCCTGTCAACGGACCGCTCGTGTGGTCTTCACCAGGCGCACCGTTCGTGACCTGCGCCTCAAAGACGTCAATCTCCGGCGCCGCGCGACCGACGAACGACCCGTCTCCGTGCTTCGGCCCAGGGTGGTCTTGCCCACCGCACGTACAGCGCGAGAGCTTCTGCCCGGGCAGGTACGACAGCACGCCGCCCTTGCCCTGGTCGCCGTTGACGAGCGCGGCGGGCGGGTTCCCGTTTATGGACTGGTTCGCGACGGTGCCGACGTCGCAGGCGTCGTACGTGTACGGCCACATGCCCTCGAGCGTCGCGCCGTAGCCGGCGCGGCCGAGGTTGCCCATCGTCCAGATGGCGGGCCAGAGCCCGGCGATGTTGCTCACGCCGGGCAGCTGCACGCGCGTCTCGACGTACCCGCCCGTGAAGCAGAACTTGTTCCAGCTGGTGAGCATGCCGCCTTGGTAGTTGAGGTCGTGTGTCTGCTTCTCCATGAGGGTGATCACAAGACTTCCGTCTTCGGTCGTGATCGACGCGGGGTCGTACCATTCGAGGTTGTTGGTTGCCCAGTAGTGGAGGTCGACGGCCTCCCAGTACGGGTCGTCTCCGGGGTAGAAGGTGCGGTTCGGGGTGTTGAACTCGTCAGAGAAGACGAGCTCGAGCTGTGTTCCAGGCTCGGTGGGTGACTGCATGGTGTACGCATCTTGCGGCGTGTCTGAATCGATGAGAGTGAAGCGACCCTGCAGAACAGGAGCCTGGCCGGTCCCGTTGATGCCCAACAATGACAGCTGCTTCCTGGTTGCGAAAGTGACAATGGGATACCCGGCACTGTTGTGTTGCGCTTTATTAGCATGCTTGTAGGTGAATGAACTTAACGGCGGTCACAGTGCGCATTTCTGGCAGGACTCTAGCAGGGCTCTGCCACAATTCTGGAGGGCGTTCGACATTATCCTTGCCAGAGTCGTGCCAGATCATGCTCCACTAAAGCCCCCGCGCGATTGAAGTCAAGGCACTCACAGTAGACCGAGGAGACATGTTATGACCAGAAGCAGCATGCCAAGGTTCCAGAACGCCCTCCACGACATGACGAATTCCCCGCGTTCTATCTTGCCGCGCTTTTCTTTTGGATCTGGCTCATGCATCGCATCGTCCTCCTCCTTGTACTCTTTCATGAACTCGGAACCCCATGTAGAGGGGTCGGAAGGGAGCGTGTACTGCATGCGAGACGCGTGAGTACGAGCCAAGTCGACGATAATCAGGACTCGCCTCGTAGCTTAGGGAAAGAGGTCGTGTGGCGCCGTAGTACGGCGAGTCGAGGTCGCCTGAGCTCCCATAGCTCTCGTAGGTGCCTATCGTGAAGCGTTTTGGCGGGCCCGGGAACGAGAGCGGACGAGAGTCGGTGTGGGACGACGATGACGGCAAGGAGGTGCTTGACGAGCCCGAATCTCGCTGTGTATCGAAGTACCGCGGCCGGGGCCGCCTGAGGTTGGCGTCGATCTCAGAGAGCGAGTTGACCCTTAGGCAGAAGTCGGCCTCGTCGGGGGTCATCATGGTCGTCGAAGAGCACGTCGGGGGTGATGGCGTCGAGAAGGGGGCGACCGCGCGTTCGCACGCACGAAAAGGCACGACAAGGTTCCATGACGGTGCGAGAATAATTACAAGAAGCCTTCGGATCCGGAGTTTCGCCTGGGAAAGCGAGCCTTCAAAGAATGCGGAGAACCCAGATGCTGATTGCTAGGCTGCCCCTCCTATTCCATAATCTTATATGTTACGTTTGTAGCCCTGCGAGCTGTGAATGTCTTTGACTGCCGAGACACTCGACTTGCCTGTTGTTCTTCCAGCGTCTCCAAAGCGGCCTTCTCGGTTGCCTCCGACGGCTTTATCTCGCCTCATGCTCCTTGTGCTGTAAATAGCATGCCTTCATATCGACTCCTTGCTGCTGAGCTGGCGCTCTGCCACCGAGCTCTGCCGCAAACCGTGAGACAAAGGGACCAGTAATGGTTGCTTCCGTACGTTGTCTGGCTGAACCCAGCATACCCCAAAGGCGAAGACGTAGTCAACGACGTCATGGCCGTGCGAGAGGCGTGTATGAGGCCGCTGCGGAAAGTTGATGGTGATGGTGTGAGTTTAGGAGGTTCCGGACCTGGCGCGCCGTTACCCCCGTACTATGTTCGAACGGAAGTTTCCGCGCCACAAAGACATACGGATTCCGTAACGCAGGCTCTAAATGGCTGCGAATGATTCGAGCAGCTACCAGCGGTTGGTACGTACATGCACCAGTGGTTGTTGGCCAGAGGCCCTACTACAGGGAAATACGTACTGGTGCAGAAACGTTTGCTCACTGCTTTGTAGCGGTTTGGTTGCCAGTGAAGCTATGTTCGTCAGGTAATAATCTAAATGACTACATGTCACGGATAATCTGAGACTGAGGCTACAAAGCACGCAATAAGACGCTGAAAAAGCGAGATCAGACACCATTTGGAGATGGAAACAGAGCATAAAGTAGAGAAACTAGAAGCGGGGCAGTTCAGAAGCCTACGAGGACGGTTGAAACGTATAACTGGGCCTGACGAGGGGGTATCACATTCCGTTCATGTTTGCCTGTGCGAGTGACCGTGCCGAAATGACCGTTCAGAGTAGCGTCGGGTTAGTGAATCTTGGAGACAGACTAGGTCTGACATTCAATAGAATTCACTTCGCCTGCGGCGGCGCACAGCGGCGGCGGATTATCATCATCGACGGTGATACCACCTCCGAAAGCGTCTCCGCCTGCCGTTCTGCCTGTCAAATGTTCAGTTATTGACTCCACCTCTGAATTCGATGATCCACAAATGCGTACCTCCGTTGTCGCTGCCGCCCAGTCCGTGAATGTGCTGATTCTTATCCTCTCCGGTATTGACATTCTCCTCCTCCGGCTGCACTACCGGCTTGTAGACCGTGCAAAGGTTACCTGTGGATACGTAGGGGTTGGTAAATTTTCCACTTCCAAAACCATGATGCAGGTAAGGGAAGAAGTAGTTGAACTTGGGCAAGTAGCGACTGAGTGCCAACATGTTGTAGCCCAAGTGACTGCCGTCGAAGAAGGCACAACGTGTGCCGAGATGGCAAATGCGCGGTACGCCACACGACCTGAATATGAATCAGCACTCTTCGTGAAGGGGTTGGCAGTAAGAAGTATTACTCAGGGCATATAAAGTGCCTGCAGTTGAAGCAGCCGCAAGCGTGGTGAGCATAAGCGTGCGTTTCATGGTGATTGCACTTCTTGTAAATGCGCTCGCCGAAGCTGCTGAACTGCGACTTTACGGAGGCAAATCCAGTCTGCGTGGACAAAGTGAGTGCTACACCCTCCCGCTGCTAAGTAACATTGCATGGGAGGCTCACCGAAACCATCGACTGCAGCTTGCTCACTTTGCCGGAGAGCTCCTGGAGCTGCACTTGGACTCCGATGATGCTCGAAAGCTACAACACGTCAGCAAAAAAAGGGGGAATCGAGGCTTATGAACGCACGTTAAGACGAGTAAAAGCGTCAGTCAGCTTCATCTTCTGTCCCTCAATGTCGCGTTTGTCACCGGCATGGTTCAAGAACTTGCCGGCGTACTTCCGAGTAGGCGACGCCATCCGCTCGACGAATTCGAGCGTCTTGTGTAGCTCACTGCGGTGATCGGGAATGGCCTATGAGCCCAGACACATCTCAAATCAAGCGAAGCGGCCTACTCGGTGAACGCAATGATGTTCGTATGGAACGTAGCACCGATGTCTTCGTGGCTCTTTCCCTTAAGCCATCAGTGATGACGCTGAAGTGGTCGGCCACCTGCTGGACGAGGCCGTCGCATGCGTCCTGGTTGTCCTTCGCGGTCTAATACACAAGCACGGATCATCAGCCATCCCATCCCTCGCTGACTCCGCCCGGCGTGACTCTAGCTGTACCACGTACCTGGGCGATGACAATGATCTTGTTGACCAAGTCCGCAGCGCCCTTCAAGACCGGGACGTTCAGGGGCCCATCGGCAATGGACGTGACGAGGCTCGTGGCAAGCTGAGCGTAGTCGAGTAAACGCGCATACAGCCTGCCTCGCCGAGTGCCGTTGTCTCCGTCGGACACCAGGTCGGACGGCGGTCACGGGAAACTTACAAGTCTTCACAGAGGCAAGGAGGAATTCGCCTATCGGTGTCGCCTGTTATAAGGATGCGGGCCAGCTGATCATTTGCAATGCAGATTATCTTCAGTATATTAGGTTCGCACAGCCCAAGCTGAGCCTCACGCCTTACGTTGATGACGGTGTATTGTAATGCTATTTGCCTGTCAAATACTGCTTCCATCGATGGACTTAATCTAGTGGTTGGCATATCTAGGGATCACGCAGTAAGCAATGCAATTCAGGGTGCAGTGGAAGTGCATGCCTGTGCCGAAGATCGTGGAAACACAAGTACGGTGCGCGGTATCCATTTATCATCCGTTTATATGCATGCATAGCCTCTACAGAGCGTAGCACCAATCGAGTTCGAGAACCCGGGTTGGTTTACTGAGACTTGCTCGATAGCGAGTATTCGGAGGCCAGCCTAGTATGATCATAGTACTGCTACTCTGTCGACATCAGTATGGCTGAACATGGGAGCCGTCCCGACATTGGCATGACCTGCTACTCGTTGCTTTTCTTGTTACTGTGGTCATACTGGAGCCAGTGAGCCCGCCGCACCGCCAGTACCACCAGTGCATACCGTAGCTCTTGAAGTCACCGTTCAGGTTGGAAACTGGTACTGGTGCTGGGACACGTTAAAATTTGCTGGAACGCACCTTCAATTTAGTCTGACACATGATACCAGCATGCGGCCTCGGATACTTCTAATGAGGAGACGTGGCCGACTCGAGCGAGGTTTATGGCCTGGAGTAGCATTGAACGTTGCGCAAGTGCCACGCTCAGGCTGAGCCGCTGAGGCTCGATTGGCCATCTCAAAAATTTGACTTTGTGTATTTAGACTTATTCATGGCGGGGATTGACAAGGCCTCTTAGCTCAGTCGGTTAGAGCGTGGTGCTAATAACGCCAAGGTCACAGGTTCGACCCCTGTAGGGGCCAATGAGAAATGGCAATTGGTTTTTTTTTGCCTCTCATGAGTAGCACCGCTGACCAACCTCTGGTTCGTCCGGATCTCGCCGCTCGGCTGTCATTGTGTCATGCGGCCAGTCCGTCGGTGTCCGTTGTCCGATTTCTTCTTGACTTTCGACTCTCAACTGTCAACTGAGTCCTGACCAAAAATGGTCAAAGATACTCTTTCTGTAGTGGTGTTGTTGGACTACTACATGTTTCAGTCAGTTAGTAGTGGCCATGGCCACCATCCACTGTTCAATTCACGGCTGTGACAAGCGCCATCCGGTGTGATAGGCGTTATACTTCGAAGAATTGTATGATCGCACTTCATGCAGCAGGGCCCGATACGAGGCCTCGCAATCCGGGAGTCACCCGATAATGATTCGGAGAAAACTTAGAGCAGCTGCCCCGCCCCTCATGCATATAAACCCCCTAATGCCAACGTGACCTTGATTAAAATTCCCGGAGAGCAGAGCGCGGTAAATTGGGGTTAACACTTCGGCACGAAGTGCATAATGTAGGCAGTAACCTCGCAGATGCACGAACTGATGTAAAGAAATAGCAGACATGGTGAGGGGAATGAGACGCAACAGGAACAGCGCACAATTTGACCGTGGGGAGCGCGGATGGTATCCAGCAAAAGGACCAGCAATCTTCTGCATCTACCTAGATTACAGCTATAAGTAGTTACTGGCAATCACACTGGGACAACACCAAACCACCACTGATACGGGGTTTCTGGAGGCAAGTGGTCGTCGGTCGCCCCTCGAATGGCCCCAGATCTCGCAAAACCACAATCTGAGTTAGCTTCGCTGCCGGTTCCTCATCACACCTACGGCCATCCGGTTTTATGCACGTTAATTTGCCAAGAATACAAAGTGTGAGACAGTGAGCTACAAAGCCTTGAGCTCCTTCTGCCAGAAGTCATTGACGGTAACCGAGCTCTTGTACTCATCCTAGCGAGAGCGGGGAATGCTGGTCAGCTTGACGAAACTGTCAAGGAGGGAGACGACGCACCAAAGCCTTCTGCAGCTTGTCGTCGTGCTTCTTCTTGTCCTTTGACTCGTCCTTGACCGCGTCCTTCGCCTTGCTGATGATGTCCGCGATGTTCTTGTCCAGGTTCGACGCGACGGTGTTGCCCGAGCCGCTGACCTGGCCGAGGAAGTTCTTGACAGCCTTGTCCATGTCCTTGTCCTTCTGCTTGCTGTCCTTGAGCACGCGCTCGGTCACCTTCTTCTTCTGCGGAGGGGGTCAGCGCGCAGTTCAAAGCGGAGCACACATGGGCATGAGGGCTTACGTGGTCGTGGACCTTGCGGGACAGGAAGACAACGTTCGGCTGGTGGTGGATGGTGTTGAACGCGGGCTCGAGCAGCTTCCAGGCGGTCGTGTGCTTGTCAAGCTTGTGCATCTGGTCAATGATGTCGCAGAGCTTGGACTCGTCCGCAACCTTCCGGAGGACCTGGACCTCGACAATGTGCTCTGCGAAGATAACATGTCAATATACGTGCATTTGAGTACGAAAAGTGTAAGCGCGTACCGCAGCGGTAGTCCTTGCCAACCTTCTTCTGTGAGGACGTTAGCCTGGCTATTGCAAGAGCCCTGGAACTGTGCGCTCACCTTGTCCAGCTTCTCCTTGTTGATATCGTGCTTGTCCTTGAGTGAGTAGACTTCATCGAACGAGCAGCGGTCCCAGACGTTCTTGTCGTGGAAGCTGACACCGCAGATCTTCATGCTCTTCGACCGCGCCTCGAGGACGACTTCATTGGCGGGGGCAGCCAGCACAGTGGTGGCAGCGAGGGCCAGAACAAGGAATGAACGGAGGGTGAACATCGTGAATAGATGGATGTTTGAGGACGTGAGTCGTAAAAGACGGCGTGAAGAAGTGCGCGAGGGTCGTGACAAATGAAGACGTGCAAAAAACCAAAGGGATACTACCAGAGTATCGTTCGAAGAAGAAAGAGCGGGATGGAGATACTGCCAGAGTATGCAGAACTCACCTCATCGTGCGGTCCTATTTATTGTGCGCCGCCAAGCTTGCTGAAACCGCTGATGGCAGCCATCAAGGGGTCGGTAAATACCAAGACTTCGGGTGGGAACCTGCGAACAACCCAGAATCACATCGATCACGGGCGGGACTCGATGCCAAATTGCGCGTACGTGGATGCGACTGAGGAACGCCTCGAGGGCTATGCATGTGTAATGTACGCACTGTGATTGTGCCACTCAGAGGACAGCATGGGCGTAGGTCTAGGCCAGTCCATAGGCAGAGCTGAAACGTAGTGATGGTTAGCATGCTGCTACCGCCAGGGTGGGAACGACTTACGAATGGCAATGCGACTCCTCAAGTAAGCTTTCGCGCAGACCATTAGCATATGTTTTTGTTGGCCACACTCAGAAAAATCAGCATTTGCACAGATAAGAAGGTTCTGAAACATGGTCAGATGTCGTCGCACGTTTCCTGCTGGTGCAAGCTCGTACGCAGGTAGGTTACCCGTGATATATGAACATCGTCTGCAGAGCTCATCAGACGCAGCTGTCAACAAGGAGGCGTATCATGTAAGTTCGAACTCAGATTGTTCGTCGAGATACAGAGGCGATGTATCGACTACCGGTCTTCCTTGTCTTGCAAGTTCACCGAGAGCATCTGGTCATATTCGACAGCAAAGCTTCCGCTCCTGCAGAGTTCCGGTGATTGGGTAACCTCGCTGTGCGCAAGGTCCGTGTTGATCATGCACTGTCCTTCATTTCGACTTTTACATAACAAGAGTAAGTAAAAGCTTGCTCGAGGCAGATACACGACGAGCGTACCGCGACTGAGAAGTCCGACTCGGCCATAGAGAGACTGATCGAGGTGAACTGAGTCAGGTAGTCTTTGATAGCTCGGGCACGTGTGAGCCCCATCCACAATCCCCGTTGTTGATAGCCTGCAACCAGTCGCGCCTGGCTTCGTCTTCGCTGTAGCCTTCGCTCTGAGGAAGCAGAACGAACTTCCGGCTCCTATTGCCCTCGTTACTATCTCGCGCAACCCTACTCAACCCCACCAACATCGACCCGTTTGTGATCGCTCCAGTACCGCACCACCCACCACTCCTATAGACCTGGGGTTGAACGTAGATGGCTTCCAATCGAGGGAGCTTTGGCAACAATCCGCGCCGCGTTGAGGGCAGGTTCGGAGCCAGGCGTGTATCCCAAACCCTCCCCCATAACCCGAGCTCGTCTGTTGTCATGAAGAGTATCCTGGACAGGTACTTCCAAGAGAACTCTAAGGAAAGCGACCAAGAGAGTGTCTTGGTTCACACCCGACAAGCGCAGCGATGTAACAGAGGGGGCCAAGGAGGCCATCTGCTCCCACCAATGTGGACGAGTACGGTAGTGGCCAACGTGCAGTATGGTCAGGGCCGGAAAGCGAGCATCCGACGCTGGAGCAGCGCGGTGACCCGATAGTGAAGGTGCGGCCAGGTACACGAGATTGGGGAACGGGAGGTCTGAGCAGTTGTTGACATCGAAGATGGGAGCGCCGTGGATAGCCAGCGTTCGGAGAGTCTCTGCGCACCGTGGGAGTACAAAGGCTAAGGCGTGGCGCAATGCTTGCGGCTGTGTCGACATCCAGTCGATGCTGACCGCAGAGAGGAAGACGTAAAGATGCTGTACATTGGGGTGTGGTAGGGTATCCAAGAGACCCTTGAACGCGAAGAGGCTATCATGGCTGACAATGGCGACGGACGTGTATCGTGCTGGCTTTGTCGCGTCATGGATGTAGCGAGAGACGAGCGACAAGGAGCAGCCGGTGCGACCTCCGTCGGTGCACGCGAAGGTTGCAATTCTGAGTATGAGTTCCGCGGGGCAGCGGTCCATCGCGCAGTCTGGGTATCTGGAAGGATTCTCGCCTGGTACGTGCTCTTTATACCCAACATACACAGAGTTCGATGGCCGATGGACGGCATTTGAGTTCATCAAATTTGACATCGGTTTACTGCGCTGGCTGTCGGCGGCACAGAAGGGCGGCAGTAGCGAATTGTCTTCAGGTCGGCGTAGAGTACGAACGCGAACGCTCTTTGAGCTAACAAGGGTGCAGCTTCATATCATGCCGGTTGTGCTGAGTCGTACATACCGCGAGCCAAGGCGACAGGGGCGGAAATGCAGGAGTTGCGTAGGACTGCGGTTTATGGCACGATGGCGAGCGCAAGATATACTCCTCGCTCGACGGTTGATGGCCCGATACCCGGCGAACTAGCAGAACTGAGCTCAACAGGGCGTAAGCGGGATCTGAGCTGAGTATGATATGGCAGGGCTTGAGTGGTACTTCACGGCAATGAAAATTAGTCGATGGAGAGACGACCGAGATGATTCCTGACGCACCTCGCTACCACACCATCCACCCTTGCTACGCTGAGAATCAAGACAGTATGTATGACGCCGGAAAGCCAGTAGTGACCACGTTAGTGAAGTCGGATGGTATTCACGTCGAACGTCGAGGGAAGGCTCGCTCTCAGAAGCCGGATGAGGCATCCCAGTGAGAGAATATAAGGAATGAGGTCGGGGACATAGCTTTCTGAACCCTTGTGAGGACCCCGTGAATTGCGTAGGTAACTGGTTGGCCTGTACCAGTCGAGACGTCGATGACAGTACAGTAAGATGGCAGTCACAAACCAAGTCGCTGCTGGGCGCTTCACGATTATCCAGTCTCACCCTTCTTGGGCCGCCTCAGAGCAAGCCTCAGAGTCCTCAGTCAGTGACTTCGACAGATTCACCCTAAGCACACGTACAACATAGTCTCGGCTGCTGATCGTGAATAGAATGACAGACGATCGTTGTTCTCAATTGTGCTCCAACACGAACTACCCCCTCAGGCCTTGACCCTCGTACGCAGTTACCTCCAACGGCCAGTGGCCATTCACACCTTCTATCACGCTTGTCCAATCATGTCTTGCCTCGTCCTCGGAATATTCTTCGACCTCGGGATGCAACACAAATTCCCCTCTACCACCACTATCCGCATGTTCTCTCGCGATGCGCTTGAGTGCAATCATCATCTCATGGTGTTCCACGGCTCCTGTGGCACAAAACCCACTATAGTGGTATACCCGCGGGTGAATGTGGATAGTTCTAAGCTTTGGAAGCCTCGCGGTGAGAGCTGCAGCCTGGCGAGCCTGCCGAACGGCGTGTTTCCAGACAACATCTCTTCCCGTGATCCACGAGATGAAATAGTCTTGCAGCGACTGAGGCCCGAGGGTCAGGGAGAGGGATGTCCAACAGAGCTCTGAGGAAATATGCACCGGCAGTGGGGAGATGTATGGTTTGGAGTGAAGGCGCAGAACGAGCGAGTATCTCCCACTGTCCTGGGTATGAAAACGAGTTGCTGGTATGTAAATAGCGGAGAGCGGGGAAGCGGAGGCTTCCTGCCGTTGGAAAATCATCCATCGCCGGTGGATCAACGAATGGAGACGCAAACGAGGGAGTGTGCAGGTATGTGAGACAAGGAAACTGAAGGAACGTGCCGCATGTGCCAACATCCAGCTTATCGGAATGGTGGATGACCATCGTTTCCAGAGTGGCTGCGCATCGTGCGAGTACATCGGTGAAAGCGGCGCTGGCAGTTCTGCCAGACACTGGCATGTCCCATTCGAGATCGTCAGTCCGCCACGTAGCAATGGCGACGAAGAGGTGCAGAATGGGCACGGCCTCCGCGTCCCCCAACGCGGCTGCGAACGCGAACAGCGTGTCCGAGTCCCCGACAAGAGCGGCGGATGTGTAGCGGGCCCGCTGCGTCGCACTTCGGACGTGGCGAGAAACGAGGGATAATGAGCAACCGGTGCGACCGCCGTCGGTACAGGCAAGGGCTACGATCCTGTGCAAAAGGTCTGGAGGACAACGATCCATGATGGAGGCGACGTGCACTGGTCAGGTCAGGTGGGTCCAAGTACGATGCGTTGATGCACGCCTGCTCTTTATACCCATACCCCTCCGCAGTAGCGCTCTGCGGAGCTTGAGTAACAACGTAGTCGTCTCAAGCCAACCTCATCATCTCGGCCTAAACCGCCAAGGATACTGCTGCATCGGGTGTACCGGTACCTGGGACTGCAGTATTAGTCAAAATATTGATCGTATTGGGAGTTAACCCACCGTAGCTGCGTTAGGCTCCTTAAATCAACGCCAGTGAAGCAAAGTCGGCTTCGACTTCGTGCGTGGGCGTGTTCAAACTCGCCGGGTACGATGGCCAGTGGCCATCTCCACCGTCAACCAAAGACTCCCAGTCTTTCCTTGCCTCGCCTTGGCTACGTTCACTCGTTCCGGAAGAAGATACAGCTTCCTCGTGCAATCCTCGTGCGCACTATCTCTTGCCACCACGGTCAACCCGACGTTCGTCGCCTCCTGTATAGTTGCACCGTAGGAATACATTTCTGGATCTTGAGACCGTAGTTGCACATAGACTAGGGCCAGTTCCGCGAGCTTCTCGGCGACCTCTGCTGCCTTACGTGCGAGATCGGAACCAGCAGGGAGCTCATCTGTGGGCGCGGCTGTCTGCATGGGTTGATCGCGAACATTTAACGGGGCTGGTCTCAACGGCACGTTGAGGATAATGCGCAGAATCGGGCCTAGGAGAGGACCTCCGGTGACGCCAGAGAGGCGAAGGTGCGTGGGGGAAAGCTTCGAGGCAACGAGCGCATCCCATGGATCGCGGGAGTCGTTCCACTGGCTGATGTGCAAGCGTTTGAGGCGGGGGAACCGACATTGTTCCACCGGCGTGAGCCGATGATACGTCGGCGTCGAGAGGCATTCAAGAAGAGGGAAGCGCGAGTCTACAGATTTGCAGTTTATACCAAGGATAGTAGGTTGGTGGATCGCCAGCGTACGTAACGATGGGGCGACGAGGGGCAGCAGTATAGAGAATGCCTCTTCCACCTTCCAGAGAGGGATGAGCCGATGCTGGGCACTGATGTCGAATGAGATGAATAGATGATGAGCCTTGGGCTGGATGGACGATGCCGCCAAAAATTTGGCGAAAGAGATAAAGCCAACTTGGGAGGTAAGTGCGATGGTGTGGTAACGAACAGGTTGGGTTGCTTCGTGGATGTAGTGGGAGACCATCGACAGTGAGGCCCCCGTGCGGCCGCCGTCAGTGCATGCAAAGCTGACGATTTTCTCCACGATTTCGAGTGGGCACTTGTCCATAGTTAGGCTGACTGGTGTAGTCCAACAGCAGGATTCGCTGAGCAAGCCCGACTTTATACACGATGAACAGCCTTCCTTGATACGACCCTGATATCGGCACTCAATTAGCACTGGTTTGCGAGTGATGCTATGACATATGTTCCCACAAACCTTACGTCCCAACAGTTATAGCAACATGGTAGCGGAGCAAGGGAAAATGACCGCAAGCGAGACATCCTCAACATTGCTACATACGAGGTGGTGAAGGCAGCCAAGTCGGCCCAATATACGCATCTCTTGGCTGAGTCACGCACTATGACAAGAGCAGCAGCGCAGTCCACATCTGTCGTGCTCCAGCAATCCAAGCTATATGTTCGCTGCTGCGTGCCGGCCCATAGGGGAAGTACTTGAATCACCGCCTACAAATCTTGATCACCTATAGACGTCGGTGAACATTAGTGGCATTAGCAGAAAATAACCAGACGTGCCTTGGTCTCAAGCGAGTAAACGTCTACTGATGCCCTGGCCTGGAGCTCCTTCAAGAATGTCGATGCTGGTGCGTGCAAACTTAGGAAGCTCCAGTCGTCACTAGCGTGATAGACAATCAGCCGGTCGCTGACTGGAAGGATAACTAGCTCACAGAGGCTGCAGGTTGCTGACCCACCGTCAACCGCGCCCATGCTTCCTCGGCGTAGTACGGCAACGTATCTGTGGACGTGCCTAAGAACCACGGACCATCCCCACCGTCGACAAGGTTCATCCAGTCTATCCAGTCCTTCCGTGCATCATCTCCGGTGGTGCCCTCCGCCTCTGGGAGTAGAACCAGCTTTCCTACGTCCTGCGCCAACAAACTATCCCTGGCGACCTCGATCAACCCATGCAACATCCTCTGTTCATTACGGCTAGCCGCAGGATGCAGCCCCTTCGAGTAATAAGAACGCGGCTGAATGGACACCACAGCCAGTTTGGGGAGCTTCTCTCTCAGCTCGGCGATCTCAAGCGCACTCGGAGGCTCGGGAGGTATTAGCTCTTCGCCATCCACGAATGGGGGAGTGGGCTGCCCATCGGGATGTAGCGAAGATGGTATACAGGGTATGGCGAGGATGGCCCGTAAAGTTGTTCCAAGATGGTCGCCATAAACGACATCGGAGAGACAAAGACGCGTGGGCGAGATGTTCGAGGCAAGGAGGACTCTCCATGGACCAGCATAGCCACTCCACTGGCTGAGGTGCAAGCGTTGAAGAAGCGGATAGCGACATTGCTCGATTGGTTCGGTCCATCCGAGAACCGGTACTGAGAGGGATTGCAGAACGGGAAGCTGATAGTCTTTAGGGAGGCGATTTACATTGAGGTCCCGAGGCTTGTGGATAACTAGCGTACGCAGCGTCGGAGCGACCATTCTGAGGATCTTAGAGAACGCTTTCCTTATCTTTCGGAACCTTCGTGGCGGTATAGTGTAGTGCTCGTTTTCGAATGAGACGAGTAGATGTTCGGTCCTGGGACGCGGGACCAGACCAGCAAGCAGGTTCGGGAAGTAAAGTAGCCTGGCTTGAGAGGTGAGCGCAACGGTGTGATAGCGAACAGGGCGAGTAGCTTCTCGGACGTAGTGTGAGACTATCGACAGCGAACGTCCCGTGCGGCCGCCGTCTGTGCAAGCGAAACCGTCAATTTTCTCGACCAGTTCAACCGGGCAAGCGTTCATCGACATCGTGCGAAATGAGTCGCAGTGTAGAATCTTTGGGGCGAGCTGGGCAGTGCACATGACAGTCGGTCTTTCGCAGCTATAAAGAGTCGGTCGCAGACTTCAAGGGACGGGATTCTGGTAAAGGCCATTGGGATTTCGCAACGACGGCGGTCAGACACAAGAAAGGTCAAGCGCCCAAGTGACTCCCTGGCATAGCGTGAGAATCAGATGCCTAAGCCAGCCGGTTTAAGAGCTTTGAGGCGTCAACGACTCAGACGCTTGGTGGGTTGACCTATGCAGTCATGGCCATGCTATCGCTTGCCGCAGTCCTGACGCTAATCTTCAGCCTCTTTGCGCTCTGTGTAAGCACAGACAGTATACGGAATTCAAAATATCTACGTGAACCCCACAACCTCCATTCGACGCATGATGGGCATGCATTACAAGCGCAGCATCTACTTACCTTCAAGCCATTCGGCGACTTACAGGCACTCTCAAGTACGGCATTTGCAACGCTCGAGCATCCAGCCTTCCCTCGCTACAGTGTGCGCATCAAGCAGTCACACTTCTGTGACGGTACAGTGAGGTGAGTGCGGGTCTATCCGCCTTATCTCACATGAGCTCTGAACAGTTTGTTTCGTGTCGCCGCAGGTCATACACGGGCTACATCGACGTAGAAGCTCGCCACTTGTTTTTCTACTTCTTTGAGAGCAGGCGTGACCCCAGCAAGGATGACGTGGTCTTTTGGACAAACGGTGGACCTGGTAGCTCTTCCTCGCTCGGACTCTTCATGGAGCTCGGCCCATGCAGGCTCGAGGACACCGAAAACTCCACATACAACCCGCACTCATGGAACGAGTATACCAACATCTTTCTTCATTGACCAGCCTGTCGGCGTCGGGTTCTCGTACGCCGACCACGGCGAGTCAGTGGCGAGTATGATGCGACCTTTTGGAGCATATCTGCAATGACTACTGTCTTAGAGCACTACGGAAGAAGCCGCGAAAGACATTGCGTCTTTTGTCGCTATCTTCTTCGAACACTTTGATCAGTTTAAGGGTAGATCGTTTCATATGGCCGGAGAGTCCTATGGGGTGAGCCCGCAGCGGCGAGTCTCGTTGAGCGCATCCGTATCAGCTAACAAGTCTGCGCATAGGGTCGCTTTATCCCTGTCTTTGCTTCTGAGGTTTATGATCAGAATGTAAGGCTTCAAGCCTTAGGGATGACTCCAGTCAACTTGACCTCCATCATGATTGGTGTGTATGACACACATCCCTGCATCCTGGCAGACTACTAACCAATTTCTGATAGGAAATGGTTGCACGGACGACCTTACGATGTTGCCAGCCTACTACGATATGATGTGTAAGAATATCGCCACGTCACCGATATTGGACATTAGGTGCGTATTAAATTTCGATTATGAAAAGTGGAATTACTGTACTCATCTAAATGTGCTATCTAGCACCTGTGTAAAAATGAAGCGAGCTGTGAGTGCATCGTTGGCAGACATGTACAGCGTTTTGAAGTCCGTTATAGCTACCTAGGTGCATGAACTTGTTCCAAAGTGAATGCGTAGACCGGCGCGACAACATAGGCTGTCGGGCCGCCTTGACGCTCCTTGAAACCACGGTCAACGACCCTTTCGAGAAGTCAGGTGGGCACTACCGCAATGCCAAACGTTCTTTGGATGCTGAACAGAATTATCAATTATCAGGCATGAATTTCTACGACATTACTCGCAAGTGGTACGTTGTATTCTTAATTATCCTGTCTGTAAGGTTGTAAAGACTCCCTCCAGCGATGGAATACCCGGAGAAAGCGACTGCTATAGTATTTTCGGGTGAGCTCTTATTATATCTGTCTTTACTTCAGCTTATGCTACTCATTCCCTGTTCAAGTGTGATAGAGCCCTATCTGAACAGACCGGAAGTCCGCGAGGAACTTGGCATCGACGCGTCTTTTGGCAACTTTACCAGGTACGGCGCCGCCGTCGGATATGGGTTTTGGTCCACCATGGACGAAGTATTCCCAACACAGTACTACATCGCCGCTTTACTCGAACGAGGAGTCCGCACGCTCATATACGCCGGCGCGAATGATTGGATCTGTAACTGGGTATGTCGGCTACATCATGCAAAAGTGTGTCTGCTCGCTGACGCCGGTTCGTAGGTTGGAAATGACCGGATGCTACTAGCCCTAGAATGGACGGGACAAGCCGAATACGTGCAGCAGCCTTTTCATAAGTGGTTTGTCGATGACCGTGTCGCCGGCCTGGCTCGCAGTGCCGGCGGTTTGACATTCGCCACTATTACCGGCGCTGGACACATGGTGCGAATCAGTGCCTTTTCGACAGCTCGCTGCCCACTGATCTTGAGAACGTAGGTGCCGTTCGACAAACCTAAGGAGAGTCTGGAGCTACTGAGGAGGTGGATCGAGGCGGAAGCATTGTGACTGTCGTCGGAGAATTTATGACCACCTTAGCTTTAGGGATAGCGGGATCCCGGCCTTCATGTATATCAGATAGCGATTTACCGACATCGTGCTAATAGATCCTGGCTGTGTCAAAGCAAACTACAAGACTCGAGATGGATGAACGTGGACACGACCGTGACCTACAAGCCTCAAGAAGTAAATCACTGGCATCAGCGTGAGAAACAACTGTCCAAGCTGGCTGGCAGCGTTGTGGCGTCAACGACGCTTGGTAAAGTTGACCCAAGTTAGCTAGTATCTCAAGCCAAGGGCGCGGATACGTGATTGTGCGCCGCGCTGCGACACCTCAACCTTTTGCTGAACAATGATTTCGAGTCACATTCGACACGATCAACGTCTATATGTGCATTTTTCATCTCTTTGCCTTCATGCCGAGTATTTTGCGACTCTGGCGTAGTGACACAGGAAGTCCTGAAATAGTATGGTTAGGAAAGTCTGGCCGTTATATGCAGCTTACCGCGCACACGAATGAGTTTGGACTGCGAGAATGGAGTTGCAATTGTGGATATATCAGCCTAGAGTACGTAATGCGAACCAGCAGCGACAAGAAAACGGTGAAAATTAATGCGTCATACAAATAAACAAGGATAGCAAGAGATGAATTTTGTTTTCACCAGAACGCACACCTAGCCAATGTAGTCAGTCAGAAGCGGCCCATGGTATGTATCCCGAATACACTCACCAGCCGGAAAAGCATTGACAGAGATTCTCGAGCGACGTCGCCTGGATGATGAGCTTGTCAACCTGTGCCGAGACGGAGAGTACTTCGTCGGGGTTGAAGTCGCGGCCCGTCAGCTTGTGCTGCACGCGGTTGTACACCGCCAGCGCGCGGTCGTTCCGGATCTCCTGCGCTTCGTTAAAGATGTCGTTCTCGTCCGGGTTCATGCGCCGGTGCGCGCCGCCGCCCGCGGCGTCGACCGCTGAGCCGACGAGGTCGACATTCCGGTCTGGATTCATCACTGTGCGTTACGACGGTCAGTTGGATACGCGCGGGAGGTGCGAAAAGATACGTACACTCTGCACGACGGCCGTCTCCGTCATGCTGAATGAGACGCCACGTGATCAAAGGGTCGTATACGAAGGCTTCCAGGACCGCCATCAGGGACTCCTTGTTGTCTCGCAAGACCTTCATGCTGATCTCGCAGGTTATCCTAAAGCTGCCTTCGATGCCGCTGACCTGTGAAGCATATCTTAGTCAGCATATGGTCATATAAATGAATGGGCAGGACACCGTACCTCCATTGCATGCGTCAGCATCCTGGTCAACCGGAACGGAACTTTTTCCGGGTACTTTTCGCGGTGCATAGCGACCTCGAAGCAGTCACCGAAATCGATATGGACAACCTTACCGGTACTACGCTGGAGCATGAAGTTCGACGGATGCCGGTCGCCGAGACCCAGGATATGGCCGACCATGCTGTTGATGGCGAGCGAGCGAGTGTAGGTCGCGCGGCGCTCGAGCCAGTGCTCCGAGTTCGCGCTCTTCAGCCACAAAACGCGGTAGAGATCTTGGCCCGTCGTGTTTTCCAGCGCATACTCGAACACCTCGACCTTCTGCAGGAGGATGAGGTCTTCGTAGTTGGGCGCCATCTGTCCAAAGAGCATTCAAGATGGGATCTCGTGAATGGTGAAGTAAGGCTGACCTGCAACATGAGCCGTCGCTCGATGTCGATAAGAACCTTACGCGAGTCACGGTATTCTTTGACCAGTACGTGCAGAGTGTCGCTGTCGTTGACCCATCCAATCAAACCTGCCTGCGGAGCCAGGGGAGTGACGGAGAAGCGCTCGATGTGCACCCGCCTCTTGAAGCAGTCGACATCCTCGTACAGCAGGTTGTTGACCAGACCAAACAGTTGCATCACACGCTCATCCTGGCGAAGATCCTCATGGCCCTTCAGCGCGAAGTGATAGTCCCTTTGGTCACTGCCCTTGATAACTAGACGCCTTGGTCGCTGCTTCGACGAAATGACAGTCAACTTGGGAACGAAGCTGCCGATGGTAACTATGGGTTTGCCTGCTTGGTACGTTCCTGGAGACAGGGTTAGATCACGATTGACAAAATATTATATAATGACTAACCTGGGATAGCTATCTGGAGGTTGCGGGCCTTCAGGAGCTCGGGTGAAACAAACTGAAGGTCGAGAGTCGTAAGGGACTCCAGCTGCTTCTTGATCCTGGTGAACACCTTCGGTGATTGTCAGTCGGTATACACTAACAGTTAACCAAGCGACTTACGCCATAGTAGATCTCCCAGGCCTTTTCAAGATCACGCAGCTCGCCATAGATACGGTAACGACGACAAGCTTCACGAGCTTCGTGCAGGTCGCGACCAAACACTTGTGCGAATGACGTCTCACGAGCCGTTCTCGGTCCCTAAGACAACTTCAGTCGATAACACCACGCTGTAATGGAGATAACTTACCGCTTCCACCATCGCATGCAAAGGCTCTAGATGCGCAATCATGCCGTCGGGATTTTTGTCATTGAAGTAGAAGCGGGAGGCCTCCTCGAGACCTTCAAACCACTGCTCATGCCATAAGATGGCAACCCGGATGAGCTCTTGGCTGACGATCAGAGCCTGCTCAACAATGACAGGACTATGCTCGCGCATACGATCCATGATGTTGAGAGCAGCGCTGTGCCGGAGAGCACTGTTGGACTTCGACGCGACGGTGAGGGGATAAATCAACGCTTGAGGGTGGTGTCGTCCGACGTCTGCGAGCAAGTTGTTGATGTTCCGTCTGATGTTTGCGTTGGGCGTCTGGATACGGGCAATAATCTGCAGGAATGTCAGGGGCAAGTTGGATGGGTCGCGCGCAGAAATCATACCTGGGGGATGACCTCCAACCACGTATCAATTTCGACGTTGGTGAATCCGCTGGTCATCGCATGGCTGACGTCATCGTGGGCACCGTACTTGAACCAAAGGGTCAACAATCGCAGCGTATCTTGCAGGACGTTCGTCTTCCGTTGCAGAGCAATCGAGCGGAAGAAACCGTCAACGGCTTGGACAATATGTACGGCCAGATCGTTGCTGGGTATGTCCGTCCGTTGCTCCGACATACCATCCAAGAACCCGATTACTTCGAAGTTCGTAAGAGCCCAGGTGTGCCAGGCCTTGTACCACTTCGGATCGTAATGCGTAGCCAGCCAGTACGAGTGCAGAATTTCTTTGATGGGTCTCTGTTGTGGTACAATGAGAACTGTTCCGCGTTCGGTGCAACAATAAAGCTCACCGTATCCCAGTCTGCATGTAGGGCGACTTGCCACTGACCTTGCTTGAAGTAGCATCGGGCGAGCAGGCGAGATAAGTCATCCAGCTTGGCTTTGTGGGCCTCGGTGGCTGCCGCGCGTTCGTTCTCAGGTACGAGGTCCTTCGCGAGGCTCGAGGTAAACTTAAACAGGTACCGAAGGCTCTCGTCGTGTTGTTCATTGGCCCACAGAAATTTGAGGTGCGCATACACGACGTGAGGAGGGACACGAACACTCTGCGGGTTTTCACGATATTGCATATGCATCTAGACAAGAGGTTAGCACCACCGGGATATTCAGAAGAAAGAATACAGACCCGTTCTGGCGACATCAGCGACTCCAACGTTTTTTCTGCCAAAACCATACGCTCGGACTTCCTGCAGAGATTGGCGAATCGAATCCAGGTGCCGGAGTCATCGTCGGGGTCCAAAACCAACGATCGAACTTGGAGGACTCGTTGCCACACTTCGACATCTGGTTGGCATCCTTGAAGCCTATTCATACCCTAGGTCAAACAAGTTGAAGGGGGCAGTGAGGAGACACATACCTTTTCACCCACGTCCTTCGGATAGAGTGTTGGCGGTCAGGCTGATCGGCATTCTGCTTGTATAGGATGATTTCCTCCAGCTCCGAAAGCATCTGCGCTCGGACCATCGTGCTAAATCGAGTGATTAGCATCTCGCTGACACGGCAACACCATAGCAATGGTCCTCTTACTTGTAAGCGCGTCCGTAGCTCTCACCCACGAGTGAAGACAGCTCGGGGTCAAGCATGTCCCGGGCTTTTGCAATCTGCGCCATGGCCTTGGAGAACTGGTTCTGGTGCACCGAGAGGATCGCTCGGTAGAACGGACGGTCCGCAGAATCAGGCTTCATCGTAGCGATGTAGTCGTCCATGGCATCCCAATCGGTCAGAGACCACGCAGCGGCTGCCGCCAATGGAGCCATCTCCCGCCGGTCGTCGTGAGATGCTTCCGACCAATGCTCTTCTATGCTCGCCATCAGTGAATCCCACTCGCCGAGTGCATGCAGGCACTTCATCCTTCCAAGGATGATTTCCGGTTGGTCAGGGTCCTCCAGAGACTTCCTGTCGTAAGTTGCTAGAGCTTCCTGCCATCTTCCCAGTCTTTCATACCACTCTTCGTGCTTGCTGACGTCGTACTGTTCTCGGGCGACCAGGAGCGTACCCCATGCAGCGTCATGCTGCTGAAGCTTCGAGTTGATACTGATGAGTGACTCGATAATGCTGGGCGACGTCTCCGTAAAGAACTCGAGTTCCTTGTAATGCAGCGCCTTAGCGTAGGCATGGAATCGGAAGGCGTACTCGCCAAGGGTGCTGTTGCTGATAGGGAGTGCCTTCTCTTCATGTTCCATGAATTCGGCAAGATCAAGTAGGCGATGTACGAGGTCGGACGGTGCATGTGGATCTGTGATTGCGGTCTCGATTGCGCGGACCAAATCTTCCTATAACCTCTGTGAGAATACATCATGCAACGCACGCCAAACTACGCGCACCTGATACTGAACGTAAAGCTCGCCCCAGCAAGAGAGGAAAGCGGCATTGAACAGCTCCTTCGCAAGTGGCGTGTGTACGTCGACCAAGCTCATACACGCCCTCAACGCATGTGACGGCGATTCTCTCATGAACTCCACCGACAGTCGCTGCATCCACTCCATCCAGTCCTCGCGCGTGCTCACTTGGGAAACATCCCACGCCTGCTTCAGATGGTGTTGATTAACAGTCATCTTCTCAGCTTCGGCCGGCGGCGCGTACTCCGTCGCTTTATTGTTCTCACTGCGAGACGTTGTCAAAATCGACAGCAGGTAGGATAAGAGTATTACTCACAGCATGTCCAGGGCACCAGTTTCCTGCGGCAGGGGTTCACCGCTAAGAAGTTTCGTCACCAGACTATCATATTTGAAGTTCGTCATCCCGGTTTTGGCAAGGCACTGTACGACGGTCAGCATACAGGACATACAGGATATACCAGTCGGACTCACTTTGTTGATTGTAGGGACGAATATCGCGAAGTTGGAGCCCAGCTGCAACATCAACGCACAGAGGGTGTCCATGGCGGCCATCCGCAGCTCATTGTTAGGCTGTCCAAGCACTCGGACCAGAGGATGGATGAGGCGCGACGCATGGTCCGAGAAGTTCACCCGGCGAGTCAGACCTTCGATCGTCTGAATAGCTCTCTTTCGTAACGCGCCGCCTAACGCAAAGCCGCCGTCCAGTCGCTCGCATGTCCTGACCAAGATGGGTACAACGAGCTGCAGATACTCCTCTATGTTGGCGCCGAAGGTTAACATCGCATCGAGCACCTTCATCTGCGTGCTTGCCACCTTGTCGTTCATCTCTCCGTCAAACACCTTCAGCAACAGCGGTAGCACGTTGGGAATGAATGGCTTGAACTCCGAGTCAAGCGCCTTCCCGAGAGCCTCTACGAGCGATGCTAGAGGCAGCTGTAGCAGCTGATTCTCCCATAAATCGCTGACGAGCTCGAAAATGTCGATTGTGTACTTGCGGACGTGTTGCCTGATGATCCCAACCAAGATTGTGAGCTGCTCGAGATGGAATATCTGCACACGGGCAGAAGAGGTACGAGCAACATCGGTGAATGCAGGGATAATCTAATCTCCTCGCTCAATGTCTATCCTCTCCAGCGTTTTAGATGACTCACTTGTGGGAGGAATGCAATGCATTTCAGGCCTTGGGTCTTGAATATTGACATAATTGCCTCAATGACCTTGTGGTGCTGAGGATTGAGCGACTGGTCCTTGAGAATGCTGAGCAGTGCGTTGATCGCGACCGTCTGGTAGTAGTCATCGGGATTGGTGATGGTTCGATGGACAGCCTGAACCGGGTTCGCCGCGAGCTCATTCTCCACTGCTGCTGCTTCGTCTTCCGGTTTGCTCTGCATTTTCGTGCGTCAGCCATCGCAGTAGGGGACTATGGAAATACCTACCCGTCGTTTGTACGGATCCAATGCTCCGAGAATACCAAGAACTTTGATAACCTCACGGCGCACCGCCTGAGTGGGCTCCGTCCTAAGAATCCTGCTCAGTATTTGGAGGACTTGCGGATGGTCTATCAAGGGTGCAATGACATAGCCAGTACTGGAGCAGACCTGGCCAAGCGTGTGCAACGCAGCGTCGCGTTTCACAATGTTAGGGTCCGAAAGGCTGGCCATGATAATATTCATGAGAGCTGGCACGTGAGGCATCACATCTTCACCGCCGATACATGATAGTTCGCCCAGGGCCATGAGCACGTTTGCGGACACAGTGGGGTTGGGGTCGCTGGCCTTGGGCAGAAGAATGTGGAGCATTGGAATTGCGTATTCCTTGATGAGACGTTGTGTGGCATTGATCAACAACGCCAAGATTCGCGTACATTCTTCTCGGTTGCGGCTTCACGAAGAATCAACAATTACTGCGGAAGAGACATCGCATCGACGACGTACATAGTGGTCGAATACTCCAATTCCGTGAGTAGCTGAACAAGCATCTTGCGGAGGGACGGCATCACGTAGGCAGGATTGTGTAAAGCCAGGCGGCCGATTAAGCGAACGGCAGTGAGGCGATTCTCAAAGACTTCATCGTTTAGAGCAACAAACAAGGACCTGACATTCTCCGCCTGCGAGAGATGCTTGTCAAATCGCTCAGACAGGGATTCCAAAACGCCTTGACGAATCTTGGGGTCTGCACCGGAGAGATCAGCAAGCATGTCTACGGCATGCAATGAGTCTTTCGCTCACCAGGATCGGCCACCGCAATAGTAAGCAGCTTATCGATGACGCCGCTGACGATCTCAATTGAGTGGTTGCTAGCTTGATAACAAATGGGATCGCGACTCAGGACACGGCAGCACGTCAACGCCGCGGCCTGTCTAACACCGGGATGATCGTCCTCGAAGGGCAACACGTCCTCGCTTAGGAATTCACTTAGTGCATGTCCTAAAAGACGTATTTAGCATCTCTGTGAAGATCTCTGGATACGCAAACATACCACTGAAATCGAATGTCCCAAGAGTGTCCAATGCGAGGATCAGCAATTCTGGCGTCTTCTGGATTGGTACGCTCTGTGTTTTCAACATGAGTCTTTTGAGTTTAGCGCAGCATTTAGGTACCTACCTCTGGTATGCTGTTGTCTCTGATGACGGTACCTGACTCCCCTCGAAGGAGAGCCGCAGGAGCACCAAGAGGTTTGTACGGTTGACCACTCAGTATATTAGACAGAAGGCCTAGGAGACGGTCTGCGCGAGAGCAAGCCGTAGGTTAGCATATACCCACCATTGAGTAGAACCACATAATCACCTTGTATTGTCTTCAACAGCGGCGGAATGTACCGCGCAATGGCGACCAAGGCTTCCCGAAGGGATTCGCTCAATCCGCAGTCGAACATGAGATCGAGTTGATCATGCAGCAGCTTTGTGAGATTGGGTCCTACTGCAGAAGCTAGCATGCCTATGCATTGGAAGATGGGCTCTTCCGACGGCGCGTTCTTCTTGCTAAATCAACGTGAGGGAGATGCGCCACATAGAAGATGACAGGTATGCTTACCCTCGCATTTCCAAGCCCTGCTTGACTTGGAGCATGATAGAGTCCAAGAATGGCTTCATCTCACTGCCCACAGCAGACGCCACATGTCCGATGGCAATGAACGCTGATCTTGAGCAGGTCAACAGATAATTCTGAACAGTCTACCATAACCTTACCAACAGATCTTTCCGTAGGCTTGTCCAACTGAGCTAGCAGATGTGCCATTACCTTGTGCAAGTGATGCTCCGTAAATGTCTGCGTATCGTACATCGCGAGCGTGGGGATGAGCGTAATAACCATCTTGCGGACATGGGGGTCGCGGTGCGTCTTGAACTTCATGATCTGCTCTGCGGCATCTTGGACATTGTTCTTCATGAACTGTCATCGACAATATTCAGCGAGCTTGGCACGACACGAACGGCACCCGACCAACCATGCCGCCATGCAACAGGAGCTCGCGATATGCCAAAAGTGAGCCATGGATAGCCTCCGGCTGCTGGAGTTTCAAGCCTTGTTGTGCCTCTTGCAACGTCCTGAACAAGAACGGGCTCCTGGTCTGCCTCTCCCTCTGCGTGACAATCTCGAGGCACGCGGCCAGAAGCTCAGCGGCGCTTTCCCGCACGATAATCCGGGGATCTCTCAGAGGTTTTAGGATTTGCCCCGAGACGAGGTCAATGTGGGGATGGAAGTATGTCGGACTGTTGCGCGCAAGCTCCTTGAGGATCAGGACTCCCGCATACCGGCCTGCTTCACTCTTGTCGAACAGTTCAATGAGCGATGGGCACCTCCATGTCCATAAATCGTTCACCGAACGCAGCGCCTCCAATCTCAGCAATTCGTCCTAAGGTCTTGGAGGCAGCAAGCATGACGTTGATGTCCGGGTTGGGTAGAAGGTACTTCACATAGTTGTAGAAGCGAAACAGGTTGCGCTTGGATTCAATGTTGCCATCGGCCTCCGATATAAGTAGATGGTCTGTAGATGTCGCTGGTTAAGCGCATATTTGGACCGATACAGTGTAGCAGACGCACCAATTGCCAGAACGCCTCCCAGCTTCTCAACATTGGTTTGGCTGTGCACCAGCTCGGACAGCCTGCTGACGGTCTCATCCCACAGCTTCGCCGCAAAGTCGGACGAGAGGTCTGACACGGTATTCGAGACCTGCATAAAGCGCGTCAACATGACATCAAGCCTGGGTGCCGTAATGAGGATGCACACATAGCGTTGCAGCTCAAGAGCGGATTGCAGTCGGACTTCGTGGTTCTTGTCCCTCAGGCCAGCGAATATCCTGTCCAGAACCTCGGCTTGCGAGGCCAACGTAGCAGAGGTCGCCATGTTGGCCGTGTGGGTCGCCTCGAATGGTATGGAGAACGGGAAGCTGAGGTAGTGGGGCGGCTCTGCTGGAAAGTGGCAGCAGCCAGTGGGCGAAGTAGCCTCCATCCGTGGAGCGCCCGCTGACAGCCAATCAACTGCTATCGGAGAAAGCCGACTCGAGAGAGGTCGCGAATTTGAAGTTGTGCCCAGCGGCAGACGACGTTCAACCCAAGGTAAGTACGGAAGAACAGGAACTACTGACAGTGACAGGCTAACAAACATTCTGTAGGCATGCTATTTTGTCCAAGCTGTGCTAACCTGTTGGTCATCTCTACGGAGACAGGTTACAACAAATGGGCGTGCAATACATGCGCATATGAATTTCCTATCACCAAACAGGTGAGCAAAGGCGTACCGTATGTCGGCTTCATTCACTCGAATGCTTGGTGTATTAGATGACTTCGAGGACGCGTCTGCAAAGGAAGCAGGTTGACGACGTTCTTGGAGGTGATGACATGTGGAAGCACGCTGATTCTACTGCAGGTGCGAATATGACTGCCTGTACTGATGCAACCATGAGCCTATTCCATTGATGCCTCTAGCTACTTGTCCAAAATGCGACCATGGACGGGCATATTTCTACATGCTGCAGATCCGCTCTGCTGATGAGCCCATGACTACATGTACGTCCGCTCGCCGAGTTTTCTCGTACTGAGACTAACGCCCGCCCCCTATAGTCTACCGGTTTGTCTACTGAGCTCGTCTGACTTTCCTTGGTACAGTACTAACTTTTCTTCCAGATGCGCAGCATGTGGACACCAATCGAGGGAGAACTAAATCTTGAGGCTTACCGACAGCCACATATAAGACTACGCTCCCACTCAGACGTCATCCGTCATGCATCGTTTGTCATGAAGATCGAGGCCGAAAACGGTTTGTTGAGGAGAAGGATACCGCGGAAGGAGCCATGACACCGCAACGGAGTCTATCGTCGTAGAGTGCGTCGAAAATTTAACAAGCCTGCCGCTGAAGGCAGGTCGCAACACAATCGAATCCAGCGCGATGGGCCATGGTGGCAATGGCGGAGCAAATGATTATCGAGAAGATTATCGAGAATTACGCTCTGTAATAAATAAGCTGTATGTCTATGGAAATAAATGATGCTATATTCGCCCTCGTAGCCCTCCGTGGAACACAATTGGGACACCGCGTCAATCCCCCGACTGACAATCTCAGGTCGAAGCTGGTGCGACGGCGCCGGTACCAGTAACCCGAACGGCGCCAACATGGCTTTCGAAGCTGGCGACCGTGGCACTCGGCCAGAACGTTGTCCCCTGCGTGGTGCGCGAGCCGAAGAAAATTCCTGGCTGACCGAGGATCGCAGTTTGCTGGAGACTGGGGTTCTCGCCGCCGATCACTGTGGTCGTGCCGCCAGATGCACGCACCAGTCCGGTTTGGTTGTTGCCTACGAGGAACTCGCGGACGAAGGTGTATGCCTGTGAAAGTGTGAGATGGCGTCGCCTGGTGTAACAGTTCGTACGCACCGAGACAGGCTGATAGAATGGCACCTCATGGCCTGCACCATACACCAGCGCGTAAGTCCAGCTGCGCTCCTGGTGCACAATCCCGGCCCAGTTGCCGTTGTCGTTCCACCACGATGTACTTGGCTGCCGCGTGAATCCCTGGATGCCGCCGAACGTCGTATTCTGAGTTAAGCCTCAGTACGGTAATACGCAAGTGTGAGCTGCTGAGAAACGTACTTGGATTGTCACTACATCGCGTTGCGCAACAGAGTCAGTACGAAATAGCTGATTGATAAGACAGAAATAGTACCTTGCGTGCCAAAGTGAGGAGACTGTACGTCGTCGTTGCCAACATAGGTGAGGATGTGCACCCCATTCTTCGTCGCGTTGGTCGCAAGCTCCGTAAAGAAGGTCATGGGCCTGTTATTCAAGTACAATTAGTAGTTATACAACCCATTGTGAGTTATTTCACCACGTACTCTGGGCCTTTCCGCGGAGACAGTGGGTCAATAAATGTAAAGGCAAGATATTGAAGGTGGTTGACTCACTTGTATCGTGTCCTGTGCCTAGGGCAGACCGTGCGGCATCAGCAATAATCCTTGCAAAATGAGAGAGCATGTGATGCTCACTGGATGTCCATTTGTAATCGACCGAGGAGCTCCAGTTGACAGTAGTCGGCGCGTGTAATGCTTTCACGACGTTCGCATCTGGAAGGGCTTCAGAGAAATGGAAATGACAGAGATAATCGTACGCACCAGTGAAGAAGAACGTCGGATCGAGTGACACCCTAGGGTGTAGTCCATCGGGAGCATCGAAACCCTAACGTGCCTCAATTGAGTATAGGAGTTGAAATGATACGGAGCGACGTACGAAAACCATAGTATTATCCTTGGCTGTGGATTCCGCGTCAGAACTAAAGGTGAATCGGGCATAACACAAGCATGGACTTACACCAGGGGAATGTGCAGTTTGCGGCATAATCCTGCATCTCGCTGTAGACATCACACCCATAGAACGGATTGATCGACTTCGACTGTCCGAGAAACTCAGCTCGCCAGGCTGCACAGCCGCTGTCCGTTGGCGTGGTACTTGGGGCAGTCTGGACATCAACACTTCCGAAGTGTCCGCCGGTCTGTGGGTATGTGAGGTTGAAGTCGAAGTTGCAAAGGTGTGCCCTATTTAACAAGCCTTCTTTGAGATATATCCTCGAGGTGGAGAAATTGGGCCTTACTGCTCCTTGAAATAGTCGTAAACCTTGGTATCGTACCCGATAATCTGCGGATACGTCTCCAGTAGAGTGCGCTAAACCAGATAGTCAACTCCTGGTGTAATGTAGCTCTGAGGCGAAGACAGTACCGTAGGCATAATCTTGAACTCATCGACGGAGCCAAAGGCTGGATCACCGACCATAAACTTGGCCAACTTGACAGGGGGGATTCGGGGTGGAGAAGAGGGCTTTCGCTATGTAAGGCTGCAGAAAACAAATCAGTCAACAGCGAGGCAGCTTGACTTCCGGCATGCGTACAATGTAACGGCCCGCATAGCTTTCGCCGGTCAAATAGAACGGTCGATTGGCTAGACTCGGGAAGACCTTGACCAAGTTTTCAAGGAACCCCACCTGCGAAAAGAGTGGTCAGTGATATAGTCGTCGCAGAACAGCAAACAATCTCACAAAATCCGTGCCAACTTGCTCTGAGTTGCGCGCTGCGAATGGGGAAAGATTGGTAGGTATTAATGCGTTGATAAAGACCAAACTGACCATTGGAATCTCCCGTGGAAAACCCAGTCCCCCTAACGCAAATGTAAGTTCCATAGACATAGAAGGTTGGTCGACGCAGCCGCTTACACAGGGTTATCCACCCATATATAGTCGACGAGCGTGTTCCACGCGAATTTGTTTGACGACAGCTTTTTCGTTCCCGGAATGAGACTGATAGGTCCATTTTCCGTTATAAGTCCAGTCATGCTCGACGACCCAGGCCTTGGCAATAGGTCAGCTTATGTCTGAGAGGAAGCTGGGCGTGCGCACCCTCCCTGAAGCCAGATGGCCCATGGGCGGTCATCATTTTCCCCCGCTGCGGCAGTGAGAGAACCTGCTTGCTGCTCGAACCCCCAGAAGAACAGGCTGTCGTCCGGATGGCTTGGTCTCTGAACTGAGATACTGCCAGCGTAATTATTGGGTAAGGTGAAGTTGACTCCTGGCAAGGGGTCGGCGACCTTGAAAACTGCCAGACGCGTTAGTTCCTATGAAGGCTCGACTTTGAGGGAGCGCTTACACTGCTGACACGTTGTGTTGTAAGTTTGACAAGACTGCTGTACACTTCGGTTGTCCAAGCCGCGTGGTATTACACTCGCATGTATTAGCCCGCAAGTTGCCAGCAGAATGGTCTGTAAAAGCGCGAGAGCCATTGTTAATCTGGCTTGGCGAGGAGAGAGGAGTCTACAGAAGGACGACATACCGAGGGGATGTTTTTATACCGACTGCGAAGACGCTACGCAGGCTGACCAGCGGCGCCACGGGAGTACCGGTCAGCCTCGTCGGCGCGACATCGCTTGAGAGCTTCGGGATGTCCGCTTCAAGTTCGGGTAGACATGAACGCTCCGAGCACGTCTTCCCACCGGCACTAAGCGCGCATTTAGTATGGGCGCTTCGAAGCGGCAATTGCCGAAGAATGTATTGAAGTGGGCGTGACGCTTCCGAGTTCAGTATTCAAATCAGTCAAAAAGCAGAGAATAGGGATGCAAATATAGCACCAGTGAGTTGATTAGTACTAAAGCCTGCTCACATAGTGCTCGCTATTCTATCGCAAGCCTCATTATAATGTACTAATCCCTGCTGGTTAAAGGGGTGAGAGTATGCCATTGTCGGATGTGTTCGACCCGGAGCGGATGCAGTGCCAGCGTGGAATGTTGAGCAAGTCCGATAGTAGGACAGACGAGAGAGAAGGAGGATCATACAGAACAAAATTAAGGAGTGGTTACTAGTACGGATCAGCCTTTCACACGGCGATCCACTGACAACCTCGATCAGTTTTGGCGGAGGACTTGGTCAACTCTCATGCTATGATTAGCCAGCAACGATCATTCTAATACAAAGAGCAAAGAGCAAGTATCCATCTATGACATGGACAATCACTCAAAAATGGTCTCGTAGGGAGCGAACTGATCCAAGTAAGCCTTCCACTTGCCACCATGAAGAGCGGCAATCCTCGCCCACAGCTTCTCGTCCGCCGTCCTGGGCCAGCGCAGGGCAGCCGCGAGCGTGATGTCGGCAAACGTAATCCCGTCGCCGCCGACGAGGTTATTCTTACCCTCGCCGTTCGCGTCCAACCAGCCCTTGAGCTTGGTGAGTCCCGCCTCCAGCGCCTTGAACTGCTCCTCCGTCCCGAGCTGTTCCAAGGTCTTGCCCAGCTGTGCTGTCTTGGTCCGGTGGAAATACTCCGCGCTAGGCGGGTTCAGGATCTTGATGGTCGCGCCGAGGACGCTCTGGAAGGTGGGGAGGGCGATCGCCGGCGTGATGGCGCTGATGAAGGCGGTCTGAAGCGCGACGGTTCCTTTGGGGAACACTTGGGGAGTGTCCGGGTATGCCTCGTCGAGGTACTTGGCAATGGGGTCGGAGTCGGCGACGTACTTCTTGTGGTTGGGGTCGTAGATGAGGGGAAGGGTGTAGAAGGAGCTGCCGTCGGGCTTCTTGCTGGTGGCGGGTACACCGAGCTCCTTCGAGAGCGCTTCGATGTCAGGGTACTCAACCCACACCGTCTTGTATGCAATGCCCTTCACGTTGAGCACATAGCTAGAAGAGGTCCATATTTAGGGCTGCGTCATATTTGTAGAGGGCCGAGAAACTCACCGTGTCTTCCACACATTAGGCGACCAGGCCTTGCTGCCTGGAACGGTGGAAGGGATATCGTAGAGGGTGAGTGGTGCCGACATTGCTTGTGTTGCGAATGCGAGGGTGTCTGAGAGGTTGCTGCTGCTGCCGTCTCCCGTACCACCACCGCATCTTTATGCTCCTGGGAGGCTGACATGCGCCCGACGCATAGATAGTCGGCCACAGGCACTATACTGCATATTCCACACGGACAGCGGGCTCGGGCGATATACCTCGACCCGTTTCATGCGTCGGGCATGCTTGGGTAAGCACCTTGCAAAGTCGTTCAGGAGGCCAACCAGAGGCTTCACCGAAGGACTGAGCGCTCGCTGACTAAACAATCTAGACTGGGCAAACCGGCGTCGGTCAGACTCCTAGCCAGGCTGCCCCGCGCGCCCTTCAACAATGACGGCAGTCTCGCGCGCGGGTGACGAGAGACGGCGAATAAGTCTGGCTGGGCGTAGGTCCACGATATTTCACAAAGTCGTGGATCGGTGCTCCTTCACGGAGAGCTGCCTACAGCAAAGTTATATCAGTTTGGACATTTCCTTTAACCGTAGAGTTAGCCGTAGTACGAAGTCGTTAAGGGTAGCGAACGAACCCTCCATTGCCTATTAGGGACGCTCGGCCTATGGCCAAAAATCTACCACTCCCGAGCGTAATGTAAGCAATAGCACTCCGAGTCGGGTTGTTGAGAGAAAATTGCGCACCGCAATCACTAGTGTACCTTGAAGTAAGCAGATTTCGCCACGTACGAAGGGATGATAACAATATGAGGTGAGAGGAGCTTATTGCTCGAAAGGAAATCTCAAGTCGCGCAATTCGCACATTGAGGAGCTCAGGGACGGATAGCGTAGCGCTAACCACAGCCATCCCTTGATCGCAACTCAGAATATATGCTATAAGGATAGTTTAGCACATACCTTTGTTTGCAAAACATGCCTCAGCCTTCGGCGCTTCTTGAACAATATGGCTGGTGGAAGATAAACCAGCGAGACGCGCAGTGAAACCGGGCAATCCTGCTGGTGGGTAGCATAACGATAAGTCCGTTTCTGCACCACAGCAGCGTTAGAGGAGAGTGGTTCTGGGGCGGGCCGCCAAGGAAGTCCAGTGAACCATCGAGCATTGCGACTCGCGAGGTTCTTCCACCAAGTCCGGGCACGCACGGAATGTGGCCCACACAACGTTACGCAGAATTGTCGGAGGTGCGCTCTGTTGACCGTCAACGGCAATCTCAGCCAGAACAGGCACGTTGATTAGCTGGGGAACGCACCTGGTTCTGCGCGGTATGCGCTATTCTCCACGGTTCTACCTATTGGATTGAGAGGCGCCGTCGGAAGACGTTGCGGACCGCTTGACATAGTCGGGGAAGCAATCCTTCATCAAAATCATAGTTCCCTCCGGCATTGTTCGACTATCGGACGAAGCTCGAGGAACCAAATGGTCCCCCAAGTCTCCTGCTCCCAGGCGCTAGGCTTGCAGGGTCTGGGCGGCTAGTACGAACGATCTGCGTCAGTAAACGGGGAACTTGGAAAGTTCAATCGAACTCACCTTGCGTTGAAAGTTTAACTGAGTCGGATCCCGGGCTCCTTCGTGGAGATAGCGAGTGCACAGAGGCATTGAGCGCAGCGGGCCGTACTTCCCTATGCTTGCGTTTAACAGAGCGTGCCAGGTGTGGCCTGCAGTTGGCTTGTAGGTTTGGTTTAGGTGTGTATTCTCTGTTGAGGCCAGCGCGTTTCACTGCCGACAAGTGCGACAGCGCAATGCGGAGCGGCTCAGTTGTTATCGCTTTTGCGACCTCGTCTGCAGGGAGCTTGCGTCTGAGTTCGAGTCTTTAATGCCATCACGGCCGCCGGTTATTGCGCCCGACGGCCGGCATCCAAGTTTAAGGGTCGCAACAAAGGCGAGCGCATGGAGCCAGACCGGCCAGGGCACGAACTAAACCAATGGTGGTATAGCCTGTGGGGGCGGGAAGCGGCATTCAGTCAATAAACGACGAAGGCTGCCGTGTAAAAAGCCTACTTGTGTTTCCGCCGGCGCCGGTCTCCTGTGGCCAATCGTGTGCGGTGTCGGTACTGCAGTGCTCGATAATCGCAGCCCGCTGATGACAGCCCGCGGGATGCTTGGATGAGCCTGAAGGCGGGGACAGCCGCAGGCACAACGCCATTGCTGACGGTTGAGGTACGTGATACTACAACAGTATGGGGCTATGTCTGGGTTGCGGTACGGTCATAAGCCCCTTGTCGCAGCATTTACTCGCAGCGATGAACCGGTGGCAACCACAACAGTCAGGACCGCGATCATGGCGGGACCTTACGTCGCTGTGGGATTCGCCTCTAGTACAATTCAAAACCGGATGAGCCAACGGGCCACGCTGTGTTAACGAGCGCACGGACTCACCACGTCGGAGGGTGCCGCCCGAAGACGCCGTGGCTACGACGTTCCCGTCATCCTGCCAAATCACTACTGTCGGGGTTTTGAATAGCGACTAGCGTCGGCAACCCTGCTGATGCCGTCCGCCGTTACGTGACGACGACAGTGTTAGCCTCGAACCCGACTAATACGGAGTTGCCTACAACGTCCGGATCGCGTTTCAGGCACGGTCAGCGTGGAGGGGCCAGATGGGCTGTGCGGAAACCTTCAGGTACTGCGAACATCAACGACGTTATTGGACATACAGTGTGCTCCTCGCCGCCAGCGTCATGATCGTCGTTCGGGAGGCGAACGTACGTCGCTGGACACCTACATGCCGGCTGCTGCGTAACGATCGTTAGGGCGAAAAGGTTCCAAAGATCACTAGTGCACTGGGCGTAAGTTGCACAGCCTTCAGTATTCACGCAAAAGCATCCAGCAGACTCACCAGCATCACCATGCGCAGCATGGTGGGAGTTCTCGAGGTCGAAGCTGACTCAGGCCGCCAATTTGCAAGATTGTGATCCGCCATCAGCCGCTCTCGACGCCACGAAGGTGATGCGCCAACCAAGCTTGCGATTCGGCAGACCGAGTCCCGGAGACCTCTGTGAACTGACCTTGGAACTGACTGTATAAACATCAAAATGATATTGTTCGGTATGCTAGTTGACGTGCCTTTGATGTATCCGACGGATGTATGTTACACGTAACCCATTTAAATGCATGAGTACGCCGTGCAGGTTTCCATATTCAGTCGCGACGGCCACCCAACCGTGGCGGCCAGCCTGGCTCGGGTCTTCTTGCCTAGGCAACGTCGACTGTTCAATGAAAAGAGGGGACTTTCGAGCATTGGTTGCCACGCCGAGAGCTTCGACGTCACTGTTTGATTCAATACATTTGTTGCAGTTCGCAACATTAGAGACAATGCCGAGGAGCGAGACGGTAAGACCCGAGAATATGCCAGGCAGGAAGCAAGAGGTGTGCATTAGTAGCCAGAAAAAGGCTGCTGTTGTAGGGCCTGGGCTCTAGAGCGTAGGTCACTTGAACCTGCCAGCGCACGGAAGAGCGTACTCTATAGACCGGGATCCCACGACCATGTGCGAGGGTGCAGCCCTTGGTCGGAGTTGTACTGCTCAAACTGGGTCGTTTACCCTTCTGTCTGAAATAAAACCACGGTGAGCGGGCATGACGACTTTTACCACGTCAAGAAGACTCGCTACTCACCGGTGCATGGGTCCAGACGGTCTCCAGGTATCTTGCGGACACGTACTAGTGTTCTGTCAAGATGGAATGCTTGAATCCAGCATGGACCAGTCATTCAGCAATGTTCCAGACATCTCAGTATAAGTGGTGGACTTTGATGTCCGTCGAACGTCTTTCTAGGGGACCGATGGCCATCGTGCCGACTGCTGCCGTTTTAATGCTAAGGTCTCAGTGACAGCGGCACAATTCAACAACGGAGGACGGGCTTACCAGCCTCAGGTGCATGCTCTCTCGCAGCCGTCAATGAGCGTGTAATAGCAGTCTCAAGCCACAAACTCACAACGAATGCATGTACGCACAGTAGTCCAACTCGTTTTTTTTAGTGATGGCGGTCAGGAGCAATTGGCAGTGGCGCGGCGGGGACTCGAAACCGCCTACCGTTATCTTATCTGTGAAGGTGTTGATGTGTCGGCTATCTCCGAATTTCCCAATTGGCTATCAGCCGGCTTTGCCGCTTGTGCTCAGCTTCGAACTCTTCAGTCAACAACGACCACCATACTCAACTACTATACACTATGTCCTATCTGAACCGGCGAACATACAGTGAGGCTTGGAAGAGCTAGTAGGGCTGCTTGACCTCGTGCATTCGAATCACGTCGAGCCCTCCAAAGTGCGGCTCTGTCGGTATCAAAGGCGACGGGCGTGCGTTCACTGCGCTTGACTGCATATTTAGAACACATCACAGGCTATGAGTGGTATGCATTGACAGCAAGGGAGTGACAATATGACTCCACAGTAGCAGGGATAGGCAGCATGTGTGTTCGGTGAGCAATTGTAGTGCCTTCAGTTCGTCCGCATCTCAACATTTTCAGGTACGGCTCTTGACAGGTTCTCGAGGGGGTTCGGAGCTGTGATGGTTGTCTGTGGACCTCTCTGAAGCGTCTCCGAGACAAGAACGGAGTCAACTATCTTTCGTCATATGCTTGTCCCTGCGCGAATATACCAACTCCGACAACCTCCCAGCCTGATTTGTTCGTCTCAGACCGCACGCTGTGCGCCACTGCCCTTCAGCAGCCTCTGCCAAACCCGGACACGCAGACACTCCAGGCGCTGTCATGAAGGATCATGATGCAACCGTATCACCTCGCAAAGACATCGCATCCCTTACAAAGGGTCGTTTTGATGAGTGCCTGCGCAACGTGTCGCTGCGTCGCGCCTCGAGCCAGACAACGCACGCGTGGACGTGTCCGTAGCCCTGAACACTCCGGAAACGGTCTAGCTGCCCACTCCGCCTCATGTCGCGTCCACAGTGAGCCGTTATTTCGCTGCGCGGTGGACCACGCTCACGCATCAATCTCAGCAGACGGTCTCCACGGCGCCGCCATTTGCGCTAGCTCACGGGGCAATCACCGTGCGACGCCGCTACCCCGCGGGCTGTGGATCCTTGTGCCTTGTGGGGTATAGTGCCAGCAATGACATCGCTTGCCCATGCTTCACCGTGCCCGACTGGGTTGGTGATATGACACGGAAATGCGCATGGCGCCTTGGCTGGCTGCTGCCAACGCAAGCGCGAGGGCTGCGGCGGTGGTTCGTGCTTCGCAGACCGCGTGGGTTGGCGAGCGTAATGAAAATCATTGTGCCTGGGGAGCTCCGGTTCGTGAGAACACTAGCACTGACGGAAAGCGCGCCACGGTTTCCCAGGTCTTCGGCAGTCGTTATACGCCAGACAGCCTGTCGTACAGGACTGAGAAATATGGAGCGGGTTCTCAAGGTGCGGATTTCAGTATGAAATAATGTTGTGATGGGACGATAACGACGCTCCTTAGTTTCTCTTGATTTGGGCGGAAATGAAGGCGCTTCGTGTCATGAACTCGGCCGTTGAAAGGTATGTACAGAAAGAATACAAAGACCGTTAATGGTCTCAGGCTAATGCTTCGGGACACAGGTCCAGCCGCGCTTGTTATCTCTTGCACTGTGGCCGTGTTGCTCTTGAATGACGGCGCCGTGATGCTCACTGAGCCCGAGCGAGACAAGATAGAATCTGTGTTTGAACAACTGAAGCTGCGCGTTCGGACCACGCCGCAAGTCATCCTTACCCAACTTGGTCCAGTCTAAGGGAGCAAACTGTCGTGAAAGATCATAGCGTCCGCCGACGGGTTCACCAATCACGATTTCGAGCCAGCAAACAAAAAGGCTGTGTACTGACGCGTTACGCCAGCAACCGTGAGTGGTTTCTTGCTCACAGCGAAAAACAAGCTGATCTCGATCATGAAACTCTCTCCAGTATTTTCGCTTCACAACACCCGTCCGCCGCCCCTGCTGCCTGAAAAGACGGACGGCCCAATTCCGGAAGCGTTTTTGTAGGAGTCCACGGTGGGCCTGCGATGCAGGCACGCCGGCCTTCCACAAAGAGATGTCCCGATCGATCGTGAGGTCTGCCTTCGAGATCCCGTCATTGTCGGACCGTCGGGCTGCAACATACTCGCGGAAACCACTGCACGTACCAGGCTGAGCACGAGTCTTCTTTGGATGTCGTGACTGGGGCCTCGCAGAGTGATGTCCTCCGTAGGCGCGTCCGTCGAGCGCATTCCTCCGAAGTTCAGGTTGAAACTCGCTGGCATCCGTGCCTCCGAATGCCGACGCCCCCTAATCCTCTTGCGCGATCGCCCAGGGGCGTGCTTCTGCACAGCCGGCCGCGGCTGCGCGAGTCGTCCGCTGACACTCCACCGTTCGAGTCACGGGCGCGGCGACGCGCGATCGGCTTGCATCGGTCGTTGCAGCAAACAGATCAATACCCTCGATCCCGCATCGCTGCTACACCCGCGCAGGCGTGCAGCACACACACCAGAGCGCAAAAGCGGTCCCCGGCGGACCCGCCATCGATCGCCTCGCGGTCCTCGTCCTCTATTGTCGTTGTCGTCCTCATCTTTACGTACGCCCGCCGCTATCTGTCCGCGACTGTAGCAGCCATCTGTGTGTGATGTCGTCAGCGCACGCCCGGATGACCGCCGCAGCCTCCTGCCCCTCGGGCCTTTACGTCTCCCGCGCGCGCGCAGCGGGTGGCCAGCAGGGCGCGCGGCGACTTCCCGGGACGCGTTTGGGAGGATCGACGCCCCGCGGCGACTCAACGCGCGCCGGCGCGTCTGGCGCGTCTTCCTGCGTCTGCGCGCGCGGGGCGGTGCCGTGCCCTGCCGCGCTTCGCTTCGCAGGCTCTGCATGCACCTCCCACTGCTTTCTCTGTCCGAACCCCCGCCCCGTTCGCCACCCAAGCTTCACAGACGCAGGCGCGCGAGACACCCGTGGACGATCGCTGGACAATTGCGTCCGGTTTGAGCTTCGGCTGTAGCTTGTCCTCGCGCAATCACATGCCGGGGTGCTGTGGCCTGCTTACTTCGGCAACCGCGTTCGGCGCCAGCTTGCGCGAGGCCATCGATGGGCCTTGTGAGTCGGAGGACATGCACGGGTGCCCACCGCCTCGCGCCACGCGTTGTCGCGGGCGAGGCATATGGGGGACCGTGGTGCACGCGCTGCAGCCTGGTGCTCGCCCGCCGCACAGCGCGCTCGCCCGCAAGCTCCGCAGAGCGCTCGAGCCCCCTTGCGCTGCGATTCGTCCATCTGGGCAGGACAGCGCAGAGTATAACCTCCGACTGGCCTGGGATTCGCCCGTCTGTGTGGCAGCCGGTGCGTCCCCGGTGCGTATCGTCGGGGAAACCCTGCGCGCTGTGGCCATGAGCGCCCGGTCGTTCTGCCTCGAAACAAGGTTCAGACGAGAGTCGCCAGGCACCGCAAACGTCCGAGAAGTCTGTGCGTGCTTTGCGTTCTTTGTGAGTGTTCGACGGCGCGCGGACATATGACTGTGCTGATGCCTATGTCGGTCTCCAGGTTGTGCATACATACCTATCACTACCCTATCAGAGCCTTTGCCTGCTCCCGGCTGTAGACGGACCGAGACCAGGACAGTTTGATTTTGGCCGTCAATTTGACGGGTGGACATGCAAAATGTGTCCGAACAAATGGAGGACGAGCCTGTATCGCATTATGCTGCAAGCATATTCCAAGAGTGGAAAGCAGCCAATCAGAGCCGCGCAAATGCCCATGCGACCCTGCATACTCGGGCCTGCCTGACGAAGTGTAGGTCCGCTCTGTATGTGGTGGGGTGACTGCACACTGACGTTCACGTCAACGTGCTGTCCATATTCATTTATCTAGATATCCAACAGGTTGTCTTCAGTGGGACGTGGAGACCCCTGATCGGCCCCCTTCGCGGTGCCAGCTTCGGAACCTCGACGAGCCAATCACGCAGAAGGCCAGAAGGACGGCGCCCCACCCAAGTCGTGCACTAGCGCATACTCGGGGCTCATCTGCGCACAACCCGTATGTCCGCTGATGCATCGTCATTTCATGGACTTGACGGGATCTTGTCGTGGTTCGGTGAAGGTTTGTCGGATGACACGGTGCTTCGCGCTCGCCTAGCAACACGCCCTGCCCGTCCCCGCGCGCGAAGCCTCCCGAAGCCCCCCTGTGCCGCAGAGCAGCGTCTCGCAGATGACGAAGACGCAGTCTAGGACAGGCTCGACGCGGGAGAACAGGAGAACACGCCCTCGGACCAGTGCGACGCCTCATCCATGACGCGCCGCCCGTCTTTTCCCTTCGCCCCTCCTGGTCAACTGGCGTGCACGGCGGAGTCCCGACGGCAAACTGACGTGCGACCAGGCGGCACGACGAGCCATATGGCCCCGCCAGCTGCGCAGGACTGATCCCCCACGGCCGTCCGCGGCCCAGCAACCAGCGACGTGACATCCCCGTCAAGCCCGCGAGCAACCGAGCAACCAACCAACCAACCAGAAGCCTCTCGCGCAAGGCTGCTTGACGGATCCCTGATTTGCGCTGATGCCCCGCCAGCCGTCCAATACACTTTCATTTGATTAGCTATGCGGTGTGCGCAGGCGCGACGCCAGATTGACGTGTCGGCTGGAGAAGGGCGGGGTGCGATCAGGGGTAAACAGGGGGTTGCTGTCGGGGGACCGTCGTCAGCCAGGGGGCGTCGGAGGAAGGGCGTGTTGCATTTCGCCCGACGGTGTCCGATGTGCAGACATCCCCGCGGGGACGGCGCGGACGGGCGGACTGGGGTACGGGACCGCGCGCGGCGCGCCCATTAGCTCGTCCCGCGCCCATGTACGGACGCGGTCTCAGCGCAGGAAGTAGAAGGGCATGTGCAGGATCCTGCGGCGGTAGGCGTTCGCGCGCATAATGTAAGTCAATCTTGCGTTGGCAGCGCGTACGCGGGGGTTCTCACCTTCGCGTGCTTAGGTTCTGGGCGACGTCGTGGCCTTCGCAGGGTGCGGTGGGGTCAGACGACCCTTCCCGTGAAACACGCAGCGGCCTGGGCCGCTCTACCGCCTGTGCGGTCGTGCGCTGTGGGCGGCGAGGACAGGAGTGTTGAGACACGCCTTGGCGCGTACATTATTGGTGCGCTGGAATATTCAATATAATATTCAGCGTCTGCGTCCAAGAGCATTAGCAATTAGCACTACTACTATGCGCGTAGCCCCAGTCACCCGACGTCGGAATAATTGGGACAGTCGGGTATAGCCTGGAATAGCATCGCATGTATCAGCATATGTCGGCCAGTCCGGATGTGAGCCTGCTTACTCTGCTATGCTTGTCCTATCGGGCTGACGCGGACGTTCTCGTCGCCATCAGTCCGTCACCGACCATCCCAGCGACCCACCAGTCCCGTCGCTTCCTCTCCTGGGTATTGGTCTCCAGCAGGCAGTCCACGCTTTGGACGAGACGGACCTGTGCCCAGGCGGCGCAGACGGGAGAGACAAGGGCATTGTGGCGCTGCCGGCCCTGGCCTTCTTGTCTTGATCCTCCGTCCCGATGCCCATCACCCCATCGCACGCACACACAAGTCTCATCTCCACGCGCGGCGGCGTGCCGTCTGGTGTGTTCTCCGCTCAGCACGGAAGCTGAAGAGGCACGGCACGATGGGGCATGGCTAGAGGAAAGCGAGAAACGTGCTGGGCGAGAGCCGCTGCAATCACTCAGACGGCGGCGGCATCACGCGCGTGCCCACGCCCGTGCACGGGTGCAGTCACGACGCCTCCGCCCCGAGTCTCCTCAGATCGCAGTCTGCATGAACGCGCAGCGCTCAGCCAGCATCAGCCCGGGCTTTGCCAGCGGGGTGACGGGCGTCGTGGCGCAGCGCGCCCACAGCCCCGCATCACACCTGTCCCCGTCCCCGCCGGCCGCCCACCTACCCCGGATTCGCGCTCCACCGTGCGCGCGCGGTGCGCCCCATCTCCCGCCCGCCACGCCAAATGAACGAATGAATTGAATAGAATAGAATTACAATTTCGCCCTTGTTTGTGATTGGCGGCCGCTTATGCATGCACGCGGGGAAATGCGGGGTGCCGCTGCACAGATGGCAGCTGTGCCGCTGACAGGTGGCTGCTGTTCGGGGCTGCCGTGACGCGCGGAGCGGCTGGGAAGCTAGCGGGCCGTGGCGTCGGCGGCGGGGGTGTGCGCTCGGGGGCGTGTGCGGCGGCCGAGCTGCCATCCACACCCGCGCCGCGTCCAGCCTGTGCCGCTCTGCATGGGGCACAAAGGCATACCGTCCGTGGACCTGGAGGAATGGTGGCGGCGTGACGACGCAAGGTGCCAGTGAAGAGGCATCGGCGAGCGAACAGCGTCGGCCGAGCGGGAGAAGGGCGGAGCGCAAAGCATGGGCGCTCGAATCCGCCCCGCCCACCTCTGTGGGGCGCCGCGGGGTGGGAGAAGTGCAAGATGTTGGGTGCGCCGTCGGTCGTTGATTTTGAATTATGACTCTGGCTCATATCTGCACCTTGGTAAGTCCTCTTGTTATTTCCACTGGACTTGTGGTCAGCTTATCCCGCAACCAGGAGCATTGGTCAAGCCAGTACTCCGACTGTGGAATATGTAGACCGCTCCCTGTCCGCCCTTTCAGATCTCACCCGTCGTGTGTATGACCGAGAGAAACCTGGCCTCCGCGCGCCGTGTGCCAACCACACGGCGGAAGCCCTCCACTCACCTCGCAGGGTCCCCGCGATCCTGCAGTGGAGCCCTGGGCCTGTGGCGCACCCGCATGCGTGCACTGTGCTACGCAGATCTGCCTGCCGCTAGCGAGGGAAGCCTCACACGACGCTGAACGCAATCTCGCCGATGGGCGATGGGTCCCACCCTGGCCGTGCAGCGCGAGGGGCGAGTGAGACGCGTCCGCGGGCGGTCGCCAGGCGTGTCGTAACGGGTCGTAACCGTTGATGCCTGCCGTCCGAGTGTCTCGCAGTTTTGCCATCTTCGGATTTTCCGGGCTTTCTGCACCCTCTGGCAGTTCGCGCGTTGCGGTTGGGTGGGCCGCGAGGGACCCAAGGACGGATGTCGACAAATGGGCTTGGTGCGTCCGCCGGGCGGTGAGGCCTGAGGAGGAGGTGGATGGATGCGCGTAAGGTGCGGTGTTGGCGTCGGGGAGCGTACATTAGGTACTTACTCCAGAACAGCACTGAGCACATAGCCAACTTCTAAACGTCCAACAGCCCATCGTCGAACACATACCGTCCCCTCCAAGAAACATATCCGCAACAAGGAACTCTCCCGAACAATTCAACGGGCACACAACACCCAAAATTCCCGGAAAAGGCATCTACGCTCCCCGCCTCCTGCCCGAGCGCGTCGTGTCCCCGCTGGGCTTAGCCCCGCGCGCAGCCGAGCGCACACGCCTGCGTGCCCTGCGCCAGCCGGCAGCGACGGGGCAGCGGCCGGTGGTTACGCGCGCGCCCGCGTCGCGTTGAGTTGCCGGCGGGCAGGTGATCCCCAGCGGACCCATCACGCCCAGGCTTATCAGCCCGCGCGCATCAGCCCGGTGTGATCTCTCGCCTTTTGGGGCCCAGCCGCCCCGCGATTACACCGATTTCCTATAGCGTGCTCTGCGTCTTTTTCTTCCGCCTTACTGTATTTTTTGGGGGCCGATAGGGGGTCCGAGGAGGTGCGCACGCGGCCGGTGGCATGAAGCTGAATGATGCGTGATTTTCATTACGACGAGGGTGAGACCCGACGGGGGGGTGTGGGTGGGCGAGATAGGGTGTGCAAGGGGATGGGAGAGGGCTGGCGGCGCGGTGCGGGCGGAGACACTCGGAAATGCAGTGATATTGCGCTCGTGATGCCTGTGCAGGGTTGGCGACGCGCGAATTGGGCAGCGGGCACAGAGGCGTGGGAGCACAGCGCGCAAGCCAATCAACGCCCTTGAAACCGTGCAGTTAGCGCGAAGCCCGGGGTCGGTGCGGGCCTGGAGGGGTGGAGCGGGCACATGCACGCTAGCCAGATGGCAGACGGGGCGCTGCTCGCGTCGCGCGGCCTGGCGAGCTGCGCCGCCCGCGGCGCGTTAGCGACGGGCATGGAGCCAGCCGCCGTCGCGGTCTCCCGCCTTCTCAAGAGATCGCCCGCGTCGCAAGCTTGCACCGGCGAATCACGTCGCGCGTTCGCTCGCTCGCTTGTGCGTTGCGGTTCGCTGATGCCTCGGCAACACAAGCCACCACAACGCACTCACAACGCTCGCGAGCGCGACGCCTGCACGCGCACGCCGCCAGGGTAAATACTGAAACGCGCGTGCCGGGCCTCGAGCCCGCTCGAGAGCGTGCGGGCCCCCTGGGCCTTGGCCGCCCCGCTGCCCATTTGCCGACACAGCGCGCCACCGCGTCGCGATTGGCGGACGCCTATTGCACGCTTCTGCATGTGTTTTTGGCGGTACGAGACGTGCACGAGCTTCCGCGAAGCGCAGGAAATGGACATGATTTGGTGCAACGGCTGGGCGATGGGTGCCGTGTCCACAGGCCCGGCCTGCCAAGGACGTGATCGACGCGAGCGGCTTGCGCGAGGGGCGATGTCAGTCGGCGGAGGGCGGCGACGAAATACAGTACGCTGCTGTGGCCGACATGTGAGGGACATCCGTCATCTGGATGCACGGAGACGACGTCCTCCAAGACGTGGATATGTGGAAGTGAGTTTCGTACGCATTTGGGTAATAAGCAATGAGCAACGGCCGTGACGGTGGGCATGCACCGTCATCGGTCCACAGGACACTAGTACGCTCGGGCACGCCCTGGCAGATGTCACTGTCAGACACAGAAACACAGAAGGCGTGCCCCGTGGGCCCACCCGCACGTAAACCAACAAGGTTTGCCGCGTCCGGCAGCGCCAGGGCTCTTTTCAGCACCCCGGAGGCGCGCTTGCCCAAACCGACAAAGTGGAGGGCGCGCGATCGCGCCCGCGCTGTAGACCGTCGGCGACGTCGGCGCGCCCGGTGAGAAAACGAAGGGCGAGCGAAGGTTGCCGGCGGTCGCGACTGGCACCGTGCAGATTATTGGCCGGCGCTGGCTCGCGATCGGGCAAAGTGTGTGGGTTGCGACGCCGCAGTGGGAGGCCGGCGGCGGGACAGGGCAACGCACCTGCCGTACGTGTCTGTGGTGGAGCCGAGCAATGCCTGCGCGACCTTGAGCTTCCGCGGCCCGCCACAGACAGGAAAGGCGCGTGCCAGATCGAGCGCTGCGACGCGTAAAGGAAGCCCGCTGCAAGGGGGCGTGGCAGCGCGAGCAGGGGAGGGTGGCGGAGTGCATGTCACGAAGGGATTGGCACGGGGCCTCACCGCTTTGCGGGGAATCTGGGGCAGACAGGTTATCCATGCCATGGATCGGCGGGGCGTTGACAGCCGCGGTGACGGCGGGCGAAGGCGCGAAGGCGTCGTCGGGGATCATTAGGTCGGCATATGTGAAGTGCGCAGGATTGTCGCGGGGGGACGGAAGAGGCTTCCGGACCGGGGGACACGACGTGCGCAGATCGAGAAGGGATCGTGTCCAAGATGCGCCGCAGCCAAGGTTTGGCGGGAGAGAGAAGCGGCGGGGGACGTGATGGGTGAGGGTGCCAGAATGAGCAGGCTGCAGAGGGTTGTGAAGGTAGTGAAGAGAGGTGAAGGGACAGAAGGAAGTACCCTCGGAACCTCGGATCGTAAGCACCTCGGTAAGCTGGGAGATATCATAGCAGCGCGACATATCCAGAACCCGTAACTAGAGTCCCGTTGGCAAGACAGGTAAAGAGCAGAGACCACTCCACCTTGACGCGACAGGAAAGGTATTACATCCGCCACACGTTCAAATGAGCCTGTTGCAAATGCCATACCTCACCCACGGCGACATCCAGTCCAGCCAGACGGTCTAGCAATGTAGCGACCCATCCACAGGCTGACGTGAAGCATCCTCCAGCGGGAGTCCCATGAAGCACAGGCCAGGTGCACGTCGGACGCTGTCGACCGCATACAATCAGCGAAACAGGGTACACTTCAGAGACAAGAAACGTACCGGCACTAAACGCGTCCATCTCGCCCCTCGCGACTCGCATCTCCGCCGAACCCCGAGCACCCTCCATTCCCCTCCCAAAACACACCGACGCGAGACAAAAGACGCACCCCACTACGCCTGCCCGATATGGCAAGGCACCCGCCCAGGGCCCTCATATGACCCAGTGCGTCCGCGGCGGCGCGATCCTGGCTCGCGTTAGCGTGTGCGGCGGGCGGCGAGGCGGGCGCGCGAGATTTGGTAGACAGGCACGCGCGGCGCGACCTACTAAATAAACAACAATCACGCATCGATGGCGCTAGGGTGGCCTGGAGCGGGCGGGGCAGCGTGCAGGCCAATCAGCGCGCCCGCGTGGGCCGACGGCCGAGACTGTGCTGCGAGACCGATGACGACGCTGTGGCTGGAGACGGTGCGAGATGCGGAGGGCGCGCGAGCGCGTCCAGCAAGCATCATGCTTATATGCGCCACGCGCCGAAAGGATATCGCGGGCGGGTGGCGATCGGGGGCGCAGGGGCCGCACCAGGGATTGCGCCCTTTTATGAGGGCGAGGGCTTGGGAGGCGGTCCAGGCCCGCCGTGCGCGTGGTCGGGCGGGAGGCAAAACCGGGCGGCCAGGGCGGGATCGGCGCGTAAAGCGCTCTCGCGCACCCGCCGTGCCTTGCCGCCCGCCTCTACCAATCTCCCGCCGTCGCGAGCGCACGGCGCACTTGATCGGGTGTGACGGAGGCTACCAGGCTAAATGGCCTCATAGTGGTAGTCAAACGCAGCAACGTAGGCTCGTTGCTCGGATGCACTGGTGCGTAGCTTGCGCTTGCGCTAGCGTGACGTCCGCCCCAGGCTGGATGTGGCCGTCGCCTTATGCAGTTTGCTGCGTTGGTGCGGTGTGCCAGACTGAGATATCTTACGACGACGGAGGTCAGGCGACAGCGGGAGAGGAGTACCAGATACGTGCCCGCGGGCGACGTAATTTGCCAGGCTGGCGTTGTGGAGTGCCCGTCTGGGCGGTGGGGCGCGCGAGCACAGGCGGCGGAGGCCCGCGGGCCGTAGCACACCCTGGGATTGGCTCGTGCAGACGCCCGGGAGAGCGGGGCGAGGCGAGGCCAATGGGAGCGGCCGGGGAAACTGCGGCTGCAGACGTGCAGACGTGCGCGCCCCTGGGCTGGCGTCGGACGAGGGCCCGCGGCCGAGGGGCAGGGGGCCGTCCACGGGAGACCCGTCTCTGGGGCAGGTCCCGCGCTCGACGCGGCAGAGAAACGCATCTGCGATGCGGGATCTGGGCCAGCGCCCGGATCTGAGATGCGCGCCGATGGAGATCTGGAGGCCTGGACTGGTGATGGGACGGGCTGGGATTGGTTGCCCGCCCGAGGTTTATATGTATCCCAACCCCCCAGACGAGATTTCCTCGCATCCTCCGAAGGCCCTCCCTCCCTCGCCGCATATTCGTCCACTCTGTCCGTCCTCCCCGACGACGCCATGGACATTGCCTTCGACACCACCTGGTGTCCCGTCTGCTCACGCCAGATCCTGCCCAAGCGTATTCAGGTTCCCGTCCCTGCATCGGCCCCCACCGCACAGGTGCAACCACCACAGCCAGCGCCAACAGTGCAGGCACCCGCCGCCCCGCCCACAACTCCCACTGCTCGTGCGTCCTTCCTCTTTGAGGTCGCGTTCGTCAACCTAACTTCTTGACAGCTGTGAAGCCTACGCTCACAAGAAACAAGACCGGTAACGCTCGCCGCACAGGCGGACTCGTCGCCGGCACGGGGCGCGTGAAACCCAACGGCGCGTTGAAGCGTTCTCCTCCCCAAAAGCCGACCGCTGCGGCAGCACAGAAGACCAACATCACGGCAGCTGTGTCCCCGCCGTCGCCCACCACCCCCACTTCCACCGCCGCGCCCGTCCGCCACCGGACCATCATCGACCAGACACCCGTACCACTCTACTGCTCGGACGAGTGCCGCCTTGCGGATCTCCAGAGCAGCTCCGGTATCGGCATCAACTACCAGCCGGAACGGGAACACCGTGCCCGCAGCCCCATCATCCCGCCAGTGCCACACAACTCGTTCGTCGGCGGCTCGCAGTCGAGCGACAGCAGCTTGGAGAGCGGGAGTTCGCTGGAGAGCGAGGGTATCATTCGCATTGCCGTCAAGGCCGTCGGTGCGAAGGCGACTTCGGTCCCGACGTCACCCGTCGAGCAACAACAAGAAGAGGTTCAGCCTCAGGCCGGCCCTTCGTATCCCATCCCCGCAGGCTATGCGCGCCTCGCGTCCATCTACGACCTCCCGCCCTGCCCACCACCACCTCCACTTCTCCGTTCATCTACTGCCTCGTCGACAGCCTCCAAGGCCTCGACCACCTCCATCCTCACCATCGACTCGCTCGAGAACGAGCAGGACTACCGGCTCGACGACGAGTATGCGTACGAGCGTCCGGAGGACTACTGCTCAGGCGTGATGATGGCCGCGAAGCGCATCAAGGAGGCCATCGAGAGCGGGCGGCCGAACCCCAAGGAGCGCAAACGGCCGAGCTGGGCGACGCCCTCGGGCGTGCTCTCAGCCAACTACGCGCTCAGTACCGCAACCACCACCGCGCAGGGCCGTCGGGTAATCCCCGGCTGGACCGACGGCTCGGACCGTTGGCGGGCGAGCGTGTACTCGCTCTCTGCGCCGCCCAGCCGCCGCGCGGGCCGGCCGATGACGCTCGACGAGGAGGAGGAGCACATCCACAATCTGTACAGCAACAAGGGCATCGTCGCGACGCCGCTGCGCGGGCGCGGCGTGTACTCAACGGTCGGCGAATCCTCGGCGTCCGCAGTCGCCAGCTCGAGCGCGAGCGTGCGCTCGGTCAACACGACCAACGGCATGCGCAATAGCCGCGCGCGCAGCGAGGCCGAGGAGCTGTACAAGCAATTCGATGCGTCGTTTACTCCGCCGCGCGGAGCAGCGCATGGCGCGCTCACACTCGCACACGGCGATCCAGCGCACGCATTCCCACCACGGCCACTCTGGCATGGGCCCGACGTCGCCGACGGGCTCGACGCACTCGCTGCCCGCGCTGTCGGCGTCGCTGCCGACACGCAAGCGCGAGGTCAACATCCTGAAGAAGGGCGCCGAGGGCAAGCTGCTCGTGCCGGACGTGAAGCTGAAGCGCACGGACTCGAGCGCGAGCTTCGCGCCGCCGATGGCCGCGCTCGGCGAGGAATGCGAGTGCGAGGGCTGCGACGAGTGTGCGCGCGAGCTTGGCCAGCGGGCCAGGCGCGGCAGCGAGGTCAGCGTGAGCTCTGTCTCCACGGAGAGCACGAGCAGCGCCAGTGTCGTCGGGTCACGGCGTGGTCGTCGTAAGTCGCCTTCTCTTCATCAGCGCCGCGCCTGTACTCATCACGCTCCCATCGCAGCATCACAAACGGATTCCCCGCACTGGCAGTACAGCAGCGACCAGCTGCTATACCCGATCCTCGACATACCCAAGGTCGAGAAGCGCATCGTGCGCGAGGTCGGGCTGGACGGGGTCGCGCGGGACGTCGAGATCGAGGTCAAGGTGCCGCGCAACCGCAAGCGGCTCTTCCTCTTCCCCAGCGCGGGCAAGAACCGCGCGTAAGCCTGTGCCGCGCAGGCTGCACAGCTCCGCCCCCGACGATACCCCGGCGCCGCCCTGCACCATACCCCCTTGTTAATCGATACCCTACCCCCGCGGACCCCCGCTGTTGCATCTGTATCACTATCGCGCTCGTTCTACCCTCCTCGCCGCTATAATCCTCTGTCACCCCGCGCCCGCTGCTAATCACCCGTCCGCTCACCGCCCCGCGTACCCTCCTCACCGCTAATGGACTGGACACTCCACTGTCTGCTCACACGCATGCACGCTCCGCATCATCGACTCTCCTCACCACGCACGCACCGCAATATGTATATAATGTACTTCTACCGCTCTCGTTCTGCACCCTGGATGTTTTCTCGCTCGCACTGTCGCTCGATGTCGCCTGGCTCTCTCGCACGTCTCCCCGTACCATACCATATCATCGCCGCTATCATACCACGTCCACGCATACCTCGCACCGCACGTGTTACCCCCCGCGTCTCGTTCCTTTCCCTCTCTCTCGGAATCTGTGTCACGACCTGCACTTTATTCTCATTTCTTTTACTCTCTTGGATAGTGGACTAGGCTAGGCTCTGTACGATATCGTTGTGGGTTACTCGGTGACGATGAAAATTATTAATGTCATTGGGTCTTTGGAATAATCTCCTCGGTGTGCTTGTGTGAATTCGCATGATGCTCACGATCAGTGAAATGGCAATTGTGGTGCGTTTAGTGTGAGTGGAGAGTGGAGGCGCATAGCGGCACAGGTGTGAATCAGAACAGGAATTGGATTCTACGGTGGGGGTCCTGACTCCTTGACGACAGCATCAACTGCAGGCGAGTCTCAAGACCAAGGGCATGACGAAATAGGGCAGTGGCGGCCCCGCGTCGAGACGCGGCCGCGCCGCGAGCGTCGGGCCTCCGCTGCTCGTCAGGCCTCAGGACGTGCCTGGATGTATGCCGTCACCATTTCAACATAGGCGGCGTGCGTGCTGTAAGCTTGTGTGTGCGTGTTGTCGAATGAGGGCGGTGGACGGTGGACGGTCGAGATGCGGGAGGCCCTGCGCGCTGGGCGCCGCTGCGATGAGGACTGTCTGGGCGCGGCGTGGACGATGGAGTATTTGTGGATTGCTGCATGCACACCTCGAGGCGGATGATGCGCCCGCTGGAATTATGGCTACGTATATAATTCAAGAAACTCGGACGTCCGAGCGCGAAGCTTCTCGACAATTGGTAAGCATGCAGGCTCCGTGGAAGCTGGTGTGATGGACTCGAGGGCGCACGAAGATGGTGGAGCTTGGGATGCTTGCTTCGGTAATAAACGTGCGGGGCAGGCTGGGGCAGAGGTAATCTAATGTGAGCTAAACTTGTGGGGAGGCAAAGGGAAGGAGCAGGGAAGGAGGAGCGATTTGGCAGGCCGAAGTAAGGCCGAAGGGCTCCGTGAGCTAAACGGACGTCTCGTCGATAGTTTCCTCGATTCTGTACGTTTGCTTTTGTGGCTATCATACGCTTTCCGGACAGAGGAGCAAGACAAGCCACCAAGCTTCCCCACAATTCGCGACCACAATCTACCGGAGACAGGTATGTATAGTACAGCACTGAAACCCATCCGGAGTCCAGTTTACTGTTGGGACAGTCCGTTGGGTGAAGCATGCTGTACAGGTCAACAACACCGCGAACACCGTCAGCATCCGTGGCAGCGCATTGAATCATCATGAACTAGAAAACTGACGGTCTCCGGAGGGTGCAGAACGCAAAGGCAGAGCACACCGGAACAAGTCCCTGAGATCCGTCCCGCCGTACGCCGCCCCGCGCAGCCCGTGCAGTCGCGACCGTCGCCCGTCGGCGAGGCGTGCCCTCCGGTCTGCACGCACGGGCGACGCAGCCCCTCCAGACTGCACAATCTCCGCGCGGAGACCAAAGTTTACAGCGGAGAGTTTATGTAGACCCGCCGCGCCGGCGCGTGCGTGCGCCGAGCCCCAGTTTGGTGCGCGCACGCCGCACTCCGGTCGGATGTGCAGTGTACGAGGGGCACGGCGGGGCGAGGCGACGCACACGCGGCGCACCCGCTCGAGGCCCGCCCGCTCGCCCGCCCTGACTCACTCTCATCGTGCCCTCGAAGATTGCGGCCGACGCCCGTCGGAGCGCCGTCCTGACCAAGCCCGCCGCGGGCGAGAGCGCGGGCATCGATGGGGGCGAGCACCCGCTTCCGGACGCGGTGATGCGTGCGATATGGCAGGGGCACGCAGGAGGGCTGGAGACCGCTGTTGTTCACGGGCTCGATCACGCGCGTCGTGCGCTGCGTGTATATGTTGCGGCTGATTGTTGGCGGGAAGGAGAGGTGGGTCTCGGAGATAGAGACTGCCAAGGCCGTATGTTCGCAGTATGACCTGGTATGACTCGAAGATTGTCGAGAAAACATAAGCGGAAGGTTGTCGGTCGCACACGGCCTATTGTTTTGAGAGCGTCCTACGCGGAAGGTTCAATACAGGCTTACAAAGAGCCTCACCATGCTGAGTACGTAAAGTCCTGCTTTCATTTGGATTCGTAAGGCTTGCAGTCATATGTTGCCAGAGACGGCGAACCGTGGATGAACCTGAGAGAGGGTGGGAGGAACTTGCGGGAGATATGTCAAGCGCTCGAAAAGGCGGGACGGTCAAGAAGAAGGGCGGGATTGATGGGATTGATGGTAAAGTTGATGGGATGCACGTCTAACGCCACCGCCGCCTGCGCCGTCTTCGACTCTTCCCACCTCGACCGCCTCCCAGGCACCTGCGGCGATACTACACTGACGCTGACGTCTGTGACCTCTGCTGCAAAAGACATTATTCGAGAAGCACGCTCCTGCGTACGTCGACCGCACAATATCCATCTTAGTTTACATGCCGGGCGACAATTGGGCGAAAACACACCAGATGAGCAACTCAGACGCCCGCGGCCTCGCCAGAGCCCAGCTGGACGTTTCCAGCGACGAGGAGCGAGCGTTACGTGTACGAGAAGAACCCAGTAGAGACCGGGCGCAGGCGCCTCGCTCTGCGTGCGGGCCAATGGCTATATTGTGAGTGTGCAATGTATGTGCGGGGCGCACTGGCGTCTCGACCGCCTTCGCTCAATTGCACCGCCCCTTTCTCGACGCTGACTCTCGCTGCCTTCGCTGTATGCCAGCCGGGCGTCATGAAGAGATGATTGACACGGACGTCTGACTGGCCGCCGTCCCTTCGACGGCCGCCTTCCACTCGCAGGGGCGCACGCTTCGTCGGACGCGCGCACGGGCAGCCCTCCCACGCCGCGAAGCGTCCCCTGCCGTCGGCCGATGCAGATCGGGCTCGCGGAAGCCTTCGCACACACGCCCGCTTCCTAGCCAAGGTTTTAGGCTCTCGTCCCACCGCCCGCCTTCCCTCGATGCAACCACCGGAGATCCTCCGGGGCGGCTCGCTGATGGGCTCGCACGCCGTGCACACACTCACGGGCACCGGACGCAGCCTTCCAGGCGGATGCGCTGAGGCGCACGAATGCGGCAGCGCGCTCCCTGCGTCCCGCGCCGCGCACGACGCGGGGGCCCTGCCCGGACGCGCATCTTCCCTGCGCATTCTGCGCGCGCCGGCCCCGGTGCGTGCAGCGTTCTCAAGCGTCCCCACGCCCGCCCCCTCTCCGGCGCGACTACGCGCGCGCGATTGGCTGGCGACAGAAGAGATACGAAGGCGTACTGGGTGCGAGGCGCGCCCGGCGGATGCCATGATTGCCTCGGCGGGCGATCCGTGCCTGCGTGCTTCGCGCACGCGTGGTGCTGGGATCCCGCACAACGCAGGCCAGCCGATCGCGACCGTTGCGTACACGGTCGCGAGCTGGTCGCATGCACGTCGCACACAATGGACGGCGGTCTCGCGGGGACCGTGTGCAGGATGCGGCGCGTCATGCACACGTATTATCCGTCCACAGGCTGCGTCTCCCGTGGGCTGATTACCGAGGGGCCGTCGGCGAGCGACCGGCTCAATGCAAAGTATGCCCTGCCCTGGGATCCCGCGCAATTCACTGGCTGGGCTGCATCATCGACGCAACAAAACGGTGCACCGCCGAAGGTTGTGGATGGGTGCATGTATGCAGGCCTCGGTATCTTATTGAGATGCAGAGCGGCGTCGGGCTTGGCCTATTCGGCTCGGCCATCGTTTATGCTTTGCGGAGGCCGATGTCGTGCACAAAATCCGCGGAGGCATTCTCATTGGATGCTTCGCAGCGACCGCCATTGAATATCGAGGCCTGGACAGCACCAAAGCTGGCAATACGGAATGGTGTAGCCTAGCCTACAGCAACTTCTGATGCGTGTATGCGCAACGTCCCCATCACAAGTACGTCTCCTCGAGCTTCAATCGTCCGCGGAGACCAGCACTCACGATCGCAACCCTAGGCTATCGATACCGCGTCGTCGATGGATAGTGTCGATGTCGATGTCGATGTCGACACACGCGCATCCACGCGTACGCTCCATCTGTCGACACAACTCGACGCACGAAGACGCATGGGATCCCGCGCTCGCGCGTCGGAGGACCTCTGCTCGCCCATCAAAAGCAATAATCGCGGGAACACACCCTCGAGACGCCCTCCTCGTTCGCTCACGCGTCGCCATTGGCCCCGCAGGGTCCCGCGCCCCCATTCGCCAGCCCAGGCCTCGACGGCCTAGACTTTCCTGCTCCCGCCGTTCGCAGGTCCCCAGTGGTTCGTGTGCCCTCGAGTGCCTCACGATGATTGGCTCCGCACCAAACGAGTGTATAGCCGCGAAGGGCTCACGCATTTTCGGAAAGACGGCGCTACCACATGACGTCAACGAGCGCGCGCCTGCGCGTCAGCAGGTGCTCGAGGACTCAGGACGCGGCTGGGAGAAGGGCAGGCACACCGGCGACTCGTGCGTAGTCTATCAGCCGGGGGCGTCGCCAGGTGGGAAGGCGGAGCGAGGCCGCGCTACGCCGGTCCCTCGCAGGATGCGCATATTGCGCACGGACAGGCTGCGATGGGATCCCGCGCGCTGCGGGGCGCGTCTGGGCCCTGGGGGCTGCTCACCTGCTCGAGGGTCCCGCGACGCGACGCTGTCATCGCGTATTTGTCGGTGAACAGCCGTTGGAGGTGCCGGGCGCAGCGTTCTGGGGATTGTGATGGGGTGTATACAGTACGTGTCTAGGCCCTCTTTCCCTGTGCGTGCTAGAAGCTCATGTCGATTGGCTGGGAGCGTCAGACGACGGGGATGCTCGAGGGTGCGATCGAGACTCGACAGACTCACTCTCCCGATTTCGTGACGTCAAGTGGACTCTCGAGGAAGGATTTGCGCTGGACGCTTCGGGCAGGGGACCCACAACCAGAGAGGCTACGCTCATAGTTGTCTAGCACCTCGCAGGGTCTTACGGTTACTCGACAGCTTGCCGAGTATTTGTTGAGCAAGAAGATTTGCCAGCATTCTCTCCAAACGAATATCTTTGGTTTCCTCCTGGCGTCGTTCAGTATCATCACACAGCAACTCACTTACCAGTTTTCCGTCTTCGAGTGCGCACCGCGCAAGGACTCTCTTGAACGATCCTCTCCCGAGTCTTGTGCCGACACGGTCCAGGCCCTCCAACCTACTTCGACTCCGACTCACACGAACAGCGGAGACCCTCGAGCTACACGACTTACCACGACAATGCACCGGCGTGACGTCAGGCCAGAGATTTACGTCTCGCTCAAAAGGGCTGGATGCACATCTCCTGAAGGCATCGCGAAATCAGGGGCCCCGGCCTCTCATGTGTCCAACGGATGTGCCGCCACATCCTCTCACAGGGCAGCATGGCAAGCGCTCCCGAGGATGCTCAGTATCGCCAGCGAGGCCGTGAACGTATACGGCGCTCACGTCGGGTTCACTTGGGTATGTAGTCCACACCCTGTTCGAAGCAGCGTTGCTGAGCGTGCAGTCTAGACCGAGCACGGAGAAACGCTGAACGTGAATGCCCAACTACACACTCGCCGGCAGCGCTGTCGGTGTCAGCATAAACCACTCCTCTACAATGGTGGTTACGGTTTCGTTGGTCCGACGACATGTGCTGTCACGGGCGTTCGTTGAGGTTGTCAGTCGACCTCCTTCGGAGGTCTAGACCATTCGCATGGGCGGAAGGGCAGGGTGGCCGCGATTGGCTGAGCGAATTATGCAGAAAAGAGGGTGACGTCTTCGTCACTTCTGTTTGCTGTCTTCCCCACTGACCTACCCACCAGCCAGGCTCCGATGACAAGACGGTCAGCACAGGCCGACACAAGAGGAAAGAGGGAAGGCTAGACTCCGGCCATCTATCACCAGCAACGAGCAGCTTCTCCACCAGGGCCCACACCGGTCCTCCATTCCCCATCGCAACCCTCGAGTGCGTGCAGCCAATCCCGAGCCGCCGCCCCGGTGTGCTCAATTCTTGTCGCCAGGCCGCATGTGCCTCCGAGCACCCTCGCGCGCAACCTGGTCCAGGCTCTATTCCTATTGTGCGACATCGGACGCGGGCTCGAGCGAGTGTCCATGCCATGCCTGCACCGCCAATCGGCCAGGGGACCTCTCGTGGCCAGTAGACGTCTCCTGGCTCGCCTCCGGTCGCCTGTGCATCGATGGAGGTGCTCGCTCGCTTCGGACGCCCGGCTCAAGGCGACGCTTTGCGAGGCGGCGTCGTGACGTCATACGTCATATTGCTGTGCGCGCCTGCCTGCCCAGCAGTAGTCAGGCTGCAGTGCCGCCCGTGCTCAAGTGACCGGCGGCGGGAGATTGGCGAGGGTCATGCTGTGGTCCCGACGGCCGATGACATACCCGCATGCGCTGCCAGCAGGGCCTGGATGCGGTCTGGGGGGTGGCGTGTCGTTGATTGGGTTGCGAGTGTGCGGGCTGGGGACGCAGTCGCCGCAGAATCAATATACACAAGACATACGTATACGGTCCCCCGAAGAGCTTCTACCTCCGGTGAAGGTCATGGACCAGGACACGATCGTATGTTCATTCGCCCAACTCGAAGATCATTACTGGCCCACGGCGCGTCCGCCCGATTTCATGAATTATCTCCGCACTCTACCCCGCCTCTTCCCCGCGTTTTTAATAGTGTGCCCGCGCATTTTCCCGCCGCGTCCCCACACGCTCGTCTTCATCCGCGCAGGCGCCTCACGCGACCCGGGCGGGTGACCAGCCATGACCGCGGATTCTCGACGGGAGGCGCCCGCCTCGCCTGCACCCGTCGGCAGAACCGCCCACTTTCGGGCGCAGACGCAGGCCTTCGATTGGTCCGCTGGCCAGGTGCGAGTCCGCTGTGTGTGCGTATGGTGCGTCTTTTCCACGGCCCGTGCGCGATGAATGTGTTCTGACTGCCCGCGCAGAGTTCTAGGCACCCGCGCGCGTCACAAGACGCGGCGCAGATCCCGCACGCGGGAGGCGGGCGACCGCCGCGCTGCTGCCTATACGGTTGTTCCTCGACGGCTCCCAGCGTACCTACAGCTATCCTCGTGGGGCGGCGCCCGGTGCCTGTCGTTGTGGCGTCAGCGCGGCCTGTGCCGCGCAGGCCACGCGCAGGCCGATGGATGACGACTGGTGGCGGCGTTGTCCCCGGAAAGGCGGCGGTGTGCCACGGTCTTTCCACGTGAAGCGTGCTTCGGGCCCCTGCGTGCCTCCCCACGGCCGCGCACGGCGAGTCGCTCCCACCCCTGCGGGGGCGGCACGCGCGCGCGCGCAGGCGGCGGGGTGCGCGTGTTGATTGTGCGTGATGACGGTGGTTAAGCTACCGGTGCCTTGCGCGCTGTGCCTAGGTCCCGCTGTGTGGCTGTTGTCATCGGCGGGCTGCCAGCGCAGCGGACGCAGTACGTATGTCAGTGTTCCGCGTTGCGTCTGGTGTTGCTGTTTGCGCTGATAGGTGCTCTCGGGAATAGTAGGCTGTTCGCACGGACGGGGGGCGATCGGGCGGGGCGTCGGGGACCGCTGTGCGGGTTCTCCCGACAGAGTTGGGGGACGTTGTGCTGCCATAGCCTCTCCTGCTGGGCTGCATCATGTTGGAGAGAGTTCCATTGTCAAGGTGAACGACGCTCTCCGCTCGACGACAGATGCGCGCACTGAGGGGCGAGGCTGCTGGACCCCTACGGCCGAGCCTGGCTTCATAGACTCGGACTAGGAACTTGCCGCTGCCACCTCGCAGCTTCGATTCAGCTGGTGAACATTCGCCGTTTGGCCGCCTGGCTGTCAGTTACGTCGCCCCTGTGTGCCGGCGCAAGATGGGAGGACGGCGGCGCGGCCGTCGCGCTGCGTCCAGCCCATGCATCCAGCACGGAGGAAGATGCTGCTTGGAAGGCATACGTACCTGCCTCCCACGGGCGTAACGGTTCCTCGAACTGTAAATGAAGCCCTCCGGTTCTCGATCGATCGCAAGTCGACCATCCGCGCGCTTCCCTGCTGCACCCCATGCGGGGTAATGAATATCGTCGGAGGTGCCTTACGGGAGAAGCCGCGTATACTGTGTATTCCTGGCTGTTCCTCCGTCTTTCCGGTGGGTGGCTACCGACATGACTACATGAGGCTGAGGTGTTGTCTAACCGCTTCACTTGATGTCGCAGAGTACAACGATCCCAGCCAACACTGATTGCAGGTCCTGCGGTGTTACCCCACACTCCCGAGTCGCCATGCGCTTCGTGGCACGAGCAGTTCTCATCGCAAAGACGATCACGACGGAACTGCGATCAGGTTTCGAGCGGACTCGCGTTCCGCCGTTAAGCCCTCGCGTCCGGCCGAGAATATGGAAAAAGTCAATCTGGAGGCATGGAAAGGGGTAAGCCTGGACGGGGCTCGCGTTACTTCTGGCACTGACAGACATCTCCAAGCTACGGGCTGCCTGCTTGGCCTTCTCTGTGCGGGCGCCCTGCGCTGCCTTCAAGTCCCACGTCAGGCCCCTCCAGCGAAACGCCACGAAGGCAGAAGGGTGTTTCCGTCCGATCAACGATCGGGCTTCTGTCGCGCAAGCCCTCCCGTTGGCCGCTGTCAGCCCTCTCTCCTCTCGAGGCGTTGGCAGACGGCGCTGCCGTCGTCGCTCGGCGGCGGCTGGTTGGTTCTCGACGCTCGTTCATCATTGACACGGCCGCAGTCCGTCGAGTCTCCCGGCGACGGCCTGGCGCCGTACGCGCGCGCGCCCGGCTGAGACGGTGGCTGCGAACAGGCCCACAAGCTGCCGCAGTTGTCGGACTTCCCAGGCCTGCAGCTGGGCGGAACAGCTGGGTGCGGGGAGATGCGGGGCCCCGCGGCGATGATTGCGTTTCGGCATCTTCGGACGCTGGCTTTTGCGCAGGCGGAATTCGTGAGTGAGTATGTTTGCTTCGCATGAAAGCCCGTGAGCTCAAAGTCTATGCAGTACAGGCTCGGCAGAGCTTGGAATTAAACAGCACATAGAAGGCTTGCCGAGGGCTATATTCGGCCTGACGATCACGGTCCTCCGCGTTCTGGGTCTGTTTGCCGTGGCTGGCAGAGCGATAGACTTCGCCTTGTGCGCTTCGACACCCACCCGGTTTGAATGGGCTGCAGACCGCTTTGCGGTACCTAGGTGAGTGCTGATTGGCTCTCGGACCGCGCATCCTCAACTGAATGCCCTCCTGAACGCCTCTCGGCATAGCGAGGGCCCGCTGTGCAGCTGCAGCGCTCCGGCCCCGATATCCAGAAGTCCAGGTCAGCGTTAGGAGTTGTCCGAGCGACCTGTGTGTTCACCGTCTCTGTGAACCTGAAGGCGGCACCCGACGGTGGACGCGCCCGCCGCCGTGATCGTGCCTTCCTCCCTTCCGACCCGCCCCATCAGCCTTCCGCCGTTATCACATGCGAACGCACAGACGGCCCGCCCGCGTCGTAAATGAACTGGCGGACGCCTTCTGTGTGCGGGGCGCTGCTCCGATCTCGCCGCGACGTTGTCGTACGTTCGGAGCATGTGGTCCCATGTTGTGGCGTACACGGTTGCGGCGTTGCCATACCGGAGTCATCGCTCGAGCCACCTACCCCGCATTCATTTCCGACTCCTGCATTGGACCAGAGACTTCCAGGACCACTCCTCATCGTTTGTCTCAAGGCTGTCGATGAGGCGCTAGTAGTGGAAATGCGCCTGTACGATGGGACTCGGGAGTTTGGAGTCGCGATCCGTCGGGAACACCCGCGAGTACTTCTGTGAAGCAGGCGCGCTCCGCCTCCGTCCATCCGCTATGTCTGAAGCTCATCATCCATCCCATCAGCGGTCACTAACACGACAGATATGCAGTCTCTGCGCATGTTGGTCTCTTCGCATGTTGCACGTCGACACACAATCCAGCTCACGCTGATGAAGAGATGTCACAGCCAATGAGAAAGATGGAATATCTCTTCGGGTCTACCAGGGTCGCTGATGAACACAGAGGCGAAATCTCAGCGCATCCTCTCCCTGCGATGCCGTTCCGAGTGCAGGAGGAGAGGAGGTTGCCACAGCGTGAGTCAGTTGACGACTCTTTTCTGTCTGACTCATCCTGGATGTATTGCAGGCGCCGAGGAACCGCACGTCGGTGGTGGTACTCGCACTCCATACGCCACAACTCGGTAGCATGATGCAGCGTTCGCCCGATCCACTGCGGCACATACTCCTCGACCGCTCTCCTTTGCCGGTGGCAGCCTGGAGACCGCGCATGCCAGGACTTGTCCACTTAGGACCACCGGTCCCTGGTCCGTGAGCGAATTCCGCCCAATGCGGGTAGGCGCTGTGGGAAGCATCACCAGAACGCACGGTCTCCCGTCCCTCTGCCGGATACAAAGAGCGTGTCGGCTACTGCCGAGCTTACAACAGATGGTGAAGCTGTCGTCAATCCGCGAGGCACCTCCGCGGACAAGTATGACCGGTTGTCAGGATGTGGGTAGCACTTACGGTATGCTTTGATTTTGTATCACGTTACGGATTATGCTGACATTGCACACTTGTTTGATGACAGGATCTACAACTGCATCTCGGTCACAGTACGTTGAGTCTTCTGGGCTGTGTATACACATCATGAAAGCACAATTCATTTGTATCCTGCGTGTTCTTGCGTGATCCCGCCAATCCTGCAGCGCAGCGGCAACAGGCTGCTGCATCCCGGCGCGGGCCGCGCTGCACACATTGATTGACTGCAGCGCGCAGTGCGAGCCTTCTGCTCGATGCGGGATAGCGGCGGAGGGTTCCCAGGCGTGGCTCTGTGCGCATGTGCAGCCGTCCGGCGAGGGGCCGAGTCCTCTGCGGCGCTTTGGGTGCGTGGTGAGTTTCGCCGCTGATGCATACTCGACCTGACAACTCTGACAGTCCGTAATTTATTGGCCTGGGACATGCCGTACGACGCTCCGCGGGGTGGCAACCGAAATGCAAACGTTAAAATGCGAAATCCTTTCTCGCGGTGCATGCCGGATTAGTGCACACGCGTGGTGTGGCGTCCAAACCTTGTACTGGGCAAGTCACCCGAGTCCTTCTGATTAGAGTATACTTACTTAGTTGCCGAGCCATGGCTTAACAGCCAGTGGCATATATGGCGACTGTTACATCCAATTTGTGCAATGTAGTGAACGCCGTTTCCTTTGGCCTAAACATGGTTCGGATTGCGAATCAGGGTTGAGGACAGGGTGCCTCGTAGACTCGGAGGCAGTGATTGCTTCAGGTCTATAGTATGCAAGGTCTACGGGTCGCCCTACGAGCGCTGTGTATCGCGAAGATGGGATCAGCGGCAGAGGGTCATCCAGCCCTGACTTCATATACATCCTCAACAACACCTATCAAGCACGTCCTAGCCTCTTCTCGCGTACGGCCTCCCAAACTCCAAGCATTTGGCTGATCAGGGCCCGCAGGACGATATCCAGGTTCGCGCAATGAGTTGCCGAGGCTGTATACCCGACATCCAGCGCGACCCTTCCAACGATCTGCCTCGCCACCCAATGGCAGAAGGATGCTACGGTTGTCGAGCCGGCCACTTACAGTACTCTCGGGACGGCTGTCCTGGCGCGGACGCGTCCCTGACTGTGGAGCATGAACATGGACGAAACGGTGCGTGCAGGCCCGCACTAGCTTCACCATCGATGCGAAAGTGCCTGACGCCCTGTTCCATTGGCTTAGGAAGCCTGCCGACGGCTTTGAGGATGCACATCCGGTGCGCAGAAGGCGGAAGCGTGTAGCGATGTGGTGCGGTCTCGGACGCGGTGCCGTTCTTCCTTGCTCGCTTCCGCCTTGTTCAACTAGGGTCGCATCGGGACGGGTCGTTCAATGCGTGCTATGGATGCAACACTTGAACGCAGGCCGTGGTTGGCTCGTTTTTCGACCGTGCTATTCCCCTTCTCCGTATGCACACCGTGGCCTGTCAGTGGCCTGTGACCGTTGGTACGTACTTATGCCTCAGTAAGGACTCTGATTGTATCAATCCTAATTCTAAGTGCTACAGACTGATTTGTGCTCGTCCTCGTCCAACGACTTACTCGCGGCGTCGAGGCACGTAAGCTAACGAGAGGATAATGGCAGTCATATCGATCAGTTACGGCAACAAACAAATGATATAAAAACCCTAACCGCACTTCTCACAACCTGACCAATGGAGCGAAGGATTACGCGGCGACGCAGGAACGATGTTGTACGGTTCGTGATTCTATCTTACCTCCCAGGCGCCAATGTTCGTATGATGCAGCCCTTTCCCTCAAGGCCGCACGGTTGGATCTTTGATTTGTACCTCGTTGGTCTAGTAAGATCACGCAGGAAGGTCGGTCGCGTTTGCGAATGTCTTGATGCACTGCGCTGATGTTCTGAGAGCTAGAAAAATTACTGTGATACTGCACACCGTACGTAATGACTGTGCATTTCCCGACGCCTCGATGTTAACAGTGCGTCGGGTGTCGCTTTCAATCAATAGGTCGGTCATCAACTTCACGATGTTGTTCCGCGAAACTCACATCCTCATCACCGGCCTAGCAGTATTCGCGGCGTAGATGCAAGGACTGTATTGATTGCAGTGCTTACCGGGTTGGGCTTCACGCCGACTTACCAAAGTAAAAGTGCTGGGGCGCATCTTCGCACCCTCCGTATGGTTGCTCGCTGTTATACGAGTCGCGGGTGGATTGGACTCGCTCCGGCTTCAGCAATGCGACCATTCAGTTGCATCCTCAGCAGCACAGCGAAGTTTTTACGATGCGGAATGAAGGTGTGTGGTCAGTGACAAAGCTTTCTTGTTTGCGATGGCTGGCTTTCATGCACACAGGCTGGGTATAAAAGCTGGGGGTATCAAGGTATTGCGCCGCAAGCTTTGACCTCTCACAGCTGTCTTCTACAATCACCAACCGCATCTTCAGAATGTTCTCTATCTCTTTCCACGGTCTCGCTGTGTTTGCCGCCGTTGCTCTCCTGGCTGCGGTGCGCCCTGCACAAGCAGTCTGCAGTAGCGGACAGATCGGTAAGCCCCTCTGTTTGGCGGGGTGGCAGTCGATTTATCTGACTCCTTTGTTGTTGCATTTCTATAGCTGTTGGCACGGAATTTGTATGTTCAACAATGCACTTCATATGTCGCAAACTGACTGCTTGACTACCTCGATGCCTTTCCTGCAGCTCCAAGAGGTGAATTCACATGCTAACTGGTGCGGACCTTCAAGTCGCTGATACATCCGTCCGTTTCCCTAGTTCACCGGACCTAATGGCTCATTCCTCGTGCACTCCGGGTTTTTGATGGCGAACAACTGCGGCCTCATCTCTCAGAACGGGCTCACGCAGGACTCTAATCAGCTCTGCAATGGTGGTTACAACGCCGGTGCCTCCGTCACCTGCAACGGTAGTCACCAGTACGTCTCCGCAAATTGATTGCATCTACTACCGCTCCGCTAACGGACGTTTTTTAGGCCTGTCGCTGCCGTCGATACCCAGGGGAATCACTGGAACTGCTCTCCGACCAGTGACAGCAGCTGCAACGTCGGAGGCTCGGGCGGCTCCTTCACTGTACTTGCATGCTGCTCCCGTGCTTGAGCTGCTCTTGCGCTCTTGAGACCGTAGCCTGTTCCTCGAGGCTTTGTAGGTTACAGTATGGATGTGTTTACATTCATCCATTTTGAGCGCCGTACTTCGCCAGTATATGATTAAGTTCTGTTGTATGCTGCATTTACGTATGTTGGATTGCTATCTGATATGCACGAAGTCCCATATCCCGCTGTCGCCAAGAGTGAGCTAGTTCTGCGTCAACAGCTCTTCCTCCTCAGGCCGCCTCCCCGGTAACTCCAGAATCTCTTTGGGTTTATCGAGCTGCACCTATGTTCTTATTATACATGGATAGTGAGCTGATTTGTACCATGTGTCCATCGCCGGCACTGGTGGCGAATCTTGTGGCTTGAGTGGCTGAGGCCGTTGACGCCACAAAGTTTCGACCGAGTAAGGCAGCTTGTTCTCACGCCGATGCCAGCGAGTCGCTTGGGCGTTTGTTTGACCTTTCCTGTGTCCGACCGCTCTCGTTGGGACATTCCAAATGACTCAGCTCTTCAGAATATCCTCACACCGAAATCTTCGAGGCCTCTTGAACTCTACCATGTCGGACAGCTTGCACCCGCGAGAGGCCGACTACTACGTGCAATGCCCAGGCTGCTCTACGGACTTCGCGCTACGCCTCCGAGCCCCTTGAACTGGTAGGAGAAAATTGGCGGCTTTGCTTGCACAGACGGCTGCCGTACGGAGTGTTTGCCGTCGATGTTCTCACACTATATCCGAGAAGCTACTCGCCCTGTTCGCCACCATGCCGTTGTGCTTACTTCTCAAGCCAGACTATCGTGACTTTCTCTTGCTCGCCGGTCTGGCCCCGCGACCTAGGATTCAACATCTACTGGTTTCATTCGAGGGCAGGCACTCAACTATACAGCCTCGAGGTTCCGAAAAATAAGAAAGGCATTCTTCAAGATCCTCAGACTTGTCGCTCCGACGTTGTGTGCATTGGTCATCCACAAACCTCTGAACCTCGACATAAACCGCATTCCTAAAGGTTACCAGCTTTTCGTCCGTCACTCCCAATGTAGGAAAGCTGTTTCTACTCCTAGGACAAAGGCTGGTAATGATGCTCGGAAGGACTGGGAGAATCGTGTTGAGGATGGGGATGGGCTATGGTTTATGAACATGTTTAACCTGGGTGCGTCGCTATACAGCGGCGAGGAAGCCTGGGCATGGCTGACGAAGGGTCAACGACCTGCAGCTCCTGCGAGTTGGTTGTCCTTCCAGCAAGTGGCCGCCTAGTCATAGAATACCACTAGGGATGACTGGAAGCTCTTGCTTTTCCTTACACTAGCAGCAACAATATGTGAGCGCTGTCTTGGGAGAACCGCAGACCAGTGCATAAATAGCTCTTTTCCGTTCAAGGCTAAGGTACGTCCAGTCGTCACCGGTCGATGCTGCGAATATCCGTTGATCAGGCGTCGTAGGTGATTCTTGAAGTGTTCACCTGATGGAGCCAACGATCTGCCTCGCCACCCAATGGCAGAAGGATGCTACGGTTGTCGAGCCGGCCACTCACAGTACTCTCGGGACGGCTGTCCTGGCGCGGACGCGCCCCTGACTGTGAAGCATGAACATGGACGAAACGGTGCGTGCAGGCCCGCACTAGCTTCACCATCGATGCGAAAGTGCCTGACGCCCTGTTCCGATTGGCTTAGGAAGCCTGCCGACGGCTTTGAGGATGCACATCCGGTGCGCAGAAGGCGGAAGGGTGTAGCGATGTGGTGCGGCCTCGGACGCGGTGCCGTTCTTCCTTGCTCGCTTCCGTCTTATTTAACTAGGGTCGCATCGGGACGGGTCGTTCAATGCGTACTATGGGTATATCTTGGGTATATCACTTAAACTCAGGCCGTGGTTAGCTCGTTTTCAACCGTGCTATTCCCAAGTTCTCCGTGTGCATACCGTAGGCTGCCAGTGGTCTATGACCGTTGGTACGTACCTATGTCTCAGTAAGGATTCTGATGGAATCAATTATAATTTCAAGTGCCACAGACTGATTTGTGCTCGTGCTCGCCTACCGTCTCACTCACGTTGTCGAAGCATGTGGGCTAACGAGAGGATGCTGCCAGTCATATTGATTAGCTACGGCAATAAATAAAAACCCCCGACTGCACTTCTCACAACCTGACCAATGGCCGCAGTGGAACGAAAGAGTACGCAGCGACGCAGGAACTTCGACGTCCAATAATTCGTGATTCTACCTTGCCTCCCAGTCCATGCTCGTATGATACAGCCCTATCGCTCAAGGCCACACGGAAAAGGTCGGTCGCGTGTGCAAATGTCTTGATACACTGCGCTGATGTTTCGAGTTCGGAGAGCTAGAACAATTATTGCAGAACTGCACAAAGTACGTAATAATTGTGCATTTCCCGACGCCTCGATGTTAACAGTGCGTCGGGTGCTGTTTTCAACCAAGAGGTCGGTCATCAACTCCACGATATTTTTCCGTGAAAATCACATCTTCATCACCGGATTAGCAGTATTTGCAGCGTAGATGCACGGACTGTATTTTGACTGCAGTACTTACCAGGCAGGGCTTTCCACGCCGACTTACCGTAATAAAAAGTGCTGGAGCGCATCTTTGTGCCCTCCGTATCGGACTGGCCCCGCTTCAGCGATGCGACCATTCAGTTGCATCCTCAGCAGCACGGCGAAATTTTCCGACTCGGCATGAAGGTGCGTGATCAGCGACAAAGCATTCTTGTTTGCGATGGCTGGCTTTCATGCACACAGGCTGGGTATAAAAGGTGGGGGTATCAAGGTATTGCGTCGCAAGCTTTGACCTCTCACAGCTGTCTTCTACAATCACCAGCCACACCTTCAGAATGTTCTCTATCTCTTTCCACGGTCTCGCTGCGTTTGCCGCCATTGCTCTCCTGGCCGCGGTGCGCCCTGTACAAGCAGTCTGCAGTAGCGGCCAGATGGGTAAGCCTCTCTGTTTCGTGCGGCGGCAGTCAATTTCTCTGACCCGTTTGTTGCATTCCTATAGCTGTTGGCGGGGAATTTGTATGTTTAATCATGCACTTCATATGTCGCAAACTGACTGATTGACTACCTCGATACCTTTGCTTCAGATCGAAGAGGTGAATTCAGGTGCTGACTGGTGTGGACCTTCAAGTCGCTGATACATCCGTCTGTTGCATTAGTTCACCGGACCCAATAGCTCATTCCTCGTGTACGCCGGGTTTTTGATGGCGAACAATTGTGGCCTTATCTCTCAGAATGGGCTCACGCAAGACTCTCATCAACTTTGCAATGGTGGTTACACCCACGGTGCCTCCGTCACCTGCAACGGTAGTCACCAGTACGTCTCGGAAAATTTCTTGCATCTGCTACCGCTCCGCTAACGGACTTTTTCAGGCCTGTCGCTGCCGTCGATACCCAGGGGAATCACTGGAACTGCTCTCCGACCAGTGACCTCAGCTGCAACGTCGGAGGCTCGGGCGGTTCCTTTACCGTGCTTGCGTGCTGCTCCCGTGCCTGAGCGGTTCTTGCGCTCTTATGACTTGAGGCTTTGTAGGTCATGGATGTGTTTACATTCATCCATTTCGAGCGTCGTAGCTCGCTAGTAGTACACAATCTGGATCTGGTCAGGCTACGTTGTCGCTGGCTTGCTATCTGATATGTACAAAAGCTCGTATTTCTTGATTGCCAAGCGTGAGCTGATTGTGAGGTCTGCGTTGATGGTCACAACTCTTCCACCTTCAAGTCAGGCCACCTCCTCAGCAATTCCAGACTCTCTTTGAGCTTATCGAACTGTACCTACGTCCTCATTATCAATGAACAACGAGCTGACTGAAGGATACTGATTACACCATGTGTCCAGCGTCAGCAATGGAGGCGAATGTTGCGGCTTAAGCTTGAAGCACTGTCACTTGGTGACTACCACTGCAAGCGGCGTTGACGCCACAAAGATCCGACTGAGTTAGGCAGCTTGTTCTCACGCCGATGCCAGCTATTCGCTTGGGCGTTTGTTTGACCTTCCCTGTGTCCGACCGCCGTCGGTGGGAAATTTCAAGTGACTCAGCTCTTCAGAATATCCTCACGCCAGAATCTTCAACGAGACCTCTTGAACTTCACCATGACGGACAGCTTACACCCGCGAGAGGCCGACTAATACTACGTGCAATGCCCAGGCTGCCCTATGGACCTTGAACTGGTAAAGAAAATATTGGAGGTTTTGCTTGCACAGACGGCTGCCGTACGGGGTGCTTGCCGTTGATGGTATCACACTACGTTGGAGAAGCCACTCGCCCCGTTAGCTACCACACCGTTGTGCTTACCTCAAGCCAGGCTACCGTGACTTTCTTTCGCAAACTTGCTTGCCGGTCTGGCCCCGCGACCTGGGGTTCAACACCTACTGATTTTATTCGTGGACAGACACTCGACTACACCGCCTCGAGGTTCCGAAAAATAAGAAAGGCATTCTTCAAGATCTTCAGACTTGTCGCTCCGACGCTGTGTGCATTGGTCATCCACAAACCTCTGAACCTCGACATAAACCGCATTCCTAAAGGCTACCAGCTTTTCGTCCGTCACTCCCAATGTAGGAAAGCTTTTTCTACTTCCAGGACAAAGGCTGGCAATGATGCTCGGAAGGACTGGGAGAATCGTGTTGAGGATGGGGATGGGCTATGGCTTATGAACACGTCTAACTTGGGTGCGTCGCTATACAGCTGCGAGGAAGCCTGGGCGTGGTTGACGAAGGGTCAACGACCTGCAGCTCCTGCGAGTTGGTTGTCCTTCCAGCAAGTGGCCGCCTAATCATAGAATACCACGAGGGATGACTGGAAGCTCTTGCTTTTCCCTACGTTAGCAGCAACGATGTGGTAGCGCTGTCTTGAGAGAACCGCAGACCAGTGCATAAATAGCTCTCTTCCCGTTCAAGACTAAGGTACGTCCAGTCGTCACCGGTCAGTGCTGCGAATACCCGTTGATCAGGCTTCGTAGGTGATTCTTGAAGTGTTCACCCCATGGATCAGTACGTCGCAGTGAGTAAGCTTGCCTCGCGAAGGCGATTGTAGAATTACTGTAATGGTCCTCATTTTCATAGTTAAGATATAACACTCTACACAATTCTTGGTGCGTCGCGGTTGGCCCGAAGTTATCACCACAGCTAACTGCGCTAAATCCGATTGTCTAGTCACTGCGCTTCTTTCTTTCAGTGACAAGCCTACTAGTATCTCCCTGTACTCCACAATGTTGAACTACGATGAAGTGCCATAGTTCCCACTGCCAAATTGCTCTTCACAGTACAACGTTTTTAGCCTCAGCCGGCGTCGTCCACGGCTTCTGGGAGGGAGTGTAGCCGCATGCGATGGGCGTGGGGATACAGGCTTGAACCCCGAGAATTCAGTTCTCCCTCCATTGGTGTCCGCACGCTGCACACCTAGAGGACAAGTCAGTGCTAAGCAATGTTAGACTGGTTCAGTAGACGAACCGGTAGACTATATGAGAGGACGTTAGTATCGGTGATAGATAACTCGATTGACGGACGTACATGTAGTCATGGGCTCATCAGCAGAGCGAATCTGCAGCATGTAGAAGTAAGCTCGTCCATGGTCGCATTTTGGACAAGTGGCTGGAGATATCAATTGAATAAGCTGACGGTTGTGTCCATACGGGTGGTCATAAGTACTAGTACGCACCTGCAGTAGAATCGGCATGCTTCCACATATCATCGCCTCCAAGGACGTCGTCAACCTGCTTCCTCTGTAGACGCGTCCTCGAGGTCATCTGTTAACTCAAGCATTCGAGTGAATGACGCCGAAATACGGTACGCCTTTGCTCACCTGTTTGGTGATGGGAAATTCATATGCGCATGTATTGCACGCCCATTTGTTGTAACCTGTCTCCGTAGAAATGACCAACAGGTTAGCACAGCTTGGACAAAATAGCATGCCTACAGAATGTTTGTTAGCCTGTCACTGTCAGTAGTTCCTGTTCTTCCGTACTTACCTTGGGTTGAACGTCGTCTGCCGCTGGGCACAACTTCAAATTCGCGACCTCTCTCGAGTCGGCTTTCTCCGATAGCAGTTGATTGGCTGTCAGCGGGCGCTCCACGGATGGAGGCTACTTCGCCCAGCTGCTGCCACTTTGCAGCAGAGCCGCCCCACTACCTCAGCTTCCCCGTTCTCCATACCATTCGAGGCGACCCACACGGCCAACATGGCGACCTCTGCTACGTTGGCCTCGCAAGCCGAGGTTCTGGACAGGATATTCGCTGGCCTGAGGGACAAGAACCACGAAGTCCGACTGCAGTCCGCTCTTGAGCTGCAACACTATGTGTGCATCCTCATTACGGCACCCGGACTTGAGGTCACGCTGACGCGCTTTATGCAGGTCTCGAATACCGTGTCAGACCTCTCGTCCGACTTTGCGGCGAAGCTGTGGGATGAGACCGTCAGCAGGCTGTCCGAGCTGGTGCACAGCCAAACCAATGTTGAGAAGCTGGGAGGCGTTCTGGCAATTGGTGCGTGTGCTACACTGTATCGGTCCAAATATGCGCTTAACCAGCGACATTTACAGACCATCTACTTATATCGGAGGCCGATGGCAACATTGAATCCAAGCGCAACCTGTTTCGCTTCTACAACTATGTGAAGTATCTTCTACCCAACCCGGACATCAACGTCATGCTTGCCGCCTCCAAGACCCTAGGGCGAATTGCTGAGATTGGAGGTGCTGCGTTTGGCGAACGGTTCATGGACATGGAGGTGCCCATCGCTATTGAACTGTTCGAGAAGAGTGAAGCAGGCCGCTACGCGGGAGTGCTGATCCTCAAGGAGCTTGCACGCAACAGTCCGACATACTTCCATCCCCACATTGACCTTGTCTTCGGGAATATCATAACACCACTGAGAGATCCTCGAATCATCGTGCGGGAAAGCGCTGCCGAGCTCCTGGCCGCCTGCCTCGAGATTGTCACGCAGAGGGAGCGGCAGACCAGGAGCCCGTTCTTGTTCAGGACGTTGCAGGAGGCACAGCAAGGCTTGAAACTCCAGCACCCGGAGGCTATCCATGGTTCACTTCTGACATATCGCGAGCTTTTACTGCATGGCGGCATGGTTGGTCTGGTGTCGCTCATGTCGTGCCAAACTCACTAAATATTGTCGATGACAGTTCATGAAGAACAATGTCCAAGATGCCGCAGAGCAGATTATGAAGTTCAAGACGCACCGCGACCCCCATGTCCGCAAGATGGTTATTACGCTCATCCCCACGCTCGCGATGTACGACACGCAGACATTCACGGAGCACCATTTGCACAAGGCAATGGCACATCTGCTCGCACAACTGGACAAGCCTACGGAAAGATCTGTTGGTAAGGTTATGGCAGATTGTCCGGGATAGTTTGTTAATCTGTTCAAGATCAGCATTCATTGCCATCGGACATGTGGCGTCTGCGGTGGGCAGCGAGATGAAGCCATTCTTGGACTCCGTTATGCTCCAAATCAAGCATGGTTTAGCAATGCGAGGGTAAGCAAACATGTCGCCTTCCTTGTAATACATCTCCCTCACGTCAATGTAGCAAGAAGAACGCGCCGTCGGAAGAGCCCATCTTCCAATGCATAGGCATGTTGGCTTCTGCAGTAGGACCCAATCTCACTAAGTTGCTGCACGATCAACTCGATCTCATCTTCAACTGCGGATTGAGCGAATCCCTTCGGGAAGCCTTGGTCGCCATTGCGCGCTACATCCCACCACTGTTGAAAACGATACAAGGTAATTACATGTTTGCACTCGTTGGTGGGTATATGCTGACACACTGTGGGCTCTTGCCATGAAAGAACGTCTCTTGGGTCTCCTGTCCAATATATTGAGCGGCCAGTCTTACAAACCTCTTGGTGCTCCCGCAGCTCTTCTTCGAGGAGATTCGGGTACCGTCATCAGAGACAACAGTATACCGGAGGTAGGTACCTAAATGCTTCCATTGAATAAAACCCTTGACATTGTAAATCCAGAGCGTACCGATTCAGAAGACGCCGCAACTGCTGATCCTTGCGTTGGACACCCTTGGAACGTTCGACTTCAGTGGTATGCATACATTTTCAGTGGTCCTGACAGCGATGTTTGAATATGTTTTTCAGGACATGCTCTGAGTGAATTCCTGAGCGAAGATGTGCTGCCCTTTGAAGACGATCATCCCGGCGTCAGGCAGGCCGCGGCGTTGACGTGCTGCCGCATTCTGAGTCGTGATCCTATCTGCTATCAAGCCAGCAACCACTCGATTGAAATCGTCAGTGGCGTCATCGACAAGCTGCTCACTATTGCGGTGGCAGATCCTGGTCAGTGAATCTTCGCATCGTATACTGCGGACATGCTTGTTGATGCCTGTTACGCAGACGCCAAGATTCGACAAGTCGTTTTGGAATCCCTGTCTGAGCGGTTTGACAAGCACCTTTCGCAGGCGGAGAATGTTCGGTCCTTGTTCGTTGCTCTGAACGACGAAGTCTTCGAGAACCGTCTCACTGCAGTTCGTTTAATTGGCCGCCTGGCTTTGCACAACCCCGCCTATGTGATGCCACCCCTCAGAAAAATGCTTGTCCAGCTACTTACTGAGCTGGAGTACTCCATTACTGTGTAAGTTCTCGATGTGATACTCCTGGACAGTCAATCCTAATGCTTTGTGAAGTCGCAGCCGAGAAGAATGTACGCGAATTCTGGCCTTGTTGATCAATGCTACGCAACGTCTCATCAAGCAATATGCGATTCCAATGCTCCGCGTTCTTCTACCCAAGGCTAGCGATCCCAATCCTACCGTATCTGCCAACGTGCTCATGGCCCTTGGTGAACTCTCGTGCATCGGCGGCGAAGATGTGATGTCTCATGTGCCAGACCTCATGAATGTCATCATGACCAGTCTCTCGGACCCTACTCTTGTGAAACGCGACGCCGCGCTGCACACGCTTGGCCAGGTCTGCTCTAGCACCGGCTATGTCATTGCGCCCCTAATCGACCACCCGCAACTCCTCCAAATCTTGAGTAGGATCCTTAGGACGGAGCCTACTCAAGCGGTGCGTCGTGAGGTCATTAAAGTTCTTGGTATTCTTGGAGCATTGGATCCATACAAACGACGAGTGAGTGTTTTCATAGCCCCTTGTTGTGGTGACTGACTCTCACAATTGCAGAGCAAACCGGAAGATGAAGCTGCGGCGGTCGAGAATGAACTCGCAGCGAACCCAGTTCAAACTGTCCACCGCACCATCACTAATCCCGACGATTACTACCAGACTGTTGCGATCAATGCACTGCTCAGCATCCTCAAGGATCAGTCGCTCAATCCTCAGCACCACAAGGTCATTGAGGCAATTATGTCGATATTCAAGACCCAAGGCCTGAAATGTGTCGCATTCCTCCCTCAAGTGAGTCATCTAGAATATCCTGGAGGATGAATGTAGAACGAGAACTTTAGATTATCCCTGCATTCGCCGAAGTCGCCCGTACCTCGTCAGCTCGTGTGCAAGTATTCCATCTCGAGCAGCTCACGATCTTGGTCGGCATCATCAGACAACACGTCCGCAAGTACACAATTGACATCTTTGAGCTCGTCAGCGAGTTATGGGAGAATCAGCTGCTACAGCTGCCTCTAGCATCGCTCGTAGAGGCTCTCGGGAAGGCGCTCGACTCGGAGTTCAAGCCATTCATCCCCAACGTGCTACCACTGTTGCTGAAGGTGTTCGACGGGGAGATGAACGACAAGGTTGCATATACGCAGATGAAGGTGCTCGATGCGCTGTTGACCTTCGGCTCGAACATCGAGGAGTACCTGCAACTCATCGTGCCCATCTTGGTCAGGACATGCGAGCGACTGGACGGTGGCGTCGCGTTTGGCCTTGCGTTACGAAAGAGAGCTATTCAGACGATCGAAGGTCTGACTCGCCGGGTGAACTTCTCGGACCATGCGTCGCGCCTCATCCACCCTCTGGTTCGAGTGCTCGCACAGCCTTACAATGAGCTGCGGATGGCCGCCATGGACACCCTCTGTGCGTTGATGTTGCAGCTGGGCTCAGACTTCGCGATATTCGTGCCTACGATCAACAAGGTGAGTCCGACCGGTGTATCCGGTGTATATTTTGTTTGCTGACCGTTGTGTAGTGCCTTGCCAAAACCGGGATGACGAACTTCAAATACGATAGTCTTGTCACGAAGCTGCTTAGCGGTGAACCCCTGCCGCAGGATGCCGGTGCGCTGGACATGCTGTAAGTAACGCTCCTAGCCTACTCACGGCCGTGCTGATGGCTTCTCGCAGCGAGAACAACAAAGCCACCGAGTACGCACCGCCAGCCGAAGCTGAGAAGATGGTCGTCAATCAACACCATCTGAAGCAAGCATGGGATGTCTCCCAGGTGAGCACCCGCGAGGACTGGATCGAGTGGATGCAGCGACTGTCGGTGGAGTTCATGAGAGAATCGCCGTCACATGCGTTGAGGGCGTGTATGAGCTTGGTCGACGTGCATACACCACTCGCGAAGGAGCTGTTCAACGCCGCTTTCCTCTCCTGCTGGGGGGAACTTTACGTTCAGTATCAGGTGCGCATAGTTCGGCGTGGATTATATGGGATGTTCTCACGGAGATCATAGGAAGACTTGGTTCGCGCGATTGAGACCGCAATTACAGATCAACATGCACCGTCCGACCTCGTACATCGCCTACTTGATCTTGCCGAATTCATGGAACATGAAGAGAAGGCACTCCCTATTAGCAACAGCACGCTCGGCGAGTACGCCTTCCGATTCCATGCCTACGCTAAGGCGCTGCATTACAAGGAACTCGAGTTCTTTACGGAGACGTCGCCCAGCATTATCGAGTCACTTATCAGTATCAACTCAAAGCTTCAGCAGCATGACGCCGCATGGGGTACGCTCCTGGTCGCCCGAGAACAATACGACGTCAGTAAGCACGAAGAGTGGTATGAAAGACTGGGCAGATGGCAGGAGGCTTTGGTAACATACGAGAGAAAGTCTCAGGAGGACCCTGACCAACCGGAGATCATCCTTGGAAGGATGAAGTGTCTGCATGCCCTTGGCGAGTGGGACCAACTGATGGCGAGCATCGAAGAGCATTGGTCGGAAGCATCTCACGACGACCGACGGGAGATGGCTCCATTGGCGGCAGCCGCTGCGTGGTCTCTGACCGATTGGGATGCCATGGACGACTACATCGCTACGATGAAGCCTGATTCTGCGGACCGTCCGTTCTACCGAGCGATCCTCTCGGTGCACCAGAACCAGTTCTCCAAGGCTATGGCACAGATCGCCAAAGCTCGGGACATGCTTGACCCCGAGCTCTCCTCACTGGCAGGCGAGAGCTATGGACGTGCTTACAAGTGAGTCGGCCATTACCGCTGCGTAAGCGAAATCCTAATCACTCGATTTAGTACGATGGTCCGAGCACAGATGCTCTCAGAATTGGAGGAAATCATCTTATACAAGCAGAATGCCGACCAGCCTGACCGCCAACACTCTATCCGAAGGACGTGGATGAAGAGGTATGTGCCTCGTTACTCTGTCCTTCAAGTTGTCTTACGCACAGTATAAACAGGCTCCAGGGATGCCAACCAGACGTCGAAGTGTGGCAACGAGTTCTTCAAGTCCGATCTTTGGTTCTTGACCCCGACGATGACTCTGTCACATGGATTCGATTTGCCAATCTCTGCAGGAAGTCCGAACGAATGTTCTTGGCGGAAAAGACGTTGGAATCGCTCATGTCCCCGGAACGAGTCTGTTTTTCTCTTCCTTTCCAGATATATAGATGGCGCTAACCCCTTACCTAGATGCATGCCCAATATCGTGACAACCCGCAGGACGTTCGTGTCCCACCTCACGTTGTATACGCGCATCTCAAATTCATGTGGACCAATGAACAACACGACGAGAGCCTTCGGTACCTGTTCAAGTTTACCTCGAGCCTCGCGAAGGACCTCGTACCTGAGAACGAGCGCGCGGCAACTACTGGGGCACACAAGGCCAAGTTAGATGACTTATCTCGCCTGCTCGCCCGATGCTACTTCAAGCAGGGCCAGTGGCAAGTTGCCCTCCACGCCGACTGGGACACGGTGAGTGTTATCGTTGCACTGAATGAGAGACAGTTCTCATCAAACACAACAGAGACCCATCAAAGAAATATTGCACTCATACTGGCTAGCTACGCATTATGATCCGAAGTGGTACAAGGCCTGGCATACGTGGGCTCTTGCGGAATTCGAAGTGATCGGGTATTTGGAGAGCATCTCGGAGCAACGGACGGACATGCCCAATAACGATCTGACCGTGCATATTGTCCAAGCCGTCGAAGGTTTCTTCCGCTCAATCGCTCTGCAACGGAAGACCAACGCCCTGCAAGATACGTTGCGATTATTGACCCTTTGGTTCAAGTACGGTGCCCACGATGATGTCAGCCATGCGATGACTAGCGGATTCACGAACGTTGAAATTGATACGTGGTTGGAGGTCATCCCCCAGGTATGATTTCTGCGCGCGACCCATTCAACTTGCCCCTGACATTTCTGCAGATTATTGCCCGTATCCAGACGCCCAACGCAAACATCAGACGGAACATCAACAACTTGCTCGCAGACGTCGGACGACACCACCCTCAAGCGTTGATTTATCCCCTCACCGTCGCATCGAAGTCCAACAGTGCACTCCGGCATAGCGCTGCTCTTAGCATCATGGATCGTATGCGCGAGCATAGTCCAGTCATCGTGGAGCAAGCTATGATTGTTAGTGGAGAGCTCATCCGAGTTGCCATCCTGTGGCATGAGCAGTGGTTCGACGGCCTCGAGGAAGCCTCCCGCTTCTACTTCAATGACCACAATCCTGACGGCATGATTGCGCACCTGGAGCCTTTGCATGCAATGGTGGAAGCGGTAGGTCATCTTCGATATATCTTAGCATTGCCAGCTGAAGTCGTCGCAGGGACCGAAAACGGCTCGCGAGACGTCGTTCGCGCAAGTGTTTGGTCGAGACCTTCATGAAGCTCGCGAAGCTTGCCGTCGTTACCGCATCTATGGCGAGTTGCGTGACCTTGAGAAGGCATGGGAGATCTACTACGGCGTGAGTTTGCTCATGAACCCTCGATGTATACCGGCTGACAATCGCCAAAGGTGTTCACAAGGATTAAGAAGCAGTTGGAGTCCCTCACGACCCTCGATCTTCAGTTTGTCTCACCCGAGCTCCTGAAGGCCCGCCACCTCCAACTCGCCGTCCCAGGTTGGTCGTTATTCGATGTTCTGTCGATTACGAACTCACCCTGTCTCCAGGAACCTACCAGGCGGGCATGCCCGTAGTGACCATTGGCAGCTTCGTTCCCAAGTTAACCGTCATCTCGTCGAAGCAGCGACCAAGGCGTCTAGCTATCAAGGGCAGTGACCAGAAGGACTACCACTTCCTGCTGAAGGGCCACGAAGATCTTCGCCAGGATGAAAGGGTGATGCAACTATTCAGCCTGGTCAACAACCTGCTGTACGAGGATGTCGACTGTTTCAAGAGGCGATTGCACATCCAGCGCTTCTCCGTCACTCCTCTGGCTCCGCAGGCAGGTTTACTTGGATGGGTTAACGACAGCGACACTCTGCACGTGCTCGTTAAGGAATACCGTGACTCGCGCAAGGTTCTCATCGACATCGAGCGACGGCTCATGTTGCAGGTCAGTTTGCCTTGGATTCCCAGAAATTTGTCCTGAATGCGTTTGGGATAGATGGCGCCCAACTACGAAGACCTCATCCTCCTGCAGAAGGTCGAAGTATTTGAGTACGCGCTGGAGAACACCACTGGCCAAGATCTCTACCGCGTTTTGTGGCTGAAGAGCGCGAACTCGGAGCACTGGCTCGAGCGCCGCGCGACCTACACCCGTTCGCTCGCCATCAACAGCATGGTCGGCCACATCCTGGGTCTCGGCGACCGTCATCCCTCGAACTTGATGCTCCAGCGTAGCACCGGCAAGGTCGTGCATATCGACTTCGGTGACTGCTTCGAGGTCGCTATGCACCGCGAGAAGTACCCGGAGAAGATTCCGTTCCGGTTGACCAGGATGCTGACGCACGCGATGGAGGTATGGTGCTCTACCCGTTTCATGCTTGAGGCCAAATTCTGACTATAATATACCGCACAGGTCAGCGGCATTGAGGGCAGCTTCAGGATAACCTGCGAGATCAGCATGAAGGTCTTGCGAGACAACAAGGAGTCCCTGATGGCCGTTCTAGAGGCCTTCGTGTACGACCCATTGATCACATGGCGTCTAATCCAACACGACGGAGACAGCCGTCGTGCAGAACGTATGTCCCAGTACACGTGTTCCCCGCGCACCTAACTGACTGTCGTACCGTCTCGCACACAGTGATGAACCCGGACCGGAACGTCGACCTCGTCGGCTCGGCGGCCGACGTGGCTGGTGGCGCGCACCGGCGCATGCGCCCGGACGAGAACGACATCTTCAACGAGGCACAGGAGATCCGGAACGACCGCGCGCTGGCGGTGTACAACCGCGTGCAGCACAAGTTGACGGGGCGCGACTTCAACCCCGACGAGGTGCTCTCCGTCTCGGCGCAGGTCGACAAGCTCATCATCCAGGCGACGTCGCTCGAAAATCTCTGTCAATGCTTCTCTGGCTGGTGAGTTCTGAATATAATATATGCCGTGGGTCGGAATTTGGCTGACTATGCTTTTTAGGTGTGCGTTCTGGTGAAAATAAGATTTGAGTACTGGTGGTCGCGTCTATCTGTATCATGTATTACCTCTTTGTTCTTCCTTACCACTGCTCGTTCGCGTTATGTACTCTACATTGATATGTCCGCAATTACTGCATTCTCTTGCTATCAGTTAAAGCTTATTCTTGCGCGCAACGAATCGTGTAAACCAATCGGGTCTTCACAACCATGCTCTTCTGTGCATCTTGTGTCGCTACGCCAACGTCGCAAAGTCTCTGGTGCAACCCACGCGGAAATATACGCGCAGAGCGTTAGTCAATATTAAAATGGCCATGCCGCCTCTGACTCAAATCGGGATGTTCGGTGGGAGACTGAGCCGCCGTGCTTTGCGTAGTAGAGATGATGAAAAAGCTTCCCTCTGGAGACATCGATGCCATGTTTCTCAGGTTCAGAAAGTACAGGATGAAATTACAGAACTACAGGTTCAAATAGTGTGAATTACTGTGATATGTAGTATGAAACACGATGCTAGTGGTGATGAATAGTTTGGGTCGTAGTCACGAATAAGAATATCTAGCTGTTGATAGACATCTTCAAGAGTCTCGAGTAGGGACTAGGGGCGACCTTCGCAGCGCAACCTGCGCTGGACGAACCTGCCTACACCTCACCGACATCATTGACAAACCGTGGTGGTCATCGGAGAGCTGAGGCTGCAACTTGCAAACCTCAGTTTCATGGCCACAGTGCCGCGCTCTGGCGGTCACATTCATGGTCATGCTCGCGATACCAGCCACGCCGGCAGTCAATGAGTGGGCGAGATGTTTAGGAACAAGCTGACTTGTGATGGCTCGCCAAAGCTTGTGTGCAACTTGACGATCGTGGACAACAGAGGATGGCTTAAGGTTTGGCGTCCTTGCGCATCTCGCGATCGTTGTCGAAAGCGTCACGGAAGTCATTCAGGGCCTGCAGTGCTGTGAGCATGTGATATTAAACAGAAAAACTTCTGGCACTCACCGTGCGTGTCCAAATACCAGCCACATATCCGTCGCGCCACAGCTCTTGAAGCACCTCACGGGGGACCCGAACCCAGTTGTCGTCTCTGGCAGCGGAATTGATATTTTCCAATTTGTCGACCCACAAATTCAAGAAGTGCCAGTCGCCTGCCGAAATGAGAAAATCTGTGGTTGGAGCTCCGATCTCTGTGACTTCTTCCCAGCATCCACGGATGGTGTGCCACAGTTCGGGCAGCTGTGAACGTAGTCAGCCAGAGCGGATAAAGGCACAGAGGATGAGACGTACCATGAGAAGCTGGCATATAACCAAAATAACGACGAAGATGACGGATGAGTCGACTCGGAGGCCGTCGAACAAACGGCCAACAACGTAAGCCCATGATTCACGAACAAATCGACCCTTCAAGTTGAAGTTCTCGAGCAAGCCCTCGTCATCCGCCACAGGTTCTTCAGCCTCGATGATGGGAGCCTGAGCGTCGGTGACATTGATCTGTGACTCGGCGGCAGCGTCCAGGGCGGCGGCAGTCTCAACGGATGCCAGAGCGGTGGGAGCCGGTGTGTCAACAGGAAGAGCGTCGGTGACGATGGCGGGTGGCGGGTGGGCAGCAGCATATACGGAAGCGATAGCCTCAGCGAATGTTGATGGAGCGACGCAAGCATCCGAGCCGTCGAGATCAAGATAGCCAGTGTTCAGGTCAGGGTCTCCCGAGATGTCCAAGAGAGAGTCCAATATGGCCGAGGAAATGATAGAGGAAGATGTAGTGATGTTGATGTTTTCATAGAACGCGAAGACAGAGGTAACCGGAGCCCAGAGATCCAGAGAAAATCCAGCACGCGCGGCGATGTTGGACGAGGAGAAGGACACAGCACCCCAGGTGCCCGACAGACGTGCGACGAACGGTGCGAGGAGCGTGGTGACGAGCACGACAAAGAGGTCGACGAACAACATGGCGGTGGTTGAGGTGGAGGAGAGACAGGTCTGTCGTTGTCCGTCTTATACGTTCGAGCGAGGCTGACCGTGCTTCGATTGCCTTCAGGCTCCTGGATCGGGCAGTGGCTGACCCAATTCAGCCGACCTGCCAAATCAAGTCGTCGATATGTAGGCGCTCGTGCTCGACTGCGTTCCAAAGGGAAAGGGAGATCTAGGTCGACCACCATCCTATGAAGGTCCTTGTCGGAAAAAATTGTGGTACTGGGCGTCATTGTGCTCGGACTCGGACTGGCCGCGTCAAATAGGCTTCATTAAGGTAAATAGCGGTAAAAATTTGCTATTTATCCTAAATCCTGAACTCGTACGTGATATCTCAACCTCGTGCTCATACTCGCAGCCCTTCCGTTCCCTTCTGTAAGGCTAACTGACCCTAAATGCATGCTAACTCATGTCTGTATACTATGATTAGTGCTATTTTGTTCTCACGGGCGTCTTCCTTCATTGGAGGCCGGGGCAAATGGCAAGCGGCGGCCAAAACGGACGAGCAAACAAACAAAGGTAGACCCAATCAGCAAGTATTGTGTGAGTATTCTCCTGTGAACATTTTCGAGATAGATTGCAGTGTCAGCTAGCCTTGTACAACGACTCCCAGTTCCACCGGCATCTCCCGAGCGAGCTCGAGTTTCTGTAGACGCCGACGACTTTCCGCGTAGACGCTGGCGAGTTTGCTGCCTCCCACCAGTCCAAGTTGCTATCCTCCTCATTAGGGCTCGTTAAGGTTGATTATTTTTGATCGCCCAGTTTACTCGACAACACCCAGTACTAGCATTTTGACCGCCATTGTCCCTCAAACCCTCCAGATATTCATTTCAAGGTCGCCGACGTCGTACATGCCCTTCATTGAATAAAATCTTCAGCTGGTCATTCGACACGAAAAACTAATGCACTGCACATTTTTATGTCGGATGGCTTTGTGGCGTGCGGACTTATTCTCAACACGGTTCAATCCGTGTCCTGTAAGTTGTGTGCGCATGAGCCCTGGACCACCGGCTAGCTCTTCTGGAAAATATCTTGGTGCTGGTTCATACCGCTTTATCTGGGACGTGCCGGGCTGCAGGTGTTGGTTCATCTCGCGATTCATTGACGCAGATAGGGCGGGGAAGTCCACTGTATGCGAGGAGCGAGGACGTATAACTAGTACCTGGTGCAAGGGGAAGGGAAGTAAGTGCATGCGGATCGACGCCTTCCCCTGAAGCCTAGTATATGCATTCCAGTGCCACCTTCATAATGCTCTCGCGATCAACCAAAGCTGGGTAGCGTCTCAGCTTCACAGGCACGCCCGGTGCGCACACTGCGACAATGTCCAACAACTTGCCATCTCCTCCCTCACGAGCTGCCATATTTAGCCGGCGCACCACCACACCAAAAATCCAGAGCTTCTAGATGCGGCGGGATAGATGGCATCGCTCTGCGCATTAATCGCCAACATCGGTCGTCCAACGCGTAACCCGTCTGAGAATAAACGACGACGACGCGCCTAAGAGTCCACGGAGAGTCTGATGCGACAGAGCAGGGCGAGTCGCGAAAGCCAAATAAGGGCCCCAATAGTGGAATCGTCTGCTCACAGTAAATATGAACGGATCTAGCCCGTGCGGATTACGCAACAAATCAGTATACCGTTCTATGTGAACATAAGGAGGTCTCACCATTGCTGCAGTGCTGGACTACTTTTTCAAACTCATATGGTTGGTATCTTGATTGCTCATCATTGGGAAGTAACGTCTGCGTCACCCACACTAGAAATGATATGTCGATCATAGTGTCCTGGTTGCTGTGCAGGCGCCAGATACTGCCGATGTGTGCTGGCGGCCACAAAAAGCCAGATATACGCCCACTTGTGCATACCGTGATACCCAAACGCGCCAACCGTTTCCAAGTGCGTGAACGCAGCAGCGCACTTGGGAGTTTCCTCCAGGTCGCTTTACGCACCATCACAGGTCACGGAAGCTAACCAAATACGCTGTAAGCAGGATATGGCCCCCAGGGTACGAAGGAGGGATGAGAACGACGGTACGTGCAATCAATTCAAGTGAAGAAGACGGAGACCCTGTATCTGCAGGAATCACGGTCGGGAAGCCTGAGACAATACATGTCTGGATCCGCGCCTGTCTTCTTCGGCTCCCGAGAGTACCACCGAAACGGACTTCAGCTGCCTGAGGATGGCTGCCAACAAGAAAGGATGTGTTTGCTGTGGTCATGGAGCGCGAGTCCCAATTCTCGCATTTGATGGAGGATATATGCGCCGGATAAGAACATCGAGTGCGTCGAACGAAGGATGCATGACATGAACTGCACGTCGGCACAGGTCCGCAGGGTGAGTTTTTGGAATAAGAATGGTCGAAGTCGGTGGCTCCAAAGACGGCATGTTCTTGACAAGGCTAAAGCTGGCCCTTCGTCAAAGCAGTCGATGGACTGAGGCTGCTCTTAGCGAAATGCGCAAGGACATCCAACATGGGGCCAAGTACGAGGTCCCCAGGGAACTTGGTCCATACTTGCGCATGCACGTCCTCAGTCACCGCCGGTGGCTGCCGGCTAAGCGGCACATCGTGTTCTAACGAATCTGTAGCTGTTCATGTTTGAGTCCTTCATATGCAACACTCGCAATGAGGGTGTAGAGCTCACCAGGCGTTGTCGGACTTGAGTTCGAATGTGGCGAGCACTGCAAAACCAATATCTCATTAATAGCATCGTCTAGCCGCACATTTCCCTCGTCTACGTGCATAGTCTTGTGGCCTCTGTCGGTTTGATAAGAAACATGGGGTCTTCAGCCACAAGATATCGTCGCGGTGTGCAACGACACGGTGTAAGATGGTTAATGGCGCTTGGTGTCAATGGCCGTCAGAGCCAAGACGCCTTTGCACGCTCAGGCGCACTCGGCGATCAATCTCTCACAAGTCTAACAGTAGCATGACTTCAGACCCCACTTGCGAAGTTTGGAAGCTTGAATATTCGCCGTCGAAATTTCTGTGAGATGAGAAGCAAACAGCTGTAAGACAGCAGCAAGTTGAGGGGCACAGCTGGGACATAACTGCACCGAGAGAATAGAAAACGTCGTATTTGGACATGAGGCTTTGAATCCTTAGAGGTTGCGCGAGACTCACCAGCATATTTGCATAAGCTGTCTTGGTGTCTATAAACACCGCTGCAGTCCGCAGAAAGGAACGTTTTGCATCGCAATTGCACAGGATTATGACTACATAGCAGCTTTGATGCTTTCCATGACAAAGCAGAATCAGCGGACAAATCCAAGCTGCCTGGAAAGGCATCCAACCTACATGCCCCTGTATCTGACAAATACCTCGAGGTAAACCTTCCCTTCGAGCCTGGCTCGATGCCCGAAATCATGGAGTTGTTAAGAAGAAATGTAGCGGACATCGTAGGGTGACAGTAATTCCAATACAGCGCCAGAGAAATCTTTGTATGCTGATGCAGCTTCACCCAGATGACCTGTCAGATATTTTCCAGTATCTGGATGTTCAGTGCTGTGTAAGCCAAGTATGCCAATTATAAGGGGCTGAGCTGAGACGTCGCCGGGTGTGTGAGGATTCAGACGGAAAGAGAGAGAGACAGAAGAGGAGGCGGAGCCGCAGCGGCCCACAGCAGCAAATCAAATGATCGCAGCCGAGATCAGAGCGGTATCAGATAAGATGAGATGAAACGAGGGGATCTTCGAGGTTCGCATTCATTAGTGCGCGCTTACATGGCCTCGGTTACGCAGCGAAATTTCGCCATCTGCGCTGAGCACGACAGCCTCAGACCCGTCTCGGACGCGACCATGCCCTCCCGCTTTTCCAACAACCCCCATCTTCTACTTAAACCACCACCTGCCCAAGCCCGCCTCCTCCATCAACCATCTTCCCCAACTCTCCCTCACCACCATGGGCGCAATAACCGCAGCGGATGCTGACTACTCGCAACCCATCGCAACGCTGCTCAAGACAGGCACGGCCGCTGCACACGACGAGGCCGAACACAGCCAGGGTGCAGGCTGGCTGACGAGGGGCGAGCTCGACAGGGACGAGTATGTCTGCTTCCTCATGATGCTGTACCACGTATACGAGTGCGTCACCGGTTCCGTTGTCGTGTCCTGCTGTGCCGCTGACGCCACACGTGCAGTGCCCTCGAGCAAGGCCTCGAGAAGCATGCCACCAATGCCGTGCTTGCGCCCACATATAACCCTGGGCTGTTCGCCCGCACCCAGAGCCTCTCAGCGGACATTGCGCACCTGCTGCAGACACCGGAGTCGTCATGGCAGTCGCACCCCATCCACACTCGCCTGGTGTCGCGCCCGCCGAAGCCGTTCTCGGCCTACACCGCTCGCCTCAAGAAGCTCACCGCCTCGGATCCCGCCCTGCTCCTCGCACACGCATATGTCCGGTACCTCGGCGACCTAAGTGGTGGCCAATTCATCAAGCGGCGGATAGCCAAGGCGTACGGCCTAGAAGATGGCGCGGGCTTGTCGTTCTACGACTTCAAACAACTCGGCGGCAACGCGCCAAGTACGATCGGCGACATGAAGAAGATCAAGGAATGGTACCGCGATGGCATGAATGCCGGCGTCAGTGATGACCAAGCCTTGAAGGGTGCACTTTCCTGAGATCTCCCTCATAGGCATGACTAACACAGCGTTTTAGCACGCATGCTGGACGAAGCCAGCCTCGCATTCTCACTCAACACTGGCCTGTTCACCACGCTAAAGGCGCCGTCGAAGCCCAGCACATTCGAGACGACGCCTGCAGTGCTAGGCGACCCCATGACGCCCACTGAGTCGTACAACCCTCTGCCACTGCCTACCAAGCCGGAGCAAGAAGGTGCTTTCTCGGTCTCGACTGTCGCTGCCGTCCTCCTCGCCATCCTCATATCGCAGGCCTGGCTCGTTATCGGGGGTTACAAGGGCGAGAAGGGTTTTGAGGCAGCAATCCACTGGTTCAGCAGCATCTTTTCCACGTCCTCGTCGTAGTCGGTGGCGGATCTTGGCTTGGATGCTTCGTTTGTACTCGGGGCACGGAACGCAGGAGCTCGTGATAGCGTCATGCAGTTCTTTGTTCCGCCACCACATCACAGTCCCACGTAAACGGGCATCACCCGTCCGTTCGTCCCCGCTATTCGACGAATGTGCTTACGTTTATACCGCATATACTCATTTTATTTCACTCCATCTTTGTATTCTAGACATTATGCATGACTTTTCAGCCTCCGTGTGCTTGCCACTAAAATAAGCTGGTCCTGCGGTTACTCGCTGTTCACAGTCAGCCAGAAGAGTGTCGTACGGCGCCGCTGCGTGCCCCCACCACCGTTGACGACGATCGTACTTCACATAAATGTCAGTGTTTGAGATGTCAAAATCTCGCATGAGAAACACTCTGGAGTTTGCAGTACTTCATCCCGCCCACAGTATATATATCCTGTGACTATCCTGTGTACTCGAAGCGTCAGAACTTTATGCCAACTTGCAACATATTGGGCGCCTAGACTTTGCCCGTCTCTTTGCTTCTCCCTCCCACCACAATCGGCCAAGTCGGCCAAGTAGCTGCTACTTCTTCGTATACCGTCGGGACCGCACGCCAGCTCGTCAAATGAGAATCCTCCCAGCTGCGCCTAGCGAGTTCCCGAGACCTTTTATACTCGCTGCGTTGTTCTTGATGCAGGTAGCAACCCGATCACCATGAGGAGCGGTAACCAACCCCAATCTCGCTCATCCTGTGCGCTTCCCCGCAGTGAACAAAACGAGGCCGAGCGAGCTGAAATGCGCCGTTGAGCTTCGACCACCTCCAGGCTCTTCCAGGTCCCCGTTTTCCTTCTCGTCGTTCCTTCCCGCGCAGGTCGCTTTACCCACTATAATCCGTCATGATTGTCCCCAGCTGGTCTACCTTTTTCCTGCTCGTGCTGCCCGCCTGCGTGGCCGCGCTCCCGATCCATGTTCCCAGCCCGGCGAGACCGCAGCGGCGAGGTGCTGAGTTGCCCATCCAGCGGAGGAGAGTGGGGAGGAACGATGTGGCGAGACGCGATGGCGGGCTGGCGGGGACCGTGGGCATCGGCGACCTTGCAGATCTGTGCGTACCGCTATGTCATGGTCCTGGGCGATTGAAATTCACGGCTTCCAATACACTTTTAGCTTTTACACTGTCACCGTGCAGTTGGGAGATACCCAGACGGCTGTGAATCTCGGTGAGTCTCAATTTCACCTCACACCGCTGGCATGGCCCGATCCTGGACGCATGGGAAGTGCGCGAAAAGCATTCGGAAGGCCTTCCTTTTAGGGTATTTCCGCCCTGAAGACCTTTGAAAAGGCTTTTCGAATACTTTCCGCGAGGTTGAAATCTGGCTTTACCCGCAGTGTCATTCTCAACATGCGGCGAGAGCTAATCTCTACCAGATACCGGGTCTAGCGACTTGTGGGTCATGTCCGACCAGTGCCAAACAGCCGCGTGCAAGTCTTCGACAATGCAACCCTACGCGACCTCGTCCGGGACGACAACTGGCGCAAGCGTGAACCTGCAGTACGGCGACTCGACTACGGGTACCCACGCCTCTGGGCCCGTCGTGCAGGATACCGTTTCTGTGGCTGGCCTCGCCATGGACGCCCAGGTCTTTGCCGCCGTGAACGACACAGACAACTCTGCCGTCCAGAACGGCGGCGCTGGCATCTTTGGGCTTGGCTTCCCAAGCCAGAGCTTCGTGCAGGCTGCAGCGGTGAACCAGAAGTTCAACACGCCGTCGACTACAGACGAGTTTGTCAACAGTATCTCCACGGACGGCCCTCTCGTGTCCCGTCTGGCTATGTCCGGCAAGGTCGAGCAGCCCATGTTCGCCATCACCCTGCAGCGCAACACCATCGACGTCAGCGGGCACGGTTCTATTACCATCGGCGAACTGCCGCAGGGCGTAGACAACTCCTCCCTCACCTGGGTCCCTGTGCGGCTGTACAGCCCGTCCGACGGCGGCCTCAACCCACCCACCTTTGCTTCAAACGAGGTCTATCCTCTACGCTGGGAGATCCCCTTGGACGGAGTATACCTCGACGGACAGAAGCTCGCAGACACGACTCAGACTGGCACCTCAAAGCAGCTCTCCGCGCTCATCGACACCGGCAACTCCCTCATCCGCGGCCCGCAAGACGTCGTGAACAGCATCCTCTCCACCGTCTCGCCCGCGTTCGCCAAGGACGCGACCGCGCAGCCGACGTTCCCCTGCTCCGCTGCGCATACCCTCGCGTTCCAGATCGGCGGCAGCATGTTCCCCGTCGACCCGCGTGACTTTGTCGCGCAGAACACAAATGGGGATGCGCAGACGTGTGTTGCAGACAATGTCGTAGCAACTGACGCACCAAGCGCCGGCGCGCTCTTTGCATGGTCCCTCGGCGACCCGTTCCTGAAGAGCAACACGATCGTGTTCTACTACGGGAACCTGACGCACCCGAGCGTCGACCCGCCGCGCATCGGCTTCCTGTCGAACGTGCCGCAGAACGCGGATGCGCTGCTGCAGCAGGCCGTCCAAGACGCCGTACAGGACGGGGGTGTCTTCGAGAGTACGTGCATTCCCGAGCTTCGTGTATCATTCGGCATTGACGTTGTGATCCTTGAATAGGCACCTCCAACGTTGCGCCAACTGCAACCTCCGTTACCACCGTCGTCCCTTCCTCTGCCGCCCCCACAGCTGCCGCGCAGCCCACCGCCAACGCCCAAGCACAACCGAGCTCAGCCTCGCCCTCATCATCCACGCCCAAGCGCGTCGTCCACATCGAGTGCGGGCGACAAGCAGGCATCTTCTGCCTCTCCATCACGCCTCCTCTCATGTAGCACGTCGTGGTACGCGCTGCTCGCATTGCTATCGTTGCTTTCCGGTCTTGTTTGATATCATGGACATTCGCCTACTTGCTTACTCCCGCGGACTGATGCCTGGATGGACTTGCTGGAGACCGAGCGTCCGACTTACATATGACTTACGTGCTGCTACTCCGGACTATGAAGTACTAGAAGTGACTCGCGTTGCCTTCTATTTGATCATTCACTTTTGCGCGTTTTATCCTCCTGAGTTCATAGAGCTGAGGCTTCGTGAACGCGATTCATGCGTGGCATGGCTGAAGATGCTACCATTCTATACATTATTGTTTGTGCATTTCAACTGAAACATGGACTACTATTCGCTGATCTCCTTCGTAGTGCGCGTTTTGGGTCGCTGTATGCTGCAGAGCACCAGAGTCGTTCCCTGAACTTGTTGCTAGTCGGCGCGGGCCGCATGTGTACAAGATTCGGACAAGCTGGGGTAAAGTCGGTACGAACATTGGTAGCAGCGGGGAGGCTGGAGAATGGGCTAATAGGAAGATCCTCGGTGCATCCACAACGGCTGCCTCGAGCCTGGTCATCGGACTTGGAGCTTATCGATAGGCCTCAATCCTGGGATACAATTCGTCATATGGGAAGACGAATCCCCGGCCTTTGGACCGTTCCATTGCAACTCGGAAAGGCGTGCTGACGAAGGACCTGGGCTCTCAACCACATATGTTGTCGTGAGAGATCGATTACTTGGTGCGACTGAGTGGTAACACTGACTTCTTGGTGCTCGGACATCTAGGTCTCCTCTTCCTCCCCTCCTAGGATTGCCTACCACTCCAGATTCCCGTCGCTCATAACTGTTAACGTCGACCGAGTGGCAGGTTGCAAGCTAGGATGTCTGTGGAACAGGGTAAAAGGAAGCCTGCACGCAGTATGGGTGGTGATCATCGAGACTCGGATCCATGTCTCGGTAATTGGTATTCGTTGCAACTGCCGCATAAAAGGGAATAAACGTCTGCCTTACAGGTGGTTACTTGTCAGAGTACATGTCACTCTGGATCAATCAGCAGTCAAAGATCATGACTGAGGTTGCATGGAGCAAGATCCCATCCGACCTCGTATATGGACCTATGCTGGACTCCATTGTAGATGTGTTAGAACCGGAGATTGGGGGGAAGGATGACGGCTATGGCGTTCCACGGAAAATCAGAACATGGCTCTCAGCTCTGTCGGCAACTTGTCGTCGATGGAGCTACCGACTCCGACCACTCCTGTTCGCCAAACTCGTTCTATCCAACCCCGCAGACATACAATTCCTCGCACGCCTCCTCCGCTCGAGTAACTCGAGGTTTCTGGCTGCACATGTGTCACAGATTCGCTGTCACAACTGGAACCCTCTCGCCGCAGATGCTTCACTTCCACTAGCGACTCTACTGGTTCAACTGCCGTCGGTCTCTGTCGCAATCTCAGGTCGCGGCAGGTGGGTGTCCCAAAGGGATGCTAAATATGTGTTCTCTCCCGCCTTACGTCCACGACTCTTACACATCCACGGCCTTCGGCGGCTTTATGTAGGCTTCTCGGTGCACGAACCGTCGTTCTCATCTCTCCTGCGCTCCCTCGGAGCCTTTCCTCACTTGCAGCACATTTCGCTGGGCACGGTGCATTGGGACGGCGAGTATAGTGACTTAGAGGTGCCGCCGAAGTGCACTGCTGCATTCACGGATATACAACGTATTCAATCGACTGGCAGTGGTAAGCACCACTGGGCGTTCGTCTGGATATTCGCGGCCGCGAGCGTCCGTCATCAGTTTCGACGCCGGTGCAGAAACTATGATTCTATGCCAATAGACATCTCCTATATCGTGTGGATGGTACAAGCACAGCTCTCCGACTATCCAAATCCACCATATCAGCGGCTGACCTTTACTAAAATAGACCAGTACAGCAGCGGTAAGTGGTCACTGCACTGATAACTCAAACGTACTCATTTCGCTACGAGTTAGATCTATTTGCGTTTACCGTGAAGAGGGGCTATGTACCTGCGGGCCCTTACTTGGCTTTCGTAACCTGCCCAGTGCCTACTGCGACCCGCACTGTATGGAGACTCAAGCGGATCATTATTGTCTATATGCGCTTGAGCGACGCGCTAGGGAAGGGGTGTTGGCAGCCACAGCAAAGGGTCGCACCAACCGTACCCCCGCATCTAATGGAAGTGGAGGTCTGGTATGGTGGGGCAGGCGGTACGCCGGCAGACGAGAATCGACTGTTGGACATCCTTGCCGCACACATACCATTCTTGAAGGTGAAACTTAAAAGCTTTCCATCCTCTACCGAACGCGAGGAGATCATGCAGGCGGCCTTGGAAATGAATACCGACCTTCTCGCGGCAGCCTCAAGCGGATAGCCCCTACTCTTGACTACGCTATCTCCAGGGCTCCAGATTTCTGTCCTCCATCTTTGCCCTTCGAACGGGCAGCTGCTAAAGATTCATCGGTTCTATCCATAAGGTCAACCAGCTGTCGATAAAAGCCCGATACGACGCGACATTCAAGAAGGCCTATTTATGCTCATTTTTCAAATCACTCTGGATCCTGATAACCAACAATTATACCTGGAATTCAACGCTTTCGGGAGGAAGCCCACTGCCACGCGTAGCACTTTTCCGCGAACTTGCGAGGACTGCAACGGTTCAAAGCAGCGGCACATCGAACCTCAGGGGCAAATACCGTTGCCCGAGCTCCTTCCACCCATCCAGCACCCTTCTATCCTCTTCGATCAGTTCCTTAGCCGCTCCATCTTTCACCTCGAACAAAGCGCTCTCCGTCGGGCATACGGTCCCATGATCTGGAAGTTTTCCGTCCCTGAAGTATGCACGTACAGCTTTCGCGGTGCAGAGGGAAGCGCCCGACACAGTGCAATGCTATACGCCATGCATCAGTCGAAGGATTCCACCCTTAATCTCACATATACACGTACACCCAGTGAATCTTGCTGGAGCACCACCGAGCCGTTGAACCCCTTCGCCATTTTATGCGCGCTGATTCGCAAGACGATCAGTCGTGGCCCTGATCACATTCAGGGAACATACGCACTAGGTAATTGGTGTCACTGGATCGGCCGTGTTTCCAATCAGGAGGATGGGAAATGAGGTATTGGCAACGAACGGCCCTACAGGAGACGGTGGTCAGTAAGCTGGACAGCGAAGAGGATGACCGACGGGACGCTGACCTGTGAACCTCTCGACCGGCCGTATCTTGCCTCCCTGCTGCCGACGATGTCCCACAGCGGCGCGCCGTTGTTTGCCTCCGCTGCGCGCAGCGCCGCAGCCAGGTCCGCTGCTGCTGGCGTTTTCATGAGGGAGCTTCCAGGGTACGGGAAATAGAGCCAGTCGAGGAGCATCAGTCGGACCGCTTTGTAGTCCACCAAGCCGTAGTCCCCACTGGCGGAGTCGCTTGCGGGGACTGGGAGGGGCGGGTCTTCAGACTTTCGAGGATTGCGTTTACACGCGTTTGGACCTTTTCTGGGGTGGATTCGTAGAGAGCACATTTGGCAGGGCCGGCGTCCACGCATGCCCCGAAGAATGCACGCCATATGTTGTCTGCGTGTAGGAGGTTGTTCTCCCACCTGGCTTGGGACATTGCCGTCGTTACGATGCTGCAAGCAACTCAAGGGCTGTGACACACCTGCTAAGTAATCCTCTGTGTCCAAGACACCTAGGAGCGAAGCGATCAGTAAAACGGATTTACACGCTGAGCGTAGTTACGTACCGTCTATAACAATTCTTTCCACGTTATCCTGTTTGAAAAATTCACATCTTTGCGGACATAGTGAATCAACGAACGCACCGGGAACATTGCTGCAAATCTGTATAAGAAAAATAGGGTCAGTTCATATGCGACGAGATGATGCTGTGCTTCGCATACGTCGAGCCTAGAAAGGACCCATACCTAGAGTACGCAATATCAGCACAGCAGCACAGGGATCGCCCATATGAAAAAAAAATACCCACGAGATCCCCCAGTATTGGAGTTTGTCCCGTCCGTGAGCTCGGACGATGCTCAACATATCTCGAGCGGTTAGTGCCGTGCTGACATAACGCGACGTTTCGTTGTTCCTTTTGTTTGCGAGACTGCTCAACACCACGGAGCGGGCATGCAGCCGGGCGACAGCGTCCATGGTAGTGTTCACCAGAGGGCCGGCCGCAACCTTGAGTCGCCATGCGGCGCCCTCGGCAGCATCTGAAAAGATGCGTGCAGCAGGGATCGTTCGCCCAATGCCCCTAGGCTACAAGTTAGCATTATCTCGCATTCGTTGTCAATGGTGAACTTACCGCGAATCGAATCCAATAATGTCATATTCGTCACCGATCAATTCTTGCCAGATAGGCCCCAGGATACGAAGTGCATCGACTCCTGAGCCCCCAGGGCCACCTAAAGAAATGAAATATGAGAATTCGCTGACATAGCCTGCCCTTTAATCGTGAATTGAAGTCTACCAGGGTTGGTCACAATCGGTCCTCTATAATCAGGATGGTCGTCGGCGATCTTAGCAGGTAGCTTCATGATGGAAATCCTAGCTTGTCCAGCGTCCAGATTGTGATAGTCGAGGGGCACCTGGAAACACATCATTGATGCAATGATTTTCCTCTATGGTACTGTAGTCGTACCGATAGACGAGCGCATTGGAACTCGCCGTCATAGCATGTGGTCCATGGTAATGACTCCACAGTACCGACTGGAAGCTGCACGACGCACGAGAAGTCAGTGGCTTTCATAGCTGCCGCACATCACAAACGAAATGTGCTTACTTTCTCCCAGATTAGCTCCGGATCCTCCTCCCTTGTGAGGCTACCATTTTGGTCGGAGTGGCCGGATGACGGAAAAGACACGAGCGTCGTTTGTCCTATGCCAAGCAAGGAGTCCAGAGATACAAAGCAATAGACCAAACCCTAGGTATACCCATGATCTGCGTGGGGGTTTCGGGCCCAGGTAGAGGCGCAAACTGTCCTTCGCGTGTGCAGCCATCGGTGAGTGCTGAGACATAGAAAAGTCGGCTAGCGCAGTTGAACCTAGGCGCAGGCTATAAGTGGTCTGCGAGAGCCCGCCTATGGCGGTGATTATTGCAGATACGCCTTATTTTACGTGTGGTGTAATGGTCTAAAACGGAGATGGTGGAAAACAGTCCGCATGGTTGAGTATCTGTGACATTGATCGCCAGGGCACACTAGCCGTGTGCAGCGGAGTACGATACTTAATCGCTTAATAAGTCAAGGGAAGGATCTTTACCACATAAGCAGTCCCAAATAGTCCGAAATTTCGTAGCAGTTCGTGCGATGCCGCTGACAGTTCGATGAGTATTGTATGCACGAGGGAGTTTGTTTGACAGCACATTGCCGCCGAGAAAGGGTCCTTGGGCGCTTGAGACATTTGCGGCTTCGTTATGTGCGTGCCGTGGGATGACTTGATACAATCGACTGACGCTCGATCCCGATTCCCCCTGTTGGTAGGTCGCTGCATGACGGATAGCACTGGGTCTTGACATATAGTACTGAGACATTTGCGGCTTTGTTATGTGCGTGCCGTGGGATGGTTTTGCGCCGTTCGCATGGCGGCCGACTGCATGACTGAGTGCACGCTAAAAACTGACTGAAAAGCAACAGGATTCGTCTCACAAGCATACGCAAACATGGCATTTAAGAATAGACTGCCCGAGTGCTTCCTTGCTGCTCTGCTGCCTTCGCCACGCTTGCGTCCTTTGGCCACCGCAGAGGCGGAGGAGCATCCCAAACTCCAAGTTCTTTCTGCATCTCTGCAAGATTCTGCTCCCATCTCTCCTCCCAGTACACCGTAATCAAGCTCTGCGCGCTGCTCCCACACTTGATTGCCCACGGCACGTATTCCTTGAACAGCCGCTGCCGCTTCGCCGACGAGATACGGAGGTGTCCAAAGGCAGCTGCAGCCCCAGCCATAGGAAGCCCGAGGTTGGCGAACTCAAGGAACTTGACAGCGAGTTCGGAGACGACGTCGACGGGGAGGTTGACGACGCAGTGGTAGAAGTCGTGGCATTCACGGTAGCGTTGCATAACATACGCGAGTTCTGGGTCGTCAACGTAATGAACCTTTAAAGACAGGTTACAGTGAATTCAGGTAATGTCGTGTCTGGGTGCGTACCGGCTCCCTTGTGTCAGGCGTAACCGCACACCGCTCCAACCACGTCACGTACGCGCGACCGACTGTTCCCTCCGGGAGGCTTGCGAGCTTTGCCATATCCACTGTCTTCGTGTTGATCCGCGGTCGTTCCTTCAGGATACGTCGACCTTCGGGCCACGCGAGCATTTGGTCGCGTAGTGCGGGGAGGACAGGTCCGGATGTCAGGTCACCAACGGCTGCTACCATGTCTAGACGCCACCATGCAGCATATTGAGCAATATTTCGCGATTCCCTGTGTGAGCTACACGCACCATGTCTCGCAGGAGCGGTGAGTGCCATGTATGATGACCCGACGAGCATGAACGTGTGTTCGAACCAATTCAGGGGAACATGGCCGTCATATGCCGGCTGAGTGGACTTCAATCTTCTTTGCGCCACATGATGACCATTTACTGAAGGTAATGTTCTGAGGAACGAAGCACGCACGGCGGTAGGCGCAGCGCCTCGGGAGAGTCGGGAGATGGAAGAAGGCAAAGACATGAAACCTCCGAAGCGCCAAAACGCCACAACGCCGTTGTGACGGCACCCATCAGTGACGTTACGGCGTCGTCAAACGTGACGGATAAGTTTTCAGAATTTCCGACCTTCCACTTCTTGAATTGCTTATGGTACAAAATGCTTGCTGGTACAACACATCTCAAACGATGGCCTCGTACTTCCTGAACTGCTCCAAGAACTTGGCCCATTTTCCACCATGCAAGCCAGCCAGCCTCTTCCAGTTCTCTGAGTCCTCGCCGAAAACGACCCTTGCCCACACGAGCAACGACGCAAGCTGCACGTCTGCGTAGACAATCTTGTCGCCAGTCACTAGCAAGTCCTTGCCCTTGCCATTCGCCTCGAGGAAGCCGTTCAGCTTTCCAAGGGTCGCCTCCAACGACTTCCAGTTCCCCTCGCTGGCGTGCTCCTCCAGCTTCTTTCCAAACTGCTCCTCCCGTGTTCTCTTGAAGTACTCGTGGCTGCGTGGCGGCAACGAGGCTGCGGTGCCTGCGATTATATTCTGGAAGAGGTATGTGATAACGCCAGCGTCGCCCCACAGGAAGTCTGAGAACACCGCTTGCAGGGCCTTGGTGCCCTCCGGCAGGAGGGCCGGCGTATTGGGTACGTCTCGTCGAGGTACTTGACGATGTTCAGCGAGTCCGCAACGGCGGCTTTCGTGGAGGGGTCGTAGATGACGGGCAGTGTGTAGTGAGGGCGGCCGTCGGCCTTCGTCTCCGTTGAGGGCGCACCGATCTTCTGGCAAAGCGCCGCGATGTCGGGGTACTCAACCCACTCAGTCTTGTAGTTCAAGCCTTTAATGGACAATGCATACCTAGCGCAATGTCGTCAATCCTTCATGGCTCTGCCTAGTAGCAATCCATGAAAGCACGCACCGAGCCTTCCATGTGTTAGGGGACCATGGCAAATGTTGGACGCGGTCGTTGCCGGGGATGTCATATAGGATAATTGGCTCGGAAGTCATGACGGCTGTGGGCTTTTAAGGGTACGGTAAAAAGCGTGCTGGGTGGTGAATAGCGAAATGACTCGAGGGGAATGATCGATGTTCACAATACGAGGCTTTTGTACCTGGACCACGTAGCCATATGGATATTTGTTTTAAGACCCGTGCCTCTTGGCATCTTAGTCAGGACGAAGCACTTGTAAGCAACGAGATATGCCGTCCAAATGCCGTCCATCGAATATTCCCACGGCCTAAATTGTCCACGTCAGATGTATATACGACCTATCCGTGGGTTCCCCACTTAGCCGCCTGCAATGTATATTCCGATTGGTACAGCGCGTCACTCCGAGTCCGCATCGCTTACGCATGCTGGTGATAGCAGTTCGCAGTTACATAAGCTACAGGCTATTGTCAACGTACACTCTAGAAATCATACACCACCTCCACTTTGCTCGACAGGAATGCGTCTCCGCTCCGCTTTGGCCGCCGTGGCCACGGGGGCAAACAACACTTCGCGAAGCTCGGCGCATAACTACGCGAGACTCATGTGAGTAAGTATCGCTTACAGTGAACGACATAAACGTACCTCGACAAACTCGTCAAAATCGACGTCTGCCTGCTTCGCGAACCCAGCCTCCTCCAGGACATACTCATAATCCTTAGCCTTGACGCTCTCGAACCCGTTCACCTCCTTCACGAGCGCGAACAGGTCCCCTGTCGATACCCGGTCCGCGCTCGTCGAGCCCGTGGGCGACACGCTCGGCTCGCTCTTCGCACGGTTTCCCAAACGCCGCGCGCAGCTCATCGATCTCGCCCGCGTCGAACTGCGCGCGGGAGTAGACCATCTCCGCCGCAGGCCGCTTCTGCTCCTCGGACACGACGGGCTTGAGGCCGACGACGGCGCGCAGCGTGTTCAGGACGCCCTTTGCGCTCGGCTGGTCGTGGTCGTGCAGGAAGGGTGCACGCTCGACCGCGCCGGGCGACAGACCCATATTGCTCGCGAGGAACTTAGTTGCGTGCTCCATCTCCTTGACCTTGCGCGCCTTGTCCCAGCCGAGCTCCTCTGCCATGATGTCGACGACGGTGGGGAGAGACTCGAGCGCAGCTTGGGCGTTGAGGAAAGAGATACGTGTACGGCGAGCAATCACATCCACGGCGGTTTGAGCGTACTCGTATTTGGCAGCGTACCTGACTTCCGCATCGATGACTGCGAAATTCCGGTGGCGTGAGTAGAGCACAAGAAAAGGCAAGTAATAGACGCACAGGGGTAGTCTGCGTAGAGTCGGATACCATGCAAAGGCCAAGACTTCCCGGTAGGTTGAGCCAGCTCGCAAAGCATCCACGCACGATCACCGTAGTTATCCGACAGATGCTTCGCCACTTCGCTTTCCAAGACCATACTACATAGCAATGAGCAAGAGCGTTTCGCAGTTGATACAACGAGTGCTTACGCGTTGAATGAGCCCAATGAACATGTTTCGGCTCCAGCCATCGCTGCCGATAAGCCTCACCTGCTCGGTGACGCATCCGTTCTTGACTTTGCCTGCCAAACCGAAGACCTTAACCGCTTCGTCAACCGTCTCCTCCGCCATGGCACGGTACGTCGTCCATTTACCGCCAGCGATGGTGAGGAGGCCGCTGTCCGAGACGTGTATCATGTGGTTTCTGACCAAGCCCTCTGTGCGCGCCGCGTTCGGATTCCGCACCAACGGGCGGAGTCCGCTCCAGGCACTGAGCACGTCGCCGCGACGGACCTTGATGTCGGGACTCAGGTAGCGGCGAACTTCTCGAGAACCCAGCGTATTTCCTCTTCGGCTGCCTTGGGCTCGTTGGTGACTTCGGCCGGCGTGTCCGTTGTACCGGCGATGGTGTTGCCTTGCCACGGGAGGAAGAAGATGACACGCCCGTCAGATGTCGCCGGGTCGAGCAGACCCATCTTGCGCGGAGAGTAGTAGTTCGGGAGCGTGATGTGTATGCCGGATGATGCCTGGACTATGGGCTTATGTGACGGGTTGTCCATGGTCAACAGCGCGTCAGTGAATGGTCCAGTAGCGTTGACGATCCCCTGGACGTAGGGTTAGACCGAGCTGTGAGTTTGCAAATGACGGAGTGACCTACCTTTGCCCGAATATTCCATTCCTGACCGGTAAGCTTATCCTGAACACGGGCACCATACAGTTTGCCTGTGCCGGGGGTGTCCTTGTGAAGTTCAGTGACTTCAACATAGTTCGCGACCGTCGCGCCATGCTGAATAGCGGTCATGATAAGGGCCATGTTCATCCGTGAGTCGTTGTGTTGTCCTGTGCAGGGCAGGGAAGTCAGCGGCATGCTATGAATGAGCATTCTGTGATTTACCGTCGTAGTATACCAAAGCGCCGACAAGTCCGTCTTGCTTGAGCATAGGGAACGTCTCCAGGGCTTTGCCTTTACTCATGAGGTAGGACGATTCCATGTTCTCCTTGCCGGCTAAGATGTCGTACATCTTGCAGCCTGCCCAGTAATAGGGGACCTGCCAGTACCTATGCATGTCACATTGAGTCTCATAGACTTCGGACAAGGCAGATAAACTTACTTGTAAATGGGCAGCATGATCGGTAGCATAGCTGATAAGTAGGGGGCCGTTTGCAAGAATATCCGTCGTTCATGCAGAGCTTCTTTCACGAGTTTGTATTGTTCATAGTCGAGCTCCATGACGGCCTTCTGTAGGTAGCGCACACCTCCATGCACAAGTTTCGTTGACTTGGAGGATGTGCCTATACGAATGGAAAAGCAAAGCGTAAGTTAGCTGCCGTACGCATTCCGTTTCACAACAGTACGGAGGTATGTCCTGCCGTTTCACAATAGTAAGAAGGTATGTCCTGCTTAATAGCACATAGAAACATCGAGGACATGTCGCTTCAAGAAGTCCTCCCATGATCAGGAGCCCCTAGCCCCTGAGTTGCAGAAACGCCAGGGACCAAGCAAGAAGTGGAGCAAAAGAGAGGACGCATTGGAGAGGACACCAGGGCGTACCTGAGCTAAAGTCGTCCCGTTCTACTAACGCTACCTTGAGGCCTCTGCTGGCAGCGTCGACAGCGACACCAGCACCCGTAGCACCCCCTCCTACGATAAGCAGGTCGAATTCATCTGGATACCCCTGCTCCGGCTTCGCGGATGAAGCCTTGAGCCCGTCGAGCATCTCCGCCCGGGATGGCGGGGTCCATGGTGTTGGCGGTCTTCTGGTCTCCTTGGTCGAAGGCGGGTACGCTGGCCCCGAATTCAAGAAGTAGTAGCCTCCTGCGGCAGCGACGACGGTCGAGCCGGAGGCGATGGCGAGCGTCCGCTGCGAGAAGAGAACTCGTCGGAGCATCTTGTGTGCTCGACGTCGAAGACGGTGGTACGGAGTGAAGAGAGTTGGTGGCGGAATGCTGCAGTCATTGCTTGAGAGGGTGAAATGTACAACCCAGCGGAACGGGTCTCTTTCAATTTACGATCGGCAAGGCGCAGACTCATCCGGATGCGCTCGCCGCACACCCTCAAACGGCCCGTTCGGTCCGCACCTCCCACGGGCCACGTGGAGCCCTTGAAACGTTGGGCGCTTGCCGCGTCACACATGTACAGCCAGCTCGAAATTCAAACCATGCATGCATCACCTTGCTTGCAAGGTAACTGTGAAACCTTTAATGTGAAGCCACTTTTCGTCCTACCGGCATTTGCCTGACGCCCATCCTTTCCCACGGCCGTTCCCTTCCTGCTTAATCAGCACACGTTTACACCTGTACAAACCCAAGCATTCAGTTCATGTTGCTAGCGCTACAATCACCTCTCCGCTTAGACTCGTCTGCAGACGACCAAGGCCATTCAAATTTACTGTGGTGAAACGACGCTACGCCTGGTTAGAGTCATTGACTCGCTCTTTCACGCTTTGGGTCTATCCATGCACGTTCGCCTCGGCGAATCAACCTCGGACAAAGATGTGTCTTTCCCGCCGAACAGCGTTCCATACTGGGAGTGAAGAACATAAGCAAACCGGTAAGCAATCCAATTGGATGGCTCTTGCAGCAGATTTGATGTCTCACCCCCGTTAGGGTCGCCAAGGTTTGCTAAGATTTACTTTCGTTAAGTGACCTGGTCAGATACGGAACACGGCAACATTAGCTCTCACAGTCACCCCAGAAGCCTGAGCAAGTCTCGCGTTACGAATCATCAAGGTTTTTCAACGGTCGATTGGTTATTACGACTGCTCAGCCATCATCTTGCGAAAAGTTCGTGAACGACGAGTCCAAGAAATCACTAGCTGTGCTCTGCTTCATGACCCGTGTATAGTTAATGTGCGCCACCCGACTGTCTTGGGCCCTGGCGTAACTGTGTCGTCGATAGATCTCCGACGAATCACTCGATACCGCTTTATTGGGTCAACGTCTGCGCTGGAAACATCTGTGAAGCAGACACATTCAGATTCGATATCAGAATCGCGGATTGTGGTGGCGCAGATAATAAAATACCAGAAGGTGAGTTTCATCCGTTATTTCATCGCCCACTGAGCTAACCGTAGCGTCGCTTCCAAGGGTTACACGTAGGTTCTACCCTGACCCCATTGCCCTTCTCACATCCTTTCGTCTACTGTCAAGTATGCGCATCGACATCTTCCCTAATTAACCCCGGACGTCACTATTTGCCGAACCATCATAACAAGGGTCGCTCGTGAACACAGGAAGCTCTGCGGTCGTTGTGATTTTGACCTTAACACGATAGCTCTTGTTGATTCAGTGGCGTACAAAGGTACGTGCATGATGGCTGTGTACGGTACGGACCACTAACTGTTTGTGGTTCCAGGTCGTGTGGTATTCCTTGAATTCGGAAGATTATTTCCGATTCAACTTGAAAATACGGCAGCTTGAGTTCTTGTGGGTAAATATTTCAATGCCGATCTGGTCCGGGGTTGAGTCATGCTTTGCCCCTGTCGCTCGTGAGGATCCGGATGCACTCACTGGTGTTTGGTGAATTGAAAGCCACGACCACAGTATACCGCTACTCACGGTTCTGCATCGTGCTGCGCGCGCGAGAGGCAGTGGTTCGTGAGAATTCTGCCAATTATGCATCGAACACATAATCGACTGCATCCACGGCTCCCCAAATCATGATATGCAAGCTGATTACAGCCCGCTTTGGCCAGCTACCTCCACGCCGTCTTTGCTCACAGGGAATTGTGTGCTATATTGAGGTATTATCGATCATGTATGAGCTGGACTACCCTAGATCTTTGACCAAATGCAACCCTTCGGATCTCGGTGGCTCAATACAAGACTAATTGCTTTGCATGGGCACATGCGACAGAAGGTATTTTGGTGAGTGGCAACATAGCTAGACCTACATCATTCCTGATGACCCACTCTGAAGCACAGGTACGAACTCTGGAGTGACGCTTGCACCCCAAGCTAAATAGCCACCGGAATCTGCTACATCGCAAGCTAGGGTTGCATCCCGCCTGGTCGCCATGGCTGATTCTATACGAGAATCGTACTCGCTTTCTGAGCTCATGTGAGTGTCTTGAGTCTTGACTACCTCCTCGACTCGTGTGCTAATGCTGTGCTCTCAGCGCGGATAACAGCTCTGTCGTCTCCGGTCTCGGTGCGTGCGATTGCTGGCAAAAGAGTGCACCGGGGGTTGCTGATGAGAAGGGTTAGCACTCTTGGTCTGGGATGCACTGCTGTGTTTGGGAGAAGAAAAGCGGCAAATATGGGACCGCAAGATGACCGGGGCTTCGCTGCTGTACCTAATCATTCGGTACAGCTCGATCTTCGAGTACGTCCTTGAAGCTGCGGACGCTTCCCCGACCATGGGCTCTAAGGTTCATCACATGACTGTGGATACGAGAAAGACGTAACTAATCCGATCTTTACTTGCAGGAGTCAGTCTTCTCAGCCTTGCCGCGCTGGAACGAAGGCTGACTGCAACGTATAGGTGTCTAGCTACCATACGCCTCTTTCCCTTCCCAGACATCCTGCGAACCGTCGGGCTCGGATGTCAGTCGACAAACTTATGACATGCTGAGTTGCTGACTTTTCCACAGTGTTCGCTGGCCTCCGAGTCTTCGCCATTTCTGGGCGCAACTGGCCGCTGTTCTTGGCGGTGTTACTCTTGTCCATCTGGCCGATTGGGATCAATACAGTGAGACCAATCCTACACGCTACCGTGACGCGTGTACTGATAGTCACTCCAGTATGAGTATGCCACAGCCGGCTTGGTCATCGACGATACAACACACACCGGATGTGCTGCCGTCCCTCCGCTAAGTGATTTAGCATCGATGATGTATGTTTTCTCTAGCTTGCTTGTGACGTTGATCTTATTATCTTCTTGCGCTGTCTCGAATGCAGTGGTCAGTGTTTGTTGCATTTCATGGCATTTGTGCTGCGGCAACAACTGATGGATATTACTAGTGCAAGTGCTCGAAGATGCCACTGTCATGCTTGCCGAGGGGATTGTCATACTCGTGACCTTAATGAAGACTTATAAGCTGAGAAGCCGGGAGGGATCGGCTGGACCTGAGCTCAGTCGGCTCCTAATCCGTAACGGTAAGCCTTTGGTGTCTCCAAAGCACCGCCGCTTTACCGCTGACCGTGCATCCCCATTCTTAGGAACCGTCCTCTTTCTGTGAGCTTTTGGCACAAGATATCCAACTTTCACAGCGTTGATATTCGGCTTCAGTGCCCTTGCATTCATGGCAGGCCTCGACATGGTCCTTGTTCTGGTGCGTGCTGGCGCGTAACTGCCTGTGATTGATCTTAACACACTTCAACCGCCAGATATCGTATTTTGTATGCTCAGTTGTCCCAGTCACCGGTGCCCCAAATACTGAATCGAGATAATAGGGCCCGGCAACAGAATTCGTGCAGAATCTCTGTTTAGTTGCGAATCTTCTCGTCGCGTACGTTGAACAGCCTCCTTTTATGACCCACGCTGCTACTCACACGGTGGTTCTGAACAGGCTACGAGTTGTTCTCGTATGTCGCTTTATGCTCGATCTACGCGCTGTATGTTACCCCGAAATCCCGGATACGGACTCAAGTATCCGGCACAGCAACCTCGCTTCACGAATCATTGGCAACATCGGATCGTCCCTTAGACCATCGCACGACCGTAACGAAGACCTCGATGACGAGGAAAGCCTCTCTACCACCATCGCGGGAGATCCTGTGATTGCAAGGCTAGCGCGAGAGAAGGCTGATCTCGAGTCGGAATTCGGACTGAAGAGCGATGAAGGAGGCAGGCAGGAAGTCATTGTCATCGGATTACCCACCGATCCCGACTCGGAGAGCAGCGCACAGCCGTGAAATAGCGCTGCTATGGGTAAGCCTACGGTGCGCGGAAAGGCATGCATGACTATGGAACGACAAGTGTAATGTTGTACAATCAAGCATATTTATGGTGAATTCGAAACTAGGGCAACGTCCACATACTCATGGACTCATGATCAGCCGGCAGAGGAAGCAATGTTGTACCACACGGTGACGGACGGCACTAAATCACGTGTCGTCTGGCTCTGGATAAGCACTCCCACGTCCATGAGTAAGCCAGACGTCATTCATTGATCCAGTATAATAGCCCTCGCCTTTGTCTCCAACCACATTCACGTCAGTTTCCTTCGCGTACTCTCATAACCGTCGTGAGTGCACACGACTCCTTCTAACCGCCTAGAACTCGTCATTGATGGTATCTGAGGGAGGTTTTCAGGATACCAGAACGTTTTTGTGACGATGTCCAAGGAAGCCATTGTCTTTTATGACATCCCTGCCAAAGATCCCAAGCACAAGTCGTGGTCGCCAAACACGTGGAAAGTCCGGTGAGGCCTTTTATGCTCTTGTACAGAGCAAGCTGTTGATCGCATCGATGGGCACTGGTAGATACGCCCTGAATCTCAAAGGCTTGAGCTACAAGACGGAATGGGTCGAGTATCCGGACATCGAGGCCCTATGCAAGAAGCTTGGAGTCGCAGCCACGAGCACGAAAGGGAACGGGGAGCCGCACTACACTCTTCCCGCCATCTACGACCCAAACACGCAGCGTGCCGTTGCGGACTCTCTCCCTATCGTCCAATATCTCGACACGACATACCCTGACACCCCGAAGCTGATCCCGGACGGCACCGCCGCCTTTCAAGTCGCCTTTGGGGCATTTGCTGCTGCCCTCGGTCTTGGTGCCGTTTTTGAAACTTCTTCTCGCCCGGGTTGCGGGAGCCCTGAACCCACCGAGCTCGGAGTACTTCCGCACCACTCGGGAGGCAAGTTTTGGCAAGAAGCTCGAAGATATAGGTGACGAGGCTGACTGGAAAGCCTTGGAAGAAGGTCTGGAGAGGCTGAAGACCTGCTTTGATGCCAATGGAGCAGGGAAGGACCTGCTCCTGTCCGGGGACAAGGGCTCAGTGACATTCTCGGACTTATATCTAGCGGGTACTCTGATGTGGGCAAAGGTCATATTTGGGGGCGATTCAGCCGAGTGGAGGAGAGTCGCCAGCTTGCATGGTGGCAAGTGGGAGGCTTTTCTGAGTCAGTTCGAGCAGTATGAGCGGGTTGATCTTTAGTAACTACTGGAATGTAAAATGAGCTTTGATCTGGAGGCTAAAGTTGAGCGGACAGAACATGGGTAACTGAAATTGAGCTAAACAAAGACAAGCCCCCATCTGACGCGAAACGTCGTCATCGGACTGTCCACCGATCCCGGCTTGGAGAGGAGCACACAGCCGTGAAATGGGGCAGCTATAGGTAAGGTGCGCCTGTGGTGCTTGAAAATGCTTGCATGACCACGGAATGGCTGATGTGATGTTGTACAACCAACTTGGTTGAACCAAGCGTATTTATGAGTTAGCGATAACTTGAATGACGCACACCGCAGAACTATTCAGATATCGCATCTGGCGTTATCATAAGTAAACATTATAAGATCGCCGCGCTCGGATGAGTCTACATATGGTAATTACGAGATAACGTACGCAGGGTAAGTCTAAATAAGGAAGATAATTAGATAACGCCGGATGCGATATTTGAGAGGTTCTGCGGTGGCAGCGCTAGCAAGTCAGCCGCCAGAGGAATCGATGTCCCGTACACGGACGTCCCTAAATTTGTGGCGTCTGGTTCTGAATGAATGGCACTCGCACGCCCATGAGTGAGCCAAGCATCGCTCATTGATTGAGCATAAAAGCCCTCGCCGTTTGCTCACAGTCGCCATCAAGCAGACTGTAGAGCGATCATTTCGTTTGTGCGCTACCTGGCACCCCGCTCGAACGGCCCGGGGACACGCTTGGCCATCCACCTCATCCACCTCAATTTCCTGAGCACATTCTCATAACCGTCGTGAGTGCATACGGCCTGTTCTGCCCACCCAGACTTGATGATTCTTACTATCTGCGGGCGGCTTTCAGAATACCGACACGTTTTGCGAGGTCACGATGTTCAAGGAAGCTATTGTCTTTTATGACATCCCTGCCAGAGATCCTAAGAAGAAGGCGTGGTCACACAACACATGGAAAGTCCGGTGAGGCCTTGTTTGCTCTTGCGTAGAGTGATCTGTTGATCGCATTGACGGGTACCGGCAGATACGCCTTGAATTTCAAGGGCTTGAGCTACAGGACGGAGTGGATCGAGTATCCGGACATCGAAGGCCTATCTAAGAAGCTTGGGGTTCCCGCAACGGGCACGAAAGCGAATGGCCAGCCGCACTACACTCTCCCCGCCATCTACGACCCAAACACACAACGTGCCGTTGCCGACTCTCTCCCTATTGTCCAATATCTCGATGTGACATACCCTGACACTCCGAAGCTGTTCCCGGACGGCATCACTGCCTTCCAAGTTGCCTTTGGTCATTTGCTGCCGCCCACGGTCTCGACGCCGTTTAGGTAGCTTCTTCTCGCCCGGATTGCAGGAGTCCTAAACCCGCCGAGCTCGGAATATTTCCGCACCACTCGTGAGGCAATGTTTGGCAAGAAGCTTGAAGAAGTCGGTGTTGAAGCAGACTGGAAAGCTTTGGAAGAAGGTCTGGGGAGGCTCAAGACTTGCTTTGATGCCAATGGAGCAGGGAAGGATCTGCTCTTATCTGGGGGCAAGGGCTCGGTGACATTCTCGGACCTGTATCTGGCCGCTGAGCTGACATGGGCAAAGGTCATATTCGGGGACGATTCAGCTGAATGGAAGAGGGTTGCCAGCCTGCACGATGGCAAGTGGGCAGCTTTTTTGAAGCAGTTCGAGAAATACGGGAAGGTCGACCTTTAGTCTCCGAGTCAACTCTCGATCTATTCATGTCTCCGTGTAGCGAGATACATGCGCACAATCAATTTTGATCTTCAGACTGTAATTGAGCAGACAGAACATAGATAATTTGGACTGAAAAGAAACCTACCTGACGCGGAAACCTGGGTAACCGCGACCGAATTAACGAGTTGGCGGCTCACACGTCTAAGCATCAACGCCACAAAGTTTCCGGCATGCCGGCATTGGCGACGGAGTCTTAAATAAAAACACATGCCGCAACTCTTGATTTCGCATAGATTACATGTAGGAGGATAGGCCTAGTGATTATACTAAAACCACTACGCTTATAAGTCTACATGTAAACTACCATGCCTATGCTGTAAGTGTTTGGTGATTGCAGTACCGAGACGGCTATCGGCTTTAACTCCGAATTGATGGCCTTCCCGAAATCTCCTGCCGATGGCTGTGCACACCGATATTAACTTTATTCTACACTTCAAGGTAGGTTAAGTCTCGTTGTGCACTTCCTTCCGCTTACTGTCTCTATAGCTAGATCATGGATAAATGTCCACTCGAAATTGTGCAGAAAATTGCCGCCATGGCCTGTACGGATGGGGGCAGCACAGGGTGCTCGCTCTCCCTTGTATCTCATTACATCCACGACGCCGCACAGCCCGCTCGCTACCTCTCTGTCCGCCTTGCTGGTCTCAAAAGCATTGCTCTCTTCGCGAATGTAATAGTAGGGCAGGCCCTCTCGTCGCCAGTTCATCACCTGGCCCTCGAAGTCTCGGTCTGCGTCACCAGCCCGTACGCTGCTCGGAGAGCTGTTGCAGGGTCATTGGATGCGTGGAGCGAGATTTTGTCAGCCTGCTGCCTCAATTTAAAGAGCCTCTTGATTGATGGAAATTGCACGGCCCTCTTCCTTACATCTGGATATTGGCATGCATATCATTTCCCTACCTCTTAGACCTTCAAATTCCAGGAGTCGACGCACGTCTTATCTCACAGTGTCCTTCCGTTCGGCGTCTTCATCTTACACAACATACCATGTGGTCTCCAGACACATGGGAGAGCGTTGGCCGATCTGCCCCTCCCTCACACATCTACGACTCTCCGGGATAGCCGAGGCCAGGAATCTACCTCATTTCCTCAGGGTCGTCTTGCAAGTGCCCGATCGGCCGCCCGCACCTATCGACTCTACCCAACCCGCAGTGGTTGTGGAGCTTGCTGCGGACTATGACCATGACGACTACACGTCAGACTCTCCCGCTGCGCTCAAAGCTGCTCGCATTGCTGCGACCCTGCCTGCATTGAAGCACGTGTATGTCCAGCCACGGAAATTTGAGCTGCATGGGTGGTGTGGAACCGGAGGCTTTATGTATGTCAGCATGATAGCCGGACTGCAGAGTCTTGCGCGGGACAATGAAGGAGTCGGCAGGGGGAAGCTACTCCTTCTCCCGGAGAGCAATGTCGGATACACCGCCGAGATGGCGCAAAAGATATGCAAGACCTCGCCGAAGGTGGCGATGGGCCGTGGTCCTTGGAGCGAGCCGTTTCGCACGTAAGTGACTCGTCCAAGATTTATCCGGTATGCTGCGCTGATTCCACTACATATCCAAAGTACATGGCCCTACCGCCGTCATGTCACGAACCTGTACCACTCCCAGAGGAAGACGAGGATTTGTAGAAACAAGCTGTACGCCACTTCAAGAACATATAAACGAGCATGCATAGCACTGGCACATCTGGCCTCGCGTGCGCAGCACTTTCACAGTTCAGCTCATGTTTTCAGAGTGGGGGTAACGCGTCAACTCTGCAGCGTATAGTACTTTCCTATGTATGCTAGTGCTCAAGAAAACATGGTTCCGGCAACTGCCCATATCTCGCGATAAACATCACCAATCGTGGGATTCACTGGCGTACCAAGACTGACTTTACAGTTCCTCCGCAGCAAGCCATCTCTTCACAAGCTCCAGTGACTCTTCGCCTTTATCGTATGGCGCCTGAGGGGAGGGAGTTGTGTGAGAAGCAGTCAAAAGCCCCGGCAATTCTGAAAAACTCACCATATGACCGGCACCATCAATTGTAGCGAACGTGAGCGGCCCCGCGCTTCGGGTTATACCAGCCACCCGATCGCCGACCTTCCAGTTGCGAAGGGGCTCCGAGACGAAGGCGTCCTTGCCAGTCCATTCCAGGTTGAGTGTCATTTGCTGGTTTCCAACCTGGAAGTAATCACGTGTCAACGGCGTCGAGCAACGGTTCTCATGCACGCGTACCCAGTTGCAAATCCAGTCGTTTGCACCGACGTAGATGAGCACGCGCACACCACGCTCAAGTAGGGCCTCCAGGTAGAACTGGGTGGGGAACATGCTGTCCAACGCCTCATTGAAGCGTCGGTTCAGGTCAAAGTTGATGCTCGAGAAATTGCCTTTGAATGAGCGGTCAATACCAATTTTCTTGCGGATATCAGGGCGGTCAAGGAATTTCGGAATAGCCCTACAAAACGGCGTAAACCCAACCCGTCATGCACTTGTAAAGATGGACAATAGCGTACGAAGCGATTGGATAGCAGAGAGTCTCAGCAAGTTCTTCAGGTGAGCTGTCCGTGGTGTCGTCTTGTGAGTAGCATACTGAGAGAGCATTATGGAAGGACGTACCACGGCATTGTCATGTCGTAAGGGTTAACACCTGATAATTTGTCATGAGCCCGTGCAGTAGCGGATACTAGGAGCTACTAACCAGCAGAGAGGAAGGGCGTCATGGTAAGCTGGTTGCAGAAGGCGAACGCAACTTGACAATTGATTGGGTCAGTAGTTTCGTAGCAGCTTTCTTTCAGCCACTTTTGGCAGCGCGGGAGCTAAATCGCGGGATGTTAAGTCAGTGCACAACGAGGTGGTCATATAACTTGACACACTGCTTGCTTAGTCATGACGCAAGTGCTGTGGTGGAATTTTAATTAATAAAAAGTCAGAGTCTGCTCCGCAAAGATGATTGCACAGTACCTGATGTCAACGACGGGGTCTACAGTCTTCGGCTGACACTGCATCTCGTGATACGAGGGCAACATTGTCTGCTCATCCGTACATCCATTTCCTTTACTGAAAGTCAGCAGAAGAGTTCAAAAATACTTGTTCTGACTTACCAATCATTACCGAGCTGATGTTGATAGGCGTCATGCCCGCTGCGAGCATCTTAGCATTCTGGTCATAAACCGCCGAGGCGTAGGTGGGAATGTATCGTCCCTACAAGGACATGCTCAGCTTCGGAATAATAAGCTGTGAACAGAAAACAACGTACGCCGTACGATTCGCCCGCCATATGGAACGGACGTCCCTTGAACTTGCTAAAGTGCTCGAAGAATATGGCGACAAAAGCAGCGATGTCCTTTGCGCCTTCCTCCGTGGTGCTCTGACATTGAAGAATAATTTAATGCTTCATCACGCTGCCGATGAGAATGTACACACGACAAGCTCTCCATGGTCGGCGTAAGAGAACCCAACCCCGATGGGTTGGTCAATGAAGAATATATTCGCATTTTCGTTCCAGGAGTAAGGGTTATAGGTAACGTTGTGAGGCGAATTCACTCTGCATGGACCTGAGAATGTAAGGTAGGCAATAGATTAGTAACTTTAACCCAAACGTGAAGTGAAAGCCCCGATACCAACCGAGTTCCATGAAGAGCCCGATTGAAGACGAGCCGCCCGGACCGCCGTTTGTCCAGAAGATGACATCATCCTTGTCGGGGTCGCTGCGACTCTCGAAGAAGTAAAAGAACAAATGCCGAGCTTCTATGTCGATGTAGCCGGTGAACGATCTTGCAAATGTGTTGCTTTAGTATATTGAACAAGTCTCTCCAGCGCACGTTAGGGCACTCACCTCACGGAACCATCGCAAAAGTCCGACTTCTTGATACGCACATTGTACTTGGGGAACGCGGGGTGGCCCAACGCCGCAAACTCGGAAGTTGAAAGCAGACCTAAGTCCTCGAGCGGCCTAAACAAGCCAGCGTCGTAAGACTCGAGGCTGCCCGGGACACCAGCGGCCGTGAATGGCTTTTGGCTGAAACCGCTAGCGGACAACGCAAAGCTCAGTAGAGCAACCCCACTGGTAAGCACAGACAACATGGCGGTCAAGCACTAGAGTCCTCGCCTCGTCCCTGACCATGTTGGAACGTATTTAAACGTATGCGACCGAGTCACAAGTGCCTAGAAGTTGATTCGACGCAGCCAGACGTATCAACCCCATCAAAGCGCCCATCGTAACGGCATGTGGTGACAACTGCGGCCTCCCACGTGCAATGTGAAGCAAGCCACGAAATAAAATCTCGCCCACTCAGCGGTCTGCGGAACGTTGTCAAGACGTTTACGACACGATGATTGCTACCTGCGTATTAGAACGCCCCGCAGCGCACACGGTACCAGCAGCGCAAACTTATAAACACGATACAAATCCTACATCACGGCATCAATCAGGCGTAAGTAGATTCCCCCCTGGATATATGTACAACCCACCAGTAAAGGGTACATACTGCGCTGTACGCAGCTGAACAGTCATTTACAATTCCTCCGCAGCCAGCCACCTCTTCACGAGCTCCAAAGATTCTTCGCCCTTATCGTACGGTGCCTACATAGCCGTTCAGAAAGCGGTCCGTACGGCGTGAATGATATGGCTTACCATGTGTCCTGCGCCGGCAATAGTAGCAAAAGTCAGAGGACCTGCGCTGCGGGTGACTCCAGCGACATGGTCGCCAACCTTCCAGTCGCGGAGCGGCTTGGAAACGAAGGTGTCTTTACCAGTCCACTCGAGGTTGAGCGTCATCTGCTCATTACCAACCTAGGGACGTGGAGAGAGTCAGCGCGCTTTGTTTCTCCTCGAAGCCAACACCGTACCCAGTTGCAGATCCAGTCATTTGCGCCGACGTAGATCAGCACACGAACACCACGCTCGAGCAGAGCTTCGATGTAGAACTGAGTAGGGAAGATCTGGTCCAAGCCGCCCATGAACCGTTGGTTGATTTCCATGTTGCACGAAGAGAAGTTGGCGGTCAACGATGGGTCGACACCGATCGTCTTGCGAACGTCAGGTTGATCAAGGTATGAGCCGATACCCCTGACATACAATTCAGGCCACCGTTAAGATTATATATCGAGAAGCGCTCACTTGGTGATAGGATAACAGAGAGAATCGCTGAGCTCTTCCCGCGTGCTAAGTTTCCACAAAGTTAAATCATTAGGCACACGATGAGCTGCAGATGGCATTACATACCAGGGCTTGGATAGATCATACGGATTAACACCTATTCGTGGACGCGATTATAAGTCTGGACAAGTAAATATATGCACAAGCACTCACCAGCAGACCAAAAGGGGCCTTCGATGACTTGGCTACAGAAGCTCGCTGCCGCCTGACAGTTGATAGCATCCGTGCTGTCGTAGCAACTTTCCTTCAACCACTTTTCACAACGAGGGATCTGTAATTACTATGCTCAGTATCGGACCGTGGATTTCGTTGGCAGTGACTGACGGCTTGCTTCGCGAGGACACAAGAACTGCATGATGCCAAAATGATCAGAACTGAGTGGCAGATTATTTAGCATAACATAGTACCTGATATCAACCACAGGATCAACGCTCTTCGGCTGACATTGCATGTCATAGTAAGAGGGCAGCATCGTCTTCCAGTCGGTGCATCCGTTTCCTAAATGAGTGACTATCAGCGCCGATACAATAACGGTCCCACAGTACTGACCAATCATTGCTGATGTGAGGGTTTATCGGCGTCGCACCAGCAGCAATCAACTTGGCATTCTGGTCGTATATTGCTGAGGCGAAGACGGGGATGTAGCGTCCCTAGGACGTCATGAGAAACAGATGGGAGAGACGGAGTAAAAGAACACATACTCCGTAAGACTCGCCAGCCATATGGAACGGGCGACCCTTGAAGCTACTGAAGTGTTCGAAGAATATTGAGATGAAGGCTGCAATGTCCTTTGCGCTTTCTTCGGTAGTGCTCTGGTGTAACAAAGTCAGAAATGCGTTATAACCGTCGAAGAGTTTAGGAAAACTCACGACGAACTCGCCATGGTCGGCATAGGAGAATCCAACGCCGATAGGTTGATCAATGAAGAATACATTTGCGTTCTCGTTCCAAGAGTGAGGGTTGTACGTGACATTATTTGGCCCGAACACCCTGCAAGGCCCTATATGGGCATTCATTGCAATGAGTATGCAAGGTATGCCAAATCATTGATGTGGAGGTACACACCAAGCTCCATGAACAACCCAACTGCAGATGAGCACCCCGGGCCACCATTCGTCCAGAAGATGACATCGTCTTTGTCCGGGTCGTTGCGACTCTCAAAGAAGTAGAAGAACAGATGCCTCGCTTCCACGTCGATATAGCCTGTGAACGCCCTTGCATAGACACAGCCGTCTCAGTGCTCTCGCGTCGATTCCCCAGCAAACGACGGACTGACCTCACAGACCCGTCACAGAAATCCGATTTCTTGATCCGCACGTTGTAGTTGGGGAACAACGGGTGTCCCAGAGTCGTAAACTCCGACGTTGAGAGCACACCCAGCTCCTCGAGAGGCCTGAACAGGCCTGCGTCGTATCCCTCGAAGTTGCCCGATACGCTGGGTGTCGAGAACGGCTGCTGGGCGATACCGCTGGCAGAGACGGCGAGCCCGAGTAGGGCCAGCCCGCTTGCGAGCGTAGAGAACATGGTGGTCGTGAGCAAAGCTGCCTAGGTCGTCCCTGATCATGAGAGTGGGTACTTGATGCCATATGGTTCGGGAGGACGGCAGGTTGACGGCAGCGCAAGGGTGTTAGTCCTATCGAAGCGCCCATTGATGTAATATAGCAACCGCGATGGTACTCCCACACAGCCACAGGCGTAAATTCATCTACTTGCGAGAAACGTTAACGACTCAAATATTGAGCTACCAGGCAGTGTACGCAACGATCACTCTTGGTGTTACGACGCGGGGTACAGCAAGCGAATAGTATACATAGGTTATCACAGGCAAGTGGCACACATTTATAATACACCCAGCAGCAAAACAAAACTGGTTACATTTCTTCCATAGCCAGCCACCGCCGCACAAGTTCCAGCGACTCCCTGCCCTTGTCATATGGTGCCTATGTAGCTCATGACGAGTGTTTCATGCTGGAAAATACGGTATGGGACTTACCAAGTGGCCTGCGCCGGCGATAGTGATGAAGGTCAAAGGACCTGAGCTGCGGGTAACTCCAGCAACATCGTCGCCAACTTTCCAGTCTCGGAGAGGCAGAGACGCGAAAGCTTTCTGACCGCTCCATTCCAGATTGAGGGTCATCTGCTCGTTTCCAACCTAGCAAAGTCAGGACGTCAGTAAGAAACTGATGACACCTCTGAGTACATAGTCATACCCAGGTGCAAGCACGGTCATTTTCACCGACATATATCAATACACGGACGCCGCGCTCGAGCAGAGCCTCTAGGTAGAACTGAGTGGGAAAGATTTGATCTAAGACGCTGAAGAACCGCTTGTTGATCTTCATGTTGCATAAGGCAAAGTTGGCAGTCAATGCCGGGTCGACGCCGAGTGTCTTGCGAACGCCGGGTTGGTCAAGAAATGAGCTAATATCTCTAGAATAGACTTCAGCTCAAAATTGGGACGACGTATTGACCAACACTCACTTAGTGATTGGATAGCAGAGATGGTCGTCGAGCTCATTCTGCGTGCTGGGCACAGAGGTCGTTCAGACCATTGTCTATCACAAGCTACGTGCAATACCGACATACCAGGACTTGGTCAAATCATACAGATTAACACCTGGACGCACGTGAGATGAGAAGCCTGAAAAACCGGACGCACGCGATGGACATTTACCCGCAGGCCAGAAAGGCTCATCGATAATCTCCCTGCAAAAATTCACCGCCGCGTGACAACTGATAGCATCTGTGTTGTCATAACAGCTTTCCTTCAACCACTTTTTGCAGCGCGGAATCTGTGATTAATAGTGTGTTCAGCACACAAAACCATGTATTTGATTTGTCGGTCCTTACAGCTTGCTTTGTGCGCACACAGGAACTAAATAATGGCAGAATGATCAATACAACGCTGAAGGCTTTCGGACATGACACGATACCTGATATCAACCACAGGCCTCACGGTCTTTGAGCTGCATTGCATGTCGAATTGAGAGGGGATCATCGTCAGCCCATCAGTACATCCATTTCCTACCGCAGGAAGAACGGTCAGCGATAAGCGTTGCTGACCGAACAGCACTAACCAAGCATTACGGACGCGATGTTGATGGGCGTTATACCGGCGGAGATCAGCTTAGCATTCTGGTCATATACCGCTGAGGCGAAGACGGGAATGTAACGTCCCTAAAAACCCTATGAAAGGGTAGAGTAACTGGACGGGATGAGGAGACATACGCCGTACGAATTCCCGCCCATATGGAACGGACGACCTTTAAAACTGCTGAAATTTTCGAAGAATATTGAGACAAAGGCCGCAATGTCGGTTGCGCTTTCTTCGGTAGTGCTCTAATGGCGTGAAGAGTGAATCACGCGCCCACGATGTCAGTAGACCATGGCTCACAACGAACTCTCCATGATCAGCATAGGAGAACCCAACACCGACGGGCTGGTCAATGAAGAAGATATTTGCTTTCTCGTTCCATGAGTAAGGGTTGTGCGCGACGTTCTTCGGTCCAGACGCCCTGCAGGGTCCTACGTACGCGGATGTGACGATAAGCTTTCAGACTCAAGCCAAATAACGCATGGTCACGCACCAAGTTGCATGAACAGCCCAAGCGCAGATGAGCATCCCGGACCACCATCGGCCCACAGAATGACATCGTCCCTGTCCGGGTTGCTGCGACTTTCAAAAGAAGTAGAAGAACAGATGTCTAGCTTCCACGTCGATGTAGCCCGTAAACTGCCTTCAACGTTGCGACTGGTTTAGTACTTTCAAGCAAGACAAGCGCGGCAAGCGATTTACCTCACGGACCCGTCACAAAAATCCGACCTCTTGATCCGCATGCTATATTTCGGGAACGCGGGGTGTCCTAACCTCGTGAACTCCGATGTCGAAAGTGCGCTGAGGTCTTCAAGAGGCCTGAACAGCCCGACGTCGTATCCCTCGAGGTGGCCTGTGACACTGGCGGTCGAGAACGGCTTCTGTGCGGTGTCGCTAGCAGAGAAGGCGAGGCCAAGCAAGGCCAGCCCGCCCATGAGTGCAGTGAACATGGTGGCTGCGAGCAGGGGTGTCTGACGTGATGCTCATTTTCTGATACCAATATCGTTTGGTGGAGAGGGAGCTCATGACCGCGTACGCGCAAGCGTACTTACGCGTCCTGCGCGATTCCTATCCAGCACGGAGCGCCCGTCAATGGCATGCAACATTTGGTGTGGCGTTGCTCCCACGCAAAGAGTCGGAAGACGCCTACCCTCCGTTGCTGACTATAAGCTAGTATCGAAGACAGTCGACGGTATCTACCGCCGTGTACAGGTACTGTGAATAAGTATATTGAGGTTTCTTGCGGAAGAATACACATAGTGATGTAGAGTTACGTGGCAGTCTAAGTAATGGTTAACGTATACAAGCGCGAACTAGTCCATGCGGTGGCACAGCAAATAATATATGTAGGTTGTTACGGATCCAGAAAGGTATCAGCACTGTTGAGCATCTCTGCTGCACGACAACAGTGGATTGGGAGAGCGAGAAGGTCGAATGAGGATTGCCAGAAGGTCGAAGAGGTTGACGATGAGGACATGGACCCAGAAGGAGAGGAGAGAGCGGAGGATGACGAAGGAAGACCGAAGGAGTGTGATGCATAGCCAAAGAATATGACGAAGCGTTGAATTAGCTGCAAAGAATACAGCGGCAAACTAAGGCATTTCCGCTTGGAAGAGCTGTAAAACCGTCAGTCACAGCTTGGGATCTATGAAAAGGGGTATCACTCACCCGGATGCTCGAAGTGACGGTGGTTGTCGGAGTCGGCGGCGTAGACATCGGTCGAGCAATCTCCCGCGCGGTGAGTAGAATGCTGGCTACAGGAGGCGACGGCGGAGAAGACGAGAAGCCATCTTCCAGAGGGAGTAGCGTGCTACCATCTAGAACGGTGGACCCGTTGTTGTGACCTTCTGCGGTAACCACCGTGATTCCTTGCGGCACGGGCGCGGGCGGGGGAACTTGGATGGTCGGCGCGAAATGAACAAACGGATTCACATAGACGGGGGATAGGGGCGACAAGCTCGGCGTAGACATATCCGACGCATCGAGAACTTGCTCTTCTTCATCCGCACAGTGCGCGAGATGGCACTCTGAGCCTAGAGTGCAGTGTCCCTCCAAGAATCCAGGACAAGCTTGGCCTAAAGAGCACGTGGTCAGTCAAGGTTCAGCGGAGGTTGCTTAGCCGACGGAGGCCGTTCACTCACGGTGACCGCCCATCATGACGCCGCCTCCGATCACGCGCCAGGTAATGGGGAAGAAATTGCTGCGCTGTTCTTCTTCCTCGCTCTTCGACTGAGCCTTCTTCGCGGCACGACGGCGGCGGCTGATGGTAGAGTTGCTGATGTCGGGAGAACGAAGCTCGTCTGCACGAGGCTCTTGGTGCGGGCTTTCGGTTTGTTCATGGATACTGCAACGAGAATTGAGTACAAGCGCAGTATGGCAAGACAGCGAGACGCACAAGTTGCAACGGTTGCCTTTAACGCACTGCCCGGTCATGTGATAGAACTTACAGGGCTTTGCTTCATTGTCGAATGGTCAGAACAGGTTCGTCAATACAGGTCGTCAAAGACTCACTTCGGTAGAGGGAGCCATTGCTGTGAGTCCGTCGGCGGCCACGGTGTTGTTCTTCGAGGCTACGGCCCAACTCAGTCGGAACCAACTGTGCCGATGCGGTCGAATGCGGCGACGACGTGTCTGAAATGGTCGACGAAGGAGTGGCAGGCGGTGCGGGCGGTAGAGTGTCCTCGAATCCCAGTTTACGAATCCCTTGCTCGAGTTCGTATAGGTCCGCGTGATTCTCAATGTATGATGGAGGAAGGTAGAAGGGAGGGGGCACAATGATAGGCTCGCCCGCCCTGTGTACGGAGTAGCCGTAGTAGGGAGGGAAGGTGTGGCTGTAGGGGGAGTACATTGGGGTCGCAGAGAATCTCGTCGGGGAGTGGACGAATAAGTAGCCATTTCCGAACTGGCGGTTGCTCTGGAAATCGCTTCGGCTCCGCTTGGCTGCAAGTAGAAGTATGAGTAGGAGCGCATCAGCCGCTACTTTCACGGACATACTTCGATGGCGTGGGTTCATCTTCGGGGCTCTGTTCTCACTGAGAGCGTCCGCTGATGAAAGAACCCCCTTAGAGGTTGGCGTCGACAGATGACTAGCAGGTGGGCTGCCCATGGGTAGATGTAAACTAACACCAGGTCAGAATCGCCACAAGGCTGTTGCGAGCGAGTGGCCACCGTACCGTGTATAAGTCGGAGACGTGGGTGAGAGCGTTGGACGCGGTGTCCCTTTCGCCTCGGCACCTTATATATGCGCTACAAGACGGGTATGTTGGGGCGGAAATGCGATGTCGAGAAAGGCGAGAGCTCCTTTGCTGTCGCGCATGGCTCTATTGGTCTTATATATGGGGCTCGACGGCTTTCCGGATGGCGGATACGCAGCCAATCGGGGGAGGTTCACACCACATTCGGTGATGAGCTTAGTCAAAATCGAGTATGTTCAGCGCCTGCGCGAAGCCTTTTGTCCACTCACTAGAGCCAGTCCCTTGGGGGCTTTGGTGAGACTTACTATATTTCCGCCCGTGATCGAAGATGGACAAAACAATAGCATCAGGTGGCAGTTGAGGACACAGCGGTGTGATTGCGCGGGCACGTTGCGTCAGTCCAATTGTCTGCGCAGCCTGCAGGACGAGTATGCATTGCATAAACTCAAGGTTATCACAGCGCATGCCGGCCAGTAGGAGTCATGGACAACATACGAGCAATGTGTGTGAGGACGCGGGGCTTGGGACGTGAACCGTGCAAGACCATGTCCGCTTTGACTCGAAATCTAGATATCAACGGCATGCACCCATTCGGGGAGAAAGGTTCCTTGATGACGGAGAACAATAAAGCTCAGATGTTATCCTGATACCGAACCGGGCCACTCACCGGCGCTTCCCCGGATACTCTCGAGTTCCCGTGAGAGATGAGCTGCGCTCGTGCAACCGCCAACGCAACGACCGCGGACATCTCCAGAAAGAAGAACAGCTTTCGCGTCCGTAGCTTTTTCCGCCATGGCGGACATTGCCCAATAAACGACGTCCCGAATCACGGAAGCCGAGGATGGGTTTCTGCCATCAGTGTTTAAATCACCACCCCTGGCTGCACTAGCACATCCAAAGCGCACGGTGGCTTTCCAAAGAAACAACGTCCGCGCTACCCCGTTTGCGTCATCAGAAAAAGTAGCCGCCTCGACCCTGGCCAGACGCCCTGGCCGCCCTGAAGATCCAAGGTTCGCGCTGAACTGTGCCACGAAACACCAGGGAGAATAGCAGCAGAACAAGAAGAGGATCTAGAGGCGAAGCATGAGTTACCTGACCCCATTCTAGAGGCGTCGCTGAGAGACAGGAACGGGGGTGCGAAGGGTCTGCACGGAGTAGGTTAGTGGGTGACTGGCGCTCGCATTTCAGGATCACTCACCGGCAGCGGCAGACCCAGGCGTCGTAATACATCTGTATTTCTGGCGCACAGTCAGTTACGAGATTCTGGTACAATACCTAGGGCTCTGAGATGCTCCCACCATGAACGGAACAGCCAGACCTGTGTCTTCGAACAGCGGCCACCTCGGAGCATCATCCTCACGGCAGTCGGTGGGGCAGAAAAGGGTGAGCATAATCCAATACCCTGCGGCCAATGTCCCGCCCTAGCGGGCAGGCGACCTCAGTCCGGATATCTTTCCTCGGCGTCTGCTGCCTCGAGGCGGTCATCCTCCAACCGAACATCCCGGAACACGAACGACACCAAGGGGCGGACTGCGCCTGGTGGATACGGACCGAGGTCGGCGGGGCAACATGACACGATGGGACGCGGGAGAGCCGATGCTATTTCACCAAAAGAGACTGTTCAGACATCGATCATATGGACGTGATTACTGCTGGCGACCTAAGCACCAGAACAACGCGTGGCGTTCCGTGTAAGTACTTAGAATAGCCCGCTGAGGCGCAACTACTCACCAATATGGCGCGCCTCTTCCATCCCATGCCAACCCATCCTCGACGGCCGAGCTAGCATTATTGTCTCTGCAAATAGTTAGGTTCAAGTATAGGGGCAGAGCCAGTTGGCCAACAGGATGATGAAGCACAGTGGTTGAGGACCACAATATGCAGAGAGCAGGCAGTAGGCGATGATAGGTTCGTGAAACGTGATTACTTTGATGTACACCGGCCAAGAATACAATATCGGTCCTGCGAAATTATTGACGTAAGCGTACACAATGGGTCCGAGCAGCACAAGAATGCTACTGGTGTTGATACATATGAACCATGGTTCCCAGTTGACAAGACAGCACCGGAATGGAAGACCCAGCATTAGTAGGGTGTAAGATGGTGGGTATCGCAATTGTCGGGGATGGAAGTAGTGATTGTGCTCACGACGATGTCGGAAGCAGAGGTGAACGTTCGGTGTGCGGCGACGAGGGAGCTGGCTCCACAGGTAGGCTGGAATCTTGAGGCGCAGCGTCCTCGTGCGCGCCGGTTCTTGGGTTGGTGATGTCGGCCTTGCAAATGGGACACTGAATGCAAGGGGTCAAGATTGCACACAAGCGCGATAGCTCGCACCCAGACTCACCACTTTCTTCTTGTGAATGAGCCATTCATCGACCTCATCAAGATGGAAGAAATGCTTGCAAGGCAATACACGGACACGGTCACCCTTGGCGAACATCTCGAGGCAGATGGCGCACTCCATCTGCTGGTCGACCCACGAAGGGTCATCCTCGTCATCATCTCGCGACGAGGACGGTTGGACCTCGCCGCGCTCGACGTCGCGCTCTGGAGCCGAAGACGGGTCTTCCGACGGATCTTCGCTCGCTTCCAGTTCCGCCGCGTGTTTCTCCCACCCACTCCCCGTCCAGACTCTCCAGGGAAGCCGGCGCACGAAGTCTTCTGGAGCGCGGTCGCGCTGGGCAGCTCTCGCGGCCCGTACGCGGTGGATCAGCAGCGTGATGAAAGTAAGAAGGGAAGGTAGAAGCAGGATGACCACGAAGGTGACGATAGGCCTAGGAAGAACCCAGTGAGCTGGGTATATGCGCGCATTCGGGGAAAAGGCTTACGAGTACCATTCCCAGGCAGAGTATTCGGTGCTCAATAGTAATGAAACGGTCTTCAGTCCCGCATGCGAGGTGTTCGACGACGCAATGAGAGCGGTCAATTCCGCATAGTCCCAGTATTTAATGAAGGTCGCCGCGATCTTCACATCGGACGAATCCTCTGATGCGGAGATTAACTCACGACAGCGGACCAAAACGACACCAAACTCACTCTCGCTGTACATGTTGAGCAAAGCGTCCGGACTGTCCTTGTCCCCTCCGACCACCACCGCCTTCGCCCCCAGCCTCTGCGCCTGCCGCGCCTTGTCCACGAACGGGCACCCGCCGCGCTGGACGAGCGCGATCCACGTCTCGGAGCGCTCTGGCTGGTGCGGGCCCGCCGCACACAGGTCGGGGCAGCCCTGCACGGGGTCCGGGACGAACGGATACGGCGCCGATCCGTTGGGCGCCGCGCACGGGGTCGTGAACGCGGCGAGGGGGATGACATAGCCCAGCAGCGGGTCGCTCAGCTCGGCGCCGAACGAGGCGGGGCGCGCGGGGTAGATGAGCGGCGGCGAGCGGTCGACGACGGAGACTGTGCCGTCCGCGGCCCACGCCCAGCCCCAGAGCCAGCTGCCGTCGGACCGGGTGTTGGTAGAAAACTTGCGGATCCAGTCGATGGGGTGGCTGTCGGCCTGCAGCGCGGCGGCGAGGCAGAGCGTGAGGGCGATGAGCTTCTTCATGAAGCCAGACAGGACGAGGACGAGGTCGTTGACGAGGGGAAGGAAGAGAGCTCAGATTCAGAGGAGGACGTGCGTACTGTGAGCGGCACAATCTGAGCTCATTATTGGAGCGTGCTCTCGGCAATTCAATACAATCACGTCACGGTCACAAGCGCTTGAGCAATGCAGCCCCAGCTTAAGCTTTCCAAGTCCCGCCTGACTGTCACGCCTCGGTAGTTGTGGAGCCACAATGTACATGTATGTATTATATTGAAACAGATTTTCTCTCCTACATGGTTTGCGGAGAAACTACAAACAGGGGTATGCTAAATCCGATAACTCCGTGTACTTTTTGTTCACCGCCAGGTGTCGTTCTCGGTGAAGGTTCCGCTCGAGGGAGTGGTGATCTGGTTGTTGGGGTCAGACTCCCAGGTCACGGCGCCGTTGAACTTGCGGATGAACTTGTACTGGACGGCGGTGCTGGCGGGGACGTTGACGGTGACTGTAGCAAGGCAATATCAGTAAGCGGATGCGGAATGCTCGGCGGACGACTTACTGCTCCAGGTGGGGTAGTTGGCCGCCGAGAGGATCAGAGCGTTGTCGGGGGACCAGTTCTTGAGGGCATCAACCGAGCCGGTGATGTAGATGTTCTCTGCAGCGCAATCAGCAAAAGGCATCGCAAGAATTCAGAGCTCGAACTTACCGCCGAATTGGGTGGTAGCCTTGACGTTGAAGGTGACCGCGACGGTGCCGCTGGTGCCGCCTCCGCCGGAGCTGCCGCCGCCGGTAGTCGCGCAGGAGGTGGTGAGGCCCTTGGCGCCCCAGCTGGCGGGGGTGAAGCCGGCGCGGGCGGAGAACGCGGTGAGAGCGGACGCGTAGCTCCAGGTGAGGTCGACCGCGGAGGTGGGGGTGCCGTCAGAGCGGAGGTATTGCTCGGAGAGGCCGCCGTTGGAGGGAGTGTACTTGGCGTTGACCGCAACGAAGCCGTCGGCGAAGGTCTTGACAGCGGAAGTCAGCGTGGTGAAGGTGGTGGTGGTCGAGGCGTAGGTGCCGACGGCGACGGACGAGCTGAACTGCTGGAAGAACGGAAGCGAGATGCTGGTGACGTTGAGCGAGCCCTGGGCGTTCCAGACGGTGAGGGCGTCGTAGAGCTGCTCGGCGACGGCGAAGGTCGCGAGGTACCACGGGTTGCCGTTGAAGTAGGTGTCCTCGGGGTAACGGCCGGTAGCGACGGCGGCGTTGGAGGCGGCAGCGCTGTTGATAGAGTAGATCGAGCGGAAGGAGTCGGCGTAGACCTTCAGGTTGGACAGAGCCTTGTCGGAGCAGGGCTGGAAGGTGACGGCGTCACATCCGGCGGCGGCATCGAAGGTGTGGATGGAGGTGAGAACGGTGTTAGCGTCCTTGCCGGAGCGTCCGCCACCGGTGTTAGCGGTGATGTAGCCGCTGGTGGGGTTCCAGTAGGACTATAGGGACCGATAGTGAGAAAAAGATACAAGGCAAATGAGATGAGCGTAAATTTACCTGCAAGAAGCAGAGCAGGGAGTTCGCCTGGGTGGTGTAGCCGCTGACAACGGAGGTCTGGCCGATCTTGGTGGCAAGAGCAGCACCCTCACGGAGGGCACGGTGCTGGACGGCGGTGGTGAAGAACGAGGACGACTGGACCTCCTCCCACAAGTCGAAGCTAATATCAAAATTCATTCAGCTTGGAACAAAGCTGTGCAGAAATATCGGGACTCACGTGGACTGGTTCCAGTTGTTGGCGGTGTAGTCGAGGTCGAGCTTCAGGATTGGCCAGAGGTTGTTGCTCACCCACGAGCTGTTGCCATTGGCGATAAGCCAGTTGGCATAGGAGATAATAGCGGTAGAACGCAGAGCGGGACCATCTGGAAAGAAGCGTATGATGAGACTTTATCCAGAAACCGGCAATGCGCAGCACTGACCACGCTGGGGACGTCCCCAAGCGCCAGTGAACGCGGACTCGTCAATGTTGAACTTGGGCTCGCCCAAGCCGCCGCTGGAGACGGTGCCACTGGGGTTGGAAACCTGCTGGAGGGTCGCCTCAGCGGAGACGAACGCGTCAATGGCGCTGCGCGTGGAGGCCGAGGTGTCCGCGCCGGACACATAGGTGTCGATGATCGCCTTGAAGACCAGGGACGAGTCACGAGTCCAGGTGAACAAGTAGTTGGGGCTCGTGTTACTCGGGCTGGCGATGACGATACCGGGCTACAGGTCATGTCAGCGACGCGTCGGGGGCGGCGTAGGAGACGGCGGGCGACGTACCTTCGCACCCTGAGACTTGGAGCCGGTAGAGCCGATGTTGGCGAAGAGGCCTGCCTTGGCGATGGGCGACTCCGAGGCGATGTAGGAGTCGACGGTGCTGGACTGAGCGGCGACGGAGGTGAGCAGAGAGCCCAAGCTCAGAGTGACGAAAGTGAGCAAACGCATGGCGGTAAAGGACGACGGAGGACGACGGTTGGAATGCCTGGGGATTTAGCAGCACATTGCCTGACCTTTTATACCACTGGCGGCGGCGGTCAGCTGGCGCACCTTGCGCCTTTGCGTGAGCACATTTAGACCAAGCAGATCTGCGCAAGGCGAGGTATGTTGTCGTATGTTGTCGCTCTGGTCACTTGTCCTTGCTTTCCAAGATTACCCGCACGCCCCCATGCGCTGTGCGCTCGTCATCGCGAACAGGCTGCCCAATCAGGCGCGGCGGCGAGTGCGCTGAAGACGCAGAAGCGGGTTAGGCCATACGGCTAACATCAGATAACTGGCAACGGAACAACACAAGACCAACACAGCTTGGCACAAATGAGGAACGCGAGCTCAAGTCCTCCCGGCGGTCTGCCAAACCAGGCTTGGTGGCGTCGACTTCCGGCGGTTACGGCGGCTCCGATATGAGGGTTTGTTCGGTCGAGTGATGCTTAAGGCCGGTAACGATGTTTCCGCGGACGGGGTTCCTGGGCGGGGAGCACATGCGGGGAAGAAAAGAGGGGCGTCGCGAAGAGAACTGCGGGGTATCGGGGTAACGTGCATATGCGCGTGCGTCCACATGACGGAACAAGGGTATCTATAATCTCACATAAATCAAGCTGTACTGCTACATGGAGGTTTTACTCGCCAGCACAGCTGGGTCGAGCCAATCGTGTACAAGATGTCTTTACCTCCCCTGTACCTGCACCCAATCGGTTAAGGCGAGGATCCCCGAAAGTTCACGAATCGCTGCGAGGTGTCGTCTTCCTCGCTCGAGGGTGATGAATATTCTGATGGCTCGAGCGTGCTACCGTCATGCGTCCACGGATCGGTCGTCAACCTTATGGGCACGATGCATCGGAGCTCGTCAAAGGGAGACTTGCTGATGTCGGGCGGCACCATAGTCAGCAGGATGGAGTCCTGGGTAAGGGACACCGGTCAATGTCAGACGCCGTAACGGAAATCACGGGCGCGCTTACCCTTATGGACAGGCCTCCAGCCCTAAATCCAGGCATCTTCACGTCGCCCGATGTGCGGATTTCCCCAGAAAACGAGATGAAGTCGGAGCCGTCAGACTGAGCACGGATGTCAGTACAGCAGATCGTACATAATACGGACGAAATAACGCATACACCGCGGGCGAACGACCCTTTGCCGATACAAGCAACGCGCCAAATATCGGTCTTAGTGCCAAATACGACCGTGTTCCTAACAACCACCGGTTAGGTAACTACTCCACGCCAGGTCTAAACCACATGGCTTACCGCACGTCTACGATCGACTGTCGGAGTAGCTGGATCTGGGTGTGTTGCTTGTGCGCCGAGAGAAGCGACGCTGTGGGCCCATATGGCATGAATGCCGCTAAGGAATATGCGGACGAGACCAGCGAAAGATGGAACGGGATCGGCTCGGAAATGCAGAACACCCGGGATGCGGGGATGTACAGCTAGGCAAAAAAAACCCCATGGGTAAGTCTCGACTGTGGTCCGGCGCAGCGACGGAAGCACCTTAGTGATGATGTCAGTCACGCCGACGGTCCTCGCTGGAATTCTGTTCTCAAAGCAGCGCCATTCCGCGTTCTCCACCACCCCAGGAACGGCTCTCGAGAGCATCATGGGCGGGGGGATTTGTGCCGGCGGGCGGGAGCGTGGGAAATACACAAAATTCGTCGCGACCGACGAGCTGAGCGGTGTCAATAGTCGCGACAAAAACATCGAGTAATATGACGCACTCAATCTGCGGCTTGGGAAAAAATGTTGAGGCGGCTTTCTTTACTAAGCCTCTGTCGACGGTCGCAGAAACAGAATATTCAACCGTCGCCCTGAAGCCAGGCAACCCCGACATGTGCACTTCGAACGTGGGTGGGAGTGGCTAGAACGACCGCTCAGCAACCATCAAATGTGAGACGATGTGGAGCATACGTATTCCTCCCGCCCGTCGTTGAAGGTCGCTGGAAGGCTGAGATTAAACGGGAGCGAGTTCGGGCATGGGGCGGCATCTCTGTCTTTGTTCCAGAGAGAGACCCGGGTCAAAGCGAGGTCGTACGTGGTCGTGCCGCCCTCAGCGATTTCCTTGAGCCTCAGGGTGCCTTTGATCTTTCCGGGTCTTCGAATCATGAAACGGGTCTTGGATATTAAGGAACGCACCTTGACCTCGACTGCGTTCACCCCTCAGGCCTGGCCACCTGAACGGTGCCCTCAATCGCAGCCCCATGACCGTACGATGGCAACGCAGTATTATCCTCCTGTGCAAACAGCCTGAGGCCGATTCCGCCGCCCTTGGACTGCTTGCTGAACTCTCCCGAGGGCCGCTGGCGCAAGATGTTCACGGCCAAGCGCTGTTCGTTGTGCTGCGGCTCCGCGGCATACGAGGGTGCACGCGAAAGCAAGGGGGCGACATAGCTGGGCAGGCTGGTGGTCGACATGGTGGTGGGTAACAGGGTCCGCGGACGGAAGGCGATGGACGGCGTGCCTCAGCTTGGGACATGGACCGTTTCGCCCAGCCTTGTCGGACCTCCATGTGCTCCCGAGAGAACTCATCAGCGGGGTGACTCATGCGGCGCTCCACTTGGTTTCTCAGAGGCGACCCAGGAGCAGACCGAGAGAGAGAAACCGTTTGAAAGCGTCCCATGTGCGAAGTTCTGCTCGAGTTGGCGTATCCGTGGGCTGCGGGTCCAACCCGCTCACAGCGGCGGCGGCACTCACAGTCTCAAACAACTCATTTGATGGCCCGGCGCCGTCGTGCCGAATCGCATTTGGCAGTCTAGTCCCCGAGCACCATCCTCGCAGCGAGAGTACTTTGTCTTTCTCGTACAAAATAAATCCAGGGAAAATACATAAATTCCTTACAAGAATATGTTGTAAAGCGATAGAGAAGAAGCAAGCCTCGGATAGCTGGCGAGGTCGCCAAGAGTTACCCCACGTGATTACATGTACTCCGACCCCGCTTCGTCTTGGCCGGTCTTACAGTACCTGCGCGGCACACTCCATGCAATACTCACGCCGCCTGGCAGATACACGCTCTGTATTGTATGGCGTGGCTGGCCGTCATCGCGTGCGCAGCATAGCAGAGCGCTCTATGTCTGTATAGCAGCGGAAAGTACACCAACGTGCATGTGCAACTCCGGCACAACGTATGTTCTGACCACTAGCGCAGCTTCCTTTGCATATTGATACAACTCAATAATAATACACTTGTTCAATGCCAACAGTTACTGCTGCGCACAGTGCTAAGCAGAGCAGTCCGAGACCTCGAATGCAGAATAATGCCCCTCATACGCCTCCGTCGTAAGGCGGATCGGAATGCTCTGGCAAAAGTCGACATAGTCCGATCGGGAGGCGTTCTGCTGCGTGAGAGACAGCACCAAATAGTCCTACGTCGCCCGCAGGCAAAAACAAGCGCAAGCATCAGCCTCCCAGCCCCATGAGAGCAGACAGGGAATCAGCTGCGCACCGTCACTTTGATCCCCTTTGCCGCAAACCCCCGCTGCGGACTTTGTCTGGCACGACGATGTTGCCGGCCCACACGATCGAGTTGACGTCTCGGCTGGCGCTGTACAGGACGCCGCTGGCGACAAACTTGGAGGATCCGATGTGCGTCTTCTCCGTGTCGACGGCGGCGAGGCCCGCGGTGAGCACGTCGACCTCCGTCCGTCTGTGGATCTGCACACGCACGGGCGAGGGCTTGGGCGGCGCGCACAAGAGCTGGCTCTGGAGAGAGCTCGAGGAGTCGCAGGAAGGCAGCGGATGAAACGACTCGGGGTACGGTCGGTACGTTGCATACTTCACCAGGACCTCTTCATGTGCGAAGATAGTGACGTAAAAGGGAATGGGCTCGGACATGGAGCATATCTGCGAGTGGGGCAAGTACACCTGGACACGAAAGCTTATTAGAGATGATGAATAGGATGGAAATGATTCCCCACCTGCACCCTGATGTTATCACTCCTCTGCCGCCGCGATTCCACGGTGAATTGGAAGACAGTTCGCGGGCAGCTTGGCGACTTGGTCAATGTCGGGTGGAACGGACCCGTATGCGTTGGTCGAGACAGCTCACGGTAGAGGAAGGGCACCCTCAACCTTGCGCGGACGTTTGAGCGCACTATCACAGACAGCACATGCAACGGCGGGCTCACCGCAGGCTTTTCCTCCACCAATCCGCTCGATGTCGAGTCTGCGTAATGTCCACCACGATCGCATACGAAATGTCGACGCTGAACCCGGGAATGCCGTAGAGATGCGCACGATAGCTCGGCGGAAGACGGAAGCGCTCGCCGGTGTGTCGGTGCGTGTAGTGGCTGGGCAGGGTGTACCGGAAGGTGACCTTCGCAGGGAAAGATGCGTCGCGATCCGCATCCCACGCGAACAGCGCGTCCCGCAGCAGTTCCGCCTCAAACGCGCCGCTACCCGCCACCTCCTTCAGCCGCATGCGCCCCTCGACCTGGATATATCGAGCCATCAGCACGAAACGGCATTAGAGAGGAGGATCGCCAGGGCCGCACCGCGATCTCCAGGGACAGCATGCCAGACGGCCGCGGGACCGCGAGAATGCCGTCGATCGTGTCTCCTGTTCGAATATTCGGGGTCGGGCCCGCCGCCGTGCTGCCCGCTGAGCAGCATTGTGACCCGTCCGGAGTGCTTGACGAAATGTCCCGGTGAACTCTTGGACGATACGCTCGGCACATCGACGTCCACGCTCGGCCGCGACGCCTCCTTCTCCGAGACCGAGCGCAGTTGGCTCACGGGGCGGCGCTGCGGTTGCGGCGCCGGGAGTGGATCTGGTATTCGTGGGACCGGAGGAATCTCGTCTCCGTCATCGGTTGGCGTGAGGTGCATCCAGCTTGCGAATGCATCGTCGTCCGAGCGCGAACGGCGTACATATTGCATACTTGCAAAGGGATGTCGCATGGCGGGCATGGTTGCGCAATATGTGGGTGATAGTACAATATTCTTGGAATTAGGTGGATATAGTCCCCAGAGGTAGGTATTCAAGACAGTCGTAGGTCAAGGCGGGGAGGGATGACGGGGAGGCGGGGCTTCATAGCTGCCAGGATGGTGGCTCCTAGTGGACCAACTGTGTTGACCATCATCTGATAGTGATACGGGCGGGTGCCGTCCAAGCAGACTGCTGGACAGTCGTGGAAGGGGAGCAGTGGGAGTATGACCTGGAGAGACGCCGAGAAGGCGTTGTAAATGGATGGAGAAGGAGATGATCACTGGATGAATTCTGCCCAACTGATGATCCCCACGCTGCCATCGTCATCTTCAACGTTCGTGCACCGCCATGCATTTTGCGGGAGATTCGTCAAGTATAGCCAGCCTGCTCCGAGCGGAAAAATAGATGCAGAATCTTTGTGCGAACGCACTCTTCTTAAAAGTGACTGCGAAAACCAGTTCCCCTCGCCCGACCTTGCCAGATGCTGGCTCCACCACAGAGAAATCTATTCGTGGACAGTCAAATTCATGGACATGATTAGGAGTATAATGAGCCCTACTATCACGTCGCTCATAGCTTGTATTTGTAAGACGAGGGCATCATGATAAAACGTGTGGTCAGTGTATTCGCCGCCATCTAGCGAAAGATGGATGATTAGGAATGTGAATAGTATGAAGCATGGCAGCGTACCACGCGGGAAAATTTGATTTGTCGTTCTTGTTTCTTGAATTACTCGACGACCGACTTGTCAAGAACTTCGACTACGTATGGTTGGAATTGTGTCACGACGGCGCGGGAAGTCTTGCAATCAGACAAGTCTAGCCGTCGGATCCTGTCGCCCATCCCGCGGACAGTGGCAAGGAAAAGCTGGACCGTTTGCGTATTCGAGGTGTACTTGCTACTGAGATCGATATGTTTGAGTCGAAGATCCCAGAGGCGGGGGAGTCGTGATTCGCGGTCGACTTCAGAGCGTCGGAAACGCGCGAGACTGGGGAGGGCGGGCATCCCGGAAACGGTGATGAGTCGCAGCGAGCGCAGACAGAGCATGCGCGACCAGGAGTATGTGGATAAGTTGCCGGCCAGCTCGAGTTCGCGCAGTTGCGACAGGTCGAGCACGTCGAGTATATCCCGCCGGTCGGTCTGTAAAGTTAACACGGACCGCACGTCGTTAGAGTCTTCAACGAGCTTAACGAAGCCGGTGTGAAACACGACGCGAGAGAAGCGCAGTGGCATGAAGCGAGCCAGCAGGCTAGGGGACACGAAGTCGGTCGGCGAGCTACCTTCTTCTCTGTTTGAGAGGCCGCAGATGGTCAAGGACGATCGTGAAGGGAGTAGCAGGTGCCTCAGCAAACGGTCCTGAGTGTCGACACACATATTGGTCATGGTAAGCTCTTGCATCCGCGATAGATGTATAGGTGGAGGGCAATCGACAGATGGAGCGCGACTGTCCGAAAGCTCAAGGTCGTTCAGCTCCACCACAGACAACGCCGCACAACTCTGGAAGATTCGTAGTATGTCATCTGTAGCAAGCTTCAAGTTCCTGCGGATAAAATCAGCCCTAGTTTCACTTCACTGCAGCGCTAGCACGCACGAAAGATACAGTGTAAGGAGACGAGGCATTGCGTGGTCGAGTTTCATCGTCACTCGCAGGTTGGGCGCAAGGTCCTGCCCCATGACAGTCAACCCCAAGAGCTCCGGCAGATACTGATCCATGCTTTCGAATACTAAGGCGAGGACTTTAGATGTGTGTGTCAAGTCCAATCTCGCAAACCGTTGGGAATGAGGCCAAATCCATGGACGGTGTTCTAACTGTAGTGCAGCGGGCCCATAGCTTCGATTGAGCCAAGCAACGTCCAGTGTGCTACCCTGGGACAGGCGGAGACAGCGCTTCGCGGTTATGGGGTCTTGTAGGTCGACGTGCCTCCATAGCCTCCCGGAGAGAAGGATAGTGGCGCGCCACAGTTTACAGACTTGGGTCAAGAGGGCTGGACTAGTGTGGCTGTCGAGGTAAACTGCGAAGATAGCCTCCAGCAGTTCTGTGGGAAGTGAATAGATGGGATTTGGCGGTGTATGCTGCAGAGACATGGGTGGTTGTATTCAAGTTCGGGATAAAGAGTGCAGAGAGACTGGGAGCGCCGTCTAGTCAATTTGCTAGAAACAGAAGGTGGTTCCCACATCTGTTTAGAGCCCTCAACAGGAAGGTGGTTCTCACGTCTGCCTCTGTGGCGCGGTGCAACCCAGTTCTATCCTTGCCCACCATCCCACTATATTCAGCCACACCTCTCCCTCCAGCTCTCGGGTACGCGGACGTGGCCCAGATATTCCTTTGCGCTCAGGTAGAAGTCCACTACCTCATGTTTACCGGATGCACCTATAACTTGAATCAGTATAGGCTTCAGATACGGATGGGATGGTCGAACCGCGCTCCGCGAAGTCAGAAGCTACAACATCTCTGGCCTCGGCCTTGCTAGCATCTGCATCGTCCCTTGTTGCACTACAGCTTCTATCGCGGGTCTTCACATTCATTCTGAACCAAGCCCTCGTGCGCCTGGTGACTCCACAAGTTTTCGGCACTGCGTCTATCCAGTTCGAGCTTCTGCTGTCTACCATCCTCTTCCTATCTAGAGAAGGCATTCGCAATGCGCTCTTGAGGTCGACGACGACGCCAGATGGCAAATCCAAAGAGTCGGCGCTGGTGACCAACATCGCTCTCTTGCCCGTTCTCCTCGGAATCCCCGTCACCGTCTTCAGTGCCTGCGTGTATCTGTACTCAAGCTCAACCGCTACCTCTTCGCAACCCTACTTTCACTTGGCCGCGCTTGTCTACGCTTCGGCCGCATTTTGCGAACTCTTGTCGGAGCCTCTCTACATCCGCGCGCAGAATGAGCTCCGGTTAGACGTTCGCGTGAGGACGGAAGGGATGGCCGTGTTCATGAAGACCGCTGTGACGTTTGTAACACTCGTGTCGCTGTCGCCGAACTGGGCCCTCGTGGCTTTCGCTGCGGGTCAGGCGGCGTATGGTCTGACTATGCTGTTCGGATTTCTCTCTGCGTACGCGTTTCAGTTGGATTACTGGCCGAGCAAGGTCACCACCAAGGTGCATGGCAAGTGTGTATTTCCCATTTGCACAAAGAAATAGAGCTAATCGAATCATTTAGTACTCAAGTTCAATACTTCGATTCCTCATTGCTACGATTATCCACGGCGATGACGGGGCAGTCTGTCATTAAGCACTTCCTCACTGAAGGCGACAGGTTCTTGGTGTCTCGGCTAAGTCCTCTTGCAGACCAAGGCGGATATGCGGTAGCTTCCAATTATGGTACGCAATAGCTTATCAGAATAAGCTGAAAGCTGAGAGTCATCGCTTCACAGGCTCACTTGTCGCACGGATTATATTCCAACCAATTGAAGAAACCTCTCGTCTTTTCTTCTCCAAAACCCTCTCGTCGACTACGGCAAACACGCAGGAATCCCTTCAGATAGCCTCCAGCGTGTTGCTCGTTTTGCTGCTCGCTTTCACTCATCTATTCCTCCTACTGGTCACCTTCGCGCCGCCCTATCTGTCCCTGGCGCTGTCTCTGGTCCTTCCGCCGCGCTACTTGCAGACCTCAGCGCCGGCGATCCTCCGCACCTACATCTACTACATCCCCGCCATGGCCTTCAATGGCATCCTCGAGGCATTCTTCACATCCACCGCCACGCCTGCAGATCTGCGCGCTCAGAGCCGCTGGCTCCTAGCCTTCTCCCTCGGGTTTGTCGGTGCGGCCGTCGTACTGGCACAGGGGCTGGGACTCGGAGACACAGGCCTCGTCTGGGCGAACGTGCTCAACTTGTGGCTACGAGCACTCTACGCGTGGACATTTGCAAGGCGCTTCTTCAAGAGCCGAGGCGCCGCTGCGTTAGTGGATTGGCGAAACGCTGTACCTCCCATGAAGGTGTTGGGGGTCTTCGCAGTTTCGGCTGCCGTCATACGACTTGGCGAGCATCAGTATGCGCAGTTACCCTTGACTTTAGGTGCTCGATTTGGCCATGTCACGTTGGGAGCAGGCTGCGTACTTGGGTGCCTTGTCAGCTGGTGAGTATCATTGTAATTGTTGAAGGAACGATGTCTAATGCATGCCTTAGTTATGGGTGGGAACGCAGAACCTTCCAGCAAGCTTCTACACTACTCAGACGACGCTAACCTTATGTCGTCATGATCCGTGAGGTATTACACATATTCTCGTTCTGTGTGTCCGTCATTGTGTGCGCCTGACATTACTGTAGCAGCAGTAGGAAAAGCGCACAGTAACGACGGCGGTGTTGAGTATGTCAAATATCCACAATATCACCAAGAAAATCATTCCCACTCGCGGCAGAGGCATCTCTTCGACCGCGGTCTGCGTAGCTTCTAGATGGCGTGAGCGTTGAATGAGGAGGTGCGTCCCTCGTATTGAGGTTATGGATGTTTGGATGAGTGATAAGCCGGACTCGGGGTTTTCAAGTACGAGTCCGATGAAAAAGGCGAGGAATAGGATTAGTGACCTGTTGAGGGTATTAACGAGGGTTATCTTGTGCCGCTTTGCCAGATACACACCTGCCTAGGCAAGCCCATGGGTTTGCTAGGAGGATGGCGAGCTCGGCATCTTTGGGACGAATATCATCTCTCGGGGGCGCTCCCTCGAGGTCAACCTCCGTGTGCTGGATGTCGTGGATAGACCAATGTGTATAAATCCTCGCCTGTATCATCGCGAACACGCTCTCGGAAATTGACGCTAGCGCTAGTGTCGACAGGATTCCACTCGAAGTGGTTTGCCATGTCGAGCGGGCTGTGTGCAGAGAAATCGTCGCGCTGGAGGCACTTGTGTAAGCCACCGATAGTTTGAGACCTGGTCTGGCCGTGGAGAGTACATACCATATGGTGCCCGTGCAAAGCCACTGCATCGCTGACCATGATGTGACGGCCCACTCGGAGCTCTTCTGTAATCGAGCAGGAGCAAGAGAAAAGGCGGGGTGTTTATGAAGGAATAACAAGACAGTGCAGTATACGCAAGCCGTCGACCACGAAAGTATTTCCCGGAGAAAGCTCGGCGAAAGGAGTATATCGATGGAATGTCACTGAACATGTTTCAGCAAGAGGTGAAAGAGTGCAGGACTCTGTCAAAGGCGGAAGTACTTATAACATTGGAGAAATTGACATGCTAAGGGTCCAAGGACACAGTGTGCGGCGACAAGCGCGCCACGTCGCTCGAAAAGGCAGTCGGAATGGGTTCTCAGGCCAGCTCCGGCTCAGAATGGGAATTCTAAGAGGCAGTATCTCAGACTTCGGTATACTTTCGATCAGAATTTTTTCAGCAGAGTTCGAAGACCACGCAAGCCACGGTACATAAACGCCACCAGAGCTTGACCTTGTATCCATACAGCCTTCTGGTGCTTCAGAGATATTGCGCTGTGTGCGGTAGAACCGAACACTGGCCCAATCTGAGATCTGATAACTCTAAAATATACAGACCCGAATTACAGCCTTCCGCCTAGGCGAGAAGCCTAGCCTGTCGGATCAGGAGCAATAAGTTGAAGACATGATCTTGACCTGAGAATCGACTGGATACATAACGTTGGAAGAATGATATAATCTCTCGTGTAGAGGGCGGAGCGCTGACCAGGCAGATCTTTCCGCTGTCTTTCACCTCAGTTTGCTCTTGTTACACTCCAAGAATGAGCTGAGATGAGAGGTGCATACACCATGACCTCAACGAGACATCAGTACACTGTCTACTACTACACAGAGAGTTTATTACTAGTCAAATAGTCATCTTTTGGCCTCAGTCATCGGAGCTCAATACACGTGAATGTCTTCCGTACCAATCTGACTCTCTACCAAATAGCGCAGATTCTATTATTGAACAGGTTAAACCGGCGCTCTGTCACATGTTCATGTGTATATTATAGGTCTCTTCCCGACAGCCAGCTCCGAAGGAGATGGAGGGCCTCTTCAGGTTTGTCATACGGAGCCTCAAGTCGTTGGAGTGAGCACAAACTGCACCAGTGAGCACGGTATCAAACAAGGCTTACCATGTGTCCTCCTCCATATACAGTAGCAAATGTGAATCCCTTGGCACTTCGGGTTAATCCAGCGCTACGTTCGTCGACATGCCAGGTTCTCAAGGGCTGGCTGATGAACTCATGCTGCCCAGTCCATTCCAATGCAAGCGACATCCGCTCATTACCAACCTGGAAGGAATGTTACTCAGCGGCCTGGACGCGTTCACGCAGAGATCGACCCAGAAGAAAGACGCACGCACCCAGTTACATATCCAGTCGCGGGCCCCAACATATACCAGTACGCGGACTCCGCGTTCTAACAGCGCGGCGAGATAATATTGAGTTGGAAACACCTCGTCCATGGCGTCTTTGAAGTGTTTCTGCACAATATCACTATGTGCGCTGAAGTTTCCTGGGAATGTTGGATCTACGCCAATAAGATCGCGAATCTCGGGCTTGTTGAGATATTTGCCAATGTGACTATCGAACTTGAGTTATCATGGTACAACAGTTGGCGAGTCCGACGTACTCGATGATTTCATAGCACATCGCTCCAACTTCACTGAAAATAGTTACTGTTCAGATTAGTCATGGACGTGCACCACCATACACGCACCATTTCTTTGTGAGGTCGTATGGGTTGGTACCTACGTCAATGCTCAGCGCTCAGGGTCTGTGCCGCACGATGAATCCAAAATCCTACCACTATCATTGAAGGGAATCGCTATTAGTTGTGAGCAGTAGGCCCGCGCGGCCGTGCAGCTGATTCTGTCGAGTCGGTCCACACATTCCTCAGTATACCACTTGACACATCGCTGGTGCTGCAGGGAGAATCAGTTAGAGACGCCATCGCGCAACACGAAAGGACGCACCCCTCGCCTGACATGAACGCAAGTGCTTTATAGAGCGTGTTAGCCACGTGAAAGAAGAAGTAACGAAGGGCACTCCGTACTTTATATCCAGCACCGGCGGGGCCGAAGTGCTCGAACACATCATGTCATAGTACGAGAACATCATCGAAGCCCAATCAGTACAGCCGTTGCCTGCCATGGCCAATTACATGAGCAGTCCCCTCGGGATGAAGTAAAATGAACGTCTCACCAATCATGATTGAAGTGAGATTGATAGGAGTCAAACCGGTCGCCTGCAGTCTTGCATTTTGATCGTAAATCTCGGATGCAAATACAGGCACAACCCGGCCCTGCAGTATGTCAACATCTCGCTTCTTGGCATGTTCTAGACAATACCCTGACTTACTCCGTAGGATTCTCCAGCCATGTGAAAGCCTCGACCTTTGAATTGGGTGAAATGCTCGAAGAATATGCTCACGAAAGCGGCAATATCCTTCGCGGCCTCTCCCGCAGTGCTCTGAGGCCAGATGAATAGCACTCGAGACTCAGGTTTTATGGCAGGACTCACCAGGTATTCTCCGTGGTCAGAGTACGAGAAACCAGTGCCGACGGGTTGGTCGACGAAGAACATGTTCACGTACTCGTTCCATGAGTATGGATTGTACGTGGTGTTGTCCGGGCCTTGCATCGTGCAAGGACCGACGGCCATTAGCATGCCAATGGACGACGATCCGCCCGGTCCGCCGTTCGTCCAAAACACGACGTCGTCATGGCCAGGGTCGCGCCTACTCTCGAAGAAATAGAAGAATAAGTGTCGAGCCTCGATGTCGATGTACCCCGTGTATGCCCTGTTGATCCGTCAGACCAATGATAATATATGGTGAACGCAAGGCGACTTACGATACCGTGCCATCACAGAATCGCGTCTTCTTGACGCGAACCCCGTAGTGAGGAAATATAGGGTGAGTTAGGAGCGTATGGGTGTCCTCCGACAACGCGTTCAAGTCGTTGAAAGGACTAAATTCTGATGATTCCTGCGAACGACAATTTCTATCAGCATCGAACATTTCGGAGAGACCACGAGACGTGCCTACCTGTTTGGAAGTGAAGGCATCTTGGACAAGAGCATGTGCGGTTCGAACGATGATGCTATAGAGCAAGCAGACCACGACCAACTTCAGCGACATGGCTGTGTGAGTCAGGTTGACTGAGCGCCGGCTAGACGCTTCAGTCATTTGGGCCCTGCTGATGGCGGTCAGGGCAGGTTGTTCACATGATGCATTCTCGTAGCATCGTCTACGGTGGTACAGTGAGATCTAGAGTTTTGGATATACCAGAGAGCATTGACAGAGGTCACAGTGTATCCGTAGAAAGCCATCTTTGGAACATCTCCAACGTCTCTGCGGGCTTGTCGTAGGGCGCCTACAATTCCAAGTCAGCGAACGACTTGTTCTAAGTCATAGCGATCGGTACGTACCATATGACCAGCGCCGTATATCGTTGCGAATGTCAGCCCATTAGCAGTACGCGTAACGCCAGCTACGCGGTCATGAACGACCCAGTTTCTAAGCGGTTGTCGTACAAATTCTCGCTGTCCTGTCCACTCCAGAGCCAATGTCATGCGCTCGTTGCCGACCTGGCCAAAGACATGAGTACGCAAACCACCTCAGCAGCGAAAGTTCCACCGACCCAGTTACAAATCCAATCGTTTGCTCCGGTATAGATCAGGACACGCACACCGCGTTCCAAGAGTGCGGCAATATAGTACTGGGTGGGAAAGAGGTGATCCAAGCGATCGTTGAACGGCCGTTTGACTGCCGGGTTGGTCGAAGTAAAATTCGCGGGGAGACCGGGGTCCACCCCAAGCAACTCGCGCACTTCGGGCTTGCTGAGGTACTGATTGACATAGCTTAATAGGTTCGAAGACTGTCAGCAGCTACGATCCATGAAAGATGGTCCAGAGGGACGTACGCTATCGGTTCGTAGCAAAGACCGGGGACTCCCTGTCCGCCGCTAGCACCAATATTGAGACCTGTATATGCGATAGGAGTTGCACACAAACGCACCACCGCATGGTCAGATCGAGAGGGTTTAACCCTAAAGCGGCTCTTCAACTGACTAGATTCTAATGCACAAAGTGAGAGGCGCACCAGTTCTATCAAAAGGAACCGCGATGAGCTCGGAACAATATGCCATGGCAGCGCGGCAGTTGATGTTGTCGAGCCTATCTAGACAGTCTTGCTTGTGCCATCTTGAGCACCGGGAAAGCTGGTACCATATGTAAGACTCTGGAAACCTAACAGATGTGACATAAAGCATACGCCGCGCTTGATGTTGACGCAAGTACTTCATCAGATTAGTCTACCTCTTCAATTCAAAGAGCGCGTGTTATGTGCCTCTCACTGGATGTCCAGCACGGGTCGGACAGAAGTGTTCATGCACATCATATCGTAATATGACGGCAGCATAGTAGCGTCTTCTGTGCAGCCATTGCCTATCCGAGCAAATGTTCGATACTTAATCAAAGCGCAGGGTACAAAACCGTGGTACACACCTATAAGGACCGACGCGAGGTTGATTGGCGTTATGCCAGCGGCTTCCAACCGGGCATTTTGGTCATAGACTTCTGAAGCGAAGACTGGAATGAAGCGTCCCTGAAGAACATCGGGAAATGTGCGGCTTAGTGTGTAGGTTATTAACTAACATCGTGCTGCATACCCCGTACGATTCTCCAGCCATGTGAAATCGGCGACTTTTAAAACTCGTAAAATGCGCGAAGAAGATCGCTACAAATGCCGCAACGTCTCTGGCCGCTTCTTCGGTAGTGCTCTACAGGGAAATGTAAGTTGCTACTGCCTTATGTGAAAGATAGGGTATTCAGGACTTACGACATATTCATTATGATCGGCGTATGAGAAAGCCTGTACCAATAGGCTGGTCAATAAATATGATATTGGCGTATTCATTCCAGGAATACGGGTTAAATGTAGTGTTGTGCGGGCCAGTGACTCGACAGGGTCCGAATTCCATGAAGAGCCCTGCGGCAGAGGAACCTCCAGGTCCGCCATTCGTCCAGAACAAAATATCGTCGTGGTCCGGGTCGCGTCTGCTTTCGAAGAAGTAAAAGAAAAGGTGTCTGGCTTCGACGTCAATGTATCCCGTATAAGCTCTGTATATCGTTCATGAGCATGAAACCCGACGATTTATGAACAGACCAATTACGACCTCACGGTTTCATCGCAGAAGTGCGACTGTTTGATCCTGACAGAGTGCTTTGGGAACGCTGGATGGTCGAAAGTGGTGAACGAACTCGATATTAGATCTAGGTTGCCCACGGGTCGAAAGACAGGTGCAGCTTGCACAGGCTCGGTGTCCACATGATCTCCGGGCTGCGTGAAATGCGACGCATTTGTGTAGATTTCAAAGGGCAACACCGCGTATATGACTGGTGAGAGTATCAGAAGGTGAAGTAGACATAGGATCGCCGGAAATACAGACAGCATGGCCGTCGGGTGCAGTGAAGTCAGCACTGGTCAAACGCCCACGGTCTCCCGTTCCGAAGACGCTTCGCGTCCAGTTCGCGCCCACTTGTTGCATCTTCAACTTGCTCTCAACAACCTCTTAGCCACATGCTTGGTCGACGACTGGCGGCCGCCCGCCATGTCGCTCGCCCGCTCGCCCACTCTCGCTCTCTTGCAAGCGTCCGACGACCTACAACGCCATTTCCACAGACGGCTGTAAACGCCCAAAACACGGAGCTCATGGAACTGCTGAAGCGACGTGAGGCAGCACCGTTCACCCTCCATTGAGCTGCAGCTCGTTAACATCGTCTAGAAAAGGCTGAGGAAGAAGCGAAACCGGAGGTCGACTATAATAGGCTCAACCGGTTGACCAAAGCAGTCCGGAGGGTTGGTGAATGTCCAGAGGCGCTGCGGTCTGTGGAGGATGTGGTACACGTGTGTAGCTGTTGCTGTGCCGCCGGTCTGAACTGAGCTCTTCTTTCTCCAGCTAAGAAGCATGAGCATGGTAATGCGAGCTATCATTGTGGAATATTTACGTGCAAAACGCTCAGTGGGCAAGTTACACGACTTCACCTGTACCTCCGCTGACTGCGCTGCAATCTATCTAGGCGATTGGGTCTTTAGGATCTGAAGATGCGAAACTAACCACAGAAGAAGTCAGAGACGTCATAGAAGCAAGAGCACGCTTCGTTCGAGAATTATCAGCTATCCCATGTGTTGGGTACGTTTCACCCGCCAGGCTACGTCTCATCCTTACCGTCGCTGTCCAGTCTCCAGTGTGCGATTGAACTGGTACAAGATGGCTGCAAGTCAGTTGAAGACCTCCGAATGCCAAAATTCTTCAACAGGCTCACAGATCAACAGAAGGTCACTGTGAAATATCACCCGCAGACATGTGAACCGGTAACACGAGAACAGGCAGAGACGGTGGCGGTTCGTCCTTTGGCTAAAGAGGCTGGCAAGTGACTGACAATCTAATAACAGACTTTCATTCGGGACAGCTTTGGCAGGCAATGGGATGTTACAATTGTCGGTGACTAGTAAGATGTTGTTTATACCCCATCTTAAGATATCGCTGACAACAATATAGTCGGCGTGGCGCAAAAGAATCTGAAGACATTGCAATTCAAATATTCCCGCCTTCTGGCGTGGCCGTCCCAACGCCAACAAGCACATCCCATGCGGATATCACCAGAGTCACGGGCACGGCCGACGTGAAGCTTCTTCACGAGCTTGTTCTTGATCCCTTGACAGTTCGTGGGCTCATCGCCGGCGGGCTTAGAACAACCACTAAAGGTTGGAGAGGTGTCGCCCTCATTCCTTCACGCATGGCGAACGGAGAATGGGAACCACGCGTCTCCCGTACACGCGCTATTGAGAACGTCGAGGGTACATTTCGATTCATTCGACTAAGGTACGTGCCGTTTCCGTGTCAATTCAGGTGCCCTCCTTAAGTAAATCCTTCGCTCAGGCTGTCGTCTCTGAAATGCAAAGGCGCCACGCTTATTTATGCGACTGGTGATACAAGCTTCATCAAACACATGCAGAAGCAAGCAGAAAGCCACGGCCTGTTTTTCAATGAATTCGGCCTGTGGCGCTACCACCCGGACGAAAACCGCGAGGTGGAGCCTGAGAGCGAGGAGGCTGTTCCAGTCGGGCGGGCGCATAAGAAACGCAAAAAGACGTACGGTCGCAAGCCGGAGGAGACAAAGTTGACCGGTCATTTTGAGCTACTTCCTTCAAGTAAAGAGGAGCAAATATTTGCGGAGCTGGGGATGGACTACGTACCACCTGAGAAGCGCAATTTCGATAACCTCAAGCCGGCTGCGACCAAACGACAGTACTCGAAAACCGGATTACATACCATTCGCTCGAAACTGGAGGGGTCGAGCCCTTGATTTTGTTTCTTTCCAATGGACACATGGGTCTTTCGTGTATATACAATCGCTTAATGTGTAGACCATCTAATCATTCAGACATGCGTTGTCAGTACCAGATACTCCTGGTTCGGTGCGGAGGCAGGATCTCCTGTGTTTGCAGCCCCTCTATACAGTCGCTCCCAGCCTCTATCCTTTTCGCGAGGTCCCACAGATAAAAGTCAATGAGCACGCTGCTCACTTCCTCCTCGGTCTTTTCATCCGTCTCTGCGACAAGCCGCACCATCTCCCGACGCACCCGTTCCACCGACACGATGCTCGCGGCGCGTATGCTGACCTCTTCTCGCGAGCCAGGTGCGACAGGCGTATTCCTACGCAGCGTGTCGGCGAGCTCGGGCGCGTATGTGAGGATGCGGAGGTGGTGCAGGATCTGCGGTACTCGATAGTCTGCGAACATCGTCAGCTCGTGCATTGCGGGACCCTTCGGTCCTGGGAATAGAGGGTGCGGGGACGAAGCGGTCGGCGGGTAGAACGCGGCCCATGTCTCCGCGACAAGAATTTGTGCACGTTTCCACAAGTATACTGCATATATGCGTTAGCGTGAGTAGCGGGCGGGAAGTTAGCCACACGCACTGCGCTGGCCTTCGTAGACGGTCTCGTCCCGGAAACTCGGGAAGGTATCCGTGATCATCTTGACCAGTTGCAACGCAGTCCCGTTTCCGTTTGTTTTCTGCATGAATGCTTCATAGAAGCCTTGAAACGATCCTCCAAAATACTATGAGAAAACATCAATAAGTCTTGAGAAGCGGCTAGTGATGTAGCGCGGGCTTACTTTGCATAGTATCTCCCCGTTACTCCGTAGAATGGCTATCCGCTCGTGTAACAGAGGTATAGCCTCCCGAGACTGCTGGGCCTCGCGGAAAACGTGCGCGACTATATGGTTTGGACAGTTTTCACCGGAGGAATAAAAAGAAGGATCCGTGATAGGGATCCCTTCCTCCAGAGCTATGAGCGACGCGTCAGCCAGCTTTCCGCGGGCATATTATTTTTATACAACAGACCCTACCTCGATCAACCGCGGCAACCAGACTCCAGTACCCCGTGTGTACCACGTAGTTGTCACTGCCCCACCCTTCCCTCCACTCAACACCGTACCGCTCAGGCGTCCCTTCCCTCTCCGACCAGAAGCTGAAGTTCAGCGACGCAATCAGAAAAAAGCCAATCAAAGCACTTTCGTGTCTGGGCAGAGAAAGGGTCGTATGGCTCGGGTGGGGATATATGCAACGCATGCGTCCGCCAGGTGCGCGGAGTGTATGCCTCGATGGCAAGTCGTCTGGTGATCTAACTGGGGTGAGCCAGGACAATGTATGACACCTGAAATGACTTACGTGGTGTGCTGCGGCCTTTACCCCTTCATCGCTTATGCGGACCAGGCTGGTTGCCTGGGTCACACGAGCCACGCTGTCAATGAGTCGTTTGAAGATGTGCACGGGCGATACACACCTCCAAAGCCAGCTTTGAGCTCGCTAGGGCGGGATTCGAAGGGTCACTTGGATCCATGCTTGCTTTTCTTTTCTCTGGCAAGCCAGAGTCCTCATTATTGGCCACGAAGTGGGCATTCGGGACTTGTAGGATAGTCATATTGCTCGTAGGTGTAGGAGGGGCGGAGACGAAGTGGTTGTCAAAGTAAAGTAGAGTACAGAAGAAAGTTTTGGGTATAAGACAAGGGGTTATGTAGCAGAGGGGAGGGGCATGGTACCCTTGCAATGCGGCTCAGAGCAGGCTCGGAAACGGGAAGCGCTCTCCAGGCCGGAAGATTTCATCGGAGATCACTCAAGGCGCATCAAACGGTTGTCACCCCCGATCACGGAGGTTAAGACCGAAACGCCACGAAGCCCCGCTCATTACCACATATGGGATAGCGTCGGACGAGGCTAATTAACCTTTCAAAGCTCTGTTGCTTACTTGGCTGTTGGTCGCTTGACGCGCGTTCATAATTATGCAAAACCGTGAGGTAGAATTATATTACAGTGGCAGCTCCGAGGCTGCAGTCCGAGTACAAGCAACAGAGTTCATATTGTTTGGCGCCGCGGTGAGGGGCCTGGGATGTATTTAAGGAGCCTTGGGCCCGACCTTCTTTGGCTCAAAGTGCGCGTCGCCATTGAGAATTTGCTGGCCTTCTTGTACAGTCTCAGGCTATGAAGATATCAGCGACGGCGAATCACGGTTGTGAATGAAGGTTCTCACATTGCGTAGTGTCTCTCCCCGGATTTTCTGCAAACAACGCACGTGAATAACTGGGAACAGGAGCATTTAATTCTCATACCTTGGCGTACCCTACTTCGAGGTAAATATCACATTGACTTGCGTGTAGCATAGTATTTACTCACCGACAACCTGCTCCTTGAAGCCCGGCTTGTGGTCTTCTGGGGCGGGAACTGTCCCACCCGCATTTGCTGAATGATGCACTGTCGAACCCGATCCTGGCATCGTGGCCCCTAGGTATAAAGCAGTTAGACGTCGATAGGCAACTAGGGGTATAACTATGTTCTTCACGGACCTTGTTGTGCTGTGTCATCTACCACTGTGGGGGTGCAGTTTCTGATGGCGGAGCTACAGTGGTTGCGTCTGTGGTGTTTGGGTCGGAAATCGAGTCCTAGAAAGTACAAGTTGGACGTGAGCTGACTCAGGACGTGAGGGAGGCCGCAGTGCTTACTTGACGAGGCGCGTCAGCGCGAGCAGCGGTTTCTGCTGAGGTGGGCGACATGTCGAAAAGTGGTGATTGGGGAGATATGAGAGAGTCTGTTTCTGAGTATGCAGTTGGGGTTATTGTAGGCGATGTAGTCGGTGGTGGTGGTCTCAGGTTATGTACCAGAGTGTTGCTGTGCCCTACTTTGGGCGTCGGCGCGAAGTGGCTATCTCTGCCGATGACGTCATACCTCACTGCTACCTCGAGTGTACATCTCCTTTTGGCATATGCTGTAGAACGACTTGCGCTTTGCGTGTGTACACTCGAGAGTGTTGTGGGCGAGGTGAATCCTGAGACAAGCCCGCGGCCTACATCCCGACAGAATGCCCGCCGCCGTCACCCATCGTACGAGAAGCGGTGCCCCGCTAAGCGAGTCGTGTCGGAGATTCTGGGCCGCCGCCACGTCTCAGGCCATGGTATAAATACTGCTCTGTTCAACACTATCGTTGTGTGTACAGTGCTCTGTACTTCCCCGCTTTGTGCACGCTCACGCTTATACTTGTTGTCGTACACTTTCTTGTTATCCTCGTTATCGCTGTTTTCCTTGCTTTGGATTCTGTCGCTATCACACTGCAAGACATACTACATTCTACGCCCGTTAATACCCAATCCACCATGTCCGAACTTTGGCTCACATACCACCAAGCCTCACGCTCTCTTCCGCCATCGCCTCATTTCTCGCACACCTCTACGCCAACCTCCACCAAGTGCCCTACACCCACCGCTCCCGCACCGACCTCGCAGCTCATTGAGTGCGACACGCCGGCGCACAAGCTGCACGACCTCGAGGATGTCCTCGCGTACCTCTTTTCCTCGGGCTTCCTCGACCCCGACCCTCCGACCCGTTTCCTGGTTCGAAGACTGTCAGGGAAAGAAGATGCAGGGCAGCGTCGGCGTTGATGAGCTCCTAAAACAGGGCATCGGGCACTGCCAGTCGACCGCGATGCGCCTCGTCATCGGTACGTCAGTCCTCTTTGTCCAGTTGCTACGATCTGACGACGTCTCGTGCAGCGGATATTCCGCCCGCCCTGTGGCTGGCATACGCTTACACAGTGCCCTCGACCGCAACACCTACGACACAGCGCGTCAAGCTTGACAGCCTCCATCTGTTTAAGATCGGCCAACGCCCGCTGCTCGCGCATGTCACGAACCACATCTTCAGCTGCGGATATGTGCCCGCGCATTTGCGTGCACGCGTTCACTGGGAAGGCCCACGCGGGCGCCGTCTCGCTGAGCACGAGGATGTGTTCGAGGTGATCAGCTGTGGTGACGGTGCTCATGAAGACCGTGCCTTACGACTAGTTATTGGTGAGTACAGATGTTTCGCCGGGGTGCATATGGCTAGTGGCGGAGTGCTTACTTATTTCTTGGATCAGATAACACTATGGCTCATATGCACAAGCACTGCGGCTGTCACTAATTCCCTTTCCCCAGGACAGCGCTTGCAGTTTCCTTCAATCTTGACAATATTCTCCGTTTAATATACGTCGTTCTCATGGGCAGCTTCAGTTTGCAGCAGCTCTGCTATATCTACATACATATAATTGTTAATACATGGTCGTATCACCCTTTCCCTGACAAGTAGAGTTTCACAATCGAAGGGCCGTCAGTCCGACTCAGGTAAGAGGCAGCAAGTTGAGAATATACCTGCTTCCAAACTGCGGCGGCTTGCAGTTTAAACGTATAGGCTACAATCAGATGGTATTAGGCTTGTTGATGCCAGTGTTCTGCGCAAGCAAAGTAGATAAGATGGTAGAAGTCAAGGGCACAGTGGTGGTGGTCGAAGCGGCGCTGGAATTAACGTGACACGCAGTGGTGACAGCTCCGTGACCGGTGACGAACGCGTCCGTGGGCGACAATTTCTGTAAGCAGGCGCGAAGTTCGAATCCTGCTCACTACCTTCCTGCTATGGCAGACAATTTCCAGACCATGTCCGACGCGCAACTCCGCTCAACCATCCAGCAGCTCACCAACAACCAGGTCCATCCAGGTCCGTGCAACAGTCTGTAAAATACCGTCCGTTATTCACCCACCCGCAGCGTACATGAATAACCTCCGTCACTGGTCGAACTCCGTCACCCCGCCGCCCACAAACGGAAGGACCAATCCCACTCGCAAAACCCGTCTCGCGAAAAGCAGCTCGCTCGCACCCATGCCACCACAGCCATCCACGAGCACGTACCACCCACCGCAACAGACACCTTACGCTGCACGTACAAGCACACCGCAGGTAGTCAATCCCACGCTACAAACGCAATCCAGCCATGCTCCGCCGTCCCGAGTACCTCTACCTACCGTACCGCAAGCCCTTCGCACAACCTATGCCTCACGCCTACGCACAGGCGCGACACTCCTCATGCAACCCATCCTCACCGCTCCTTCAGCTGCCGCCCTCGCTACACGCTCATCAAGACGCGGCGGAGTTGTCAACTACGCAGACCCAGGGTCGGGCGATGAGTTTCCCGACGCCGGCGCACTGGACAGCGATGACTCGGACTTTGTGACAGAAGGCGGCGTCAGGACCACGACTCGTACCGTGCGCACGACGGGCAGGCTGAGCAGCAAGGCGCCAGTGGGCGCGGGCGTATTCAGTGCGGGAGGGGTAACGCATATTGTGCAGGAGAGACCACAGCAAGCAGCGTCGCCGCTGCAGAGAAACGAGCTTGATCAGAGCTATTTGGGAATGGTACCTCCGGAGAGGTTTATCACAGCGAAGCCAGCCGTGCCCACGCAACACCCCTACTTGTGAGTGTATCACTTCACTCATAGAGAACGAATCGCTCATGTTCTTACATCTGCAGCCCAATTGAGTCCCTGGAAATGCAAGCGCGCCGATCAACGTCACTCGTGCCCATTCGCGTCGAGTTTGAGACCGAGACTCATCGCGTGCGCGACTGTTTCGTCTGGAATCTTCATGAAGACCTCATCAGGCCCGAGACGTTCGCATACACCTTCTGCCAGGACCTTGAGCTCCCCGCGAAACCATGGGCAGAGGTCGTGGCGAACCAGATCCGTGCGCAAATTGAAGACCATGAGGGCGTGGCCGCCATGGACTTCGACGTTCTTGACCCATACTCGGAGCTAGGTGAAGACGTGCCAGAGTGCCGTGTTATTCTCAGCGTGCGCCTCCCGTAGCTTTCTGCTTTCCTCCTTCACGAACCTTTTGCAACCCCTAGATTGACGTCCAGATCGCAACGTACCACCTTCAGGACCACATTGAGTGGGACCTCCTATCACCGCTCACGCCCGAGAGATTCGCCGCCATGCTCTGCGCCGATCTGGGGCTCTCAGGCGAGGCCGTGCCCCTCGTTGCGCACGCCGTGCACGAGGAGCTCATCAAGCACAAGCGCGACGCGGTCGAGTGGGGCGTCCTCGCGCCGGACTCCTCTAGCGCCGACACGCCTGCGGACGAGCCCGACCGCCCGCGCGACAAGAGCGGGCTGAGCCTGCTCAAGGACAAGACGGGGCTCGGCCTCGGCTGGAGTCGCACGCCGAAGGACGGGCGGGGGCCCAAGCCGCTCCGGAGCGTGTGGCGCGAGTGGCAGGAGGCGGAGGAGTTCCGTACCCGGTTTGAGGTACTCACTCCAGATGAGGTCGAGCGCAGGGAGATTGAGAAGGAGCGGGCGACGAGGTGCGTATGGCTGTTGGTCTACGCTGCTATCATACTAACAACGTTCGTTCTAGGCGGTTGAGAAGAGAAACATCAAAATTCCAAGCGGGAAGTCGTGCGAGGAGGAGGTAACTGAGCCTCTTTGCCGACGCTGCTTTCTTCTCTCTTACATCTGCTATTGTACGTTACACGCATTTTTTGAGCCTATTGATATACTGCCGCCGTGCTGGTCCTCTGCCTAAGACAGCCAAGGTCGATACAGCTTTCCAACTCCTTGAAAGCATACACGTGCACTTACCGCGTGACGGCTTGCTGTCCGACCTCCACCCTCTTCGTGCTGGCGTTCACCGTGTGACGTCTTCCTTGCAAAGCATCAGGCTGGAAACCGAGAGAAATCATGATGGTGGTGGCAAGTTATTAGTCCTCGCTGGACCTGGCGAATACTCCCTCAGACCGCATACATCGATTGGCTAGACCTTGTTGAGGGTGGTAACGGCCCACGGTCCCTGGGATGGGCACTTGCCAGTGTAGGTGACTCTGTATCGCTTTGAGCATATATGATTGTAACAAATCCCCTCATGCAGACGTAGACACTACGTAGAGATACAACGCCTTAGCATCCCACTATTTGGGTTTTGACACGCTGTGAATTACATGTTTCAAGTTTTGCTCATAGCTGCCCCTGATACTCCCAGCTACGAGCGACAGTGTTCCAATATGCTGCCGCTGGAAGGTGTCCGACGCCCGGTTACGGGGTCCAGGGGACTAGTTTAGTCAGACAAGCTCGCCTACGTCACAACCGTACCGCATTCAAGAGAGCTTGTTAGAACTATATGACAGAGCCGGTTACGTAGGTTGAAGAGCTACCCAGCAGCAGCAGCACTAGTACTGCTTATTTACCTCTACTTGCACCGAAAAGCCGATCCAATACATTGTGCTAGATTGTGATACACCGCCTTCGAATAATCTCTGTTGCTACGCCGGCATGGGGTCGTGAAGCTCGTGTGACGCCTTGATACGCTCGGAAGACTAATGCAATGCTGAGTATACGCTCAACAGAAATCCGTACAGATTCTGTGCTGACCATTGTAGCAAACGTCAAACGCTCTCCCCCGATGGAGTTTAGGACGCTCTATGCCGTGAGAATACAGATGAGCGACCAAAGCGGGACGACACAGGAAGACGACGCACCGCGGAATTACCGCTAGATGTGAACTGCGACATGACAGCATTATTCCCTCCCGATGGACGAGAAGGAGATGATGTGGTCGACATCGAGCGGATGCGCTCCGCACGTATAATGATGGAGGTCGAGACCATGCACTATAACATCCGGTCAGTACACTCCTGAGCTTGTCTATGTGCAAGTCATACACTCAGCTGTGCCATCAAGGCCGTGAGCAGCTCCCCAATGTTCAGCTGCTTGAGGTAAACCACCAGGATAACAAGGCTTGTCGCGGTGAGGACACCTCCGGACTCAACTATCATCCATATTATACCGCGGTGTTGACGGCCAACCTCCGTCCACTGCCAGGCTGTGTTCTTCCATATCCGCCAAGAGATGAACGTCGTTGCAATTATCTGAATAGCAAGGGAGAGCGACAGAGCCGAGGTTACCCATTTTGCCAGAGCGAAGACGTTGCTTTGGCTTTCGTAGACTCCGGGCATGAGACCGATGGTTGTGTACCCTGTGACTGCGAGGTGGGCTGTCAGTGTTGAGCATCCCAGTAATTGTGAAGTCACCCACTAAGTGCAGCAATGACCATCCCCGCCTATGGCCGTCGCATGAGGCCTTGGGCAAACGTAGCTACATGTGCGAGGACTTACGAAGGGTATGGTGATCCATAATGCCCGCTTCCAAACTACGATGCAGCGCCACGCCTAAGGACTGGTCAGACTTGGCAAGCCTTTTTGAAACAGAGTAATTACCATAACCATATCACTCAGCATTGTCTGTTAAAGGTGTGAGCACAATGTATATTGCCCTGACTAATCACAGATCTGTACACGTACATTTGTGAAATAAAAGCTCTGGCCTAGCGTGGATAACGTCGGGTAATGTGCTGTACCAAACCCGACGCTGCACGGGTAGTCGATACAGCCGTGCATGATATCGATCCAGAATGCGACGATATGGGCAGTGGACACAGCGAATTGTAGGGTAGCCGCAGTAAGGACAATCCTGTATGTATTCAGTACGAATGCACATCAGACGTTGTCTCCAACTTACTTCCTGCCAAGTGTACGGGATGCGATGTCTCCTTTGAGAAATATTCGAATGCAATAGATGTACAACGCAATGCTAAAAATGATCCGATGTTCAGTAAATGACAAGAGTATACAAAAAGCGAAGGTACTTGACGCCTAATCTCGTGTCATTAATGAGTCTCTGGCACTAGAGATGATGAGTGATGGCTCACCATAGAAAGGGCCTTCCAGGAGCGCCCCTAGGAGTTTGGCGGCCGGGTAGGATATCATCGTGAGGACGACCTGGAATGGCACAATCTGAGGTGATATTGTCAGGTGCAACGAACCATTGCAAGAGAGATATAGGTCTTTCTAGACGCCATAAATGATAATCAACATTGGAGCTATTAGGAAGGAACGGGCGTACACGTACTAGATGCGGTGCATCAGATTAGTAGAGGCTGGGGCGTCACGAGCACCTCGATTCTATACACCTTGGTGGTGGCCCTTCGCTGAGTCCTCATGCTTGCCGCAAGACAGTCTGCTGCGAACAGGAACCCTATCAGCCCGACACGATACGATGCGATGATATCATACCAGCATTCTGCCACATGAGATGGATGTTACAGGTGGAGCATGATGATACTGAGGGGAGTAAGCATACTACCGCATACACCAGTTGGGTGCACCTTACGGTGTGTCTCGCCTGGACTACATCGCAAGATGGCGCTCCGCGTAGCTGCTTGCACGGAATATCTATCCACGCATAGATCAGAGTTGGTTTCTAAACTCTCGCCATCCTATCATAAATCTATCTCGCCACCACCACAAACGGGGATAGACTCTCAAAGAGATATGCTTCTGACACACTGCCACTACAAGCGGACCAATGCTTGCATTCTGAGATCAGAGCCCCAAAACGATAAGTATCAAGATGCCCAACTATGAACTCACAAATATCATACTCACCTTGCGGCTTTCGTGATACATGAGAAGTGCCGGCTCAAGGAAAACCTCCGTTGTGGTGCCTCGTGCTAGTGGACGCTGGCCACCTGCGGTAGATGACTCGGAACTACGCGGACGCTGCGTTTGTGAGTCGCGTTTGGAGCCAAAAGGATCTTTCACGTCGCAGGGCTGTGTGACATCTGGTGAGCCTTGGTGTTTGTACGTACAGGAGGTAATAATGTTCCCATATGCTGCCCGCGACATGATGAGAAACAATATGCGACTGTGGGCAGCAATGCAGATGAGGCAAAGACGGGTGAGGATGGCAGCGATGCTGAGGGGGCTGTAGCTGTCAACGTTCTGGAAGCAAAGGTTTGAAGTAATGCAGTCTTCGAATTCATGAGTTAAAAGATCAAGGTAATAGTTACAGTACATCCAGAGTGAAACGTCGCGAAATTCCCATAGTAGAAATACAATAAAGAAAATCTGCCACGTCCATAAGGTAAGGTCAGTGAGAAGCGCCTTTAAAATCAACAAGCTCAACGCACCCATTATCAGTATTCAAACGACTCTCTCACAACATCCTCGCTGTTCACCCCATAACCGCCCACCAACGTAAGCATCGCCCGCTCGAACTCCTCTGGCCCGCATACATACACCTTCCTGTCCGCCAATCCCTCGCTGCCCTCTGATAGTGGCGCCACCAGCTCGTTACCAACTCGCCCTGTATGCGTTACCAGCCGGACCTCGAACTCATCCGCAGGCGGGAAAGCCGGAAGCGCCGGAATGGGTCGATTTGAGTACACATGTACGTCTAGACGCAGCTTCGGCTTTGGCGTGGTTGAAGAGGCGAGGAGGGATGCTAGGAGGGGTACGAGTACCTCGGGCTCGCGTGTCGACAGCGCGAGAACGACGTCGAAATGATGTGAAATAAGAGGTGGCTGCGAGATGGCGGAGAGCATGCTCAGGAATGGTGTAACGCCGATACCGCCTGCGAGCCACAGCATCTTCGTAGATGTCGGCGCGGCGATCAACGACTCCGTCGGAGGAAGCGAGAAGCTACCCGCGATGCCCACTAGCTTGACCTGCAGACCCAGCGGCCGCGTGTCCTCCAACAGCTCGGGCCGCATCTCGGCGAGCTTGCGCGCGATGATGAACAGCGCGCCCGTGACGGCACCGCCCTCCTTCTGGCGCATCGTCAGCTCGAAGGTGTTCGTGCCCTGTGCGGACGGGTGCGCGGAGGACACCGTCCATGTGCGCACGCGGTCGTCGTTCACGCTCGTCGGGTTCCACGGCGCCATGTGTGCATACTTCGTCGCGCCAACGAGGTCCGAGAAGTCGAGGATGGCGGTCTGCCCGGGCTGAATCATCACGGGCTTCGTCGTCTCCCCAGGTAAACGTCGCCAGGTCATCGCTCAGGAGTTGGACCCGCGTCAGCGCCACGTTGGTTTCTTCATCAAAATACTTGCTCGTGCCCTCAGCAACCTCTTCTGCGAGTAACCTGATTGGTGGGCTGTAAGGACTCCGGACAGGATGTGTGCCGGGCTGTTGCCGAACAGGAAGTGCGTCCCGGACGAAGGTGTAGCCTGTGACGTGCAAGAGAGTGATGACTCTCTGTCTTGGCATGACCGCGAGCGACTCCTTTCCGGTGAGTGTCTCTGCGGTGCCTGTTACGTAGAGGACGTCGCCTGTAACAAAGTCCACGATGGTTACAGATGCCAGACCTGACGCTTCGATGTTACCAAGCGATGTCAGTAGGCGGTTGCCTACATCCCTGAGTAAGACACAATCCCGTGGGAAAACGTATCATGAGCTTACCAGAATAATCCGGGATAACGAGCGTGCGTCCGTCTGACGGTCTCACTCGGACCCAACCCTGGCGCCCGCCCCGCTGGTTTTGGCCCATATGCGACGGGAACCTGAGCGACTCGTCAGGTAGAGCCTGGTAGCTTGATCCAAGGAATATAGTGTCCGCGGCGAGAACAAATTGAATAACTTCGTCAGGAAGTCTTTCGTTCAATGAGAGATTGGGGACTTTGTACACCACAGAGGGAGCAGTCTCGGGGTGAACATCAAGTTCCCGGACGTTGATATACTTCGGGCAATTACTGTGCAACATTCAGCATGTGCAGCAGCGCATATACCAAAAGTCCACTCACCCAATAGCCTGATTGACAGTCATCTCAAGGTGGAAGGTATCATTGTCGTGGCGCATGTCTTGAATCCAGCCCGCAAACTTGTTTCTACGCCTCGTCGGAAACTCGATTCCAATTCCCGCCATAATCATCTTCTTGCCATCGAATGCCTTCGCATTCTCCAAGAACGGATCGCCTTCCCATACCCGAATGTCCATTTCTAGGCGATCGAAGGATGGACTGGAGACGAACCCAGGTTCGCCAGAGTGGCTCGCAAATATGGATGTCCAGGGGCGGTTCTGGTCGTCGAGAGTGGCGACAGGTATGAACGGTAGACGAGTGACATAGAACTCGCGGTGCTGCTCAGGCATTTCGCCCTCGATCCATGTGTAGCCGATCTTCATGGGGCCGTCGAAGCCCAAGCGCTTCTGGATGGCGAGCTCGCCGCGGTGCCAGCCTTGGAGGATACTCATCGCCGCTGGTTTCGACAGAGAGTGCTTGTGGCGAAGTTTTTGGGTGTTGTGTTTCAGCCGCGCTGAGACCGGAAGGTTTATATGGTCTGCGTCTTTACACGCGGGCTGGCTGATCAAGCTGTGTGTAAGGACCAGTCATGTGTTCAAGACAGTTTACAGACCAATTCCAGTCCTTGGTAATGCCACGTAGCCAGCGCAGCGTAGCTCAAGACATTGTAAAGGCACGGAACCCGACATCGGGGACATTGTAAGGATTATGTGAGCTGGGATACAGAGGTCGTCGTGGTTTGAGCGACGCCGAGCGCGTCACAAGGTAGTTGTGACTAGTGATTATTATACAAACGTGACCGTGATGCTATGGCGAAGTAGACTTTCCTCACCACATCTTAAACCACCCGAACACAGTACTCCAGTAATTTACACAATATTAGAAAACAAACGCACGTACGTGGATACCAATGAGCCTGTTCGACTTCGAATTCTCGAGTTCGACAGATCACCCTACTTCCCAGCGTCCACGTCGTCATCTCCCGCCATATCCGCGCCATTTTTGCAGTCTTTCCATCTGCAACCGTGTCTGTCAAGTGCCTGTGCTATCACAAGCTCTCTTGCTCGGAGATGACATCGGCGAGTATGGCAGTCAAACACCTTAGAGTGCTTGTCATCGGATCTATCCGCTGTGAGGCGAGCAGCAGGTGGAGCCTTTGGAAACCGTTTCACCGTGCTCAGGGAATGAGAATATCGAGAATGCGCGAGGACAGGGGTTGACGGTCCAAGGAATGCGCCCCGAACAAGGGCCCGGTAACTTGTGAGTGACACACTGATGCCCATTATGGATTGAGGGCCGTGGCAAGAGCGCAAGTAACATAAGTTTCTTGGGATAGGCTGCCATGCAGCCATAGCCGTGAGCTTGCAGCTTGAACATGAAACAACTGCCAAGTCCCACGTTAGAAGACATACAAGGAACCAGTAAATGGGGAAGCATACCGTGCAAGTCGGAGACATCTATACCACTGCTGCAGTATCGACCCCAAGTGCCTTTGCCATGATGACTTGTGTGATATCTTCATCTCGATCGTGGTGTATGGTCATACCCAGGACTTGAGGAAGCACCTTGTCTGTCCACTCTTCAACCTTCTCACTCCGAACGTCGCTTCCAAACCAGACCTCAATTGACTCCAAATGCGCCAGCTGGCGCGTAGGTTCCCGTAACCAAAGCCAGTTTTTGGCCGTTAGGGCATCGACCTGGAGGTTCCCGTAAACAATGACTATCTTCTGGACCGTCCATTGTGCGTCGACCGGGATAGCATTGTAAGCAGCACCAGTAGTAGCGACGCGTCGAGTGACGAAGGCGACAGCAGCGCCGCCGAGGCCGAAAGTCACAGTGAATATGAACCGATCTGCTCGCCAGCACAGGGTGAATAAATGACGGGATAGGTTAAACATACAATGGCGCACCATCAATTCCTGCGTCGACAGCGGTGTACGCCGCGGAGCCCCAGCGTCCATTATCGCACACGGTTTTGGTCCACTTCACTATTGCAGATACCTCCTGAAAGGTGACGTCCTGTTTGACATGTCGCTGTCGGTACTGGTAGCGGGTAGCGAGGGTGGCGAAAACCCAAGTGAACATCCAGTTGGCTCTGCTCTGTTTGACGTAAATGGTTGGGATGCGAGAGAAGAGGGAGCCAATTGAAACGTGAGGAGGTTCATCAGTGCTATTCCTCCCGTTCCACTTCACTCGCAGTAGCTCGAGATGCCTGACATTACGGAGCACTCCGATGGTACGGAGTAAAGAGGTGAATGAATTGAAATGGCAGCTTCCGATGATGAGATACTCCAGGTGGTCGAGGCGTGCGAGGTAAGGCCGTATGGTCAATGGAAGTTTGCTGGCATTGCGCCGGGCGAGAGGCGCGGAGTTGTCATAGCTGATATCCAGATGCTGTAGCGAAGGGAGCTTGGATAACAGCCCTTGCCAAAGTCGACCTTTGTGCAGTACCCGTCTGTCCTGCGATAGGTCCATGCTAAGGCTGAGAACATGTTTCCCAACGAAGCCAGACAGTTTGGAGTGCATGATGGCGTACAATTGTTCCATGTCCGCAAGCGAGCGGAGATGGAGACGTCGGAAGAGCCGAGGCCGAACGAGTTTGCTCCAACAATGGCACGCCAGCGCCGCGTCGTGATAGTCCTTCTTGCTCATACTGCAGCCCGCATAGCTGGACGAGGGATCAGCAATACTGCTCAATAATATAATAATTTCCAGCTACTCACGACTTCCCACAAAGCATTGCTTCCAGCACTAACTCCATGATCTCTCCCGGAAGGCAGGACCAAATTTGCGAGTTCATGGTGGGAGAGGCTCGCGGTACTTGCAAGCAGCAGTCCGCCGATGGACCGCCTGGTGCCACTCTTTCATCTGTAACCGTGGGGTTTGCCGTTGTGGACAGAGTATTCGCAGATCTCTGCGTCGAGCCCTTCTTCGATGCTCCGGCCGTCCGCAGCTTCGGGAGCGCAGGAACCTTCGAATGGCTCCGTTTCACCTCCGAGCTCCCCTGGGGATGACCCGCTGCTGCTGGCGGGAGTAGCATACCATAGATTCCGTAGAGTGTAGTCGAACAGTGAGTGTTCTGAAGGGAGTGCGCTTGAGCTGCTCGGTTTGGAATGACAAACTAGCCCCAGCTCTTCCTGAACTGTGAACGGCCCGGGTAGGGGTAGGGTCGTCGCTTCGGCCCGCCTTTCACCACATACTACTCGATAGGAATCAGGCCATCTGGGGCCCAGTGATAGCATAGTGAGATTTCAACGAGCAGTGGAGGATACGGAGCGTGGTCGCACGTGAGGACATATCCAGTGGTGACATATCGCTTGACTCGGAACAGGATAGACAGCCTGAGAGCCGCAACAGTCCGACTTGATGTGAACATTCGCACGATTGCGGATATCACCGCGCCACAAAGGTCGCTCTAGAACAGGACGGTCAAGCCGCCACTGCCAGCGGAGTCATGATGCGGAGGACAGAATATTAATGAACGTGAGTCTCTATTACACAAACACAAATATCCAGGTATATCAACTAAACGTTCAAATCCGAGGAGCTGAAGATCTTCATCCAGGTTTTTGTACTACTTACTATGGCACCGTCCCAGGCCCCGGAGTTGGACGTGTTCCATAGGCTACTTATGTAACCAGGACGTTATTATGAGTGCCAGCCTGAATGGCAATACAACCCGTGCAACTCCGGTATTCATGTTCACTGAAACACAGTTAGTCGCAGTGGACTGATTTTATGCAAGAGGGCCGTGTAAGGCTTTCTCTGTGGATGCGCTGCAAGATTCTAAACCAAAGCGGCCGCGGCATCAGAGCACGGGAAAATTTCAATGGTGCACTGGAGGGGTTCCGAATGACCAGAAGGACGTTGGGTAGCGATACATTAAGGAGCAATATATGAATGCGTATATGCCTTGAGAGAGCCGCGGTAAACTTCATCTTGAGTTCGATCGCTGACAGTGGCGCACAGTTTATTAGCTTATGCTTTCTACAGATAGCATACAGTAAGCCATGAAGGGTCCAGGATAAACAGTTGCATTGAAAGGAGTTTGCACTTCATATTCAAGTGAGAGATACTGCGTCAACAATGCGAGAAAAAATCCAGCGCCGAATGCGGCGTAAGCTACTGACAAGCTAAGCAGTGAGTACCAGTAAGAATAGTAAGACAACAACTGTCACCAGTCATAGAAGAGTCCATCCGAGCACGGGCATCCCACACCGCAAGCATCGCAAGCAGAAAAATCCAGCAGTCTAAGTTCCGGCCGTTATTCCCTGATTCTTGCCTCCTCCAACCTCGTCAAGGTCTCCCCGAGCTTCACCGCCCTCATTGCATCCGATCTATCCTCCCACTCCTCGTCATGGCTCGCATAGCTCACTGGCCTGCTACTCTGGTAGCTTCCTCTTAGCCTCGCCTCGTTCCGTTGTGCTCTGAGAGGGTCGGTCATAAACCCTTGAAGCACGAGGGTCGAGCCGCGAGTATGGCCGTACGCGGGCGGCGGAGGAATCGCTATGACGTTGTCCTCGACATCTCCCGTCCCCACGCCGCTTTGCGCAAGGGCGGCCGCGTACGTCGGCAGCGGAGGTCTCTGCCACGGCGCAAACGCAATCCCTGCGCCGTTGCCTTCGCCGCCACGATGGGCATATCGAGGAAGGACTTCGCCGGGGTGTAGGTGCATATAGCGCTCTGCGCGTATGCGAAAGACACGTCGCTCGAGGAATATGAGCTGTGCAATGGTGGCGACTCCGAAGGCGACATGGACGAAGATTGTCGAAGTGCCCCCGCCGAACGCGCTACCGTTGTCAGACGAGTTGTCGTCGGAGCTATCGTCTGGCTTCAAAGAGGTCTTGGACAGGCGCATCGTGAGCAGAGCCCATCCAGCGATAGTCCCACCGAGGAAGAGAATGTGTACAATAAACAAGAGGAAAGTTGTGAGGCGGACACCAAGGATAACTGGCGTTTGCTTCGGCTTGAGTAGGGCAATGAACTTCTTGCTCGTCGAATGGGAGGTAGACGTCGAAGCGCTGTCTGAGACAGAACCGCCTCCAGGAGCAGCTTCGGCTGGGGTGGGAACGGCTGGGGTAGTTGGATGTCCTCTGTCTGCAGGATGCGACGGAGGTAGGGGAGAAAATGTGGATGGTGGGAAGTGACCCCGGGCTCTGAGCATCTTGCTCCTCTGTGCTACGCTCGACGTAGCCAATCTCCCCTTGCTTGACCGGCAACGGCTCGGCTTGGGTGCTTGAGCTAGAGCCCTGTGTAGCTGACCGTTCTCGCTGACTGCTGCCTTCGCCTCTATCTTCTCTTCCTCCAGCTCTCTCGCCACTTCCCCTGCTGCTTACAGAGCCCGTTCTTGGGAGGGAGCCGGCTGCTATTCCTCCATCGTTTTGCATGGTTCCTGCCGACCGAACGAGAGTGATGCTTGGATTAAGCGTGGAGATGCGACCCTTCGACCAGCGACATAAAACAAGAGACCAGCTGCTGCCTCAATGAAGGAGAACAGAAAGCTCCAGGCCCTGTGAAGAGAGGATAAGGGAAGCGAAGGGAAAGGAGAGACTCGCCGTCAACGACCAAGCTCGGTTTGGCCCTTGATTTTGTTGGACAGTTGCCCGTTGCTGTCTTGGAGGCGCCCGCTGGGGCACTGTTCCTGACTGCGCTCTGTTACCTGACGCCGACGGCCGCCCTGACCCTCGCCGTTAGGTAGCAGGTGCTGAAGACGATGTGAGCCATGGCAGAGGGAGTGGAAGATATGAAAACATAAACTATAGCCGGCACGGATGTGCAAAACCGAAAGACAGGGGCGTATATGGGCGCTTGCCGCAACTTCGCGTCTTGTCTCGAGCCTCGAGGCAGTCGCAGTCGATCTCGTTCTTGAACTTTTGAACAATCCACCCCTTCAAGATATTTTCTTTGCTGTCGAGCCCAGATATGCCACCGAATATCGACTACTACTGCCCGTGTCAGGCTTCTACACCGCATCCGCCACAGCCCAACCTGCCTTCGTCATCATCTAGCTTTCACGCGTTGCACAACCTCTACTTCTGCGAAGAATGCGACGCGATACGGTGCAATCACTGCGTTATGGTTGAAGTCAGCGGATACTATTGCCCGAATTGCTTGTTCGAGGTACCCAGCGCGAGCGTGCGCGCAGAGAAGAACCGGTATGTCCGTATGTCATGGCTCAGACGGAGAGAAAGGCTGATCACGAGGAAAGCAAAGTTGCGCGCGGAATTGCTTCATGTGCCCGAGCTGCAAGAATACGTTAACTGTCGTGCCTTCAGACCCACCAGATAATGGAGATGGTCGCCCACCTGCAGTGCTCAACACGGCAGGCGAGCCACCTTTCTTCTTGTACTGCAATCACTGTCGATGGGACTCCGCCGAAGTCGGCATTACGTTCGAAAAGCCGACTGGTCTCGCAGGTACGTTTCCCGACTCTCATCTGCACAACGCGCCTCACATGTCCTCAAAGCACAGCTCCAAAAGTTCGAAGACTCTGCGCCAGAATCGCTCGAATTCGAGCGTCTCAAGGAGCATTTTGAGCCATACCTACGTGCATCCCCGTCCACCTCTTCTGGCCACGCGCCAGGTCAGTCGCACAGCACTCACATGAACCCTATCACAGCCGCTGCCTCGTCTGCGCTTGCGCGCGACATCCCCGGCGTCGCTCGCTACACGCCGCACCCGCTTGCCCGCAGCAGGTCGGGCAGAGACAAGAACGCGAACCGCCATGAGATTCCGGACTACCGCGCCCGAGTCGAGGTTGGGAGCACGGGATTCATGCCTGGCGGAGGAGCGGAAGAAGATGTGGAGTACATGCGGCATATGGAGGGCGTCGAGGAAGTCGCGACGCTTGACCAGCGGTGGGTGAATAGTTGGACAAACTCGCCGAGAAGCAGGTGAGTGCTATCGTGTCTACCTTGAAGGTTATACCAACCTTCTTTCCAGTGATCTGAAGCCTCTCCGCATACCCCTGCACTCTAAGAAGTCCAAGCGCTGCCCCAGCTGCCGACACATCCTCATCAAGCCCGAGCAGAAGGCTCAGTCCGTTCGGTATAAGATCAAACTTGTCGCTGCGAACTACTTGCCTGCTATTACCGTTAGCTTGCCGCATCAGGAGGAAGTGCTTCGGGCGCGGAATGTCCGAGTGACGGCCTCACAACTCGAGGCCAAGATGGCCATATACGCCGGTCAGACGTACGCCTTCAAACTGATTCTCACGAACCCCCTATACGACCCAATACAAGTCCGATTGCATGCTCAGCGCGCCCTCCCTGCGTCTTCGCCTAACGCCGACGCTGCGACAGACGAGAAGGTAAGGCGCCCGCCCTTCGCCGTCACTGTACCGTCTTCCGCCTTTCCAATTGCGGCTTTTGCGGAGACATGGGAGTACGACGACGACGAGGACATGTTTGGGGAAGGGGGCGACGACTTTGACGGCCTCGACGGAGATCAAGGGCGCGGAAAGCGGACGCTGGGCGTTCTTGAGAGGCGTGCAAACGTCACTGTTATTGGTGGAGAAGTAGCACTGTCTAAGGAAGCGAGAGGGGACCTCAAGGTATGTCTCCTGTGTGCCTTGATATCAGAATGAAGTGCGCTGATTCAGACTAGTTTAACATGCTCGTGAGCTATACCTACAGGTCCGACGATCCTGAACCTGCAGATGAGCATGGAAGTCCAATGAAAGCGCGGGACCACTCAAAGCAACCAGAGATGAAGACATTTTCATTTTACACCGTGGTAGACCTCGGTAATATTCGAAGTACAACGTCAGGGGATGATATGGAGTTCTAGCTTCCATCATATTGCATATCACTCGCATGCTTAATGTAATGCGCCTGAGCCTTGTTTACCTGGGTTCAGGAGGGAGTTCAACATTCAACACTTAACTACAGCCGCAAACAGTCATAGACAAAGTTCCCAGTAAAATTCGGAAAAAAACATACGCAAAGCAATACTAAAACAAGTGTGTCGCGTTCTACCTACGTACCGAAGTCCGTTCCTCCCCCTCTAGACTACGTCGCCCTTATACGACGCGTACTGGTCGTATCCGCCGCCATACCCCTGTGGCTTCGTCCGCATCTCGTGCAGGTTCATCTCCGAGCCCTGGCCCTCGAGCACCTTGTACTGTTGGTGTGCGCTCTGCCCGCCGCCGGTACTGACGCCCATCGACGCCGCCTTCTGCGCCTGCAGGGCGCGGCGCCGCTTGCGGCGGACGCAGCAGCGCCAGGTGATGATGCCCGCGACAATGACGACGAAGGCCAGGCAGCCGACGAAGATCTCGGGCCAGCGCGCAAGCACCTTCTCTTCGTACCTGTGAAAATGCGAAGATCAGCAATGCACGTTGGAGGTGTTACGTCAAGCAGACGAGGCGTGTATTTCTAGACGTACATCTTCTTTTTCTCGGCCTCCGAGATGGGGGAGGACTGGCCTTTGCCGACGGGTAGGAGTTGTTGGGAAGCGGCTCCTGTTGTGTCGACACCGTTCATTCGCACTTGGACGAACTCTTTGTGCGCTTGGGTCGGGTCGGTCACGGAGAGCAGCTGGATGTAGGGGTCTTGCCTGTCATTCTTGGACTCCTCGACCCAGTCGCCATAATCAAAGAGAGTGTAAGTGTTGCGCACTATCTGGAGTCAACTTGGGGTAAAATGATAGTGGGATGAGACCTACTGAAGCCCATGCCTAGAATGATATCATACTCTCCAAGCAAGCTGAAGGCAGATGTGATAGGTTGGAACTGTTACGAGAGTCAGGACTGCTGCAAGCATTCCACCTTACGGACATTACTAACCGTTCCCACGCATGTCGGGTTGCCGGTAGAATCAACCATGTTGAAGTCGCTGCTGACCGTGTCCAAAGGATGGATGGGATACTCCTTACCACCAAATTTGAAGGTAATGTTGAGCATTTGTGTACATGGCACAGTCCATACGCCGGATGCTTCGTTGTACTCCGCTCCCTGCACACGCCCGTAGATAGCATCAGACATGGCACGGGGAACCTGCGGAAGTGTGTATCCAGAGTCGAAGACGACGCCGAGCTGATTGTCAGGCGCGCTGGGAACGATAGAGTCCACGTCTATCGCTTGTCCGTCGGGGCCAATAACGCCAAAGGCGTCTGTAAAAGTCTGCCAGTGCTGATCTTGATCAGTGAGCTTGTGCACCTTATCCACGGTAAGCTTGGGCATGTTGAGGATGTCTTCATAGCCGGGCACGACCTCGGATATGGTAAGCTGACCGGTGGAGGATAGGTTGGCTGATGACTGGCGACCAAGCAATAGGGACAGGTAGTTGGCACTGGTGGTGTTCTGCGAGAAGATTCGGTTCAGGACGCTGTTCGCTGAGTCTTCGTCAATCTTGTCCAGAATAACTGAACCTGTGTTAGGGCCGAGGCCAATCAAGCCTTCAAAGCCTTGGGCCTTGATATCTAGGGAGAAGGATGACGTGTTCTTGACGAGCACTACAAGATACTTTTAGCATGCGCAAGAGCGGGAGCAAGCGGAGGAGCGCACGGTAAGCTTGGTCGGGCACATGGTAGCCAGCGAAGTCCATGTCGGCGGTATTGACATCGCCTGTCAGTTGAACGAAGCGAGTTGAGCAACGCGTTCAGTAGCACTCGACGCCAGCAAACGCACCTGCTGCCGTTCCTACTGCATAGGTCACTGACACGGCCTTCCCGAGATCCTTGGTGTTCGGCACATCGCCAGTTACCCAAAGATCCGAGCTGAGCAATAATAAGCCTTGTGTGAGACAGCATGCGGGTGGACGCGGGCGCACCTGCCCGTGTCAAGGAGAACAGGGATTTGACGTCCTCCCAGCGTCACATTGGCTATGTACTCTGCATTGTGGGTGTTGGATACAGGGATGATGGCTGTACTGTTTGCAGCGCGGGCTTGGAGAGCGTGGGGGTCGAATGTTGAACGGACGCGCACATCGAAAGTGATAGCATGTACAACTGAAACGGAGGCGAAAACTAGAACAAGAAACGAGGCCGGAAGAGACGAGAGCATTCGTTTGCCAGTGTGTCGGTGGAAAAGAGAGTGGCGATTAAAAGAATGGAAAGGCCTGCGGAAGAGGCCGCGGAAGACTTGAACGGACTGAGGATGATGAGAGTTGGAGGAAGAGGTTGCTCGCGACCACTACTGGGACCCACAAGCGTTGCCACGCGGGATTTGGTCCCGACATGGGCGCCAAAGCGCAGGGAGCGTGTTCGAGAATTCCCCGAGGGCGACCGCGAAAATACAGCCAAAATCAAGGTTTATTCCAAGGCATACTACCACGACGAGGCAGGGCTGCACGACGTTTCGAACAGCCCACTCAGCTGCGCAGTGGTGCGGAAGGTGCCCAACGTTATCACGAATGGACCATTTGTGAGAAAGCCCAGCCACTGCAGACGCTGATCAGAGTGCGCACCGCCTCGTTGCTCTCGCCGTCTTCAGCTCGCCCTGTTCTGCCCGCCTTCACTTTGTACAACACCCCCTTCTCGGCGACCAGCATGCGACCAGTGACTTTGCCAGTCATTTGCTCCCTGCTCGCTCTGCCCATTGACCTCGCAGACGCGGTGAGACTGGGCATCACAGGCCAGCGCCGCACGCCACCACTGAGCGGCCTCCGGCGCAGAGCATCCTTGACTGGGACCACGACGCTCACTGATAGCTCCGACATTACCTATACGACCAACATCACCTTGGGCGGAAACCAGTTCTCTGTGATAATAGACACGGGAAGGTGCGCGCGTGCAGTTGCTTCCCGAGGTGGTCTGACCAGTTCCCACAGCTCCGACTTGTATGTTACTGGCACAGTGCCAGGAAGTAAGGATACGGGCGCGACAGCAGGTGTGCAGTATGCTATCGGAAAAGTGGAAGGTACGTCACGTCCTGTTGGTTCTACTCCTCTACTTATATCCCGACGCTCGCTCTTAGGCCCGGTGAAGCTGGGCGATTTAGACTTTGCCGGTTACACTGTCAAAGACCAAGCGTATCGTGAGCAAGCCAACTTCTCCTCATGTATTACAATATCAAATGCCGTCGATCCCCGGCTTGTTAGTGGATGTCCCTGTGAGTTCCAGCAACTCTGTGGGAACGGGTCTCATTGGCCTCGGACCCAACACTGGCTCGCAAGTACACGACGCGCTCAAAAACTCATCGGGGAACGCCGTCTTGGACAGAATATTTCTGCAGAACTCCTCCACGCCCAACTACCTCACGATTCTGCTCGGACGCGATGACGACCCTTCCGACAAATTCCCCGGTGACCTCACCGTTGGAGAGCTCGTTCCGGGATATGAAGCTGTCACCTCCCAACCGAAACTGAACGTATCGCAAGTCTCGATCACAGACTTGGGAGATCAGCACTGGCAAACCCTGCTTGACCCGAGCGGGGTCATCGGCCCCGATGGAAAGGCGATAGACATTCAGACCGGCGTGTCCTCTACGTCGAACAAAAAGCAGCTGACTGCTGTATTTGATTCTGGATTTTCTCTGCCACAGGTTCCATCGTGAGCACCTTTTCACCAATTCTCCTCGCGCGTCATAAAGCAGCCCACAGATCCGTAGCAGACGCGATATACAGCGACGTGCCCGGCGCAGAACTGGTAAAGGACTCCGACCTCGGCGAGGTGTGGACGATACCATGTGACGTCGAGATCAACATCTCGTTTAATTTCGGCGGCAAGAACTTCCCGATCCACCCGCTCGACGCCTCGCTCGATCTGAACGCGACGGACAACAGCGGCAGCCGAGTCTGCCTGGGCGCCGTAAGCCGACGTTTTCCCTCGCGCGTCCCGCACGTCTGACGCCTGCCGCAGTTCCAGCCGATCTCCACGGCCGCGAGCCCCAACTTCGACATGGTCCTCGGCATGGCATTCTGTGAGTGCTCCACCCTCTCGCACATGCAGTCTCTGGTCCGTGAACGCTGACGGCGCGCCGCGCGCAGTGCGGAACGCGTACCTGTACATCAACTTCGGTGACTTCGTCGACGGCAAGACGAACCAGACCGCGGACCCGTACATCCAGCTGCTCGCGACGACGAACGACACGGCCGAGGCGCACAGCGACTTCGTGTCCGTCCGCGGCGCCGCGCGCGCGTGGGACCCGAACAGCAACAGCGTTCTCCGCCGCATCCGCGCGCACCTCCCGCTCGTCATCGGCCTCTCCGTCGGCGTCGGCGTGCTGCTCATCGCTGCTATCTTGTTTTGCTGCCTGCGCAACCGCAAGCTCCGGCGCACGCCCGCGGGCTTCATGGGCATGCAGGGCTCGTACCAGCCCCTGCATGAGCCCGCGCCGCCGTCGTACGACATGCAGCACATGGGCGGGGCCCACGGCGGCGGGTACGGCGCGCCCCGCAGCAGCACGGGAACTACAACAACCCGTGGGATTCGCATTACTAGACGGACTATGACCTAGAGGGGCTGGATGGACTCAAGCATTTACGTCGTCTTGTTTGTTTAGGTTCACGGTTGTTCTTACTGTACCAAGGACTTTACTTTGGTTCTAGTTTCTTCAAAATGTTGTCTCGGGCGCCGGTCGTAACATACAACGAAATCCTCGCAATCAGTAGCTTATAAAACTTATATGCTCATTCAATTGACGGTGACTAGCGACTGTATGCACATTGCTATAGTGATTCTAGGAAATGCGGCGTCGGGTGGATGTGATGTTGGAGGTGAGTGGCAGTCACTGAACATCTAAGAGCGGTGTGCAGATGAGTACATTCGTGTGGATAATCTGACGAAAACAGCGAAGCGGGAGCGGGAATATTACGGCGACGGCGTGTAAGTATATAACCCGTAAAGCAGAGGCGACGAAATTCTATGCATGCGAGTGTCCAGAACGGAGAGGAGGTCTAGATGGTCTATGTGAAATGGATTGCGATCGTAATACAGATGGGGCAAGGCAACGTTGGCGACGGTCGTGTCTGGAATTATGGGGTATGGAATGGCGAGGGCAGGCGTGGCATACACTCATCGTAGGCCGGTCGCGGCCTCAATCTCGCTGAAGCGCGGTAGCTCGACGCGCTCGGGGTGGACGACCTCGGCGGGCCGCGCGTCGCGATCCTCGCCATTGAGCAGGCTCTGCAGGCCGACCGCGGGCGCGTGGCGCGCGTGCGGCGAGGATGGCGAGGAGGGGAGCTTCAGGGGCGCGAGCCGGATGGGCGGTGACGATGCGCGCGACGCCGGCACCGAGGCCGGCTGTTCAGCGAGCTCGGCCATCCCGCCGACATGCACGTAATGTGCCGGCGTCGACGCATCCGAGTGCGCGCGCGGCGTGCGCGGAGAAGCCGCCGCTCGGGGCGCGCGCGCGCGGGGTGGATTGGGGTCATGCCGAACGCCGCGCGCACCGAGTGCGCAAGGTGGTGGTGGTGCGCCGCGTGGTGCGGCTGCGGCTTCTGCGCCTGCGCCCACAGTGGCGGCGACGGCGCGCGCGAGCTCGACGCGCTCAGCGCGCCGCTGCCGACGACGCCGGGCCCGCCACCGGGCGTGTGCGCGCCATGCAACGAGTTCGCGTGGCTGCGGGGGCTGCTGCCGCTGCTGCTCGGGCCGCTCGACAGCTGCGGCGTCGGGAGGTACGTCGAACCGCGCTCGCTCGAGTACGGCTGGTACAGCCCCGGGATCAGCGCGTGGTGCGATAGCGAGACGAGGTCGCCCGTGCTGTTCCGCTTGCGCCCGCCAAGTCGCCCCGTCGGCGGGCTGTCCGGGACGCCCATGCGGTGCGCGTGGGGGAAGCTGTCCGCGGTGGGGCTGTCGAGGCCAGGCGGGGGAGATGGAACGGCGACGGCGCGCGGGAGGGGAGGGCGGAGTGGATGTTCAGCTTTCGCATGCCACCCAGGAACGGGCTCGTCGACGGCGTGAAGGCCACGCTTTCGCCTGGCGTGCGGGAACCGTACGCGCCAGGCACGGTGTGATCCCCAGCCGGATACCCTGCGGCAGCAGGCGCGTGCACCGCCGCGGCACGTGTGGGGGAATGTGTGGGCAGCAGCGACTCGGAATCGGAGCTGGCGGGAGACGGGCAGTCCTCATGGCTGGGATGAATGTGAGAGCGGTGGGGGTGGGACGGGATGTGGTACGGATGAGGCCAGTTTGAGTGCGTGTGCGAGTGCGAGTGGTGATGCGACGGCCCGCGCATGTCGACGACGTGGCCGGTTGAATGCGGAGGGGGCATGATGTGCTCACGCTGTGAGGCGGACGCACTCATACGCCGCCCGTGCCTGTGGACGTGGACGTCTGAAGCGTCATCGACGGGTCTAGGCAATCCCGACTCGTACTCATGCTGCCGGAGCGTGTGAGATGCCGAAATAGTTGCCTTCTTCCTGGTGGGGCGGATAGAAGGGGGTGACCAAAGGGGTTGTGGCGGCGCTTTTGCTCACCCGTCCGTGCATACTGAGGATCTCGGCGTGGCGTGCTTCGTACTCGGCACGTCGCAGAGCCTCCGAGTGCCGTATCTCGTATTGCGCTCGTCGGAGCGCCTCATGTCGTTCCAAAGCATAGAGTTCCTCCATTGCCACACTTGACAGCGCGTTGAACGGCGATGGCGCTGACCCGAAGGAAGGGTCCCCCATTTGTGAAAGTCGGGAGCTGTGATCCAAGCCAGAGGCATCGGCGCTGAACACAGCCGTCGGACGGGCATATGACTCGGACTAAGTAGAGGTAGACGTGAGTATGGGAAAGGTGTGCGGGAGGGGTTCATGCGTGAGAGCAAAGATACGCACCTCGTCGTCACTATTCGCCCGACTCCGCGCCTTCTTTTTTACTCTGACGGCAGTTGCATCTTCACTTTGCCATGAAGAGGAACGAGTGGCAAGCACCTCGACATCGTCGTCATAGGCATGTTCACCACGGCCTTTGCCCTTGCCGTTGGAGACAGGATGGCCATGGCCGTGATGGTTGCTGCTATGAATACGAGAATGCCTCGTCAGCTCGTCCGACCGAGAGAAACGCTTCTCGCATCCGGCGAACGAACAGACAAACGGCTTCTCCCCAGTGTGCGTGCGTATATGCCGCGTCTGACATGTGATTGTAAGTAAGCGATACGCTGTGCCACCAGCAAAACGAAGGACGCACCTGGTGTTCCAGCCTACTGAACGCTCTTCCGCACAGCGGGTAGGGGCATTTGTATGGGCGGGCAACGGCCTTCTCCGAATGCGGGGGTGGGGGCGGAGGCGGGGCAGGCGGGGACACAGCCTCGTCCATCACGACTGAGATTCGAGTACGGAGCATGACGACGACAAAAATGTGGTGGGCGGGGGAGGGCGGCGAAGACGAGAAGTTATATATGAAGGTCAGTCAAAAACCAAGTAGAGCAAAGCGACCCAGACTCACGGAGCCAGATGATGCCTCGCTTTCAACTCCTAATGAATGAGATGGGGGTTTTCCCTGTCAGATGTTCGCGAACTCGGTATGCGCGTGGGAGGGAGAGGCCGGCGGATAGAGAGTGGTAGAAGCGCAATTGAGTGGAAGGGGGACAAGATGACGGTTAACGGACAAGGTGGCGGGCCAGGGGCAATCGAGGCGTAGAATAAGACGAGGGCCCGGAGATTCCCCGCAGAGGACGCCCAAGAGGGATGCGGGGGCTTGTGAAGATGGTGGCGGTGATTTGCCTTGCTGTTGCAGATGGACGTAAAGACGAGCGGGGTGTGGTTCACGCAGCCGTGGGGCACCGCAGAACGTGGTATCCGGAGTAACCACGAAGGTGATCTAGATGCGCAGTGCTGCGACTGTACGTCGTAAGTACCCCGAGCTCGGAACGCTTCCGAGGACACGCACGGTCTACACCGCTCCAGAGGCGTCGGTCGTTGTCGAGGGCGGGATGGCAGCGTCGAGGGCGGGGTGTGGGGGTTCAGAAGAGCGTTGGGGATGGCGGGGGTGCCAAAATAAGGAGGTAAATTTTGAGGATGGACGAAAAGAATTGTTTGTCGGGCTGCGACCGGAGACGCACGCGGGCGCTAATGGAGATAAGGTTTCGCCCGCTACCGCCGCGCTCCGGCACTGCGCTTTCCCCTTTATGGAAGCATCCTGCGTATGTAAGCACGCCTTGCCACGACGACGGCATCCCCAATACGGTAACCGTCGTTTGCAAGTGACTCCGAGCACCGAGCAGGTCCTCCAGCTCCAGCCTAAATCCTCCGCAAATCCCAGGATATTCCCCAGAGGCCTCGGCATCTGGACCTTTGTACAGCCCCTGAAGCTCGTGCGCTGTTTCAGAGATACGACGAGCGGGGCCTTTATCAGAGATAGCCAGACGCCTCTCGCCATGACCCTCGAGGAAGGCATCCCCCTGGACCTTAGCAGATGGCGCGAACGATCTTTGCGATTTTTCGTAGGTCATCGTCGGCCTTCGTCATTTTCACATGTGTTCTCATCTGATTGCGCCTTTCCTTCCGCAACCCTTCAACAACCTCCGCAAGTCTAATCTCCGTTCAGGAGGTTGTGGTTATGTGGCCTACGCACGTTTCAAGTTGCTCTGTTTCCCATTGACTTTTTATTATAGGACGCTTTCTGTCTTCGGGGTGGCTGAAGGCGCTTTCACAGTCTCTTTCAGTCGTCTTCAAGTCTGGAACACCTTAGGAGCGTTGTTGTAACCCCGCTATTGCGCAACCGCCTGCTACCGCCCCTCGTGAACATTATCACGCTGCATCCGTCGATTGCACACACCCTCGTGAGGCTGCAGCGCTGCACGACTCCTCGACGGCACTTCACACTGCAAATACTAGCATGCTGTCGGTATTCCCCGGGCCATCAGTGTGCCTCCTGCATCTCCGCCGTGCTTCTCTAGTTCAGCCGTCCAAACTATAGCCACAGCCCCCCGCATCGCCGGTTCTGGGGAAGCGCATGTTCCCCACAGATGCCCGGACTTGCGGTGTTTAGTACCCCGGGTTACTCTTTCCGGTGAGTCTGCCCCCGCGCCCACGGCCTGCTCCAGGCCGCCGCTCAAACACGGTATGTCTGGAATACATGCGCACCCTCGACGTAGCGTGCCTGCAACGGTCGACAGACGATCCCGCGCTGACGCACACAGAACCACGCGGCGGACGCCCCTTCGCAGTCGCAGCTGCTCCAGACGCAGGCAGGGCCAGGAGCTCGTAGGAGCTCGCACCTGCCCAGACGTCTCCCGCCCCATGGGCTACGCGGGCTTCTGCTCGCCTGTCGCGAGGCAGCCTGCGCAGAAGGGCGACCCGAGTTTTGCCGAGGGCCTATTTTGACGCTTCCCGACGGCAGCTGGCGAGCCGGTCCGTATGATTTTGAAGGACGGGCGCGGGGTCTTGCCGGAAATGAGCCTCGAATTTGAATGGACTCCGGTGCAACCACCTCCCCCGCGCAAGTCCAGGATTTACTGTGGATCACTGTCTTGGAGGCTGCGAGTGTGTATACATTAAGTGACAAGTTCTCCTAGTCGATGTTCTAAGTTTAATATACTCTTAGCCGCTATTTCTCCCTCATCAAACACATAAACCTGCCACACAGTCTGCCGAAGCCTCTCGATGGTGACGGCAGGGCATGCCAGCCTCTGCGCGTATAGCACCTCGCGGAGAAACCTCTGTCGTGCGACTTCACCGTCAAGCATGCAAGAGCTCGTGCACGCCGACGCCGTTACACGTGCATGGCCCAGGCTGATGCAGAAGAGCCCAGCGGTGCCCAAATCTCAGGCTTTATGGGCGTTGCAGGTCATCTCGAACCGCTGGAAAATTCCTCGGTCACTCAGTGTGAACCCGGTGCTGCCCCCTCGTCATCATGACCTGATAGAAGCCCGCATCCGTAGGATCGTCGGCACGCCCGATGCGCGCACTCGGCGGTATTCTGTCGGGCGGCCCAGTGCCCACCCCGCCCATCAACGCGAAATTGCTGCACAGGCTGCACTTCGCGGCAAGTGCAGGTGGAGTGGCGTCGGCTTCGCCGTCGCAGCATATCTGACGTGTCCCCTGATCTCGACAGCGGGGGCGACGGCGATATCATTCGTTGAAGCCTATTCCTGCGGCTCGACGATCCTCGATCTTAAAAGACACCGTGGGCAACCGCGTGTAATAATCTCAGCCCCTAGCAAATCCATCTGACGAAGTTGGTGTGCTGCAAAAATCAACATTCGGACGTCCACCGTCAGCAAGATCAACGTTCAAGCATTCACCACTCGGCCGCTGTTGCTTCCCCTCACAACGCAACGCATCGCAGCCCCTCCGAAGTTTACACGGCCGTGACGGCGTGCCAGGCGCGGGACACCCTTTGCCTGCTTAGCCGTCATGGTTTTCCGATCATGCTCGGGACAGGACGCGTCTCGCGGGGCGACGCGTCCATGGTTCGCGCTTCACCGCAGATTATCCGCGACTCATCCGCCGTGCGTGCTTCGTCTGTGGCGCTCCTTCATTTGCCAGTGACATGCATTCTGCAATCATACCCTGGAGCTATTAATGCGGTGCGCCACGCCAAGGCGAATGTTAAATCTTCGTCTGGCGGATGTAATTCGGATGGAGTTTGCTCGTGGGTTTATGGTCGCTCGTATCCTAGTCTTTCCAGTTTATTGAACTCTGCTCATATCGATGCAGTGACAGATCTTTTGGGGATGTATGAGGTTTGAAACCATCGTATATGTACGGCGAAGATTATGCGAAAAGGTGTCACTACATACAACCGTCATGTGTACAGGGATCCGAGTTTTGACATGTCTTCAGTCACTCCTCAATGAAATCCCAGCATTAACCAAACCTTACGCGGCGATGCATGGCTAGGTCCGCCTCCTTATTTCACACAGGTTACACGCCATTGCCCTTCCCTGCCTCTCATCGCTGAGCTTGTGGAACACAGTGCGTTCGGTGAATCGTTGACTACCGAAACTTTATCTCGTTCTTACTGACCTTCCTGTTATGGCCACCGGAATCTTCCGAACATTGATGTGGGCCCATCCAGGCCGGCCAAGCGTCTTCGCCGAGCTAACTCTCAAGCTTGCTCTCCAGCCACCGTGGCCGTGTGCCATCACCGTACCCGATAGGTACTGGATAGCTGTCCGTAAGGTTTGGGCTCACTTGAGTCACGAGTGGTTACAGGTAGGCTTTTGGTTGATCTCCGCTGATGAAGGCTATTCCGGCGCTTCACTTACGGGCTCGCTGGTTTTAGTAGGCCGTTAGCCGCGTGTGCTGTCGCTCGCGTTGCTTTGGTTTTTTCTGTGAAGTTTCAGCATGAGTGCATTTTACTGCGATTTTCCTGACGATTTCTGACCAAACATAAAGGCAGGATGCAGCGACCAGTCTCGCGGCGTGCGGGCTAAACTTTCCGCTTGCCGAGACACTACCGCACTGGATAAGTACTGCATGGGCGGTTCCGGGGATGCTGCGACGTGCCGACGTCAGCTCAAGCTTCCTAGTGAACTCGAGCTTGGACCTCAGGTCTTATGGATAGTCATCCACTGACTGAAGCCTAAAGCATAGTGCATGTGAGCATTTGACATTGAAGCGTCAAACATCAGAGGCTAATGTACTGACTCGATTCTAGGCACAGTCTAACGTGCAGTGACATGCCCATCCCCTGTGAATTTCATCTCACGACTCGGCGTTTTCGTCTCTCAGAGTTACAAGTGCCATCGATTCGCCCAAGTGAAAATGCACATGGACATGTCGCTCAAGATGTACGCATGTGCCAAGCTCTGTCTTCCTCCGACACGTCAAGCTGCACTGCCGCTTGACTTCCGCACGCAGATTGGAGGTACCTTTGATTGTCCCTGCCACTGGTCCGGGTGCTGTTGTTTGATGCGGTAGGCAGCTCTGAGATTCATGTTGGCTCGGATCTGAATCGAGAAAGCGATGGGCTGTCTCTTGCTGGTGGACCGACTCACTCTCACTGGCAAGTAGCGACTAGGTGGCATACCTTCCATGCGCTGGCTGCTGCACCTTGTATGTCCACTCATTCAAGTTGCTTCGATGCAACCTATTGGATCAATATGCCTTCACCGACGGCGCAGCGGGTTTGATCTGTGAATATCCCACGCCTCGTAGTGGCAGTGGTGAGAATCAACATGAAACTGGACTATACCTGGAGACTGCAACAATGGAGGGCTTCTCAACTCATTCGAATTCGACTAATGTTCGTCGTGTAGAATCAGCGGACAACTCCTACTATCGACATACTTCGGGCAAGATTGCGCTGTTGACGCCTTTACCGAGGACAGCCGGCCAGGAGCAAGTGCAACGCAGGAAAGCCTTCTGTTCTGTAGTCGGGTTTGGATTAGAGTGGAGCGACGGCCTGGTGGTGAGTTTCACAAGTCTTGTTACTACATTCTCTGGTATAAAATGCAGGCCCTCGAGAGCATCTTCAGCAACAACCAGCAAGCCAAGATCAGCAGTAGCCAAGCCTCAGCCACCTTCAGCTTCGACCACTAAAGCCAAATATGCAACTCACACTCTCCCTCACCTTTAGCATGTTTGTCGCTCTCGCCACCACCGCCGTATCCACCAGCCCTCTCGCTAGCCGCGCCGCGCCTGGCTTCACCCTCGCCGGCCACCGCGAAGACGGCATGTACATCCTCGACCACACCGGCAATGTCACGCCCTTCACACCCTCCGCGAGCCTCGCTGCCCGCTTCTACAAGGAGCCCGAGGCTGCGGCCCCCATCGAGGAGCGTGCGGAGTTGCTGGCGAAGAGCGACAGCATCGCGTGCTTCAACGCGAAGTTCAGCGAGAGCAACAAGGGGACCGCCGTCTTCAACCTGCACGCACAACTCAATGACTATCCGTTGATCCCCGCAGGCGGCGCAGTCTCCAGCGCAGTACGGTGCGTCTCATCGTTTTTGTTCGCGCGTGCACATTGCCTCACTCGCACCTTTTTTTTCTTTCATCAGGCAACGCCAAAGTTGAGTATGTGTGTAATTTCTCCGGGAGCGCGCTGTATGCCAATGCACAGGCGACGGACGACACGAACCAGAACATCAATGTCAAGTGTGGCTCCAACACCGCGGGCCGAGAGCGTTACGACAGTGAGTTCTCTCGCTTTTGCATCATATCACAAATGGCACCACTCTAATCCTGTGCAATAGCTAACCTCGAGTATGGCCACACTGCGGCTGGCAAGCCTTTCTGCGACGGCTATTAGAATGCTGTTCGAGCTGCTCATGGCCAATCTACAAGTTCATTTGATGCCTTTGGTAAATCAATTTTCGTACCTACACATGTTCCCAATTATGGTCGTTATTTTACAAGCCTTTAGGGTAAACAGTCTGCTGTTGGTCCTGTATCCTCTACAGTGGCCAGTGTACACCTACTGCCTTGTAGTGCATACTGGTCAAAACATAGTCAATGCTATATATATTCGTGTCCCAGATGTGCTCTCACTGCAGGCAGAGCCCGATTTAGGGCACCCGAAAAGTGTTTGAAAGGCCTTCCTTTTGTCATCACGTGATCCTATAATTACCATATATGGAAGGAAATGGGCGAAAAGGAAGACCTTTCAGGGGCTTTTCGGTCACTTTTCTCACAGGCCCAAAATCTGGCTCCGCCCGCAGTGTCTAGTCCAAGTCTAGTCAGTGTTATTGCGAGCGAGCGGAGCGAGTGAGCATATTCCTAAGGGGGCTGAAGGCCGAACAAACATGCACAAATTCACAGCACGTAGCGCCTGTGCTTTTAAAATTTCCCTACAACGTGGCCAAATGTCACCCAAATCCTGGACTGCCTGGACCAATCGATAGGCATCGTTGAGCCGCGTATTTCTGTGTAGCTTTCATTGGGATGTGTGAGGGTACATGCATGCTGCAGCGACTACAAGCCTCTGCCCTGCCCAAAAATCGCTGCATCAATAGGCGCCCATCCCTGCCGACAGGTCCCCGAACCTGACTCTTCCTTTAAGTACTTATTCGCAGTACGGCAGTTCGCAGCCTCACAGGCCAGCGGTGTATCTCAGCTCACATACTAATCGAGTCTCAGATTCAGCAGCTCGCGAGCACGTGGCGCGAACCGCGGAACTTACATGTTAGAGGCCTGCGGCTTACTTTATATCAGCGAAATGTCCTGCCTGTCGAGTTACGACTTACGAGCGCTGGCAGTCTTCCAGTGCGACTAAAACCAAATATGCGTCAATACGTGCTTAAATTTCTTTCACTATACCGGGCTTTGTCTTCCTCTGACATGCCACACCGCTTTCCCGGGCGTGAATCCGGAGCTATGATTGTTCTGCGCCTGTCGCTGGCTGAGATCGTCTTCGCTTCCCTCAACACTGAAACGCGGTTTTGACAGGGATGCACTCTGGTAAGTCCTCCAAACAAATGTTTCGTAATCATGCGTGTAACGAGGTCATGGCTTCTCCTCTAGTAGTTGTGCAGTGGTTACGGAGAGATATCTTCCTTGTACTTATTGCTACGCCTTACATGCCCCTCTACCGGTCTGAATCGGGACTCGGGCCTCAGCCTGCGGTGTAAGATCATGGATCAACATCCACCCAAGGACCATGCAAAGCGGTTGACATGCGTACGTACTAGACCATGCAAAGCGGTTGACATGCGTACGTACTAGACCACTCTAAGAATTAGGTTGTTCAAATCAAAGTGAAATCGAACTACTGCTGTAAGTCAATATTTGGCATAGTCTACAACCTAGCGAGCGGCTGTCCACGGCAGAGGGTCACCAGACAACATTTGCCGTCGGGGACGCCTCACCAAAGCTTGCTCTACCATTACCTCCGTACAATGCAGCCCGGAGGGCAATTGCCAAGCCGAAGAGCAGCGGAGAACCGGTATTCTCTGTTCGAGTTCTGATAGTGGGGGCCGCGACCACTGCCTGCTGCTCATTCTCCCAGGTTGGTTTAGCCATTTCCTTCAGGGTATTAAAGCAGGAGCTCGAGAACATGATAGGCATCTGCACAACACCTGTGCCAAGCAACAAACAATTCCACCTGCCAGAACCACCACAAGTCTCCGTTCTCACAAGCCAAGCATGCAGCTCTCGCTTTCCCTTACCTTCAGCGCTCTCGTTGCCCTTATTCCCATCGCCGTCTCCGCCAAGGCTCTCCCAGGCGGAGCATCGCCCGCTCGGCTTTACCATGGCGGGTCACAGCGAGAACGGGCTATATATTTTCGACTCCACCGGAAACATAACGTCGTTCACGCCCGCGGCTAGCCTCCCTGGCCGTTTCGAAAGGGAGCCTGAAGCCATGGCCCGGGTTGAAGAATCTGCGCCGGAACTGGCCAAAAGGGACAGCATCGCGTGCTTCAACGCCCAGTTCAGTGGCAGCGACAAATGGAACGCCGTCCTTGCAATGTACTCGACACTTAGCACCTCACCTACGATCCTCGCTCGTGGTGTTTTCGTCGAGCAGTACGGTACGTCTCTCATATGAACTCGCGCTGGCACGGGTGATTAATACTATTGATCATGTCAGGTGACGCCATGGAATATCTGTGCAACTACTCCGATAACACTCTGAGTGCCAATCCGCAGTCAGCCAAGGATACCGACCAGAGCATCAACGTTGCCTGCGGCTCCAATACCGCAGGGCGATATAGATTTGACAGTATGTTCTCCAGTGCCAACCTCACAGGCCTCAAGGTGTCATTGCACTCATTGGTCATATAGATGGTCTCGAATTCGGTCGTACTCGGGGTGGCAAGCCCTTCTGCGACGGTTCTTGAAGTGATCCCAAAGTTCTGACTGCAGGGGTATGGTGAGTTGCACGCATTTTTGGATGTGTTCATTTCACTAGATCGTTTCAGCAGCTTTTGGGATAGCCATTCAATTGGAATTGCGTGTTACTTACGTATCCCCTGGTTTGACCAATGTAATCACTGGGACACGTACTGAAGATATGCCAGTATTTTGTTTTCATATCCGCGAAATGTTTTATAAGTAATGTGGTAATCCAACTCACACAGTCGCTGGCCTAGCCCCTGATTCCGAGGAGGGAGAGCTTAAAATATTGCTGCTCATTAGCAAAGCTACGATCATTGCCCCGCAGTACCCAAACAGTGCCGCGAAGCGGAGCATTTCAAGCTGTGGAAATTTGCATATGGTCCTCAACCCACTCACATCCCTATCGTGGATGCCCGGGAGTTACCGGATGCTGCTTGCGAGCGTCTTCGGTAAGCGCTTGAGATCTTTGAGAGCTTGGGCCGCTCGACTCGAGTTCTTACCCCACACTGCACCACGTATTATTAAGCGTAAGCGCACGATAATGAGCTGTTAGAGGTGGCCAAGCTGCTGACACAAACAATAGGTATCGGTTTCGCACTAACAATTGTGTACGCACTGCATCTCCCGACTTCAATCAACTGTTGATAAACTGCAGCAGTGTTGCCAGTGCCAGCGCGCGGCCCGCTCATCGAGTGAAGCGTACTACTAGCACCAAGTCAAGTGTGCGGGAACGTGTAACTCAATACATACGCGTTCTCCACGCTGTGTCATCTTTCGACAGGCCAGACTGCGTTCCCAGACGCGGATCGGAGGTTTGATCGTCTGTGACACCCTCCACGTCCCGACAGTGATCGCTTGGAAAGACAAGCCCTGTTTAGTAAGTCATACAGCATGACCGAATCAAAATCATCCTTACGATGAGATCGCTGTTCTCTCGCTTGCAGCACAATCACTCTTACACATCAAGAATATAGTTGCACTGGCTGCAACACCTCAATATCCGTTCACTGCAAGTGCCAGCGTAATTCCTCGGATCTATATCCTTTCTCCGAAAGTGCACAGCTTTTGATCTGCATGAATACCACACCTCGCAGACGAAGTACTGCAGATCGACGTGAAACTAGGCAATGATAGGGGCCTCGACCACGGAGGACTTCTCGACGCATTCAGCGAGTGTTCGTCGTATAGGGAAGGCAGACATCTTCTGCTACTGACATGCTTCGACACAGATTTCACTGTCACTACCTTCGGCGGAGGAAGGCGGTCAGGGGGATCCAGCAGAGCAGCGAGATCCCGTGGTCTTTGGATAGTTTCCGCCGACAAGGACTACGACCGCAAGCCAGCGAATCTCATATTTCTGACCCTAATTGCTGGCGTATAAAGGCATGGGTCTGAGAGCACGTCCAGCAACAGAACAGCAGCCAAGTTTAGCAGTGACCAAGCCTACAAGTCTCAGCCTCAGCTACCGTCTACTTCAACTCTTCCAAAACCAAACATGCAGTTCCCGCTTTCTCTCACATTCAGTGCCCTCCTCGCCTTCGTCGCGACCGCCGTCTCCGCCAGCCCCCTCGCCGGCAATGCTGCGCCCGGCTTTACCCTCGTTGGCCACAGCGAGGACGGCGTGTACATCCTCGACCACACCGGCAACGTCACGTCCTTCACACCCGCCGCGAGCCTCGCTGCCCGCTTCTACAAGGAGCCCGAGGCTGCGACCCCCATCGAGGAGCGCGCGGTGACGCTGGCGAAGAGGGACAGCATCGCGTGCTTCAACGCAAAGTTCAGCGGGAGCAACAAGTGGACGGCCGTCCTCAACCTGTACGCGCTGCTCGACGACTACTCGATCGTCCCCGCCGGCGGCGCTGTCTCTGCACAGTACGGTACGTCTCATCGTTCACGTCTGCAACCGCGCTTTGGATCGCTCATGTCTGTATTGCGCAGGCAACGCCATTGAGTATGTGTGCAACTTCTCCGGGAGCACGCTGTACGCCGACGCGCAGTCCGCCAAGGACACGGACCAGAACATCAACGTCAAGTGTGGCTCCAACACCGCAGGCCGAGAGCGGTTCGACAGTGAGTTCTCTCGCGTGCGCATTGGATCACAGATGGTATCATGCTCACTTTCTGCAATAGCTGACCTCGAGTTTGGCCGCACTGCGGCTGGCAAGCCCTTCTGCGACGGCTCTTAGAGTATATCCTGAACGGACCGTAGGGCTAGACGTTCAGATATGATGCATATGCTTTGCCTTTTTGACTGTGTATTTGCCGCTGTGTAGAGATATGCACTAGTCAAATGCATTCAGTATCTTGGGAGATTCTTTTCAGTGGTGTTGCGAAGCGCGGGGGCTGTGCGTAATACCATGGGCCCAAATCCTTGAAAATGCAGATTGTTGGGCGAGCGAAGCGTACGTATCATGAGCTGACCCGAACAAGCTGCCGGATCAGATACCGGCCGTCATCCACACTTGGGCATTCGGACAGTATGTTTACTTTCCCACGCCACAAAGCTTTACAGCCCGAGCCCTGTCAAGTTGCTTGGAAGTTCGGATCAACCTACAGCCGAGAATATATATATATTTAACTACGGCGATAGCAATGAAGGCGAATAGCTGGCTGGGAAGTCTGATGAAAATGCTTGCGGAGCAAATGGTCCGCGGGCGAACTTGAAGCTCGCTTGAGGCTCGTCCGCGTCTACAACAAATGGTTGGCAGTATCAGTTACCACTGCACGCGTACCGGCCTCACTCGAGTTCATCAACTACGCAGCATTGTACTCAATGGATGACATTCATATATATATCCACCCGGCATTACACGAAACATATTTTACTTTATCGACCTGCTGACTGACAGGCTGCATGTGGACCATATTGTAGAGACTACTGGCTCGGGCCTGACTCAGACGGCCGCTCGGGGCCGTCCCTATAGGTGTCCGTCACAAGACGGATGGGCTGCGAGCTCTGGAGCTCGACCAGCGGCGCCTTGTCACCATGCGGTGCGCAGAGGTGCACCACAATGAAGTCCTTCACGCCGAGGTCGCCCGACACGAACGACGGCGCGGCCACATCCTCGGCGCAGCGCACCTCGCCCTCCCAGTCCAGCACCTCCTCGGCGTCGCGCGCGCCAAGGTCGTAGGCGGGCGGGCACCCGACGGCGCGCAGCACGCCCTCGGCGAGCACGACGTTGCGCCACGCCTTGCGGCCGTGCACGCGCGCGCTCACCTGGCGGAGGAGGTACACGCGCAGCGCGGGCGTGCTCTTCTGCTCCTCCGCAAGGGAGCCGACGGCGGCGCAGGCGTAGGGGCTCTGGAAGGCCCAGGGGGTGAGGGTCGTGCAGGCGCGGCGGCCGCGCTGGTGGCGGCGGCTCGGCGCTGAGGCCCAGCAAGGCACGGACGGACTGGGTCGGCGCGCGCAGCTGGACGTGGAAGGGGATCGTGTCCGTGAGCGCGTAGATCTGCACGGCCGGTGTGAACAGCTGTACTAAAAGTCAGATTGAGGCGCTGTGACGGCAAGGAGGGGTAGACGTACGTGAACATCAATGGGGGCGACGCCGGGGCTGCGAGACTGCATCACGGACGCGCTCTGGTGCCATTCCTCCGGTGCGGTCTTGACGGTCGAGAGGAAGGGGTACAGGTCGGGCGAGATGGGCGCGTAGGGTCGTGAGCGTGGATGATACTTGATAGGTATCTTATGGCTACGAGGATCACGTCAGGTACCGTATGAACCTGATGAGGAGGCTGTACGCACCATTTCTTGGACTTCCAAGAGCCAAGTCGCGGTTTGGTAATAATGACCGACAGGGCGTATTTAATGTCGGCGAATATGCCGGACGAGCCGCTGTGGTGGGCGGAGAAGGAGGGCGGCATTGGGACATCGCCCTCCTGGGCCTCGTAGGTGACTGGGAACGGGATGTGGAACTTGAGCGAGCCGGGGCACTCTTGCTGCTTCTCGGATCGCCGCCAGAGCTCGTGCTGTTTTGTGAACAGTATCCTCTCAGAGTGGCTTTCTTCAGACATGGACACAGTCTGCCGGCCCTCGAGCTATAGTAACGGGAGTAAGCTAAATGTTTGCAGATAGAACGAGTAAGGAGGCTTACCTTGACAGCTACGGCGAGGACGCTCCTGCTGTCCACCTGCAGCTCGCCGGAGACCAGGCTGTTCCTGGCGTAGACAGGGGCGTCGGTGTCCTCCGCTTGGTTGCAGAGGGCGACGGTGAAGTGGCGCGTGCGCCTGGTGAAGGTGCTTTGGGGAGCACGCGTCAGCGCTGAACGCGCGACGAAGGCAAGCCGCTCCTCGTCTTTGCAAGGCTCCGGCGAGTAGGACGGAGACGCGTTCGAGGGTGAGTAGGATGGCGGCAGCGTCGAGGTCGAGGCGACGCTGGAGCATGGCTGGGTGTACAACATCGTGCGGGGAGGTTGTAGCTGTGTGTCGGGTGGTGGGGAGGTGAGCCTCTGAGTGTAGAGGTGAGTCTCGGTGGGTGGAGGTGAGACTCGGAGTGTTGAGGATGTAGGTATAAGAGGCGTGCGGGGAACTGGTTCGAACAGATGAACAGATATAAGAACGCGAGAACAGCCCTGGGGTTAGAGTTGGGACGGACCAAGTTGTGAGTCAGCGCTGGGAAATGACAAGGGGCGGTGCCAAGCAGGGGTGCCCGGCGCATTGGCGACGCCTTTCGGAGCTGAACCCAATTTACTACGTCCGACTTCGCTGACGACGCAGTCACCCCTAAAGGCCTAACCGAGCGGTGGCGCCGCGCTAGTCCGTCCACGGTGGCTCCGCCGCAGGCCGTTTTGTGGTGTAAAACAATCGCAATAAACGAGAACAAAGGGTCAATCGCTGGGTCTGGCTCATGTTGGCCTCGTTCACCGTCGAGTCAAAGGGAGGGAAGCGGTGCTCGATCTGGCTTCCAGCAAACCTAGATGGTTGGAAGCCGCGGTGCGTGTTGATCCACGCCGGTCAAGCGCGCACACTGACGCCATAACAGGCCGCCGCGCTTACCTCGACGTCGCTTCGACGACGCGCAACCGGAACCGAATCTGACTCGTCCAACACAGATCGGCCGACGTCTGGAGACAACAGTCGCCCTGGGCCTCAGCTTGATCAGGGACTAAGAGGTAAACTTTGCACAGCGGGAGTCACGGCTGACCGACCTGTACAGGAGGCGGGGATTCTGGGAGCTTCAGCTAAAGTTGCGGTCATGCATGGTCATTGACACAAGTCTCGTAGATGGCGGGGACGCAGCGTCCTTGACGCTTCAAAAGCGCACGCACGACGAGCTGAGATGAAACGTCCCGCGACTGCGCGCGGACCAATCAGCCAAAGAAGACGCACGGTCGGACGTTGCACGGACAACCAGAAAAGGTAAGTGAGGTACTCAGTTGCATCATATCGTCGAGCAATAATACGTGTAAAAGAAAATATATTCAGAACGCATTGACGGCAGCCGACTGAGGTCATGGGCTGGCTCAGAGAAATCTGAGTAAGCAGGCCCCAGAGGCTCAAGATGGCATGCCAACACGAGTAGTTGTGCATGCGAGCTGTGATAGGCTAGACTGCGGCGACTCGACGTGAGTCAAACACTCAAGCGCTCATAGCTGCTTAAAGGCCGTCGGATCGACAGCCGAAGTCAACATAAACCGCAGGGGTACACATCGCCGCAGTTGGATTATTCACCGTCTTGTATATTAGCTCGCGGGTGATGGCTATGGTGCCATGTACCACGCAAGACTCGGACTCGGACGGACTGTGCTAAGGTCCACAGGATTCTCGTGATCAGCCGCTGCACAGTCAACCTTTCCCAGAATTCGCTGCGGGCAATATACGCAGTCACTTCTAGGGTACCCCCACCGTGTTACTGGATGACTTCCCGTAAGCCTCTCGACTCGAGTAGAGGTGTCCGCGAGTCGAGTTTGATCAGCGGCACACGTCGGCATCCCTTGAGACGCTCAAAACTCTTCTATATTAGGACAAAATCGGAGTTGGTACGTCAGATTCAGAATGCAGATACAGTCAAGCTTAGTCTGAAATGAACGGCCTCCTTGTCAGGGGGCCAACGGAGAATGGTGGTATACAATTACAGCCAATCGGAATGCTGCGAATATTTCAAAAATATTTAGGTTGATTTTCGGAAAAATTCGACTCTAGTGAAGACGTCTCAAGGGGGTCCGACCCTCCAGAGTCGTGTCCCTCGACCATCGGGCGCTTCATGCGAGATCATTCCCGATTTGGCTTCCCCGCTTTGATTGAACTCTCGTCTCCGCGTCGATGTCCATGACGCCGTTTGTTTTCGCCGTCAATGCACTCGTTCCTAGCTCTTTCATCTCACTGCGTACCTCACTTAGTTTTGTCAATCAGCAATGCTTCTCTACACAATGCATATAAGCACTTCCAGAGGGTTGCAATGCAAGGGTTAGGCATCAATTGTGGGTGACACAGGTATGTTCGGTGAGGATTACGCCGTCGAGTGCGTTCGACTTGAGCATCCTCAATGCAGCAGATCAAAGTGTACGCAATGGTGGCAGGCATGAAATAATATTCGAAATTGTATTCATTGTCGGGCAGCTAGGACGGTGCAAGGAGTTGCAGAAGGAGCTCACTATCAATATTGAGCGAAGGATGAGTCGACGGTGCCGCAACGCGAAAACGAGCGTCTGCAGGTATCGTAGCCTTGTCACGCGCAAGCTCCGTGACCTCACATGGCACCAGACTCTGTCCTAGTAAGATGCCGGCCGTGCCGAAGGCCTACAGAGGATCTCCGTTGACAGATCTGACTTCGCTTAAGCTACTCTCACTACTCGACTCGACTCGAGAGGTTTACGGGAAGTCATCCACTCCCCTTAGACCCTGATGTCCGGAGCAGCTGTAGGTAACGGCCGGGCATTACGAGACTTCTAATAGACCTTTAATTATATATGACGGGAAGAGTCAAGAAGGACTCCGAGTCGGGATCGGACCAGCACCAGGCCAAATCACTGGTACAAAGCCTGTGGGAACCCGAACGCCACCGCATGTCAGAGCAGCGCAGAACGGGGAAGTGGATTGCTATCCGTAAGCCATGAGCTCACTTGAATGGCTGCAGGCGATCTTTTAGCTGATCTCGACTGATGGAAGCTATCTCGGCGCTTTACCTGCGGGTTCCCTTGTTTTAGCAGGCCTTCAACCGCGTATGCTCTCCCTCACGTGGCTTTGGGTGTTTCTGTGAGGCTTCGATACAAGTGCATTTTATTGCAATTTTGTTGGAGTTTTCTTTTTTATTTATAAATATGAAGGCGAAACGCGGCGGCGAGCCTTGTAGTGGGCAGGTTAAACTTCCCACTAGCCTTGACACCGTCGTACTGGATATGGGCGGTTGCGGAGATGCCGTGACGTGCCGGCGATAGTTCAAGCTACCTAATGCCCAGTGAGAATCGACAATGTGGAGAGATGTTTAGAAACGCGCTCACCGTCATTGAGGGCAGATGAGGACAGCTGCGCTCAGGAACGGAAAAACTGGAAGGATAGGAACAGATAGGCACATATAGCGCCCGTCGCAAAACGTTCAGAATCGCTCTCGTATGTGAGGGTATGTAAGGAAATGTTTCTCATTGTGTGCTATATATACATTCGTATCTAGCAGTTCCGATCCGAAATACGTCCTATCCAGTGTGCTGTGGTCAACTAGAACTGCAAGACCTGCTAAGTCGACAACATTAGGTAAATGTAAAGGTTGCCTGTACATAGCACTCACGAGACTCGTGCTTGCAGAGCAGACAGGCCGGTCTCGGTGGCGGGTAACTCTGAGCGCAGTTTTCAAGCTGCATCGACGTGGTCGCCGGTTGCGCGTATGAGGATGATCGATGAGGGGGGTAGCTGAGTGACTTCCGACAGTGCGAGGATGGTTGGGGATCTGTGTATAGCTTTAGTAGTGTATATGCTGAGCGCAGAAGGATATATCATACCGCATACGGGCCGCACGATCTTGCTACATATCTCTATGGAATGGTAATGTCAGTTCAGTTTTGAATAGCTGTAGTTACATACATCGTCCATACATGCAACCCTTCGATTTGCGTTGCTGCCACCTTTCGCGCGCGCATATTGAAGCTGAGTGACGACGTACCTGTGAGAGTGCCGTGCAGAGCCCTCCGTGTGATTTTGAGACGCATATATGCAGCCTTATCAGAACAGCTCATGTTTTCGGAATGCAACACTTACTGGTTACCTGCTGGGCCCGTAGTCTTTGCGCAGAGGATGCTCCCGGGTGACATCTGTCTATGCTTGTCGAAGATGAAAGGGGGCAGACCGGTCGGGGAGGCGAACGGATGGCGGGGATGGCGGGGATGGTAGAGATGGTAGTCGTGCGCAGCAAGGTGAACTTGTCACTTGGGGCATGCTCGTCCTTCTTATGGTAAGCGCAAACTGCCGAGGGTTCCAGATTGGGAGCGGGGCGGGGGTAGGATCGGCGGGACGACAAGGGCAACAGGCGCGCGTCGAGATGCGCAGAGCAGGATGCGCAACTCGCCACGACAAGGACGAGCAATGTTCGCATCGCGCTACGCGTCGCATGCATGACACTGCGCAATGGGGCTAGTCGCGTCGACATGAGCATCGTGACGCACGTCGAGCGGACGCGTCGGTGTCGGACGTCGCGATTATGTAACATCAAGCGCGCGGACAAATAGGCCCAAATACGGTAGAAGCGGACAGAAACATATTCCATAACGTGTTTACATACAGGTGCGTTTGAGAACGGATATGCGCAATGTCGCTTCTCACTGGGCCTAATGAGCTCGAACTGGGACCCCAGGCCTCAGTTCTTATGGATAGTCATACATTGCTGTCGTCGTCGCAAAATCCAGCTGAGAAGTCTGTCCTCGGGCAAAGGTTGAACTGAACATCCAAGCAACCTGACATGGCTCGCTTTGTGGCGTGGGAAAGTGCAAAAACTGTCCGAATGCCCAGGCGTGCAGAGCGGCCATTCTTCTGATCCGGTAACTTGATTGGGTCAGTTCGTAATGAGCGCACTCTGCGCGGCTCGCATAGCAGTCGGCAATTCATGGAAATGGGCCCATGGCGTCGCAGACAGCCCCCACGCCTCGCCACACCATTGACAGCAATCTCGCGAGATACTGAATGCATTTTGACCAGTGCATATTTCTACACAGCAGCAAATTCATCATTCAAAGAGAGAAGCATACAGGTCACATTCGAACGTCCAGCCCTACGCTTAGAGGGCGCCAGTAGGATGCACAGCGCCATGGCAGGCGGGAGCGACAAGCCTGTAAACCATGCCCGACTGCGCAGAATATACTCCGATTTAAGAGCCGTCGCAGAAGGGCTTGCCAGTCGCAGTGCGGCCAAACTCGAGGTCAGCTATTGCAGAAAGTTAGCATGATACCGTTCATGATCCAATGCAAGCATAAAGAGAACTCACTGTCGAACCTCTCCCTGCCCGCGGTGTTGGAGCCGCACTTGACGTTGATGTTCTGGTCCGTGTCCTTGGTGGACTGCGCGTCGGCGTATATGGTGCTTCCGGAGAAGTTGCACACATACTCAATGGCGTTGCCTGTGCGAAACAGACATGAGTGATCGAAAGTGCGGTTGCGGACACAAATGAGAAACGCACCGTACTGAGCGGAGACAGCGCCGCCGGCGGGGACGATCGAGTAGTCGTCGAGCAGCGCGTACAGGTTGAGGACGGCCGTCCACTTGTTGCTCCCGCTGAACTTCGCGTTGAAGCACGCAATGCTGTCTCTCTTGGTCAACTCGACCGCACGCTCCTCGATGGGGGCCGCAGCCTCGGGCTCCTTGTAGAAGCGGGCAGCGAGGCTCGCGGCGGGTGTGAAGGATGTGACGTTGCCGGTGTGGTCAAGGATGTACACACCGTCCTCGCTGTGGCCGGCGAGGGTGAAACCAGACGTGGCTCTGCCGGTGAGAGGGCTGGCGGAGACGGCGGTCGCGACGAAGGCGGCGAGGGCACTGAAGGTGAGAGAAAGCGAGAATTGCATGTTTGGTTTTGAAAGGTCGAAGTTGGAGGCGGCTGAGACTAAAACTGGTAGGCTTGAAAGCTGTGGAACTTGGCTGCTGTTCTGTTGCTGGACTTGCTCTCGGTCCTCTGCTTTTATATGCAGTAAATACGGTAAAAATGTGAGATTCGCCGGCTTACGGTCGTAGCCCTCGTCGGCGGAGACAATGCAAAGACCGCGGTTTCTCGCTGCTCCGGCGCTGCATCCCCCTGACCGACTTCCTCCGCCGAAGGTAGTGACAGTGAAATCTGTGTCGAAGCATGTCAGTATTAGAAGATGTCTGCCTACTTGCATATACGACGAATACTCGTTGAATGCGTCGAGAAGCCCTCCATGGTCGAGGCATGTAGCATAATCGAGTTTCACGTTGATCTGCAGTACTTCCTCTGCGAGGTGTGGTATACATGCTGATCATAAGCTATGCACTGTCGGCGAAGGTATATTGATCCGAGAGGTTACCCCGCGACCAGTGACCGGATGTAGCAGCTAGAGTAGTTATGTTCCCCTTGAATCGATTTCATGCTAGCAAGAGGAAAGTATTCTTTTGTTATCTCATCGTAAGTATGATTTTTCCAGGCGTAATGGATGACTTACTGAACAGAGCTAGCTTGGAGCTAGTTGTCGTTTCTTCAAGCTGGTGGTTTCGAGCGATCGTGACCTGGACCCGGCAGACAATCAAACCTTGTCAAACGTCCGTGTCCGGAAACGTCAACTGGTCTGTCGAGAGACGACAAAGCGTGGAATATGCGCAGATCTTGAGCTACGCTTTCCCGCGCACTGGGGTTGTGGACATGCTAGCACTACTCACTCGGTGAGAGGATGCCGGCACGTTAACGCAGCGAAGGTACCGAGGATTGGACCAGCTGGTGATCGAAGTTGCCAAAGTGCACCGGACACAAGGTACCAGGACAGCTGTAAGTGCCAGTGGCTTAGAAATATCGCCGCTCCCGCCGGAGGAGGCAGGTTGCAACTTCGTTCTCCTGGGTCTTTGGAATTTTGAAGAGATGGTAATTACAATTACATACTTATCGCTATTACAAGACAACCCACAGGTTTCGGCATGCTATACGCTGTGTTCACGAGTGCTATCAATCGCCACCGCCGAACTGCATGAATCTTGAAGCTGGCTATTCTTTGATGATCCATCGACCATCTGCATCGCGGACGCAATTTCGTCGCCAACTGCCGTACTTGACACGATGTCGTTATGGACAGGATCCGTGAACGCCTTCGCCTGGATTTCATACAGCTTATGATACTCTCCCCGCAGGGCCATTAGCTCCTGGTGCGTGCCATTCTCGACCAACTCGCCGTCTTTCATGCACCTAAGCACGTCCCAGCAAGTCAGCTCGTGAGGTTTGGTACGAGGGCAGACGGCACAGTACTCACAAGATCACGTCCGCGTGCTTCGTCAAATGCCCAAAGCGATGCGTCACAAACACCATAGTCTTCCCGGTGCGCATCTCCCGAAGCCGTTCGAAGAGCTCGTACTCCCCGACCGGATCCATCGCGCTGCTCGGCTCATCGACGACCACAAGTCGCGTGCGTGATGACATGAGGCGCATGAACGTCCGTGCTCTAACGAGTGAATGTGGTTAGCTTTCGCGCAAGGGCACCCATCAGAGAGAAAATGACACGCACGCAGCCAGTCTCTGCTCCTCTCCGCCAGAGATGTCCTTCCAGGACTCCAGCTTGTCGTAGACATCCTTCAGCGGGCCTGGCGGAAACGGGTATGTCGAGGCGTATGCAGTCCACATGGGCTTCAAGCACTCGTCAAAGCCTTGAGGGAGCTTCTTGATGAAGGAGAGCGCGCCGCCGAGCTCCGCGGCGTTGCGGACGCGGGCATGCATCTCGTCCATTGTCACCTCGCCAGGCTCGGATGACGACGATGACGACGCAGAAAGGAGCAATTCTGGGTCTCCGAGCGCAATGTTCTCCCACATCGGTAGTGCAGTAAAGATCGCGTGGTCTTGTGTCAGGACCGCCGTCGCCTTCTGTAGGTGTTCAACACCGCTTGCCGCGCTACCTTCCTTGTTGGATTTGTGTAACTCCCGCTCGTCAAAGAAGAGCCGCCCAGAAGTCGGCCGGTACACACACGACAGCAGATTAACGAGGGACGACTTTCCGCTGCCGTTCGCGCCGACAATGACAACAAGTGAGGATGCCGGGAGTGTGAAGGACACATGCTGGAGTGCCGGCTTTGGGTACTCTTCGGAAGACGAAGGATAGGTGAAGGTGACATTCCTATGCACAAGGCCGCGTGGAGTTAAATCGAGCGAAACAAGACCAGCGAAACGTACCGTAGCTCGATGGCCATGCCTTCCTTGCTCTCCTGCTTCATAATTGGCTGTTGCTTCGCAACATCCACCTTCTCGTCCTCAGCGCGGTGTATCTCGAATTGCTGATCTTGATTCGTCGCTTTTCCATCACCTTCCACCTCTTCGAGCCCAGCATAAAGCGCCTTGACCGTCTGCGCGTTCTCCACAAAGCCCCTCCGTTCCAACAGAATCCTTTCGAGGGTCGCCCGCGTGATCCCAGCCGTCTGATGCAGCATAGCGAGCGATGCGATGGACAGAGTGCCGGAGCGCATAAAGGTTGTTATGGCGTAGTAGATCTACCAGACAACATCAATGTCTAACTCGAGTCAGCATGAACGCGCTAGCATGAGGGACGTACCAATGGTACGTCGTCCAACACCGCCATTAATACGAATGGTAGTGGGGTAGTCGGAATAGCGTACGTATGCGTAGGGTAGTCATCTGGTATAGCCCCAACAGCATCCCTGGCTTTCTGATGCTCTGGAAAATATAGGTATTAAGTAGGCAAGTTGCTTGACACAGACACAAGTGATACTCCACCTTTCTTGATCCAGTTGCCCATGCCTCCGCAGACAACCTCGCGCTTGTAACTCGAGCTGGTAGCAAGATCGTACAGCTCTTTGGCACGGAGATAGTTCTTGTCATTGATATGAGCAACATACGCTATGATTGAGTGTTAGTACTTATTTTGGGCAACAGTCTTTGGAAACAGCGTACCCTGCCCGTCCAGCTCACGCTTGAGAAGCTGATTTGCCACTGGCCAAACGACACACAGCGTAATCAGAATCAGCGTATTTTTCATGCCGCCCATGTCTACTGCGGTATTCGTGGCATCTGTAGTTGCTGTCGCATTCCAACTACCAGTAGGACCTGCCGGTACGGTTCCGGGGGACTGGCTTGAAGTCGAGTCGGAGGTAGTTGGGTGCAGTGTGAGGTTGCACAACAGGAGAAGCTGGGACACAGTCGAGATGATAACATCCACTGAGTTGAGGAGGTTCTGCAGAGCGTACCACCCATTCATAGGGTTGACGTCAATGGCTGCGGAAGGCTCGCGTGAAGTAGGGAGATCGAGCTTCAGGTGAGCTGCAGAGAGTAAAGGTCAGGAATCAAGCATGCTTGTCATGGAAGGAGGATAACCGCACCGTCCATGAGGCGCTCTTGGAAGAAGAGTTTCACGCGAGCTTTGAGTATAGGAGTCGACGTTGTTCTATAGAATTACAGTTTTGGAAAAGTGCACAAGAGAGGGAACATGGACATACGTGTACCAACGCCAGCATGTGATCAGAACAAGGAATATAACTCGCCACACAAGAGCTTGAACAATTTCTGAGCCGTTTGAATTCCCGGTGACGCTGCCTTCCATCTGCAAACAGTTTATGAGCATTTCGTGATATCGATTCAACGAACAGAGAGCACATACGAGAGCTAGCACACGATTGGATAACCACAAACCAAGCGCATCCTCAATCCCGCTCAACGCGTAACTACTCAGCATGATCCAAAAGAGCGCAGGTCCGAGGGTGAACATCGGTAATAAGAGTGAGGAAATGCGTGGCTTTGATGTATGCAAGATAGTCCGCGTAGGTTGCCCTAGTCTTCGCGCGGAGAGCATAAAGGTACTTGTGCTTGCGCGGTGTGTCGATCGAGGAAGTGGCCACACTAGGAGAGGTAGTGCCTATATCCGCCAAGGAACTATCCTTATTATCCGAGGTAATGTTACTGCCAGGGGGCGACGGGCTGGAAGAGGAGGGTGTCGAAGACGGAGCATTAGAGCGTTCAACAATGACGCGCCAAACACCAACATGGATGGCCTTCAAAGCCGGTGGAAGATCTGAGTCCTGCTCAGACGTCAGTGAGGACGTTCCGTTGGAGGGTTTTGCCTTGTTGCTGCCGAGCCCTAGCATCTTGCAGGAGCAGGCGGTATGGTTGAGATGCAATTGCGAATCTATAGCCAGGTCTTATATACCCAGGCTCCTCGCATTCAGTATCGCAGCAAGATACGCGGAGACCCAATGCGCACTACGCAAGACCGCCCATGCGCCCATGCAATCTTCGCAGACTCCGCAAGGAAAGAGGCAGTACGACACGCTGTCCTTGGTTGTCGGCTCCCCAGGGGAGCCGCTCCTGACCTGCGATGCAAGAGAAATCAGGGTTCCCAAGTACGCGTCGTCATCGGGTTTCAAACTCACCGACGCCAATCATGCTTCGGGCAATGTCAGTACAACGGCTGTACTCATACTACAGCAAGTGTCTCTAGGTCCGCTCGAAGGTGATTCGACCTTGACAATGACTCGCAGCCTCGAGGCCATGCGGGCAGTGCTGCGGCGCCGGAGTTGGTCGTAATCGGAACTCTTGAACGTTGAGCGTCCGGGATGTAGTGCCATTACGCATAGCTCGCTCACAGCTCGAAGAAAAGTAAGCAGTGAGGAAGGCACAGTCTTGTAGGAACTAGCCCATCGATAGCGAGGTGTAGTCGAGTGAAATAACAAAGACATCCAAGTCGGGTGCAGCGATTGCTTGCGGATTCCGGAAATGATATCGTAGTACTTGGCGATGCACATCACTGTATGCAGCAGGAAATACGGCATGGTATGTGTATACAGATGTAAGTCGTATTGCTTGAAGTCATGACGGTCATGACGGTCAAGAGGAAGGCTGCATGAGCATGAAGCGCCCAGTAACGACCTGCCCTGGGGCAACCCTGGGGCGTCCGCTATCGTCCAACCTGAATTTGACCTGAATCCGATACTTAGCTGGGTACCAATGGGTTTGCAGGCCTGGGAACGCTGTCAATTAGATCGCTATATCTACGGCCTCACTGTTTGGATTGTTCACACTAATCCCTCGTTCAGTTTTGAGAACGAACGCTTCCTCGGCGCGCACAGCGTAGATACTATTCGAGTAACCCATGGTTAGTACTAGTTACCTGGCACAACACAGTACCACGCAACAATTAAGCAGCAAGGGCACCACTGAGCAGTGTACAGAGGAACGTAGCAGCGAGTTGCACAGAAAACGCTTTACAGTGAAGCGTCGGCACTATGCGCCATGACCCGAAACGACCAAGCTCACCCTCGATGGCAGATACCCGCACAGAAGACTTTCAAACTTACATGCACAGCGTGCATGGAGGATACACACTCAAAGGATGTTCTAGAAAATGTAATACGTTTTGCGAGCAAGGGGACACAACATCATACAAAACCACTCAATCCCGATATTAAAATAAATTTATCCCTCGAAGACGAAGTTGGCACCGATCTTGTGGGCGGGGCCGGAGGGTGACCTCGTTGAGACGTTGTGTGTCAAGAGCAAGACCGAAGGACGCCTTGACGCCGGGGCGGAGAGCCTGGGTGTAGCCTGGGGGAAAATGAGTACTGAAACCAGACACAACAAGAAACCGGACGCACCAAGGCCGAGGATACCGGCGTTGTTGATCTTGGCCTTCACGAAGGCAGCAGAGTCAAGGTAACTGATGGAAAGTTGAGAAGGACTTCTTCGATATAGACGTCATTGATACTCACGCCTTGGCGCCAACCTCGAGGTTGACGTTTTGGGTGGTAGCCTTTGTGTCGTAGGTAGCCTTGGCACCAGCCTCAACATCGGGGAGACACGGTGATAGTAGCTCGCGGAGAAGAGGTTGAGGTTGTTGAGACCCTGGACGGTGACAGCGTACTCGGGCGCGCTGAAGCCAACAGCAGCAGCGTAGCGGGTCACCTTACCCTCAGTGACGTTGTACGACGCCTCAGCGCCGAGGAGGAAGCCATCACGGCCAATGACGGTGTCAGCGGTGAAGGTCGGGCCCTGTATGCGGCTCAGTTAGGAAGCCTCTGGCATGTGGACGACGGATCACGGACCTTGAAAAGGTCGAGGAAGGCGCAGGTGTGGAGACCGGGCTGCTTGTAGGTGGTGGTAATGAGAGCAGACTTGCCAGCGCCGTTGGCAGCGAGGGAGGTGTTCAGGTCGAACTTCAGGCCCTTGGCGAGGTGGTTTTCCGCCTCAACCTGAGTGCGCAGGAAGTTTGCGGTAGTCCACGCTTGAGTGAAGACAAGGCCATGGGGCTTGTCGGTGTACTTCGCCTCGAGCTCGCCGCTGATCAAGTTGGTCTTGTCGTCCTGCTTTCCGGTAACCTTGAAGGCAACGTTGGAAGGCGTGACGGTCTTGACCTCAAGGTTGGTGCCGGCGAAGTGGTAGTCGCGGGCCAGCAAGTCGCCGGACGACTTGCCGAGATCCTACGCGTCGCAAAACGCATTTTAGACGGTGCCACTGCGGCCGACAACGCCAAACGTACCTTCCAGGATGGGGGACGGGCTGAGGGAGGAGGACATGGTTGCAGAGGTTCGTGACGTTGAGAGGAAAGCGTGTGGCGAAATCTGACGCTCTTTATGGGCTCCGGAAGTTTCCGTAGCCCCACGTATTTGTGCCTGCACACGTTCGATTCGCGGTCGGGTCTTGACCAGCCCAACCCGACCTCACGCGCTCTCTCGTCATCGTCGATGCTGCTGATGTCGACACCCTCGACGACGACGACGAGCACATTTTCGACTTAAATGCGGTCTTACTGCGGGGCGTTCAACAAGCCCCGCTTAACCTCTTCTAATGGCCTCGCAGCTTGCACTACGCGACAAAACCGCACTCTAGGTCTGCGTCAGTATATTGTCTCTGCCGAACCTACTCGTCGCCCGCAGCCATCGCTGCATCCGTCAACGACGCGCACGACGACGACAGGCGTCGGCAGGCGTGACACAAAACTTGCTTACATAATACGCGACCTGCAGCGTCCCCGGCCAATCAGCACGCTTGGCTTCCGACACTACACACCTTACCGCTGCACGTCGGGTTTGACAACATCGGCACGTGGATCGTCGGCGCAGTCAGTGAGGCGAGAAAATACTCCCATGCCGCTCAAGTACATTTCCCCGATGTGAGTACATCCGTTCCGTGGCGCCGCGGCGATGCTTAGGTGCAGCTTGCAGGAACTTGCTACCATCATCAAGAGTGACAAGGTTCCCTGGAAGGACTACTGTGTCATAGATGTGCGCGACGATGACTGGCAGGGCGGGAACATCAAGGGATCCCGTAATTCACCCTCTCACGGGTTCCTACTCAAAGTGGACCAGCTTGTAGAGGAAACCAAGTTCCTACAGTCATCTTTCATTGCGCGCTGTCTCAGGTTCGGTGAGTACTGGTAGAGATTTACTGTGGCGCACGGCACATCATGTGCTCAGGGGCCCCAAGGCTGCTAGGGTAGGTGCAGTGGCTCATATTTTGTGTGAACTTACCATATTCCTCTGCGGTAGATCTACGCGGAGACGCGAAGTTTATTGCAAGCCGAAGGCGAAGACATTCCTCACGAGGTTCTCGTGCTACGCGGGGGCTTCACCGACTTCCAGGCGAAATTCAAGGACGACTCTCACCTTGTCGAGAACTGGGACGCTGAGGTGTGGGCTTCGGAGTGGTCGGTATAGCAGATGGCCATACAGTCGTCTACACTGCAGGAATGGTAAGGTCGTAGATGTCTTCGGTAGTCTTGTGACATTATTCAGCATTGTTCTACACCGTCTCTTACAGCCTCCGTTTGTGGCTGTCCCCGTGGCCGAACATCATAACTGTCCAGCGTCGAGCATATAGTCAAGTCAATTCTGGTTGGTACGAATCTTCGATGAGGGGTCGATGTCCCTCCGCTATATATGCGCCATACAATAGCTCGTCACAGTGTTAACGTGACTTGGCTCGAGACTATCATTGTCAGGGTACGTACGCTAATTATACATATGATCGGTTGCACTGAGAATATTACGTACATGGCATCCCCTTGCAAACCTACTCTATCGCAAAGTTCAACAGCCTCGCGGAACGTCCAGAAAGACTCTCTTGGAAAAATTGCGCTATTCGCTGCTGCCAAGCTGCATTGGCAGCCTCATCCGCTTTCGAAAGATGACCCAAGTCCGCCTTGATCTGCAAGCTTTGTAGCCCATTAAAACGAGCGACGAAACTGTCGAAAAGCGACCAATCCAGCTCTCGTAGGCGATTATCCGCGTCGCTGAGCAGCTCGGACGGCGACAGAGAGAATTCAGTGAAAGGCGGTGCTCGCATACAGATGCGAAGAACGATCGTTTTCAATTCAACGGTAGTGGCGGAATAACGGCTGATGGCCTGCATGAGGGTGACCCAGTGCGACAGTCGAGACTCTTGAGAACGGCGGGGTGTCGGGGACCCTATCAGAAACGTTACGCCGAAAGAAAGGGACTGCAGGTCGCGATATCCTTCTGGAATTGCTAACCGAGTGTTCTCGTCGTTGGAGTGACATTCCAGGATGCCGAGGTCGAGCGACGTCAAGTTAGGGGGATCAATGGCTGGCTGTAGCACATCTAGTACGTATGCGGGGAAGATCGAAAAGCCACCTTGATTTGTAGCGAGTCCACTCGCGTGTGGGACGAAGGGCTGGATGAAGGGATATGTGAGGATTGGATGATACGGCATGATGTGAAAGTGAGAAGGGATATGCGAGCGAAGTGGTTCAAGAGGGAAGTGAGAACGTATGACTTCAGGCGTTTGACGTTCGTGATATCGAGTAAATCCAGATTACGACGCTCCTGAGGCTTTCGGGGCAGCATACCGGTCTTCAGCAGATCTATGCGATGTATGTTGCACAGACGCAAAGATCGCAGTACGGGAAGGAGGTCCAAAACGTCAAACAGTCGGTCCAACGCAAACGTTCTCATACTCTCCAGATCAAGCAACGACCGAATCCTATCCAGGTCAGTGCTCGTGACCTCGTCTATCGAGGGCGTGCGTGTGAATGATAGCGAGAGGTGCCGGAGATTTTGGCGTATTATGGGAGAGCCAGCGAGGAAGATAGCCAGTCCTTCTGGAGTCTTGTATTCACTGCGGCATAGGCACGGGTCCACTACGATGAGGCCGTATTCTATTTGTTGATAATGAGGGCATTTGGGCCAACTTCTACGTCGAAACAGATGCATCGCAGCCGACTGGACCCAAGCGCGGCATACGAGAGCGCAGTGGCGTAGCGC